>CM059415.1:40808375-41522542 GCA_030378225.1 Knoxia roxburghii | reverse complement strand
GCTCTTTAGGGTGGGCCTTTCGTACTCCAATCCGTACGGGGAAAGGATAATTATTCAGCAAAATCTAGTGGATGGGGTTCCATATTCAAGAAAAGCCAGATTTGAACCATGTTACGGAACCAAGACAAGAATTCTTAATAATAATAATAATAATAATAATAATAATAATAAAGGGCCTTAAGCAAAATAAGAAAGGGTTAAGGGCCTCCAACACCTATAAATAGAAACTTCTTTTAATCTCTATTTCGCAAAAGGAGACGGGACCAAACTTAGAAGTAAGAAAGAAAGACTTTGAGTAGCCATGGATATTGCTCAACAACTTTCGCAATTCAGCAACAAATCCAAACCGTGGAAAACAAAAAGCTCCAACAAGAGCAAATGCTGGGTCTGTTCTGGGAGCATCCGCCAGCTCTCGATCCTGAGTTCATAGGCCGAATTATGCAAGGGATCAGGGACCGCATTTGCGGTCTGGAAGAAAGGAAGAGGGCGCTGCTCGAAGAAGAGCAAGCACTTATAGTGCAGGATGTCAACCACGGGCACGGGGAAGACTAGAAGCGTCTTTTCTATTAAATTAAATAAGTAGTGTGTTTTAATGCATGGCTTTCTTAGTTATCTTTCATGTGGTTCTATGTCTTTTGTTTACTTAATATGATATGTTCTTAGTTTACTTTGTAATCTTGTGTGGCTGGTCTACGTGTGTGTAGGCTTCCTATTGGATGTACTCTTATGTAACGGCTATTAATGAATAAAAAGTGCTGGTTTGTCTATGTGCAGAAAGCTTTCATGCCTCGCAATCCTATCTTTAAACCCGCCACCACGGTGTCGTTAAAGTGCAGTAACGAGAGAATTAGATAACAAGATACCCGATACTAACGATTGAAAGTAGCACAATGCGCCTCCGAATATAACTTTTATCGTAGAGCACTGAAGGCTACGCTTGCTCGAACATCCAACTCAATACCCCCCCGCTTGCTTGCTAACAAC
Source organism: Knoxia roxburghii (assembly GCA_030378225.1). Taxonomy (NCBI): domain Eukaryota; kingdom Viridiplantae; phylum Streptophyta; class Magnoliopsida; order Gentianales; family Rubiaceae; genus Knoxia; species Knoxia roxburghii. Next base: position 41,521,558 of record CM059415.1, on the reverse strand, counting down.
AACTACCAGTTTACATCTCGGCTAAAGCCCCTTAATCTTGAATTCCAGTTCCTTACTGAACAACTACAACTATTGAAACTAATCTACCTAGCTCAAGTTCCCATACCGTAGCTCAAGTTTACCTTAGCAACAGCAAACCAGACTTAGCCCTTAACATCCTTTAGCAAGCAAGTTAGCTACAACGGAGCCTTCTTTTTAGTCCTTTTTCCTTTTCTGTTGGCAGGTATTTAGCTACAGGGGCAAATGTCTCCTTATAATCAATACCATATTCCTTGAGTAAAACCCTTGGCTACCAAACAAGCTTTGTAGCACTTAACTGAGCCATCAAACCGAGTAAAGATCTTGTATACCCATTTAACCCCAACTACTGACTTTCTGAGAGGTAGGTAAACCAGATCAAAATATATATGTTGTATAAAATAGACTAAAGCATAACTTAATCACCAAAGTAGAGTTGGGTAGAGCCCTAATAATGTAACTGAACGAAGTGGAAACCCACAATACTAGAGCAAAAACCCTCTATGTGTAAGAAGAAGAGCAAGACCGAGTGCGGCTATCAACCAACCTCACTTATCGCCAAGCAGCATAGAAGCATAACTCGTATTTTCACCCTGTAACAAAACAAAACAAAGTGTGGACGAACTGCCTTGAATCGATCCCACCTTACACCTCTCTACATCCACGCCGTTGCGTAGCTATCTACGTGCGCAATTTTATTTTCTCTCTCTTTACGAAATTAATAAATTTTTATTATTTGTTTGAATTTTAGATATTAATGTACGTATATGCATATTTTCTGCATGTGTAGGTCGATTTTATGCATTTGAAAAAGCACATAGGTTGGACCCGACTTCAAGTGGGAGAGGTGTACGACAGTTCAAGACAGGGCTCCTTCAGTGATTAGAGCGGGTCAGTTTACTATTCTTGGTTGCCAATGCTTTATTTGTGCTATTCATTTAGGATTAGGCATAAGCATAATCATACCTGTTTTTTTTTACACATCTCTCTTTATTTTTATTTGGGACCCTATTTTCATCCCTTTGTTTCACCCCTTTGAGCTTCTAGAAATAGGTTTGATTGTCCATCTTTTTGATATATCTAAGGCATTCTCCGGATAATTCAAATCGAAGCAATTGGATACCCAACTCCAGCCTATATGATATGACCGATCAATAAAAATACTCCACCTTTGTCATATATTCTATACATCACACTAGATAGATATCATATTCATGGAATACGATTCATGCTTTGGTGGTGAAATGATAGACACGCGAGACTCAAAATCTCGTGCTAAAGAGCGTGGAGGTTCGAATCCTCTTCAAGGTATAATATTGAGAATGCTCATTGAATGAGCAATTCAATAAGAGTGCTCGGATCGGGATCGGTATTAATAAGAGTGTTCGGATCGAATCGGTATATTAATACCGATCCCAATCCGAGTGTCACGGCCGTGACATGGACGGTTCGACCCAAGTGGGACGGAAGCATCGGTGGCCGAGATTCAGGGCCATTTGCGCACAAGAGGGAGCGGTCCGTGGGGCTTTTGGAGTGCATGGGGCACGGACCAAACAAACGGGACCGAGATGGGACGGTACGAGGCGCAGCGGGCAGCACATCGTGCGCCAAGCACGGGAACGACACGGCCGAATGTTCCGGTCATTTCGGTCTGTCAAGCAGAACACTCCCCAGCCCGCTACGGTAGAATCTCTCGAACGTTCGGGACCGAAAAGGGGCACGAGGGGCAGCAGCTTCTCTAGAAGGGAAGAGAAGGTTCCAGCCATTGCAAGTGGCGCAAGTTGGCACGGGTGACGTCATGCATGACGTCAGCCCTGGGAAATTCCCTTGTATATAATATTAGGGACTAGAATCTTCTTGAAATAAAATATTGGGAAGCTTCTCTTGGAAGCCTTGTATAGCAACCGACTTTGAGGCCTATAAATAGAGGCCAAGGGTCATTTGTAAAGGGCAACCAAGTATAGAAGTGTTTGTAAGCCTTTGTGCAAAGCAATATACTTGAGTTCCATTTTCGGGTCATTTTGTGCCCACAATCTCTTGTCATCTCGGTCGTTTTCTAGGCCAACAAGCTCATTTTCGAGCAAGAGTAAGGCTGAGCTAGTTCTATATCGTTGGTTGATAGAACTAGTGCCGCACCGGTTCACTAGGCCAAGAGTGAGCCCGTGACACGAGCTCTTGGAATTGGAATAAGTTCGGCAGCGAATCACGAAATCTTAGTGATCTCCTCTATCACCAAGATCACTAAGGAGACAGAAGCTCCTCCTTCTCTCTAAAAAAAATATATATCACCTACCTTCTCTGCTTTTCCGATCAAACCACCTTTCCGGCCAAATTTCCACCCTTTCTTCCGATCAAATATCTCACCTGACTTATATATGGACGGAATCCACCTGAAGTGAGAGAACTCTGGCAAACCGGATGGAGCCACCGGAACCATCCGGTGGTCTCCCCCACTCTAATCTTCCTCAAAACAAATCCACCATGACCTTTGCCAGTCTATTCAAGGAAAATCCAGATTGAAAAATACTTCGAAACCCAAAAATAATAGATTACATTGACAGAAAGCCGCACCTCTTCTATGAAGAAGAGAAAATAAAAAAACTCGCTGAACCCTTCCAGTTATGTTTAGTCGGCAAGTTCTCCTTTGGTCGGCCCAAAATGTAGGATATTAGAACAGAATTTGGCAAGCTCGGACTTCTGGGGCAGCTGGACATCAATCTTCTCAACCCTCGATATGTTCTCTTCCGTTTGAAATTGGAAGCCGATTACCAAAAATGCTGGCTACGTGGGCGATGGACAATCAAAGGCTATCAGATGCGAATGCTCCGGTGGACAACCCATTTTCAATTTGAAGAAGAACCCCCCATCCCCGATTTGGGTGTCTCTCCACGGGATACCTTTGGAATACTCCAACACGCAGTCCTTGTTTTCGATAGCTTCATCGATTGGAAACCCTCTTCAGGTGGATACCCCTACAAGAAATGGAACCAGACCTTCGGTTGCAAGGATTTGTGTAGAGGTGAATTTACTTGAAGACCTTCCGGAAAGTATCTCCATTAGTCGGAGAGGCAAAACCAGGGAGCAGAAATTCTCATATGAATTTGTGTCATCATATTGCGAAGAATGCAAAACAATTGGGCATAACCCCCAAATCTAGAGAACAAGCATTTTTGACTCTGTTAAGCTAACCACCCGAATCCGATTTCTGACTCTGTTAAGCTAATCACCCAATATCCCCAAAATAGTGTACAAGCTAACGCCCCAAAACCCCCAAATCTAGAGTCTCCGATACAAATCCCCAAATCCAAAATCACGGAAGTGGCAACGGCAGAAATCTCAGAAATAATCAGGGTACCCTCAGTCTCAGCAACCCCTTACATCATCATTGACCTCCCAATACCCACAATCCCAAGCGAAACAAAGCCACAAACCAAGACCAGTGCCCCTACTTGTGAACTCGAAGAGCATCAGGATGAACTTGAAAAAGGTGAATGCCAAGTTGTTCAAGATCAGAGAGCGTCAATTCCAGAAGTCGAGAAAAGTGAAATTTTGGAAGAAAACAGCAATCAAGAGAACGACAATCCAACAATAACAATCGACCTCATCCTGCAGAAAGAAGAAACTGAGATCCCAGTGGCAAAGGCAATACAGAGCATAAAAAACAGTCTTGCGATTGTCCCACTCTAGGAAGCCAAGAAAAAAAAAAAGTTAATTCACAGAGAGTCCCCAACAAGGAGGGGAAACAAGGAAAGGTGGAGGCAAATCCAGAATCCCACCCCTTGGACTGGATGGAAGAGGGATGTTCTGACCTTGCATCTGAAATCCTAGAAGATCCAGGAGGCTTCACTGATGACTTTTCAGCTTTCAGACCGGTGGATGATGGATTCATCCCAGTAAGAAATAAAAGCGATCGGCAGAAAAATTGGGCGGCAAAGCTTCGTGGTAAAAGGGGCTCTGCTCTCATCATGAACACCGCCTCTCTCAGGAAAGTTTCAAGAACTCATGTTGGCAAATAGCGATGATAGCATCCTTGTTGGAGTCTGCTTTCTTGCTACTGGATTTTATTCTACTTTAGTTGGTGCTATGAATTTTGTTTTGCTTTGTGGGAGATTGGTATCTGCTGAATTTTGTTCTACTTTGGTGTCTATTCTTGCTGCTGAGTTTTATTCTACGTTGGTGGGTGCTGTTTATTGGAGATGTTGTTCTGTATTGGCTTGAATACTATGACCTCTGGGATTGAATATGTGCGGTTTGAATTGACAAAAAGGGTCTTATTGTGATCTGGCATGGCAATGGATGGTGCTAATTTTTCTGTTCTGTGGAGCTTGCTTTTGGTACTTGGCTAGCTGTGCTCTGATCGAGAGAATCTTGAAAAGGATTTTATGTTGGGAAGAAGCATGGGTATCCAGAATTGTTCTGCAATCGTGGTTAACAGAGGACTCTGAATGATCAATATTTGCTTTCTTTGTTGGAACACCAGTGTCTTTTTGGATAAAGACTCTCCATGGTGGAGTTACCAGTCTTAACTACTGGAAAGATTTGGCATTTCATCATTTTTCTTCTTTTTCTTTTGATTAACAGTTTCTAAAGGGAGACCTTCACCAACAGCCGCTCCTCATGGCTCCCTTAGTAACTTCTTCTGCATTTATGGTTGTCATAGAGGTCCTTTCTTGGCTACATGGATGTTCTGGAAGATTTTTCTTGGAGGCTATATTGACTCTGCTGCTCAAGAATTTTTTCTCATCTAAAAAACCAGGAGTAATCATCCAAAATCAGTCCTTATTTGTGAAAAGCGAAGGTATATTAGCTAGTAAGTGAGTAGGAGTTGTAGCCTATATGGTGGCCTTTTGTATGGTCTAGCTTTTGTACACATTATTTAGAGGCTAATCTCAAGCCTCCACCATGTAATTTTCACTTATCAATGGAAAGGGTAATTAGACTGGTGATTAGGGATGTACACAGTTTGGCCGAAACTATTTAAATCGGTCAAACCAAATTATTTTTTTCAGTTTGGCCGGTTTAAATATATATATTTATAGGCCGACAGTTTGAAAAATTTATAAACCGCAATAACGGTTCGGCCAACGGGTTAGGCTGTGAAATCGGCCGTTCTGGCCGAACCGAACTGTATTTATTATAAATATATTTAGCATTTAATATACATAAAAAGTTAGGTTAGACGTTTCTGGATGTAGACGTTTCTGGACGTGGTGCTTGTTATTTTTGACGTGGTGCTAGTGTTATGAGACGTAGTGGACTGTCTTTGTGAAAAAAAATCAGTTTTAAATTTACATGAATGGATGTAGAAGTTTATGGACGTGGTTCTAGTTGTCTTTGACGCGGTGGGTTCTCTTTGTGAAAAAAAAATAGCTTAAATTCACATGACTAGATGTAGACGTTTCTGGACGTGGTGCTAGTTATTTTGACGTGATGCTAGTGTTATGAGACGTGTGCTAGTTATCTTTGGAGAAAAAAATTAGTTTAAATTCACATGAATGGATGTAGACGTTTATGGACGTGGTTCTAGTTGTCTTTGACGTGGTGGGTTGTCTTTATGAAAAAAATAGGTTAAATTCACATGAATGGATATAGACGTTTCTGGACGTGGTGCTAGTTATTTTTGATGTGGTGCTAGTGTTATGAGACGTGGTGGACTGTCTTTGTGAAAAAAAATCAGTTTAAATTTACATGAATGGATGTAGACGTCTATGGACGTGGTTTTAGTTATCTTTGACGTGGTGGATTGTCTTTGTGAAAAAAAATAGCTTAAATTCACATGACGTAGTGCTAGACGTTTCTGGACGTGGTGCTAGTTATTTTTCACGTGGTGCTAGTGTTATGAGACGTGGTGGACTATCTTTGTGAAAAAAATCAGTTTAAATTCACATGAATGGATGTAGACGTTTATGGACGTGGTTCTAGTTATCTTTGACGTGGTGGGTTGTCTTTGAGAAAAAAAATAGCTTAAATTCACATGAATGGATGTAGACGTTTCTGGACGTGGTGCTAGTTATTTTTGACTTGGTGCTAGTGTTATGAGACGTAGTGGACTGTTTTTGGGAAAAAAATCAGTTTAAATTCACATGAATGGATGTAGACGTTTATGGACGTGATTCTAGTTGTCTTTGACGTGGTGGGTTGTCTTTGTGAAAAAAATAGCTTAAATTTACATGAATGGATGTAGACGTTTCTGGATGTGGTGCTAGTTATTTTTGACGTGGTGGTAGTGTTATGAGACGTGGTGGACTGTTTTTGGGAAAAAAATCAGTTTAAATTCACATGAATTGATGTAGACTTTAAAAATAAATAAAAAGTAGCTCAAACCGTTAAATCGCCAAACCAAACCGTTGAAAAAAGGTTTGGTCAGTTTGGTTTGAAAAATAAAATAGGCCAGTTTAGTTTGAAAAATTTTGAAACCGTATATTACGGTTTGACCTATACTTTTACTTTCAAACCGGTCAAACCGAACCGTGTGCACCCCTACCGGTGATCCCTTTGAGGACTGTTTAATTAAAAAAAAAAAAAAATAGTTCGCATAGCTGTTCTCCAATGATGTTGTACAAATGATCACAAGTATTAGTGATGAATGCTTTCTCGAATTTAAATTAAAGTGGCTTAGGGAGGATATGGCCTCATTTTGAAAACAAATTAAATCTTTGATGGCGACAACTGAGATTTAGGAATGAAGCAGACTTTAAAAAGCTATACTGAAGACGGTCCAATGTTGATAATACAGAAGAAAAGAAGGCCTCCATTGGAAATGCAACTCTACTTTAGCCTAGGGTTTATTGAATTCCTTCGTATGCATGAATTGGGGTTGTCGGGCTGAGTTGTTAGAATGAGTCCAATGACCCAATTCCTTCCAGCATTGGCATCTTGTGAAATTATTTAAAATTTTCATAGTTAAAAGAAAAAAGAAGGAAAAGAAGCTCTGTCATATGCATTTAACAATTTATAATATATTATATACCTTCCAACTTGTAAATAGTGAATGCTTAAATCTATTTTTTTTTTTTCAATAAACCTAATTTTTTCTATTTATCGTCTTTTAAATTATAATTTTATTTATTTATTTATCAAAATATCTTTTTTTAATTTTAAAAATAATAAAAATATTTTAATACAAAATAGATGATAAATAAAAATAAATAAACTGTATTTGGTTTACATTCTATGAAAAGTTAGTGATATTAGCAAATGCATCCTTTTTTTTTTTTTTTTAATTCGGCGAACAGTACTTAGTCGAGACTAGGACCGGCGAGCAGAGCCCTTTTTTATATATAAGAAAGTATTACATTCTGCTTGAATTCCATGATTCCTTCTTCTAGTCTAACCCCTATACAAAAACAAAAAAAGGCCGTCCATGACAAAAAAGGGGGGTTGAGGGGGCAGTTAGCTTTTTTATACACATAAGCTCTGTTGATCTAGCAAAAGAGGTTGAAATTACTTGATTCTAATGGCTGGAACTGAATTTGCATCCAAATTGATTAATCCTTTCAATCTTGATGGCATATCTCTTGTTGAGGTAAAAGCCACCGCGGTGCCTTTACTCCCATTCTTGCCAAAAAATCAGCTGGTTGATTTCCTTCTCTATAAATATGCATGATTATGACCGAATTTTCTGAGACAAATAAACATATTTCCTCTAAAGCTTTTAACTCTTTCCAAAGAAAGTCCATGCCCTTCATGATCATAGATACCAGTGCAGAGTTGTCAGTGAGAAGAGTTACATTTGACCACCCTTTTAGTTTACAGAGTTTGCATGCTTCCAAGAGAGCCTTGATTTCAGCTTGCATTGGTGTAGTATCTCTGAGAACATTGGCTTCTGCATACAGTAATTCCCCAGAGTCCCTTCGCACAATGAAACCGGTACCACCCCTTTATTCCTTGTTGCATGATCCATCCACATTAAGCACAATTGGACTGTTGCAGAAATCTCTCCACACTATTTTAAGTACTTTCCTTGTTCGGCTGGAGCTTCTAGGGAGGGTGGCTACAAAGAGAAGTGTTTCCTTTCTTATAATTTCTTCAAATACACTCAAGTTTGGCCTTCTCCATTCAAAATAAAAAGAGTTTTTCATCTTCCATATGTTCCACAACAGTACCAGCGGGGCGTTTTTCCACGAATTCTGATTTGCTTTCGATAGAGGGGCATCATACAAATTCAGAAGAAAATTCCATCCTATCTCTCTCACCAATCCAAAACCAGTAGAAGCCATAAGAGACAACAAAAAAAGTCTTATTTCCAGACAGTTGAAGTAACAATGCATAATTATTTCAGAATCATTTAAGCAGAAGTAGCATCTTGTGGGAAGGATGTATCGATTACCAAAGCCACTTACAATTTCCGGGGAAGCGATGTACCAGTTGTAAAGTCTCCAAAGAAATATGGAGATTTTTGGGGGAATTTGCTGATTCCAAAAGTGGTGCACTAGAGGGCCTTCTTCTCTGTTCAAACAGAGCATCTTATATGCTGTTGCTACTGTGAATTTACCACTCGGGGTTGGGCGCCACACCAGAGTGTCAGATTCTCCACCAAATTCCATGTTTATGCTTCTCAGCCAAGTTATCTATTGCTCCTCCAGTGCCCCGCCGAAACTCTCCAGTAATTGCTCTTTATTCCTGAAAAAATCATTGATTGAAATGTCAGGGGATGGGGGGAGTGATTGCTGTTTCCAGAGAACTCCAAGATCCCCCCAATTGTCTGTCCAAAGGATGAGAAGCCATCTGAGATAATAGTTTTTTAGAAACTTGCAAACTTTGTTGAAAGCTTCCATATCCTACTCCAAGATGTTCGCATGCGGGCTGAATGAGATAAAGATGCCAGAACACCAGTGCTACTGCGATTTGGCGAATCCCAAGCCCATTTTGATTGATTGGAAATGCGATCTTTTCCTAAGAACTCCAGTTCTTTCTAGAATCCCCATCCGATGATGCCCAAAGGAAATTTTGGCAGCTTTTTTCAATCTCCGCTATGACAGTTTTAGGAATCCAAAAGGCTGAAGCAATTTGAATTGGCATGGAGAGTAATACCGAATTTATCAACTGGAGACTCCCTGCTTGAGATAGTAATTTATTTTTCCAGTTTGCCAGCTTGGCTTCCACTCCTTCAAGCAACCGGCGAAAATAAATCACCTTTGCTCTACCCTTGAACATGCTAACTCTAAGGTATTGAAAAGGAAAAGTGGCTTCCTTCATGCCAATGAGCCTGAGAATGCTTCTTTTCCTCTAAAGGGTACAATATTTGGGGGAGATCACCTCACTTTTTGATGAGTTGATTTTTTGCCCTGATCCTGTTTTATACAATTCAATGAACTTGCAAAGAGCTTCGAGGGATTTTTTTGAACCATTTGTGAAAACCATTGCGTCGTCAGCATAACTCAGATGAGAGAGAGTTTTTGACCCTAGGGGAGTGTAGAAATGCCTTAGAATTCCAGCTTCAGTCTTAATTTTTATTCCCCTTGAGAAAACTTCTATTGTTATAATAAATAACAGTGGAGATAAAGGATCCCCCTATTTTAAACCCTGGGAGGATTTAAAGAAGCCTGCTGGAGAGCCATTCAGGATGATTGAAAACCAACCTCCCATCAGAACGTTCATAATAAGATTTTTAAAGGGAATCGGGAAACCAAGAGTGAGGAGAATACTTTCCAGAAAATCCCATGCCACTCGGTCAAACGCCTTTTCCATGTCCAGCTTTAAAATAAAATTTAGGCCGCCTGCTCTATTCTCCATAAATTGAGTTAGATCTTGAGCAACTAAAATATTTTCAATTATACCTCTATCTTGCATAAAACCTGTTTGCTCAGGAGATATAAGCTTTGGAAGAAGACTCTGCAATCTGTTCTTGAGCACCGATGAAAAAATTTTGCTGGAGAAGTTACAGAGGCTGATTGGCCTATAATGAGCGAATATGGAAGCTTTCTTTTTTTTGGGGAATAAGGGTGATAAAGGCGCTGCCTATGGCCATAGGGATGGGCACCCCCCTCATAAACTCCTCTGTGGCTGAAATAAGATCATTTTTAATAACTCTCCAAGCTGCTCGAAAGAAATGGCCCGAGAAACCATCCGGGCTTGGGGCACTATCCTCTGCAAGTTCAAATACTGCATTTTTAACTTCCTCCTCCTGTAGCTGTCTCAAAAGAGCTTCCTTATCCTCATCATCCAGAATTTCTGGGATGCCTTGCATTAGTTCTGAAATGGCCTCCTGAGATGAAGGGCATTCTGCAGTAAGTAAGGCTAAAAAGAAATCCACCGCCTCCTCCACAATTTTCTTTCTATCTGTGATCCATTCATTTCCAACGTTGATCTTGTTTATAGTTTGGCGAGCCCTTTGTTTCCCTAAAGTAGCATGAAAAAAAGTCGTGTCCTATCTCTCTCTTTGAGCCACTTCAGTTTAGATCTTTGAGACATGAAATCTTCGTGCTCCATAAGACATTGACAGAATCTTGCCTGCACTTTTGAGAAGGCTTCACGACTGTAATCACTTGGGGAAGATTAAAAATCCAACTCCTTTGTCTTCATGCATTCGTCACTCTCCTTTAGATTAATAAAGACATCCCCAAATGTGTTATTGTTCCATTCCTTTAGAGCCAGCTTCAGCCTTTTTAATTTAGCAGAGGGAGCTACCATGCCGCACCCAAGCACTGGCTTATTCCAGTTGTCCTCTATAAACTTCAAAAACCCTTGCCTTCTTAGCCACATTTTCTGGAATCTAAAAGGCTTAGGACTAGAGACTACATCCAATTTTGCTTGCAAGAGTAAGGGACAGTGGTTAGACCCAACTTTTGAGAGGTTATGTATTGTGGATGATTTAAACAGATCCTGCCATTCTTTAGAGAACATAAATCTATCTAATTTTTTAAGGACGTGTCCAGAAGACCGCTTCCCACTCCATGTGAATTGATAGCCAACTGCCGGAAATACATCAAGTTCAGCTCTGTTTATAAAATCATTGAATTCCTCTATGGGAGCTCGTGGTGGTTGTGCTCCTCATTTATATTCCTCAACCGATCTTATCACATTTCAGTCTCTCCCAAGGGTCTAAGAAATACCCTTATTCGAATTCCAGAAAGCCTGCAAATCATCCCACAAAATCCTTCTTTTGGTGTAGCTAGTGCTTGCATACACTCCAGTCATAAGAAAAGAGCAGGACATACTTGAATGCTCAACTTTTGCACAAATCATTTGTTCAGTCACCAACATGGTAGTAAAGTTCATCTCTTTTTTCAACAAAAAACAAACCATACCATTGAGGTTGGAAATAGCAAATTCAAAACGCAGCATTTTAGCGAAATCCAAAATCCTATTGAAATTTACAAAGGGTTCAATAATACACAACAACATTATACTAAACTTAGCACATAAAGATTTTAATATCCGAAGGGATGCTAAATTGGAGATCCCTCGAATGTTCCAAATCATACAATTAATCATTTAATGGTAGGGAGCCACAAACCTGATTTTTTTTAGTGGCGACGATCCGAGCAACGTGAAGCACTGGATACCAGCATCTTTTTACCCATGGCGTGGAATGGAAAAACATGGTTTAGGCCTTTCTGTGGACGGCCCCATTTTTTCCTCCTGGCTATAGTGAAATCATCTTCCTGATCCAGCGTTTTATCCTCCATTGAGTAATCAGAGGTGACTTTTGTGTCTGAATCCTTATTAAAGCTCGTTAAGTCAACTACTAGACCCTCCAGCTGAGCAGAAACAGAACGTGTGATTCTCAACCTTTCTTCTGTCTCCCTTAAGGCATTGAGCAGAGGGGCATTGTTAATCTCTGTCTCCATATCACAAATCCCCTACTTAATGACAGACAGTTCCATTTTCATTTGAGACCGTGGGATTTCTCCCTCTACCAACTCCCTAGGGCTACTGATGGTTCCTCCATTCTTCTCTATGGCTTGCTGCTTGGAATTTTTTGTTTGCAGGATGTTCCCATCTTCAACTACCATGTGTTGGAGTAGAATACATAAGCTATGCTTATATTGTACGATTTCTCAGATTAATATATCGATTCGTGTTTCAGTCATATCTTGTTGTGCATTAATCGTCCATTTATATTATGTAAGTAGATGATGAGGTGTCTGATGCGACACAGTAGATCTCATCATTGGTTGAAAGACATAATATATAAATGAGGTTCGTAACCGAGACAGCTTTGGACAAACTGTCGGTCTAGGTTATTATGTGATTCAGATAATTAGTTTGTCTAAACTAATTGAATCATATAGATATGCCCGGGGCATATTGAACTTGACTCTTAGGAATAATTTGTCTTGTACTGATTTAATAGACAAATCGATCCTTGTATTCTATCTCTAAATCCCTAGACTCGAGTGGGCATGAGGATTAGACATAGTGTACTTTGATCTGCCAATGGGTGAGGTCAAATGTGGCCAATAGTCTCGGTGGGTTGGATGCGCGTGTTTAGTTACTTGGTGTGCTGCTGCTTGTCGAAATGAAACCATGTACCTGTGCGTCCGGGGTGATGGTGCTCCCGAGATGAGCTCGAAATGTTTATTATACTAAACCCTGCCGGTGGACTTATGTCCGGTATAGTAAAAAGGTCGAGTGGTACTAGTCTCGGAATTAAAGAAGTTAATTAATTAATTTATCTGTAAATTAGTTTTAATTAACGAGCACTATATCTTTGATGTGGGGAGATTAATGAATATAATTTAATTAAGTTGTTCCGGAAGCAATTCTGGTGTAGGATGGTAGTGCCAAAATTAATCCGTTAGTGGTACGATTAATTTTGTAATGGGTTAATTGAATAGGTAGATTTAATTAATTAATTGGTTAATTATGCCTAAGGGTTAATTCAGTAATTAACAAAGTGGAATTATTTAATTAATTCCTAAGGGTTAATTAAGTAATTAACAAAGTGGAATTATTTAATTACTTAATTAAGTCTTAAGTTTCAATTGGAATTAAGAAATCCTAGATATTAGGAACCTAGTAGGATTTGGTTTATCCTATCAGATTGGTTGCCTAATTGGATTTGGAAACTAATTCATTACCTAAACCCATTAGGAAGACCAATCCTAAACCAACTTGGAGTCTCTCTTGTATAGACAAGGGATCAGTCATTCAGAAAACACAATTAATACAATTAATCAACAGGATTTCTAGAGAGAGAAAATTCTAGAGAGAGAAAATATTTCTCTCTCCAAGTCAAATTTTCAAGAAAGTGTGCGGCTGGTTTTTGGGTTTCTAGTGGCTGAAATTTTGACCTTGGTTTATACCAGCTGCGCGTAGCTTTCTCTCTCTGCGGGCGGTGCGTTTATAGTACGTGCCAGGTGCTGCGGGGCTAGAGTTTTCTAGCAGGTGGATTGTGGTGAGTAGCTGATCAATTGACTTCTAGTTCGTTGAGGCATACAAGAGAATCACCAAGTGCACGCTTCAAAGGTATTTTTCTAAGATTCCGCTTTAATAGAAATTTTTATTGCGTGGTAAATCGAGCAAGTGCAAACCCAGATTCTACCAATTTCTTTCACCATGTTCACCCCTTAATTATTCACTTCTTCAACTTCCATGTTTTGAGCTGCTTGTGATTCTTTTAATTAAGAAAATAGGATTTGATCAATCAGAGCCTTTATGATTGAAATTGTTGTTTGCAAATGGTTAGGATTGGGAATTGTTGGTGTTGAAATCTTCTCAATTGATGATAATCCGGATGACCCTTCTTCGTTTTCGTTAGTATTTCCTTGCTTCACATCTTTTTCAAAACCCAGTAGTGGAGCTTTCTGCCTCATCCCAACCCTTTTGCATTCTGTTGTTCCGTGACCAATCTTCCTACAGTTGTCACAATATTTGGGGATTTTTTCATATGTGAGATTCTGCTCAATAATTCTGCTCCTGTACCCGATTGAGATGCTCGTTGGTAGTTCTTTTCGTAGGTCCACCTCTACACACACCCTGGTGACCTATGGTCTTGATAGAAGCATGGTGGAGTTGTCTATCTTGAGTGGGGTACCGACAGCTGCTGCAATTGAGAAGATAGCATTTTGGTCGAAATATTCAACTAGTAGTTTTTCAAAGGAAACCCAGATAGGGGCAAAAGGCGAATCTTCCTTTTAAACGAAAATGGGAGTCCATTTGAGCACTCTCCAATGAAACCCACCAATAGACCATGACGTTTTCATCCAGAATTTTCGGTAGTCATCATCTCTAGTGAATCGGAGCAGGATATGCCTCTGATTTAAAAGCCCTAGGTTGTAGTCACCATGGAAACCAATTTTTGCTATCTCCTTCCTGATATCTGCCATACTTGGCCTTCCAAAGGAAAATTTTCCGACCAACGAAAGCCTATGTGGTGCAAGGAACTTCTCCATCTCTTCATCGTTGAAAATAAGTTGGGGTTATCCATTGACATACTGAAGGGGTTTGATTTTGGGGGGAGCAATAGAGGAAGATTTACTTTGGAAAAGTCTGGCGAAGGTCTTGTGGGTTGGGTTTGATGGATTTTTGGGGCCACCGGAAGTGTCTGGTGGCTCCATCGGAACTGAATTGACGAGGCGGGAGGATGGGAAGTCTTTAGACACTTAACCTGCTAATAATATAGCATATATCTCATATTTGTGATTGGTGTATTTTTTTCCTAACTAATTATAATGTCTCTTTTTATAAATGACAGTATTAGTTGAGAGAGAAATGAAGTAAATTTAGAAGGTAAATATATATTAAATTTATTATTTTTATTAGGTCAACATATTTAAAAGTATTATATTATTCTCATATGTAAGATATATTTTCTCCTTTTTTCCACATTGACATCCTATATATTTCCACATGGATCTTCTGTTACGAAATTCCTGTTTCATCCCCTGTTCCAGTGTAAAACGACCGCGTATTACTTATTTTTTAACCGCTAAATCGATCAGCTTACTAAATCTTTCAGCTCGGCTCACACTTTTGCTTTTATTTATTTTGTTTTTTTCTTCTCCTAAATCTTCTATCCGTTCTTCTATGTTTCATCTTCCAAGGCGAGGAATAGTTGATGATTTCTAGATAGAGCGGTGGGGAAGTTCCCGATCATCTGCAGCTTTGACGGGGGCAGTGGAAGATTTTTTAGGGCGTCCAGATGAAGAATTCTTAAAAAAGTTGAATAGAAAGACGATGAATGCAATCAGTGGAGCAATAGAGGAGATGACTAGGGGTTTCCAGTCATATCATATAGCTCACTCCATTCAACAAAGACCACTACCTGTCAAATCTCTGAGAATTTTGTTATTAGATCGGTCAATTACTGAGTTTTTGCATTACTGGGTTTGGCAGTTCTTTGTAGGTTTGTTTTTTTCATTGGGAGTTTTCTTTTTCTGGGTCCTGTCTTGCTGATTTTTGTTGTATCAGGGATTCTCTGTTGTCCTCTGATTTTACATTTTGGTGCAGACTTTGTTGGGTTTTATGGTTGTTGTCAGATACTTATCTTCAGGGAAATTTGACTGAAATTTGCAGATTTTAAGGGGAAAGGGAAAAAATGAGAGTTTTTGCATTTTGTTATGTTTTATGTTGCCGGCTAATACAAAGAAGAGTGTTTATTGTTCTCATATTTCATTTTGTACTGAATCAGTGGTTTTGAAGTTATTTATTGAGTGCTGCTATTCGATATAAAACATTTTAGACCTAATTATACTTCTTAGTAGTTTAAATTGATAGAAGTAAGGAGCTTCGTGTTTGTGCAGGAGAGCTGTCATGGGAGTTCTTAGTGGTCCAAATCTTTTCTTTGAATTATAAATCCCAGCTATATGTTTTTAAATTAAACTTGAAAGGATCACATTTTTGGCAATTTTGCTGCACTGGTTTGTTTATAACCTCTTATTCAGAGGGAGAGAACCCTGGTTTTTCCAACTAGAAAAGAAATTATAAACACACTTTTGATTAGTTTTGAGTTGAGAGAAAAGCCCACATTTTCTACGTCGATGTTTGAGTTTATGAAAGAAATTAAAAAAATAAAAAACCTTTCTGTTTTTGTGTAGAGTTTATAAACAAGTTAGAAGAATGACCTTTTCACTGGTTAAGTACAACTGCTTATTCTAATTCCCATCCATCTTCCATTACTTTATAATTTGTCCCGTTAGTTGCTGTGTATGTGTGGAGCTTTGCCTAAAAAGATGGACAGATTTTGAAGTTCACCTCTATGCTGGATATGGGAGTATGAGAGGAAAACCAAATTGGTTTGGACATTCATTTATAAAATCAAATTATGTGGGTGCTTCTATTATATTGTTTTCTATTTTTATCATATTGGACAGATACCCTGCTCTGCACACTACAATGATATAGAACACCAACGATTGACTGACCTTTCTTTCTCCTTTGTGCAAGATGTTCCTTCATGTATGAATTTGTTTATTAATATGCTATTTTTTTATCAGGATACATCTATAGGACCCTGTAAAGAAGTTTTGGCCCAGCATCTGGTGACGGTGCGCCATTTTCCAAAGTTTGGATGAAAACATGGCTTCTAGTGAAAGTTCGTTTCTAAGCAGCAAAGAATCTGGCGTTCCCCTCCCTGATTATGGCTCTATCCCTGCAACTGAAGTATCAGACTGCTCCCCCTATAATATTGGAAAGATGCAAGGAACTGACTTAATTCCATCAACAAGAGGCTAGAATGTTTTGAATTCTTTCTCACCAGACCACCCCCACCATTATTAGTATGCATTCTGCATAATTTAAGAATAGTTTGTTCCATAAGAATAATGTATTCCCATCCTTAATAACAGTAACAGGAAACACTAATAGAGAAATGAAAACACTTGAACAGGAGCAGAAAATACAACAACACACCTTTGATTTATACTAACACAATAGTATAAAATGTTTCAGCACAGGTTCTATTAGCTTCCATTATGCAGCCAATTGATAAACAGACAGAAATCCATATATAAAATATCTACTAGAGTCCAGCACCATAGTAATATGCGTAGACATCAATAAGAAAAAAACACTTCAAACTATTGAAATCCAATTCTAGAACAATGCCAAAATTTTTCTAAGAAAGACATTATGAATTGTGACCCGGATCAAATATGAGATTGCAGAGTATACACGAATAATCAAAATCCAGTAAATTGCGGCGGCAAAGGACTCTAGAAATTGGGCCATACTTGAGGTTTGGGAGGTCACCAAGAGTGTGAGGAAGAGGGCCAAAGAGTGATTGGTGAAGGTCAATTTCCAACAACCGAGACAAAATAACTTAGACAAAGCAACCATACAACTAAGCCGACGAGAACTATCCAAACTTAGTCGCTCCTAAATAATATGTAAAGCCCTTACCTAATTTTGGAAGATAGGAGAACGTTGCAAATCTTGAATTAGAGCAAAATTCGAACGCCAACGACAAAGATGAAGACGGCTTAGAGACCAGAATGATAAAACTGATACGGTTTGAGGGAGAGAAAGTAAACAGTTAAAAAAATATATTTGGTGAGCCGTGAGTGAGTCGATGGAACCTTGGTGAGCCGATGGAATTTGAGGGTAAAAAATATAACGGCACCGTTTTACACTGGAACAGTAACAGAGATTCCGTAACAGAGGATCCCGTGTGTACACTTTCTTCTTTTTGTCATGGCCTTGACACGGACGGTTCGGCACGAGTGGGACGGAAGCATCAGTGGCCGAGATTCAGGGCCATATGCCCAAAAGGGAACAGACCGTGGGGCTTTGGAGTGCATGGGGCATGGACCAAACCAATGGGACCGAGCTGGGACGGTACTAGGCGTAGCAGGCAGCACATCATGCGCCAAACACGGGTTCAAGAACGACACAGCTGTGTGCTGAGTGTTCTAATCATTTCGGCCCGTCAAATAGAATGCTTCCCAGCCCGTTACAGTGGAATCTCTCGAACGTTTTGGGACCGAATGGGACACGATGAGCAGCAGCTTCTCTAGAAGGGAAGAGAAGGTTCCATTCCCTTGCAAATTGCACAAGTTGGCCTTGCAAGTTGCACAAGTTGGCAAGTTGGCACGGGTGACATCATGCATGAAGTCAGCCCTAGGAATTCCTTTATATATAAAATTGAGGGACTAGAGTCTTCCATGATTAAAATATAGAAAGCTTCTCATGGAAGCCATGAATAGTAGCTGACCTTGAGCACTATAAATAGTGGCCAAGGGTCATTTGTAAAGGCACCAAACAAGAGTGTGTAAGTACTTGTGCAGAGCAATATACTTCCGTTTCATTTCCGGTCACTTTCGTGCCTACATTTCTCTTGTGTGTTCTTGGTCGTTTGCTGCCCACAACATCAGTTGTGTGCAAGGGTTAAGGCTGAGCTAGTTCTAGTCGTTAGCTGTTAGAACTAGTGCCGCATGGTTCGCTAGTTAAAAAATTGAGCTCGTGACACTTTACTAACAAATGAGTACAAATAAATTACTACCTACAGTTGCTTAAAAAAAATGTTATTTTTAATATTATAAATAATATTTTTTTATTAGCCTAAAAAGAGTATATAAACTCAATTGCTTCAAAAAAAAAAAAAGTATATATAAACTCAATTGTTATATATAACTCATCTTTTATTAAATATCGCACTTTTTAAAATAAATTTATTTAAATATCTCTAATCCTTTAATTATGAAAAAACCGTAAAAAAGTTTCTCATCAAAAAAATTATACACCTCTTCAAAAAAAAAAAATATATTTTTCCCATTTTTACAATAGATCTATAGTGATGACAGCAAATCAATAATTACATTAAAAAATTTGACAAGTGAAAAATTAGTGAAACTATTTTTATTATAAAATATAATTATTTTTTAATCTAAAATAAAGATAGACATTAATTTTTTTTCAACATCCGAAATAGGGCTGTAAACAAACCGAGCTGCTCAATCGAGCTCGAGCCGAGCTCGAGTCGGCTCGTCTCACTGACGAGCCGAGTATCGAGCAGACCACAAACAGGCTCGGTAGGTTCGCGAGCCTACCACGTCTCAGACAACTAGCACCACGTCTCAAAACACTAGAACTACGTCAAAAAACGTCTACATCCAGACATGTGAATTTAAACTAATTTTTTCACAAAACATCTCAACTCGTCTCAGAACAACTAGAACTTGTCCAAAAACGTCTACATCCATTCATGTGAATTTAAACTGATTTTTTTCACAAAGACAGTCAACCACGTCTCAGAACAACTAGCACCACGTTGAAAAACACTAGAACAACGTCGAAAAATATCAACATCCAAACATGTGAATTTAAACTGGTTTTTTATAAAACATCTCACCTCGTCTCAGAACAACTGGCACCACATCTAAAAACGTCTACATCCAGATATGTGAATTTAAATTAATTTTTTCACAAAACATTTCAACTCATCTCAGAACAACAAGAACCACGTCCAAAAATGTCTAAATCCATTCATGTGAATTTAAACTGATTTTTTTCACAAAAATAGTCAACCACGACTCAGAACAACTAGCACCACGCCTAAAAACGTCAACATCCAAACATGTGAATTTAAATTGATTTTTTCACAAAACATCTCACCTCGTCTCAGAACAACTAGAACCACGTCCAAAAACTTCTACGTCCATTTATGTGAATTTAAACTGATTTTTTTCACATAGATAGTCTACCACGTCTCAGAACAACTAGCACCATGTCGCAAACAACTATCACTACGTCAAAAAATGTCTACATCCAGACATGTGAATTTAAACTGATTTTTTTACAAAACATCTCACCTCGTCTCAGAACAACTAGCATCACGTCCAAAAAAGTCTGAAGTGGACCGAAATGTTTATAATCTCTTATCTAAGGGTTTTGATAAGATAAAACAAATAAAATGGCTATACAATTCTTAGAAATGATCATGATCCCGTATCTAAGAGTTGTAATGAGATAAAACTAATAAAATGACCATTCAACTTTTAGAAATGTTCATAATCTCTGATCTAAGAGTTTTGTGAAGGTAAAACAATTAAAATGACCATGTAAGTAGTGTTGTAATAAGATAAAACAAATAAAATGGCCATACAACTCTTAGAAATAGTTTTTTTTTTTTTTGGCAGAAATTATACATTGTACAATGCGCGTGAATTTAAACTGATTTTTTTCGCAAAGACAGTCCATCACGTCTCAGAACAACTAGCACAACATCTCAAAACACTAAAACCACGTCTAAAAATGTCTACATCCATGCATGTGAATTTAAACTGATTTTTTCGCAAAACATCTCAACTCGTCTCAAAACAACTAGAACCACGTCCAAAAACGTCTACATCTAGACATGTGAATTTAAACTGATTTTTTCGCAAAACATCTCAACTCGTCTCAGAACAACTAGCACCACGTCCAAATTCGTCTACATCCATTCATGTGAATTTAAACTGATTTTTTTACAAAGACAGTCTACCACATCTCAGAACAACGATCACCGCGTCAAAAACCACTAGAACCACGTCCAAGAACGTCTACATCTAGACATGTGAATTTAAACTGATTTTTTCACAAAACATCTCAACTCGTCTCAAAACAACTAGCGCCACATCCAAAAACGTCTACATACATTCATGTAAATTTAAACTGATTTTTTTCACAAAGACAGTCTACCACATATCAGAACAACTAGCACCACGTCTCAAACAACTAGCACCCTGTCCAAAAATGTCTACATCCAGACATGTGAATTTAAATTGATTTTTTCACAAAACATGTCACCTCGTCTCAGAACAACTGGCACCACGTCCGAAAACATCTACATCCATGCGTGTGAATTTAAACTGATTTTTTCACAAAGACAGTCTACCACTGTTGGAGTTGAATACATAAGCTATGCTTGGTTATATTTTGTTGTGCATTATTTGTCCAGTTATATTATGTAGTTAGATGATGAGGTGTCTTGTGTGACACAGTAGATCTCATCATTGGTTAAAAGACATAATATATATAAATGAGGTTCGTAACCGAGACAGCTTTGGACAAACTTTTGGTTTAGGTTATTATGTGATTCGGATAATTGGTTTTTTAAACTAATTGAATCATATAAATATGCCCGGGGCGTAATGATCTTGACCATTTGGAATGATTTGTCTTGTACTGATTTAATAGACAAATCATTCTTAGTATTCTATCTCTTAATCCCTAGACTCGAGCAAGCATGAGGATTAGACATAGTGTACTTTGATCTGTCAATGGGTGAGATCAATTGTGGCCAATAGTCTCGGTAGGTTGGGTGCGCGTGTTTAGTTACTTGGTGTGATGTTGCTTGTCGAAAGGAAACCATGTACCGGTGCGTCTGGGGTGATGGTGCTCCGGAGATGAGCTCGTAATGTTTATTATACTAAACCCGGCCGGTGGACTTATGTCCGGTATAGTAAAAAGGTCGAGTGGTACTAGTCTCGGAATTTAAAAAGTTAATTAATTAATTTATCAGTAAATTAATAAATTAATGAGCACTATACCTTTGATGTGGGGAGATTATGAATGTAAATTAATTAAGTTGTTCTGGAAGCAATTCTGGTGTAGGATGGTAGTGCCAAAATTAATCCGTTAGTGGTACGATTAATTTTGTAATGGGTTAATTGAATAGGTAGAATTAAATAATTGATTAATTATTCCTAAGGGTTAATTGAGTAATTAACAAAGTGAAATTATTTAATTAATTAATTAAGTCTTAAGTTTCAATTAGAATTAGGAAATCCTAGAGATTAGGAATCTAGTAAGATTTGGTATATCCTATCAGATTGATTACCTAATTGGATTTGGAAACTAATTAATTACCTAAAACCATTAGGAAAACCAATCCTAAACCAACTTGGGGTCTCTCTTGTAACTCTATGTAGACAAGGGATTAGCTATTCCACAATATACAATTCATAAGTTCTCAAGATAAGAAAATTTAGAGAGAGAAAATCCTAGAGATAGAAAATTTCTCTCACTAAATTCGGATTTCTTAAGCTTAAGGGTTCTGAAATTTTCTTCAAAATTTTGGTGGCAACGTGTAGCTTTCTCTCTCTCCGGGCGGTGCGTGGATTGTACGCGCCAGGTCAGCGATGCTAGAATTTTTCTGCCAGTTGGATTATGGTGATTAGCTGATCAATTGCTCGTTAGATTGATGCCCACACAACATACACGCAAAGTCTTGAGGCATACAAGATAATCACCTGGGTATAAGCTTCAATAGGTAATTCTTATGTTTTGGCTTTAATAAAGAATTTTTGTTGCGTGGTAAATCGAATAAGTGTAAACCAAGATCTTGTGCAATGTTATTTTAAAAGGGTTAGAATAGCGATTGTGCTACCATCTAGGCCTTGCCAGAGATTCCGACTCTGGAATGCGTAGCACGAGAGTGAGTTTCTGGCTAGGCCCGGGCAGATAATCTTTCAATTGGTATCAAAGCTTGGTTTTGGGTTTTGTGCTTATT
Source organism: Knoxia roxburghii (assembly GCA_030378225.1). Taxonomy (NCBI): domain Eukaryota; kingdom Viridiplantae; phylum Streptophyta; class Magnoliopsida; order Gentianales; family Rubiaceae; genus Knoxia; species Knoxia roxburghii. The sequence goes on along the minus strand of CM059415.1, from coordinate 41,499,165 downwards.
CGATTTATTACATGGTTTTATTTGCAGGTGATTAAGAAATCCGGACTATTATGGTTACGTTTGTATGGGTTTTAATTAAACTCCGGGACATGTCGGGATTTGATTTTATTGTGAATGTTTGTAATAGTATAATCACGTGCTGGAAGTCGTGTAGGATTAGATCAAATCTGTAGTAGAATTTTTTCTATGTAATTTCGATTTTTTAATTTCCTAGAAAGGCTTTTAGTAAGAGAATTAATTTTTGTAATCGAATGCGTTATCGTGGGCAACTTGAATTTGTGTGTTTTGGGTTATCGTTAATTTGTAAAAACCCAGGAAAACCCAGAATGAATTGTAAGAAGACCAAATAGCGTAGAAGAAGCGAAGGAGGGATTAGTGGCAGGGGCGACGCATGCGACGACTCACTGGCGGGAGCTACCGTCGGCAACCACCGGAGAACGGCAGCATTGCTGCCGCACGGCAGAGCAGTTTTTGCTATGCCAGAGCGCGGCAACAGGAGCAACAGCTGCACGCTACTAGGCCGCGCGCTGCGCGCCTTGTGCACGTTGCGCGTGCGCAGCCCGTTTGGGGCGTGTTTTGGCCCGTTTTTTCCTCCAGTTTTCATTTTTTGAAGATTAAGACTCTATCCATCGAGTTGCGTGGCGGGACACGAGATCAAAGCAGAAGATGAAAGCAATTAAAACAATAATAGTCGGGAAATTTAATTTTTGTATTTCGTTCCCGTATTTATTGTTTTAATTTTTATGCTTTAATTTTTGTTTTGTATTTTAGATGCATGATCTTAAAGCATGATGGTTTTATGGTTGCATATAACTTAGGATTAGTTAATTGCATGTTAAAATCAGAAAAACCCTCAATTTAGAAATCTAAGAGGGAGAGGCTTGGTTTAATATCCCCACGGCCACCATTACGAGTTCATATGCGATGTGGGTGGACTTGCGCGTTGGCATTAGGGCCTTCCTCCATTCGGATGAGTCCAACCATGAGATCCCTAGATTATGAATTTTTGAGTAAGATGACTAGAGTAAGTTTAACTAGGAGAAATGCGATTCCTTCTCCATTTGAGGCATACTATCCTGAGGTAACACGCTCAGAAGTCACGTAATGGCACACACTTAGTGTACGATCTGCAGTATTCTTCCCATTCGACCCTCCGTTCTGAATTGTGTAGTCATTATGTCTTGCTAGAGACCACTAATGATTTATGGATTAATTAATGAGATTAATTTATTCATTGTCAATTTGGAATGGGCCTACAGGATCGCACATAAGTGAGTTCGATGATTCAGAATTAATTAAATTGCCTGTTTTAAGTATAAGAGTTATACTTAAATTGATAATATTTAATTAAATGGTTTAATTAAACATTATTGAAGAGTTTTATGGTATTAATTAAAAGTTAATTAATTACCTGGGAAGAATTGAGTTGAGCTGATAAATCAAGGGACCTAATTGTGAATTAAGGTTCTTGACCCATCAGCCTGATCCATGGATCAATGGGTTGATCCATGGTGTTGGTTAAACCCGACTCAGTAAATAATTAATTAATTATTATTTATTATTAATTAAAATATATACTTCTCAAATCAGAGAAGTATCTGGAGTCTGTTAAAAACGTTTTAACAAACTCAGTTTTAAATATACGTTTAAAAAGTTTTTTTACAAGATAACAGACTATCAGACTTAAAAAAACAGACGTTCTTCCAAAAACTATTCTTCCCAGAGAAAAACGTTTTCTCTTAAAACAGGCAAATTTTGGGGCTAGCACCGGTTTTGAGAGAACTCCAGTGCAATAACGTAGAGGCAATTCGCTTGAATTGTTCTTTGGTGGTGAACGCAATCTTCCCAAAGGATCCAGGCGACTGCACAACCGATTACGCGTCAAGGGTAAGACCCGAATCCTTTAGTGTTTAGGAATTCTACCATTTAATTTAGAATTAAATGCCTAAACACAATCCAACATTGGTATCAGAGCCATAGGTTAATTTTGTTTTAATTAAAAATGGTTTAATTGAAACAAAAGAGTTAAGAAAATTGGGTAAAAGTTTTTTTCTTGAGAAACGGTTTTAAAGAAAAAAAAATGTTGCTGCTTCGAAGGTCGCCGGAGTGATTTTCTGGCCGGCCGGATGTTGGCCGGAAGTTCGCCGGAAAAACGAAAATGCTCAAAGCTTGTTTTTTTTTTTTTTTTTTTGCCTGAATTTTTGTGCGTTTTTGTTCTTTCCTTCATAGGAAACTATTTCGGGCTTGTTTCATTACAAAACGTTTGTTGAATGGTTGGTTTTTTGGAAAAAATTTTTTGGGTTTGACAAACCCGCTTCGCCGGGAAGAATTTTTCGGTTTTGGGGTTTTTGAGAGTTTGCTTTGGATTAAACTGTTTTCTGGGCTGCTGGTTGTTGTTGCTGTGTTCCGCCGTTTTGATTTGCAGGTGTTGGGTCGTCCGCTTCGCCGGAATCCATGTCGGCGAGCTGCTTCGTTTTCATCGAAGCGTTCGCTGGGTTCGCGGCTGGTCAATCTCCATCGGGGCCGGAAATGTTCTGGTCACCGAACGATTGAAACGACGGAGAGACGACGATCGGTCGGAACCAAGCCGGATGAGATGAACGGCGAGTGTCGCCGGGATTCGAGGAAGCCGCTGAAACCCGATCGCATGTCACCGGGGAAGAAGAAGGAGGCGGCGGGGGGCTGGTGCCCTAATTGGGTGAAATGACCAAATTGCCCCCGCCGTACTCCATAATCTCGGAAATGCCAACTTTTTAAAATTGTTTAAAATTGCAAAAACAGCCCAGAAGTTTTATTTCCTTAAAACCCTAGCCCGAGAATTTTGTTAAATTATAGATTTGCCCTAAAATTTTCAGAAAAAACTTAATTTTCTGAATTTTAAAATTTGATAAAATTTTAATTTATAATTTAGGATAAATTAAAAGATATTATCAGATTTTAAATTACGATAAGATATGATTAGATTTAGATTTAATTCTTATCCTATAGAATTTTAAAATTTAGAATTTTGAATGATTATCTTAATGAGATTAGGATAATTAGAAATATTTAAATTTTAAAATTAGAAAGATTATCTTAATAAAATTAGATAATTAGATGAATAAATAAATAATTAATTAATTAATAAGATTAGTTAATTAATTATTATGTTTTATTTATTTATTCATTTTTTTTAAATAATGTGTTATTTGTTTAAAAATGTTTAAATAATTGCACACATTATTGGTATGACCATGCATCATTCGATTAAAATGAATGAACATGGGATTGATTAAAATTGATCATGACACGATCAATTTTAATAGTGTAAGAGTTACACAATCCCTAATTAAATGATTCGGCTTAATAGAATTGGCTTGTATGAAGCATATGCATTTGTGTGTTTTTCTATGCATGAATTGGGCTTAAAATTTATTATTTAAATTTTGGGCCTGCGAGCCATTTTATAATTGGGCCTGCGTGCCTATTAAATGATTATGTAATAGTTAGGCCCAAAAGAAGGTTCCAAAGAAGTCCATGGTGAAGCCCAGGAACGGAAGCCCAAATGGAGGCCCAAAAGAGTTTTTTTTTTCTTAAAAGGCCCTGTAATAGATTAGAGCCCAATTCATCGCATTTCCGCAATTTTATGTTTTGTGAATGAATGAAAACGACAATGCATGTTAAGCCGATCAAACTTAAATCCCAAAAACCCAAGATTTTGCTTCCATACTTGAGGGCCCGCTTGAGCGTTGAACGTCTGGTGGACTTGGAGAGCCCAAGGGCCTCAGGTTTTCTTCGTGCGGCGGGTTGTTGCATAATAGTGCCCAACTTTATCACTACTATTAATGAGTGGAAAAACTGTTTGGGTATTAGATGCTCGACTTTATCACTACCACTTGTTATGGAAAAACTGTGTGGGTGTCTATTGATGTGATGCCTTGAGGGATGGTTTAACTTGGGAAAATTAATCGTAGCTTGACCCGATAAGTTGACTAGGGATTAATTTTGCAAAGATAGGATGGTGTCAAACATTTGGAATGTTCATCCTATCACCGAAAAGTTGCATAGTGATGTAATTGGAAATCGTTAAATTACATAGGGATGTGATTTGAACGTTGCCTACCAAAAGAGCCCAATCCCTACGATACTTGCCAAAGCAAGACTGGGGTTGATTCTTTGTGGATTTTCGGGCCCACAATCTAGCACCAACACAAAATTGTTTGGGATTTCAATTTTGGCTATTGTGGAAAATATTTTAAAACTCATTCTAATATTTTGCATTTTCTTTTGTAGAAATGGCATCTACTAGCACTAATACATCTAATCTCACTCTAAGAAGCATTTTGGACAAAGAAAAGCTTGTTGGTCCAAACTTCTTAGATTGAGAAAGAAACTTGAGAATCGTTCTCAAACAAGAAAGGAAGCTAAATATCTTAGACGCTGCTTTACCTGAACCACCAGTAAATGCTACGGCTGCGGTTCAACGAGCATGGGAAAAGTTGAAAAGCGATTCTGATGACGTGACATGTCTGATGCTCGCGACTATGTCAGGCGAGCTTCAGAAACAATTCATGAATTCGGAAGCGTTCCAAATTTATGTGTCACTAACGGAAATGTTCCGTGAACAAGCCCGTAACGAAAGGTTCGTTACGATAAAAGCATTGATCTCGTGCAAGATGGCGAAGGGTTCGTCAGTAAGCACGCATTTGATCAAGATGAAGGGGTATATTGATACCCTAGAGAGATTAAATGCACCTCTTTCTAGAGAGTTAGCCATTGACATCATCTTGGCTTCACTGCCTGATGATTACAATGACTTTGTGGTGAACTACAACATGCATAACATGGAGAGGACGATTCCTGAGCTCCATGGAATGCTTAAAAATATTGAGCAAACCCTTCGGAAGGCAACGCCAGTACTTGTTGTGGAAAAAGGTAAGGACAACAAGAGAAAGTTTAAAGGCAAGGCAAAAGTTGCTGAAAACAAGAAGCCTCGCAGTAAGACTGCTCCTAAGGCTCAGATTCAAACTCCTCCTGCTAAGAAAAATGCTCAGAAGGACGCAGTATGTTTCCATTGCAATCAGAAGGGGCATTGGAGAAGAAACTGCAAGCTGTTTCTTGAAGAGAAGAAACAGAATCCTTCGGCTTCATGTATTTTTGTTATTGAAATTAATCTTTCTATGTCCACCTCATGGGTATTAGATACCGGATGTGAGGCTCATATTTGTACTAATGTGCAGGGACTGAGCAATAGAAGGATGACAAAGAAAGGCGAAGTAGATCTCCGAGTGGGCAACGGGGCAAGAGTTGCAGCCGTTGAAGTTGGAGATTACACTTTGTCTTTGCCTTCCGGTTCAAACATTGTTTTAGAAAATTGTTATTATGTACCTACTATGAGTAGGAATATTATTTCAATTTCTTGTTTGGATATCAAAGGATTTCGTTTTATTATTGGTAATAAATCGTTGTCTTTATATCAAAAAGTTGTTTTATATGGAGTTGCAAATTTGTGCAATGGCCTATATATCTTGGATTTGACCCAAGAGAAACCGGTATATAACATTGAAAAGAAAGCCAAATTAATTCAATCTGATTTAAGTCCAACATATCTGTGGCACTGTCGTCTAGGCCATGCAAATGAGAAGCGAGTTCAAAGACTTCATAAGGATGGAGTGCTTGGTTCATTTGATTTCGAATCATATGACACATGTGAACCCTGTTTGCAAGGCAAAATGACGAAGAGTCCTTTCAGCAAGAAAGGCGAGAGGACTAGTGAGCTATTGGCACTAATACATACAGATGTATGTGGACCGATGAGCACACAAGCCAGAGGTGGATTTGAATACTTCGTGACTTTTACCGATGACTATAGTAGATATGGTTATGTCTACGTAATGAGGTATAAAAGTGAAACTTTTGAAAAGTTCAAAGAGTTTAAAAACGAAGTAGAAAATCAGTTAAATAGAAGGATTAAGGCTATTCGCTCCGATCGGGGAGGTGAATACCTTAATGATGAGTTCGATGGCTATCTAAAACAGTGTGGAATTGTTTCACAGCTGACTCCACCAGGAACACCTCAATGGAATGGTGTATCCGAGAGGAGGAATCGGACCTTATTAGATATGGTTCGATCTATGATGGGCCAAGCGACTCTCCCTATGTCCTTTTGGGGTTATGCCCTCCTTTCAGCTGCCTACTTACTAAATCGTATTCCATCTAAGGCGGTAGATAAGACTCCATATGAGATGTGGACGGGTCAAAAACCCTATATGTCATATCTACGAGTTTGGGGTTGTCAAGCTCATGTAAAGCATTTACAAAGTAGTAAGCTTGAACCTAAAACTGACAAATGCCTGTTTGTGGGATATCCTAAGGAAACTAAAGGATATTAATTCTACAATCCAACTGAGAACAAAGTGTTTGTTGCTCGGGGAGCCACTTTCTTAGAGAAAGATTTTCTCTACAAGAAAGATAGTGGGAGTAGAATAGAACTCGGAGAAGTTCCAGAATCACAAAAGAATGTAGAACGATCTACAGAAACTGAGATGGAAGTTGACATGGGAACTCATGAAGATGAGCAGCCTGAGTCAACAACACAAGAACCTAGAAGGTCTAGTAGATCTCGTCATGAACCTGAGAGATACGGATTTCTCGTAACTGACGATCAAGATTTGATCTTGGTGGACTCTAATGAGCCCGTGAACTACAAACAGGTTTTAGAAAGTCCAGATTCAGATAAATGGCTACAAGCAATGGAATCTGAAATGCAATCCATGAGGGACAATAAAGTTTGGACTTTGATTGATCCTCCTGTTCAGGCAAAGGTTGTCGATTGCAAGTGGATTTTCAAGTTAAAACCTGGCGGGATCTTCAAGGCACGACTAGTGGCTAAAGGTTTCAGACAGACTCATGGTATAGACTATGATGAAACCTTCTCCCCTGTCGTGATGCTCAAGTCCATTCGGACTATGCTCGCCATAGCTGCATATTATGACTATGAGATATGGCAGATGGATGTTAAGACGGCTTTCCTGAATGGAAACCTACTCGAGGATGTTTATATGAAACAACCCGAGGGATACATCGATCAAGAGCATCCAAATCGTGTATGCAAGCTTTAGAGGTCCATCTACGGACTAAAGCAAGCATCTCGGAGTTGGAATCTTCGTTTTGACGAGGCAGTAAAAGGTTACGGCTTTATAAAGAACGAATATGAGCCTTGTGTTTACAAGAAGGTTAGTGGGAGCAAGATAGTTTTCCTTGTCCTATATGTGGACGACATCCTACTCATAGGAAATGACATTCCCATGATGAAAGACATCAAACAATGGTTGGGGACTGTATTTTCTATGAAAGACTTAGGAGAAGCCGAAATGATACTAGGTATCAAGATCTATAGAGATAGGTCAAAAAGGCTTCTAGGACTAAGTTAAGAAGGGTACATAGATAAAATATTGAAGAGGTTCAATATGTCTAACTCCAAAAATGGTAAGGTACCATTTAGACATGGCCTTCTCTTGAAGAAGAACCAAGGTTCTTCAACAAGAGAGGAGAGGGATACAATGAGTAGAGTACCATATGCTTTGGCAATAGGATCTATCATGTATGCCATGTTATGTACTCGCCCGGATGTCGCACATGCACTGAGTATGACTAGCAGATACCAACAAGATCCAGGAACAGATCATTGGACTGCAGTCAAAGCAATCCTAAAGTACTTGCGAAGGACTAAAGGATTGATGCTAGTGTATGGAGGACAAGAACAGCTCATCGTACAAGGTTACGCTGATGCTGATTTCCAAACAGATCAAGATGACATGAAGTCACAATCAGGCTACGTGTTTAGTCTGAATGGAGGTGCAATAAGTTGGAAAAGCTCAAAGCAAGATACAACAGCCGATTCTACAACAGAGTCTGAGTATATTGCTGCATCAGATGCTGCAAAGGAAGCTGTTTGGTTGAGAAAGTTCGTGTCAGACATCGGAGTGATACCGAGTATCCAAGATCCAATAGAACTTTTCTGTGACAATAACGGGGCCATCGCACAAGCTAAGGAGCCTCGGTCACACCAGAAAACCAAACATATACTTAGAAGGTTTCACCTCATCCGAGAGATCATTGATCGAGGAGATGTGAAAGTGTGCAAAATAGGGTCAGACGACAATGTAGCAGATCCTCTCACAAAAGCTCTACCGCAGTCAAAGTTTGATAGACATGTAATAGAGCTTGGTCTTAAACAGTTTAGGACATAGCCCTACAACGGGCAAGTGAGAGATTGTTGGTGTATGTGCCCTTTTGAGGGCTATTTATGTAAATAAACTTTGAGGGTTATTTATGTAAATAAGACATTTGTCATTTGATTGATTATTTATCTGATGAGTTAATTTCATGAAATTATATTCTTGTGCATATTGAATTTCATGAAATCGATCCGCCAAAAGAAACACTCCATGGACTGTTAGATCATGAGTGATTCTTTTGAGTAGTACTCGTACGAGGATCCTTAGACCAGAAATCATTGCATAGTCTTAGGTGAATTAGAGTGTGCTTTGACATATGCCTAACGGGACCGTAACAGGTTGCCAAGTACGGGTATGATTGGGTACACTATGAGTCACGCTAAGGTATGTAGGTGAAGTGATGGGACTACAAGTCTCTCTTAAATGAGAGATGATATCTTGGCCGCTTGATAGTGAACTGAGAAGTGCATGGCCGTGCCCAAGAAATGATAAGGGTTATCATTTGCTTGATTAAGTTCAGTGTCACTAAGAGATCAAGTAAAATGTTTAGCTATATAAGGATGATTGGTTCCATGCCTTATGCTAAACTGGATATCAGTGTAGAGGACATTACGTAGTATACTCGGAAGGTTGTGTTGAATCACCATTCGACCCTCCGTTCTGAATTGTGTAGTCATTATGTCTTGCTAGAGACCACTAATGATTTATGGATTAATTAATGAGATTAATTTATTCATTGTCAATTTGGAATGGGCCTACAGGATAGCACATAAGTGAGTTCGATCATTCAGAATTAATTAAATTGCCTGTTTTAAGTATAAGAGTTATACTTAAATTGATAATATTTAATTAAATGGTTTAATTAAATATTATTGAAGAGTTTTATGGTATTAATTAAAAGTTAATTAATTACCTGGGAAGAATTGAGTTGAGCTGATAAATCAAGGGACCTAATTGTGAATTAAGGTTCTTGACCCATCAGCCTGATCCATGGATCAATGGGTTGATCCATGGTGTTGGTTAAACCCGACTCAGTAAATAATTAATTAATTATTATTTATTATTAATTAAAATAGATACTTCTCAAATCAGAGAAGTATCTGGAGTCTGTTAAAAACGTTTTAACAAACTCAGTTTTAAATATACGTTTAAAAAGTTTTTTTACAAGATAACAAACTATCAGACTTAAAAAAACAGACGTTCTTCCAAAAACTATTCTTCCCAAAGAAAAACGTTTTCTCTTAAAACAGGCAAATTTTGGGGCTAGCACCGGTTCTGAGAGAACTCCAGTGCAAGAACGTAGAGGCAATTCGCTTGAATTGTTCTTTGGTGGTGAACGTAATCTTCCCAAAGGATTCTGGCGACTGCACAACCGATTACGCGTCGAGGGTAAGACCCGAATCCTTTAGTGTTTAGGAATTCTGCCATTTAATTTAGAATTAAATGCCTAAACACAATCCAACAGTGTGGACCAATGTCGGTTCAAGCACGAGGTGGGTTTGAGTATTTCGTGACATTCACGGATGACTACTCAAGGTACGGGTACATTTACCTAGTGCGTCACAAGTCTAAGTGCTTTGACAAGTTCAAAGAGTTTCGGGCAAATGTGGAGAAGCATCATGGTAAGAGTATCAAGATACTACGATTAGATCCTGATGGGGAGTACCTGTCCCATGAATTTCTAGAATACCTCTGTGAGGTCGAAATTCAGTCTCAGATGTCTGCACCTGGCACACCACAGCAGAACGGTGTAGCAGAAAGAAGGAATCGAACTCTCATGGAAATGGTTAGGTCGATGATGAGCTATAGTGATTTGTCGAGTTCGTTATGGGAATATGCCTCAGAATCAGCGGTGTATATTCTTAATCTTATACCATCTATAATCCTGTCTTCAACCCCAGTAGAGTTGTGGAATTAGCAAATGCCTAGTCTAAGACATCTCAGAATTTGGGGTTGCCCAGCACAAGTGCTTAAGGCAGATGCGGCTAAGTTAGATGCAAGAACAAAATTAATGCTGTTTGTAGGATATCCTAGGGGAACGAAAGGTGGTCTGTTTTATAGTCCTAAAGATCAGAAGGTGGTGGTTAGTACCAACGCTAGATTTTTGGAGGAAGACTATATCCTAGATCACAAGCCCAAGAGTAAGATAGTACTAGAAGAGCTTAGGAGACAAATTAATAATCCTGATGCACCAGCACAAGTAAATACACCACACACTGCACAAGAGATCACAGATGATGCGCCTACACAGGTGGTGCCTCGTCGTAGTGGGAGGGTTGTAAGGCAGCCCGACAGGTTCATTGGCGTGGGAAAGGCCTCAGACCTAGTTTCAGACGCGCCTGAACCTGACCCAGGAAACTACAATGAGGCTTTCCGAGATAAAGATGCAGAATATTGGCGTAAGGAAAAGATATCTAAGATGGGGTCAATGGATCATAATCAAGTCTGGGAGCTTGTGGACCTACCTGATGGGTTTAAGCCCATTGGATACAAGTGGGTCTACAAACGTAAGAAATGACCTGACGGAAAGGTGGAAATCTTTAAAGCTAGGCTGGTGGCGAAAGGGTATACTCAGAAAGAGGGAATTGATTATGAGGAAGCCTTCTCCCCGGTAGCCATGCTTAAGTCGATCCGGATTCTCTTGGCCATAGCTGCTCATTTAGATTATGAGATATGGCAGATGGATGTCAAGATAGCTTTCCTAAATGGAAGTCTTGAGGAAACTATTTTCATGTAGCAACCAGAGGGATTCGTTGAAAAAGGCCAAGAGCATATGGTTTGTAGGCTTAAGAGGTCCATTTACGGACTTAAGCAGGCATCCAGATCTTGGAACATCCGGTTTGATGAGGTAATCCAGTCCTACAGATTTACTCAGTGTCGGATGAGCAATGTGTGTACCGTAGACATGGTGGAAACTCAGTGGTGTTTCTTGTGCTTTACGTAGATGACATTATATTGATTAGCAATAACAAGAAAGTGTTATCAGACATAAAGGCATGGTTGTCCAAGCAGTTTGATGTGAAGGACTTAGGAGAAGTGGGACATATCCTTAGGATCAAGATAATTCGAGATCGTAGGAAAAGTTCGTTAACACTCTCCCAAGCTTCATACATAGATACGATTCTGGCCCCATTTTAACATACAGAACTCCAAGAAAGGTTTTCTACCTTTCAGACACAGAGTGCATCTGTCTAAAGAACAGTCTCCAAATACTGTTGAGGAGATAGAGGCCATGAAGACAGTTCCTTATGCTTCGGCAGTAGGAAGTCTCATGTATGCCATGTTGTGTACGAGGCTTGATATCTGTTCTGCCGTTTGCATTGTAAGCATATATCAGAGCAACCCTGGGAAATCTCATTGGGAGGCAATAAAATGCATTCTCAAGCATTTTCACAGAACGAGACCAAGTGTTGGTCTATTAGGCGTCTGAGCTAGTACCCTGAGGTTACACAGATTTAGATTTCCAAGGCGACAGGGACAAGAGCAAGTCTACCTCAGGGTATGTGTTTACTCTGGGAGGTGGAGCCATAGTTTGGCGGAGTGTCAAGCAGAAATGCGTGGCGGACTCTACCATGGAGGCTGAATATGTTGCCGCATCAGAGGCAGCGAAACAAGCAGTATGGCTCAAGAACTTCCTAGTGGACTTAGATGTGATTCCTGGTTTGCAGAAGTCTATCACGGTGTATTGTGATAACAATGGTGTAGTAGCAAACTCGAAGGAACCACGAGCCCACAAGGCGAGTAAACATATACAGCTAAAGTACCACCGGATACGAGATATCGTAAAGGGGGAAGACGTGGTCGTGGCTAAGATAGCATCAGAGGATAACCTTACAGATTCGTTCACGAAGATATTGACTTCAAAAGTCTTTGAGACTCACGTGGAGGGCATGGGATCAGATACTTAGGAAAGCCATGACAGATTTTCTAGATATATAATAGCAGAGTTTATGGAGGTTGTATGCAGATGTACACTTAAAGAACAATATAAGTATTAATGGAAGATTGTTGGAGTTGAATACATAAGTTATGCTTATATTGTACATTTTCCCAGTTAATATATCGGTTTATGTTTTGGTTATATTTTGTTGTGCATTATTTGTCCATTTATATTATGTAGTTTGTTGGAGTTGAATACATAAGCTATGCTTGTATTGTACTTTTTCCCAGTTAATATATCAATTAATGTTTTGGTTATATTTTGTTGTGCATTAATTGTCCATTTATATTATGTGGTTAGATGATGATGTGTCTTGTGTGACACAGTAGATCTCATCATTGGTTAAAAGACATAATATATAAATGAGGTTCATAACCGAGACAGCTTTGGACAAACTGTCAGTTTAGGTTATTATGTCATTCGGATAATCGGTTTGTCTAAACTGATTGAATCATATAGATATGCCCAGGGCGTATTGAACTTGACCATTTAGGAATGATTTGTCTTGAACTGATTTAATAGACAAATCATTCTTGGTATTCTATCTCTTAATCCCAAGACTCAAGCGGGTATGAGGATTAGATATAGTGTACTTTGATCTGCCAATGGGTGAGGTCAATTGTGGCCAATAGTCTCGGTAGGTTGGGTCCGCGTGTTTAGTTACTTGGTGTGCTACTGCTTGTCGAAATGAAACCATGTACCGGTGCGTCCGGGGTGATGGTGCTCCCGAGATGAGCTCGTTATGTTTATTATACTAAACCCAACCGGTGGACATATGTCCGGTATAGTAAAAAGGTCGAGTGATACTAGTCTCGGAATTAAAGAAGTTAATTAATTAATTTATCAGTAAATTAATAAATTAACGAGCACTATATCTTTGACGTGGGGAGATTATGAATATAAATTAATTAAGTTGTTCCGGAAGCAATTCTGGTGTTGGTTGGTAGTGCCATAATTAATCCGTTAGTGGTACGATTAATTATGTATTGGGTTATTGACAAAGGTAAATTTAATTAATTCAGTAATTAATTAATCATTGTGTCAGTTGGTTGTGAATCATACCAGGAACTTGAATGGGGATAAGTGAATCCCTGTATCAATTGGTTATGAATCATACCAGGAACTGGATTGGGGATAAGTGAATCCCTGTATCAGTTGGATGTGTATCAGTCCAGGAACAGGATTGAAGGAAAAGAAACCCGGTATGAAGGCCAATCCTAAACCAACGTGGGGTCTATCTTGTAACTCTATATATAGACAAGGGATTAGCTAATCCACAATATACAATTCATAAGTTTTCAAGACAAGAAAACTTAGAGAGAGAAAATCCTAGAGAGAGAAAATTTCTCTCACTAAATTTGGATTTCTTAAGCTTAAGGCTGCCGAAATTTTCTTTAAATTTTTTGTGGCAACGTGTAGCTTTCTCTCTCTCCGGGCGATGCGTGGATTGTACGCGCCAGGTGCAGCGGTGCTGGAATTTTTCCGGCAGGTGGATTGTGGTATTAGCTGATCAATTGCTCGTTAGATTGCTGCCCACACAGCATACAAGCAAAGTCTTGAAGCATACAGGAGAATCACCTGGGTATAAGTTTCAATAGTTAATTCTTATGTTTTCGCTTTAATAAAGAATTTTGTTGCGTGGTAAATCGAATAAGTGCAAACCCATATCCTGCGCAATGTTATTTCAAAAGGGTTGGAATAGTGATTGTGCTAGCGTCTAGGCCTGGCCAGAGATTCTGATTCTGGAATGCGTAGCACGAAAGTGAGTTTCTGGCTAGGCCCGGGCAGATAATCTTTCAACCACGTCTTGAACAACTAGCATCACGTCCAAAAATGTCTACATCCAGACTTGTGAATTTAAACTGATTTTTTCACAAAGACAGTCTACCACGTCTCAAACAACTAGCACCATGTCTCAAACAACTAGCATCACGTCTCAAACAACTAGAAACACATCTTAGCCGAGTCATGAGCCTAGCTCGAGCTCGACAATTATTTGCCGAGCCGAGCTAGAGCACTGAGCAAGGGAGCTCACCGAGCTCGAGCTCGAGCTCCCTTTCTCATTACCGAGCCGAGCACGAGCAGGGCCCTGCTAGGCTCGATTACACCCTTGATCTGGAACAATATCTGGGCACCAACCAAATATTCTCACCCAACAATTGCGAACTTCAGTTGAAGTCCTATTTTAATTTTTTTGTTAATTTTTTAAATAATTAATTAATTTATATTAATTATATAAAATTTTTATGTGAAAGGCTATTTCGCGGTAAATTATATGTTCCTAATCTAAATATAGTAATTTTTGGGATAGGAGAAAGGCGCGTGCGTTTGGGTTGATGCTTTTTTTTTTGTCCCCGCGATGTCTTTGTGAAGTAACAGAAATTATACCATGTACCATGTGTACATGTACCTACCTACTATATATAGTAATTTTAGCATGATAGTTATACACTTACTAAATATAGTAAGTTTCGCCGACGCGCGGGTCTTTTTTTTCTCTCGTTGAGTCTACCACGTCTTCGCTAAGTCCATCACGTCTCAAACAACTAGCACCACGTCCAAAAACGTCTACATCCAGACATGTGAATTTAAACAGATTTTTTCACAAAAATAGCCCACCACGTCTCAGAACAACTAGCACCACGTCCAAAAATGTCTACATCCAAACATGTGAATTTAAACAGATTTTTTCACAAAACATCTTACCTCGTCTCAGAATAACTACCAGCACATCCAAAAACAACTAGCACCACGTCCGAAAACGTCTACATCCAGACATGTGAATTTAAACTGATTTTTTTCACAAAAACAGCCACCATGTCTCAGAACAACTAGCACCACGTCCAAAAATGTCTACATCCAGACATGTGAATTTAAACTGATTTTTTTCACAAAAACAGCACACCATGTCTCAGAACAACTAGCACCACGTCCGAAAACAACTAGCACCACGTCCAGAAACATCTATATCCATGCATGTGAATTTAAGCTATTTTTTCACAAAGACAACCCACCACGTCTCAAAACAACTAGCATCACGTCGAAAAACAAATAGCACCACGTCCAAAAATGTCTACATCCATGCGTGTGAATTTAAACTGATTTTCTTCACAAAAATAGTCCAACATGTCTCAGAACAACTAGCACTACATTAAAAAAAATTAGCACATTTTCCAGAAACGTCTATATCCTTGCATGTGAATCTAAGTTGATTTTTTCCACAAAAACAGTCTACCACGTCTCAGAACAACTAGCACCACATCCAAAAACAACTAGCACAACGTCCAGAAATGTCTACATCCATGCATGTAAATATTTAAACTGATTTTTTTTCACAAAGACTGCCCACCACGTTTCAGAACAACTAGCAGCACGTCCAAAAACATCTACATCCATGCATGTGAATTTAAGATGATTTTTTTCACATACCACTTTCCACCACATCTCCTAACAATACTGCAACGTCCCCGTACATCCCAAATCGCAATATCCAAAAACGTCTACATCCACGCAACATGTAAAAAATGAATACCATTTAAGTAACTATTGGTAGGAAAAAACTAAAAAATGTCAAGGACGAAACTCGAACCTTGGTTATTTTAGTCTTGTGACTCTCCAAAAAATTCAATTACCATTAATCCACTTAAAGTCAATTGACATTTAATTTAACTTTTTTGTACATGTCATTTAAAAGATCACTATTGTCAATGTTGAATTTCCCATCTCCCAATATATAGGACAGTAGAACTCCGGAGGAACAAGGTTTTCATGTACGCAAATCGTAAAAAACTATTTTTTATATATGTCAAATGTTTCATCGAAAGTTTGAAAAATCCTTGAAATTATTAAAAATCTTTTGTATATTTTAAAATACGGTATTTTTTGGAGTTTGGAGCGTCCCAAACCGCCTACGGCTATTTGCAGTTGGATAGATCTCAAAAATTTATATGAAATCAAAAAAAATTCGTCTAAAATGGACCCCCGAGCACAAAGTTATGACCTCTTTGAAGGAAAACAGAACAAACCCAGGCTAAATCAAAAACCTCATTTTCGTGCAATGCATTCCAGAATTGGAAGCTTTCGACAAAGCTCAGGCTCAAATTCATCTTCCCATGAATGGATCTAGGCTTATACTTATTTAATTTATTAAAATGACATCTAACGCACAAAGATTACACCTTTAATTAAAAGCGGAAGGATTAAAGGTTATACATTTGAAGCGAAGTCCAACGCAATAAGAAAAACCAAATCTTTCTTGGCGATTACCACCGAAATCCAAAAGATGACACCGAGAAAACTTTGAATATTGCGTGGGCAATAATCTATCGAAGTGTGCTACCAAAGCCCACGAGAAACCCACAAAGAAAATCCCTCGAAAAGATTAAATCTACCCAAAAGATCAAACCTTTAACCCAAAAAACTGCTGCCCACTACTTTTCTTACCAATAAAATCGAACCCACTTCAACTCCTGTCATGATCTGGACAACCGGGATTGTGGATCACCAACCCAAGGGAGAGATGAACACAAACCCAGCTGGATCAAGCACCCCGGAGTGATTAGAAGCAGCTGCCGAACTTCCCAAGTGAAGAACTAAAATTCGGCCAAACACCAAAAAAAAAAAAAAACTGGGCAGAATTTTTGCCAAAAATGTGAAGAATCTGGTGAAAAGAAATGAAATCCAGCAGTGGGAAAACTCGAAAATCGATGGGCTATCTAAAAGTTTGATCTTTCAAGCTTAATCTAAATCGAGAAGTGAGATTCCAAGTTTGTTTTTTAAAGAAACCCAAGAAGGAAGGAGAGTCTTTCTCTAGAACATTCTCACTCAAGGATGACAAAGTTGTCTTGCAAGATTTTCTTAAGTTTCTTTGGCCTTAAGCTTTCTATTTATAGGGAGCTCAAATGGAGACCTAGTGGGCTTTTGACTTGAGTATTTTAATTTGACTTTCGTTGACCGCTTAGTCTTTCCTAGACTAATCAACTCCAATCGACCCATTTGAATTAATTTCTTAACCCACTTCGTTAATTTAATTTAGTCAAACCCTTAGGATCAATTAATTCATATAGAATTAATTTCTTAATCCACTTTGTCAATTAAATATTAATTAAACCTTTAGGATTAATTAATTAACTTTGTCGATTAGTCAAATACATAATTAGTCGTACCACTATCGGACTAACTATGAAACTACCGCTCAAAAATGACTTTATATCGTGCCACTATATTTTCTTCTATCTCCCCACATTAAAGATCTGGTGCTCGTAAGTTTATCAATTTACTGACAAACTAATTCACCGATTTCTTGGTATCCGAGATTAGTACCACTCGACCTTTTTATTATACCAGACATAAAGTCCACTGGCCGGGTTTAGTATAACAAACCTTTCGAGCTTATCTCGGGAGCACCATCAACCCGGCGAACCGGTACGCGGATTCTTTCGACTAGCAACGGCACGCAAGAAGCTAAACACCGCATACCCAACCTACCGAGGTATAGGCCTCAATTGACCACACTCTTTGGCAAATCAAAGCATACGATATCCAAATCTCAAGCCCGTCCAAATCTCGGGATTGAGAGACTGAATACTAGGACCGAATTGACTTCGCCGATCAGCATAAGTCAATTCTATCCAAACTGGTTGTGCTCAATATGTCCCGGGCATATCCGTGTGATTTAATTAGTCTAGATAAACTAATTTCCAAACCACACAATAACATATACCGATAGTATGTTCAGACTATCTCAGTTACGAGCATACTTTTAATATATCTATACTTTAACTAATAACGGTATCTACTGTGTCTTTCCACACCCCGTTAGCTAGTTCTATGATATAATGGAACAATTTAATACTGAAACAAAATGATATGTCATCTGTGGATATTAGTTTTTGATACAAGCCATAGCTTTTTTGTATTCAAAACTAACAATCTCCCACTAATACTCAAAGCTAGGCTAAGAAGTACAAAAACTGTCCAACCCGCTATTAGACTGCTGTCATAATGAAATCTACAAAACACCTTTAAGCACACTCACATGGATCCCTCAAGAATCTGACTCCCATACCCTCCACATGTCTCTCAAAGACCTTTGGGGTCAATGGCTTTGTGAAAGGATCTGTAAGGTTGTCATCTGATGCTATCTTGGCCACGATCACGTCTCCTCTCTTTTTGATCTCTCGTATCAGGTGGTTCTTGCGCTCTATGTGTTTACTCGCTTTATGGGCTTGTGGTTCCCTCGAGTTAGCAACTGCACCATAGTTGTCACAATAAAGTGTGATAGACCCAGGCAACTCAAGAACCACATCTAAGTCCATCAAGAAGCTTCGGAGCAATACAGCTTCTTTCGCTGCCTCTGATGCGGCAACATACTCAGCCTCCATGGTGAAGTCCGTCACGCATTTCTGCTTGACACTCCGCCACACTATGGCTCCACCTCTTAGAGTAAACACAAACCCAGAGGTAGACTTAGTCTTGTCCATATCACCTTGAAAGTCCAAATCTGTGTAACCCAATGGTACAAGCTCCTGCGCTCTATAAACTAGAACATAATCTCTCATCCTGCGCAAGTACTTGAGAATGCATGTTACTGCCTCCCAGTGAGCCTTCCTAGGGTTAGTCTGATATCTGCTAACCGTGCCAATGGCAAAGCAAATATCAGACCTCGTACATAACATAGCATACATGAGCTACCCACTGCAGAAGCATAGGGTACCGCCTGTATGGCATCTATCTCCTCAGTAGTCTTAGGACACTGCTCCTTAGACAAATGCACCCCATGCCTGAAAGGTAATGAACCTTTCTTGGAATTCTACATTTTAAAACGAGCCAGAATCGTGTCTATGTAGGATGCCTGGGAGTGCGTCAGAGAATGTCTCTTATGATCTCGAATAATCTTGATCCCAAGGATATGTCCAGCCTCTCCCAAATCCTTCATATCAAATAGCCTGGACAACCATGCCTTTACGTCTGACAACACCTTTTTACTGTTGCCAATCAGAAGAATGACATCTACATAAAGTACGAGGAACACCGCTGTATCACCATCACACCTTGGATATACACACTGCTATAACAATGGTGCAGTTACTAACTCGAGGGAACCACGAGCCCATAAAGTGAGTAAACACATAGAGCACAAGGACCACATGATATGAGAGATCATAAAGAGGGGAGACATGATCATGGCCAAGATAGCATCAGATGACAACCTTGCAGATCTGTTCACAAAGCCATTGACCCCAAAGGTCTTTGAAAGACATGTGGAAGGCATGGGAGTCAGATTCTTGAGGGAGCCATGTGAGTGAGCTTAAAGGTGTTCTGTAGATTTCATTATGATAGCAGTGTAATAGCGGGTTGGACAGTTTTTGTACTTCTTAGCATAGCTTTGAGTATTAGTGGGAGATTGTTAGTTTTGAATAAAAAAAAAGCTATGGCTTGTATCAAAAACTAATATCCACAGATGACATATCATTTTGTTTCAGTATTAAATTGTTTCATTATATCATAGAACTAGATAACGGGGTGTGGAAAGACACAGTAGATATCGTTATTGGTTAAAGTATTGATATATTAAAAGTATGCTCGTAATTGAGATAGTCTGAACATACTATCGGTATAGGTTATTGTGTGGTTTGGAAATTAGTTTATCTAGACTAATTAAATCATACGGATATGCCCGGAGTATATTGAGCATGACCAGTTTGGAAAGAATTGACTTATACTGATCGGCGTAGTTAATTCGGTCCTAGTATTCCATCTCTCAATCACGAGATTGGGATGGGCATGAGTGTTGGATATCGTATGCTTTTATTTGCCAAAGAGTGCGATCAATTGAGGCCTATATCTCGGTAGGTTGGGTATGCGGTGTTTAGCTTCTTACGTGTCGTTGCTAGTCAGAGGAATCCACGTACCAGTTTTTCGAGTTGATGGTGCTCCCGAGATGAGCTCATAAGGTTTATTATACTAAACCCGGCTGCTGGACTTTATGTCCGGTATAATAAGAAGGTCGGGTGGTACTAATCTCGGATACCAAGAAGTCGGTGAATTAGTTTGTCAGTAAATTGATAAACCGACGAGCACTAGATCTTTAATGTGGGGAGATAGAAGAAAATATAGTTGCGCAATGTAAAGTCATTTTTGAGTGGTAGTTCCATAATTGGTCCGTTAGTGGTACGACTAATTATGCGTTTGACTAATCGATAAAGTGAATTAATTAATCCTAAAGGTTTAATTAATATTTAATTGACAAAGTGGATTAAGAAAATTAATTCTATATAAATTAATTAATCCAAAGGGTTCGATTAAATTAAATTACGAAGTGGGTTAAAGATTTAATTCAAAAGGATCGATTGGAGTTGACTAGTCTAGGAAAGACTAAGGGGTTAACGAAAGTCAAACTAAAAGGCCCAACTCAAAGGCCCATTAGGTCTCCTTAGAAGCTCCCTATAAATATCCCTTGTTATGCAACTTAGAAGACATTAGAAACCTTAGAGGCATTTGCTTAGGGAGAGAAAGTTAAGTCTAGAAAGAAAAGCTCTCAACTTTCTTAGTAGCTTTTCTTTCGAAGTCGACTTTGGAGCTTTCTTCTCCAAGAATCCTAACAGCCCATAACCTAGAGAATCCTAGATCACCATTTTTGGAGTAAAAAGCTGCTGCCTTTGATTGGTTTTCTCGGCCTGCGTTTGGTTTATTTTTGGGGCGGCGGCTTTGCTTCTTTTTGAAGTGGGTTTGTTAATTCTTGTTGTGTTGATCCTCTAGCTTGATCTTCTTAGATCGCTAGAGTCTAGATCTATGAGCAGGAACACATTCCAGACACTTTTGGTGTGGATTTTCAGATTGGGTTAAGTTCCCGGGCTAAATATGATTTTTCAGATTTGTGTTATTCTTGAAGTGGGTTTCTTGTGATTTCTTCCTTTTGCCTTGGGCTACTCCGTAGACACTAGTCCACACTAGTTTGGAGTCGAAGTCGAGTTATTCTTCGGATTTCGAGTGGATTTCGTAACCAGGCGGTAAATAAGTGCAGTAATCTTCGAGCAACGATCTATTGAGGATCTGACGAGGTTTTGGAAGTGGGTCTCATATGGATATCTTCCTTAGTGTCTTAGCTACCTTTTGGATAGTTGCCCACGCGATTTGGAGGTAGAGATGGAGTTGTTATCGGGATTCTCTCATGATTGGTCCCAGGCGGTAAATAGCTGGATTTTCAACTTTGGTTTTCTTATTGTTAGGGACACGCTTCAAAGGTATAATCTTTTGAACTTTCTGCTTTAATTAAAGATTTTATCTTTTATGTCCCGATTAATAAATTAAATAAGTATAAGCCTAGATCCGTTCATGGAAAAATGAATTTGAGCCTGAGCTTGGTCGAAAGCTTCCGATTCTGGAATGTATTGCACAAAAGTGAGGTTTTCAATTTAGCCCGGGCTTGTTTTGTTTTCCTTCAAAATGGTATCAGAGTGAGTGTTTCGGCTTTATACTTGTTTGATTTATTACACAGCTTTATTTTGGCATTATTATTCTTGTCCAAATGTTTAAACAGGTGGTTATTGGTTTCCCGGCTATTATGGTAGAATTTTGTTTTTCATTCATAAACCCCGGGACATGTCCGGGCTCGTATTGTTTTTTAATGGAAATGTCTGTAATAGTAATAATCACGAGCTGGAAGCCGTGTAGGATTAGAAAAATCTTGTAGTAGGATTTGATCTAATAATGTCGTCTTTAAATTCCTAGAAAAACGCCTTTGTATATAGGAATTTATGTGTGATGACAAAGACGTTATTTTGGGTAACTTATATTCGTGGGTTTTGGTTTCTCGTAATTTTCGGTGATTCCTAATTACGTAGTAAATCGAGAAAACCCGGGCGAATCGAGAGGAATCCAAATAACGAGTGGGAGCGACATGACGGGACGTGTCACCGATGTGTCAAGGAATCAACGATAGAGAAGGCCATAATAGTCGGGAAATTTTATTTCTTTAATTTCCCGTATTTATATTTTTTCGTTGATTGTGTGTTTTTATTTTATTTTGCATGAACGAAAACCAAACCAAAACGTTTTAAAAAGTAAAGTGCAATTAACTAAGGTAGATTATTTGCATATTAAAACTCCAACGGTTTTATGGGTGCAAATATCCTTTGTTAAAATATTGCATGTTAAAACGGAAAAATCCTCAAAGTTAAAAATATAAGTGGGAGAGGGTTGGTAAATATTCCCATGGCCTCCATTACGGATTCATATGTGATGTGGGTTAGACCGACGCGCTGGCCAAGGGCCTTCTTCCCTACGGATAAGTCTTCAACACCAAGATATCACTAGATTGAATTTCTAAAGAGATGACTATAGCAAGTTTAATTGGAGAATGTTGTGACACCCTCCTAACTGAGGCGCATTAGTATCCTAAGTAACAAGCTTAGAAGTCACGTAATGGCAAACACTTAGTGTACCATTTGTAGTATTCCTCCTGGGAGGTTACGCTGCTTATTGAGTACGAATAAAATTATCGACTATAAATTTCATTGATCATAAGATCGTTGGTTAGATAATAGAATTAATGAACTTCGGTTCTTCTCAAACGAATGTGGGTTAGCGTAGACATTCACCCAACGTGACCTGCGTTAATCCCGGTGTGAGAGATGTCGGTAGGAGAATACATTGTTTTGAGGATATCAATATTTCTGAAAAAGTATACTGAAACTTGACTGTTTATTTTTTTCAGTTGTTGATATGTCGTTCAACCCGCTAGCTGCCATTTTGAATCAGAACAAACTTACGGGTCAAAATTACATTGACTGGAAATGTAACCTGGACATTGTCCTTACCGTTAAGGGTTACAAGTACATGCTCACTGAGGAGTGTCCCCCTACCCCAGCGATGATGCCACCCCTGAGCAGCGAGAGCCACACGAGGTGGCAGAAGACTGATGAGATGACCCGGTGCTACATCTTGGCTTCTATGTCGAGTGTACTGCAACACCAGCATCAGTTGTTTACCTCAGCCTATGATAGTATGCTCAACCTCAGGGAGATATTTGGACATAAGGGCAGGGCAGCCAAGCAGTCAGCTATGAGGGAACTCATTAATGCTAGGATGGCTGAGGGCACTTCAGTGAGGGATCACGTGCTGGACATGATGAGTTGCATCAATGAGATTGAGGTATTGGGAGGTGACATCGATGGGGAGTCCCAGTCGATATTATCCTCCAGAGCTTGCCCCCCAGTTTTGAGCAGTTTCGGATGAACTATAATATGGGAAATCTCTCATATTCACTTTTCAAGCTCATGACCGCGTTGGTGCCTGCTGAGGGCCTCTTCGCAGAGAAGAAGCAAGCCTTGGATACTGTTGGTCCCTCAGGTTCCTCTGCTGGGCCCAAAGCCAGGAAGTAAAAGAGGAAGAGAGGCCAGAAAGCAGGAGCTGATCATGGACCCAAGGCGGGCATTGCCAAGAAGCATAAGCCGAAAGGCAAGTTCTTCAAATGTGGCAAAGCAGGACATTGGAAGAAGGATTGCCCAAAGCCTCGAGGTATGTGTAAATTTTCCTTAGTTACTGAGACGTGTTTAGCGGCGATTCCCACAGATACTTGGTGTGTGGATTCAGGAGCCACTGATTGAAAGTTTTTGATAGGATCTGGGTTTGCACTTGCTCGATTTACCACGCAACAAAAATTTCTATTAAAGCGGAATCTTAGAAAAGTACCTTTGAAGCGTGACTTGGTGATTCTTTTGTATGCCTCAAGACTATAACTTCACGTTGTGTGGGCAACGAACTAGAAGTTAATTGATCAGCTATCACCACAACTCCACCTGCCAGAAAAATCCAGCACCTCCGCACCTAGCACGTACTGCAAACGCACTGCCTGGAGAGAGAGAAAGCAACACGCGGGGCTGCCAAAACTTGGCTAAAATTTTGGCCAAAATCACAAAAAATCAGCCGCCCCTCTTGCTATAAAATTCTACCAAGAGAGAGAAATTATTTTCTCTCTCTAGAATTTTATCTCTCTAA
This sequence comes from Knoxia roxburghii, assembly GCA_030378225.1. Classification (NCBI taxonomy): domain Eukaryota; kingdom Viridiplantae; phylum Streptophyta; class Magnoliopsida; order Gentianales; family Rubiaceae; genus Knoxia; species Knoxia roxburghii. The sequence goes on along the minus strand of CM059415.1, from coordinate 41,475,006 downwards.
AAATCCTGTGGATTAATTGTATGAATTGTGTTTCATGAATAACTGATCCCTTGTCTATTTATAGAGTTACAAGAGAGACTCCAAGTTGGTTTAGGATTGGTCTTCCTAATGGGTTTAGGTAATGAATTAGTTTCCAAATCCAATTAGGCAACCAATCTGATAGGATAACCAAATCCTACTGGATTCCTAATCTCTAGGATTTTCTAATTCCAATTGAAACTTAAGACTTAATTAATTAATTAAATAATTCTACTTTGTTAATTACTTAATTAACCCTTAGGAATTAATTAAATAATTCCACTTTGTTAATTATTGAATTAACCCTTAGGAATAATTAACCAATTAATTAATTAAATCTACCTATTCAATTAACCCATTACAAAATTAATCGTACCACTAACGGATTAATTTTGGCACTACCATCCTACACCAGAATTGCTTCCAGAACAACTTAATTAAATTATATTCATTTAATCTCCCCACATCAAAGATATAGTGCTCGTTAATTAAAATTAATTTACTGATAAATTAATTAATTAACTTCTTTAATTCCGAGACTAGTACCACTCGACATTTTTACTATACCGGACATAAGTCCACCGGCCGGGTTTAGTATAATAAACATTTCGAGTTCATCTCGGGAGCACCATCACCCCGGACGCACCGGTACATGGTTTCCTTTCGACAAGCAGTAGCACACCAAGTAACTAAACACACGCACCCAACCCACCGAGACTATTGGCCACATTTGACCTCACCCATTGCCAGATCAAAGTACACTATGTCTAATCCTCATGCCCACTCGAGTCTAGGGATTTAGAGATAGAATACAAGGATCGATTTGTCTATTAAATCAGTACAAGACAAATCATTCCTAAGAGTCAAGTTCAATATGCCCCGGGCATATCTATATGATTCAATTAGTTTAGACAAACTAATTATCTGAATCAAATAATAACCTAGACCGACAGTTTGTCCAAAGCTATCTCGGTTATGAACCTCATTTATATATTATGTATTTCAACCAATGATGAGATCTACTGTGTCGCACCAGACACCTCATCATCTACTTACATAATATAAATGGACATAAACATGCACAACAAAATATAATTGAAACACAAATCGATATATTAAACTGGGAAACTGTACAATACAGGCATAGCTTATGTATTCTACTCCAACACTGATCATGTTTGTAATTCTTTGCAGGGGTTCCAAGTGACCCGACTGCTTAGAGAGGGAGAGTTGCAGGTCTACCTTAGGGATACTACCAGAGTTTCTGTTGTTGCAGTGGTAGTTCTTTGTCTTTATTTTTCAGACTCAGTTTTATATTTGAGAGATTGTTTCTATGTACCCAGTTTTCGTAAGAATTTGCTTTCAGTTTCTAAGCTTATTTTGGATGGTTATAAGTTTACTTTTTCTGATGGATCTGTTTTTATTAGAAAAGGCCAGAAGCTTATATGTTCTGGTATATTAGTTGACAATTTGTTTTTAATCAAGACATACTCCCCAGTAATGCAAAACACAGAAACTAATTACTCATCACTGAATTATATTAAAATAAAAGAGTCTTCCCCTTTGAATCAAACTCATCTTTGGCAACTGAGACTCGGTCACATCAACCTTAGTAGGATTCAAAGGTTGGTCAATAATGGGTCATTGGACTCATTGGATATTGACAGCTATCTGACCTGTGAGTCCTGCTTGGAAAGTAAAATGACCAAGAGGTCTTTCAAGGCAAAGGGGTATAGGGCCAAGGAGGTTTTACAGTTGATTCATTCTGACGTGTGTGGGCCTACGTCAGTTCAGGCTAGAGGTGGTTATGAGTATTTTGTGACTTTCACGGATGATTACTCTTGATATGGATACATATACCTGATGTGCCACAAGTCTGAATGCTTTGGCAAGTTCAAAGAGTTTAAGGTTGAGGTGGAGAACCATCTGGGTAAGAGTATCAAGGCCTTGCGATCTGATCGCGGTGACGAATACCTCTCTAGTGAATTTTGATCCTATTTGTCAGAAGAGGGTATTCAGACCCAGTTGTCTGCACCTGGCACACCCCAGTAGAATGGTGTAGCAGAGAGGAGAAATATAACTCTTATGGATATGGTTAGATCGATGATGAGTTATAGTGAGTTGCCTACCTCATTTTGGGGTTATGCCTTAGAGACAGCGTGTTATCTCCTTAATCTCGTGCCATCTAAATCTGTGTCTACTACACCCCTAGAGTTGTAAACTGGGCGAAAGCCTAGTCTAAGACATCTCAGGATTTGGGGTTGTCCAGCACATGTGCTCGAGGCAGATACAGGTAAGTTAGATTCGAGATCAAAGGTTATGTTGTTTCTAGGCTACCCAAAAGGAACGAGAGGTGGTCTATTTTATAGTTCTCAGGATCAGAAGGTGGTGGTAAGCACCAACGCCAGATTTCTTGAGAAGGACTATATTTTAGATGACAAGTCAAGCAGCAAGGTAGTATTGGAAGAGCCTAGAAGTCAGTCCATTATTCCAGATGCACAAGTATAGGAAGACACACCACAAGAGACTGCACACACTATCACAGATGATGCTCTTACACAGGCTGCGTCTCGTCGTAGTGGGAGGGTTGCTAGACAGCCTGAGAGGTACATGGGTTTTGGTGAGTCTTGAACTTTATCCCTGGCACTCATGAACCAGACCCAGTTAGCTACAATGAGGCTCTTTAGGATAAAGATGCAGATTCTTAGCAGAAAGCGATGATTGCTGAAATGGGTTCTATGGACTCAAATTAGGTCTGGGAGCTGGTAGACTTTCCTGATGGGTTTCGACCTATTAGGTGCAAATGGGTCCACAAGCGAAAGAGAGGATCTGACGGGAGGTTTGAGACCTTCAAGGCTAGGCTTGTGACCAAGGGGTATACTCAGAAAGACAGTATCAATTATGAGGAGGCCTTTTCCCCGGTAGCTATGCTTAAGTCGATTCGGATTCTCTTGGCCATAGCTGCTCATATGGACTATGAGATTTGGCAGATGGACGTCAAGACAGCTTTCCTTAATGGTAGTCTTGAGGAGACCATCTTTATGCAGCAACCAGAGGGTTTCATTGTTCAAGGCCAAGAGCACAAGGTATGCAGGCTTAGGAGGTCCATTTATGGACTTAAGCAAGCATCTAGATCTTGGAACATTTGTTTTAACGAGGTTATCCAGTCCTATGGATTCACTCAGTGTTCAGATGAGCAGTGTCTTTATCGCAGGCGTGATGGTGATACGATGGTGTTCCTCGTACTTTACGTAGATGACATCCTTCTGATTGGCAACAGTAAGAAGGTGTTGTCAGACGTAAAGGCATGGTTGTCCAGGCAATTTGATATGAAGGATTTGGAAGAGGCTGGACATATCATTGGGATCAAGATTATTCGAGATCGTAGGAGGCATTCTCTGACTTTCTCTCAGGCATCCTACATAGACAGGATTCTGGCTCATTTTAACATGCAGAACTCCAAGAATGGTTCACTACCTTTCAGGCATGGGGTGCATTTTTCTAAGAAGCAGTGTCCCAGGACTGCTGAGGAGATAGATGCCATGTAGGCGGTACCCTATGCTTCTGCAGTGCGTAGTCTCATGTATGCTATGTTATGTACGAGACCTGATATTTGCTTTGCCATTGGCATGGTTAGCAGATATTAGAGTAACCCTGGGAAGGCTCACTGGGAGGCAGTAAAATGCATTCTCAAGTACTTGCGCATGATGAGAGATTATGTCCTAGTTTATAGAGCGCAGGAGCTTGTACCATTGGGTTATATATATTCGGACTTTCAAGGTGATATGGACAAGAGTAAGTCTACCTCTGGGTTTGTGTTTACTCTAGGAGGTGGAGCCATAGTATCGCGGAGTGTCAAGAAGAAATACGTGGTAGACTCCACCATTGAGGCTGAGTAAGTTGCGCATCAGAGGCAGTGAAAGAAGTTGTATCGCTCCGGAGCTTCTTGATGGACTTAGATGTGGTTCCTGAGTTGCCTTGGTCTATCACAGTTTACTGTGATAACAATGGTGCAGTTGCAAACTCGAGGGAACCACGAGCCCATAAGGCGAGTAAACACATAGAGCACAAGTACCACCTGATACAAGAGATCGTAAAGAGATGAGATGTGATCGTAGCCAAGATAGCATCAGATGAAAACCTTGCAGATCCTTTCACAAAGCCATTAACCCCAAAGGATTTTGAGAGACATGTGGAGGGCACGGGAGTCAGATTCTTGAGGGAGCCATGTGAGTGAGCTTAAAAGGTGTTCTGTAGATTTCATTATGACAACAGTGTAATAGTGGGTTGGACAGTTTTTGTACTTCTTAGCATAGCTTTGAGTATTAGGGGGAGATTTTTAGTTTTGAATACAGAAAAGCTACGACTTGTATCAAAAACTAATATCCACAGATGATATATCATTTTGTTTCAGTATTAAATTGTTCCATTATATCATAGAACTAGATAACAGGGTGTGGAAAGACACAGTAGATACCGTTATTGGTTAAAGTATTGATATATTAAAAGTATGCTCATAACTGAGATGGTCTGAACATATTATCGGTATAGGTTATTGTGTGGTTTGGAAATTGGTTTAGCTAGACTAATTAAATCACACGGATATGCCCGGGGCATATTGAGCATGACCAGTTTGGATAGAATTGACTTATACTGATCGGCGTAGTTAATTCAGTCCTAGTATTCCGTCTCTCAATCCCGAGATTGGGTTGGGCGTGAGAGTTGGATATTGTATGCTTTGATTTGCCATAGAGTGTGGTTAATTAAGGCTTATACCTCGGTAGGTTGGGTATGTGGTGTTTAGCATCTTACGTGCCGTTGCTAGTCGGAGGAATCCACGTACCGGTTCTCCGAGTTGATGGTGCTCCCGAGATGAGCTCGTAAGGTTTATTATACTAAACCCGACCGGTGGACTTTATGTCAGGTATAATAAGAAGGTCGAGTGGTACTAATCTCGGATACCAATAAGTCGGTGAATTAGTTTGTCAGTAAATTGATAAATCGACAAGCACTAGATCTTTAATGTGGGGAGATAGAAGAAAATATAGTTGCGCGATGTAAAGTCGTTTTTGAGCGGTAGTTCCATAATTCGTCCGTTAGTGGTACGAGTAATTATGCGTTTGACTAATTGATAAAGTGAATTAATTAATCATAAAGGTTTAATTAATATTTAATTGACAAAGTGGATTAAGAAAATTAATTCTATATGAATTAATTAATCCGAAGGGTTTGATTAAATTAAATTAACGAAGTGGGTTAAAGATTTAATTCAAAAGGATCGATTGGAGTTGACTAATCTAGGAAAGACTAAGGGGTTAACGAAAGTCAAACTAAAAGGCCCAACTCAAAGGCCCATTAGGTCTCCTTAGAATCTCCTTATAAATATCCCTTGTTAGGCAACTTACAAGACATTAGAAACCTTAGAGGCATTTGCCTAGTGAAAGAAAGTTAAGTTTAGAAAGAGAAGCTCTCAACTTTCTTAGTAACTTTTCATTCGAAGTCGACTTTGGAGCTTTCTTCTTCAAGAATCCTAAAAGCCCATAACCTAGAGAATCCTAGATCACCATTTTTAGAGTAAAAAGCTGCTGCCTTTGATTGGTTTTCTCGGCCGACGTTTGGTTTATTTTCGGGGTGGCGGCTTTGTTTCTTTTTGAAGTGGGTTTGTTAATTCTTTTTGTGTTGATCCTCTAGCTTGATCTTCTTAGATTGCTAGAGTCTAGATCTACGAGCAGGAACACATTCCAGACACTTTTGGTGTGGATTTTCAGATTGGGTTAAGTTCCCGGGCTAAATATGATTTTTCAGATTTGTGTGATTCTTAAAGTGGGTTTCTTGTGATTTCTTCGTTTTGCCTTGGGCTACTCTGTAGACACTAGCCCACACTAGTTCGGAGTCAAATTAGAGTTATTGTTCAGATTTCGAGTGGATTTCGAAGCCAGGCGGTAAATAACCACAATAATCTTGGGGGACGATCTGCTGAGGATCTGACGAGTTTCGGGATTCTCTTGTGATTGGTCCCGGGTGGTAAATAGCAGGATTTTCAGCTTTGGTTTTCTTATTGCTGGGGGACACGCTTCAAAGGTATAATATTTTGAACTTTCCGCTTTAATTAAAGATTGTATCTTTTGTATCCTGATTAATAAATTAATTAAGTATAAGCCTATATCCGTTCATGGGAAAATGAATTTGAGCCTGAGATTGGTCGAAAGCTTCCGATTCTGGAAAGCATTGCACGAAAGTGAGGTTTTCGATTTAGCCCGGGCTTGTTCTGTTTTCCTTCATGCTAACCATGCCAACAGCAAAGCAAATATCAGGCCTAGTACATAACATAGCATATATGAGGCTACCCACTGCAGAAGCATAGGGTACCGCCTGCATGGCATCTATCTCCTCAGCAGTCTTAGGACACTGTTTCATAGACAAATGCACCCCATGCCTGAAAGGTAATGAACCCTTCTTGGAGTTCTGCATATTAAAAAGAGCCAGAATCGTGTCTATGTAGGATGCCTGGGAGAGCGTCAGAGAACGTCTCCTACGATCTCGAATAATCTTGATCCCAAGGATATGTCCAGCCTCTCCCAAATCCTTCATATCAAATAGCCTGGACAACCAAGCCTTTACGTCTGACAACACCTTCTTACAGTTGCCAATCAGAAGAATATCATCTACATAAAGTATGAGGAACACCACCGTATCACCATCACGCCTACGATATACACACTGCTCATCCGAACACTGAGTGAATCCATAGGACTGGATAACCTCGTCAAAACGGATGTTCCAAGATCTGGATGCTTGCTTAAGTCCATAAATAGACCTCTTAAGCCTGCATACCTTGTGCTCTTGGCCCTGAACAATGAAACCCTCTGGTTGCTGCATAAAGATGGTCTCCTCAAGACTTTCATTAAGGAAAACTGTCTTGACGTCCATCTGCCAAATCTCATTGTCCATATAAGCAGCTATGGCCAAGAGAATCCAGATTGACTTAAGCATAGCTACCGGGGAAAAGTTTCCTCATAATCGATACCCTCTTTCTGAGTATAACCCTTAGCCACAAGCCTTGCCTTGAAGGTCTCAACCCTCCCGTCAGATACTCTCTTTCGTTTGTAGACCCATTTGCACCCAATAGGTCGAAACCCATCAGGAAGGTTTACCAGCTCCCAGACCTGATTTGAGTTCATAGAACCTATCTCAGCAATCATCACTCTCTGCCAATAATCTGCATCTTTATCCCGGAGAGCCTTATTGTAGCTAACTGGGTCTGGTTCATGAGCACCAGGGATAAAGTCCAAAGACTCACCCAAACCCATGTACCTCTTGGGCTGTCTAGCAACCCTCCCACTACGACGAGGCGCAGCCTGTGTAAGAGCATCGTCTGTGATAGTGTGTGCAGTCTCTTGTGGTGTGTCTTCCTGTACTTGTGCATCTGGAATAATGGATTGACTTCTAAGCTCTTCCAATACTACCTTGTTGCTTGATTTGTGATCTAAAATATAGTCCTCCTCAAGAAATCTGGTATTGGTACTCACCACCACCTTCTAATCCTGAGGACTATAAAATAGACCACCTCTCATTCCTTTGGGGTAGCCTACAAACAGCATAACCTTTGATCTCGAATCTAACTTACCTGCATCTGCCTCGAGCACATTTGCTGGACAACCCCAATCCTGAGATGTCTCAGACTAGGCTTTCACCCAGTCCACAACTCTAGGGGTGTCGTAGGCACAGATTTAGGTGGCACGAGATTAAGGAGATAACACACTGTCTCTAAGGATGACCCCAAAATGAGGTAGGCAACTTACTATAACTCATCATTGATCTAACCATATCCATAAGAGTCCTGTTCCTCCTCTCTACTACACCATTCTGCTGGGGTGTGCCAGGTGCAGACAACTGGGTCTGAATACCCTCCTCCGACAAATAGGACCTAAATTCATTTGAGAGGTATTCGCCAGCACGATCAGATCGCAAGGCCTTGATACTCTTACCCAGATGGTTCTCCACATCAGCCTTAAACTCTTTGAACTTGCCAAAACATTCAGACTTGTGGCGCATCAGTTATATGTATCCACATCTAGAGTAATCATCCGTGAAAGTCACGAAATACTCATAACCACCTCTAGCCTGAACTGACATAGGCCCACACACGTCAGAATGAATCAACACTAAAACCTCCTTGGCCCTATACCCTTTTGCCTTGATAAGCCTCTTGGTCATCTTACCCTCCAAACAGGACTCACAGGTCGGGTAGCTGTCAATATCCAATGAGTCGAAAGACCCATTATTGACCAACCTTTGAATCTACTAAGGTTGATGTGACCGAGTCTCAGGTGCCAATGATAAGTTTGATTCAAAGGGGAAGACTCATTTCTCTTACTATGATTCGGTGAGGAGTTATTAGTTTCTATGTTTTGTATTACTGGGGAGATGTCTTGATTAAAAAAAGACTGTCAACTAATGTATCGGAACATATAAGCTTCTGGCCTTTTCTAATAAAAACAGTTCCATAAGAAAAAAACACACTAATAACCATCCAAAATAAATTTAGAAACTGAAAGCAAATTCTTACGAAAACTGGGTACATATAAACAATCTCTCAAATGTAAAACTGAGTCTGAAAAATAAAGACAAAGAACTCTCACTGCAATAACAGAAACTCTGGTAGTATCCATAAGGTAGACCTGCAACTCTCTCTCTCTCTAAGCAGCCGGGTCACTTGGAACCCCTGCAAAGAATTACAAACATGATCAGTGGCTCCTGAATCCACACACCAAGTATCTGTGGGATTTTCCGTTAAACACGTCTCAGTAACTGGGGAAAATTTACACATACCTCGAGGCTTTGGGCAATCCTTCTTCCAATGTCCTACTTTGCAACATCTGAAGCACTTGTCTTTCGGTTTTTGCTTCTTGGCAATGCCCGCCATGGGTCCATGATCAGCTCCTGCTTTCTGGCCTCTCTTCCTCTTTTGCTTCCTGGCTTTGGGCCCAACAGAGGAACCTGAGGGACCAACAGTAGCCAAGGCTTGCTTCTTCTCTGCGAATAGGCTCTCAGCAGACACCAATGTAGTCATGAGCTCGGGAAGTGAATATGAGAGATTTTCCATATTGTAGTTCAATCGAAACTGCTCAAAACTGGGGGCAAGCTCTGGAGGATAATATGAACCTGGGTCTCCCCATCAATGTCACCGCCCAATACCTCAATCTCATTGATGCAGCTCATCATGTCCAGCACGTGATCCCTCACTGAAATGCCCTCAACCATCCTAGCATTCATGAGTTTCCTCAAAGCCGACTGCTTGGCTGCCCTGCCTTGATATCCAAACATCTCTCTAAGGTTGAGGATCATATCATAGGCTGAGGTAAACAACTGATGCTGGTGCTGCAGTACACTCGACATAGAAGCCAAGATGTAGCACCGGGTCATCTCATCAGCCTTCTGCCACCTCGTATATGGCTCTCGCTACTCAGGGGTGGCCTCATCGCTGGGCTTAGGGGGCATTCCTCAGTGAGCACGTACTTATAACCCTCAGCAGTAAGGACAATGTCAAGGTTACATTTCCAGTCAATATAATTTGGACCTGTAAGTTTGTTCTAATTCAAGATGACAGCTAGCAGGTTGAATGACATATCAATAACTAAAAAATAAACAGTCAATTTCCAGTATACTTTTTCAAAAATATTGATATCCTCGAAATAATCCATTCTCCTACCAACATCTCTCACACCGGGATTAACGCAGGTCACGTTGGGTGAAAGTCTACGCCAACCCACATTCATTTGAGAAGAACCGAAGTTCATTAATTTCATTATCTGACCAACAATCTTATGATTAATGAAATTAATAGTCGATAATTTTAGTCGTACTCAATAAGCAGTGTAACCTCTTAGGCGGAATACTACAAACGGTACACTAAGTGTTTGCCATTACGTTATTTCTAAGCTTGTTACTTAGGATACTAATGTGCCTCGGTTAGCGAGGGTGTCACAACTTTCTCCAATTAAACTTGCTATAGTCATCCCTTTAGAAATTCAATCTAGTGATATCTCGGGGTTGAAGACTTATCCGTATGGAAGATGGCCCTTGGCCAGCACGTCGGTCTAACCCCCATCACATATGAATCCGTAATGGAGGCCATGGGGATATTTACCAACCCGCTCCCACCTAGATTTTTAAGTTTGAGGATCTTTCCGTTTTAACATACAATATCTTCACAAAGGATATTCGCACCCATAAAACCGTTGGATTTTTAATATGCGAATAATATACCTTAGTTAATTGCACTTTACTTTTTAAAACATTTTGGTTTGGTTTTCGTTCATGCAAAATAAAACAAAAAATACACAATCAATGAAAAGACATAAATACGGAAATTAAAGAAATTAAAATTTCCCAACTATTATGCCCTTCTCTATCGTTGATTTCTTGACGCCTCGGTGACACATCCCGTCATGTCGCTCCCACTCGTTATTTGGATTCCTCTCGATTCGCCCGGGTTTTCTCGGTTTACTACGTAATTAAGAATTACCCAAAATTACGAGAAACCAAAACCGCGAATATAAGTTACCCAAAATAATGTCTTCATCATAATACATAAATTCCTATATACAAAGGCGTTTTTCTAGGAATTTAAAAATGACATGATTAGATCAAATCCTACTACATGATTTTTCTAATCCTACACAGCTTCCAGCTCATGGTTATTACTATTACAGACATTATCATTCAAAAACAATACGAGCCCGGACATGTCCCGGGGTTTATGAATGAAAAATAAAATTCTACCATAATAGTCGGGAAACCAATAACCACCTGTTTAAACATTTCGACAAAAATAATAATGCCAAAATAAAGCCGTGTAATAAATCAAACAAGTATAAAGCCGAAACACTCGCTTTGATACCATTTTGAAGGAAAACAGAACAAGCCTGGGCAAAATCGAAAACCTCACTTTCGTGCAATGCATTCCAAAATCGAAAGCTTTCGACAAAGCTCAGGCGCAAATTCATTATCCCATGAACGGATCTAGGCTTATACTTATTTAATTTATTAAAACGACATCTAACGCACAAAGATTACACCTTTAATTAAAAACGGAAGGATTAAAGGTTATACCTTTGAAGCGAAGTCCAACGCAATAAGAAAAACCAAATCTTTCTTGGCGATTACCACCGAAATCCAAATGATGACTCTGAGAAAACTTTGAATATTGCATGGGCAATAATCTATCGAAGTGTGCTACCAAAGCCCATGAGAAACCCACAAAGAAAATCCCACAAAAAGATTAAATCTACCAAAAAGATCAAACCTTTAACCCAAAACAACTGTTGCCCACTACTTTTCTCGCCAATAAAATCGAACCCACTTCAACTCCGGTCACGATCTGGACAACCAGGATTGTGGATCACCAACCCAAGGGAGAGATCAACACAAACCCAGCTGGATCAAGCACCCCGGATTGATTAGAAGCAGCTACCGAACTGCCCAAGTGAAGAACTAAAATTTGGCCAAACACCAAAAAAAATAATAATAATAATAAACTGGGCAGAATTTTTGCCAAAAATGTGAAGAATCTGGCGAAAAGAAATGAAATCCAGCAGTGGGAGAACTCAAAAATCGATGGGCTATCTAAAAGTTTGATCTTTCAAGCTTAATCTAAATTGAGAAGCGAGATTCCAAGTTCATTTTTGGAAGAAACCCAAGAATGAAGGAGAGTCTCTCTCTAGAACTTTCTCACTCAAGGAAGACAAAGTTGTCTTGCAAGATTTTCTTAAGTTTCTTTGGCCTTAAGCTTTCTATTTATAGGGAGCTCTAATGGAGACCTAGTGGGCTTTTGAGTTGGACCTTTTAATTTGAATTTCATTGACCGCTTAGTCTTTCCTAGACTAATCAACTCCAATCGACCCATTTGAATTAATTTCTTAACCCACTTCGTTAATTTAATTTAATCGAACCCTTAGGATTAATTAATTCATATAGAATTAATTTCTTAATCCACTTTGTCAATTAAATAATAATTAAACCTTTAGGATTAATTAATTCACTTTGTCGATTAGTCAAATACATAATTAGTCGTACCACTATCGGACTAACTATGGAACAACCGCTCAAAAATGACTTTATATCGCGCCACTATATTTTCTTCTATCTCCCCACATTAAATATCTAGTGCTCGTCAGTTTATCAATTTACTGACAAACTAATTCACCAATTTCTTGGTATCCGAGATTAGTACCACACGACCTTTTTATTATACCGGAGATAAAGTCCACCAGTCGGGTTTATTATAACAAACCTTTCGAGCTCATCTCGGGAGTACCATCAACCCGGCAAACCGGTACGTGGATTTTTCTGACTAACAACGGCACGTAAGAAGCTAAACACCGCATACCCAACCTACCGAGGTATAGGCCTCAATCGACCGCACTCTTTGGCAAATCAAAGCATACGATATCCAACTCTCACGCCCGTCCCAATCTCGGGATTGAGAGACCGAATACTAGGACCAAATTGACTACGCTGATCAATATAAGTCAATTCTATCCAAACTTGTCGTGCTCAATATGCCCCGAGCATATTCGTGTGATTTAAACTAGTTTAGATAAACTAATTTCCAAACCACACGATAACCTATACCGATAGTATGTTCAGACTATCTCGATTACGAGCATACTTTTAATATATCAATACTTTAACCAATAAATGTATCTACTGTGTCTTTCCATGCCCTGTTATCTAGTTCTAAGATATAAAGGAACAAATTTATACCGAAACAAAATGATATGTCAACTGTGGATATTAGTTTTTTATACAAGCCATAGCTTTTCTGTATTCAAAACTAACAATCTCCTACTAATACTCAAAGCTATGCTAAGAAGTACAAAAACTGTCCAACCCGCTATTACACTGCTGTCATAGTGAAATCTCCAAAACGCCTTTAAGCTCACTCACATGGCTCCCTCAAGAATCTGACTCCCATGCCCTTCACATGTCTCTCAAAGACCTTTGGGGTCAATGTCTTGGTGAAAGGATCTGCAAGGTTGTCATCTGATGCTATCTTGGCCACGATCACGTCTCCCCTCTTTACGATCTCTCGTATCAGGTGGTACTTGCGCTCTATGTATTTACTCGCCTTATGGGCTCGTGGTTCCCTCGAGTTAGCAACTGCACCATTGTTATCACAATAAAGTGTGATAGACCTAGGCAACTCAGGAACCACATCTAAGTCCATCAGGAAGCTCCGGAGCCATACAGCCTCTTTCGCTGCCTCTGAAGCGGAAACGTACTCAGCCTACATGGTGGAGTCCGCCACGCATTTCTGCATGACACTCCGCCATACTATGGCTCCAACTCCTAGAGTAAACACAAACCCAGAGGTAGACTAACTCTTGTCCAAATCACCTTGAAAGTCCGAATATGTGTAACCCAATGGTACAAGCCCCTGCGCTCTATAAACTAGGACATAATCTCTCATCCTGCGCAAGTACTTGAGAATGCATTTTACTGCCTCTCAGTGAGCCTCCCCAGGGTTACTCTGATATCTGCTAACCATGCCAACGACAAAGCAAATATCAGGCCTCGTACACAACATAGCATACATAAGGCTACCCACTGCAGAAGCATAGGGTACCGCCTTCATGGCATCTATCTCCTCAGCAGTTTTAGGACACTGCTCCTTAGACAAATGTACCCCATACCTGAAAGGTAGTGAACCCTTCTTGGAGTTCTGCATGTTAAAACGGGCCAGAATCGTGTCTATGTAGGATGTCTGAGAGAGAGTCAGAGAACGTCTCCTACAATCTCAAATAATCTTAATCCCAAGGATATGTCTAGCCTCTCCCAAATCCTTCGTATCGAATTGCCTGGACAACCATGCCTTTACGTCTGACAACACCTTCTTACTGTTGCCAACAAGAAGGATGTCATCTACGTAAAGTACTAGGAACACCACCGTATCACCATCACACCTGCAATAAACACACTGCTCATCCGGACACTGAGTGAATCCATAGGACTGGATAACCTCGTCGAAATGGATGTTCCAAGATGTGGATGCTTGATTAAGTCCATAAATGGACCTCCTAAGTCTGCATACCTTGTGCTCTTGGCCTTTAACAATGAAGCCCTCTGGTTGCTGCATAAAGATGGTCTCCTCAAGACTTCCATTAAGGAAAGTTGTCTTGACGTCCATCTACCAAATATCATAGTCCATATGAGCAGCTATGGCCAAGAGAATCCGGATCGATTTAAGCATAGCTACCGGGGAAAAGGTCTCCTCATAATCGATACCCTCTTTCTGAGTATACCCCTTCGCCACAAGCCTAGCCTTGAAGGTCTCAACCCTCCCATCAGATCCTCTCTTTCGCTTGTAGACCCATTTGCACCCAATAGGCCTAAACCCATCAGGAAGGTCTACCAGCTCCCAGACTTGATTTGAGTTCATAGAACCCATCTCAGCAATCATCACTCTCTGCCAAGAATCTGCATCTTTATCCTGGAGAGCCTTATTGTAGTTAACTGGGTCTGGTTCATGAGCACCAGGGATAAAGTTCGAAGACTCACCCAAACCCATGTACCTCTCGGGCTGTCTGATAACCCTCCTACTACGACGAGGCGCAGCCTGTGCAAGAGCAACATCTGTGATAGTGTGTGTAGTATCTTGTCTCTAACTTGCCCGCATCTGCCTCGAGCATATGTGCTGGACAACCCCATATTCTGAGATGTCTCAGACTAGGCTTTCGCCCATTCCACTACTCTGAAGGGGTCGAAGGCACAGACTTAGATGGCACAAGGTTGAGGATACAACATGCTGTCTCCAAGGCATAACACCAAAACGAGATAGGCAACTCACTGTAACTCATCATCGATCTAACCATATCCATAAGAGTCCTGTTCCTCCTCTCTGCTACACCATTCTGCTGGGGTGTGCCAGGTGCAGACAACTGGGCCTGAATACCCTCCTCTGACAAATAGAATCTAAATTCACTAGAGAGGTATTCATCACCGCGATCAGATCGCAAGGCCTTGATACTCTTACCCCGATGGTTCTCCACCTCAGCCTTGAATTCTCTGAACTTGCTAAAGCATTCAGACTTGTGGCGCATCAGGTATATGTATCCATATCTAGAGTAATCATCCGTGAAAGTCATGAAATACTCATAACCACCTCTAGCCTGAACTGACATAGGCCCACACACGTCAGAATAAATCAACTCTAAAACCTCCTTGGCCCTATACCCCTTTGCCTTGAAAGGCCTCTTGGTCATTTTATCCTCCAAGCAGGACTCACAGGTCGAATAGCTGTCAATATCTAGTAAGTTCAAAGACCCACTATTGGCCAACCTTTGAATCCTACTAAGGTTGATGTGACCTAGTCTCAGGTGCCAAAAATAAGTCTGATTCAAAGGGGAAGACTCTTTTCTCTTATTATGATTCAGTAATGAGCTATTAGTTTCTGTGTTTTACATTACTGGGGAGTATGTCTTACTTAAAAACAAATTGTCAACCAATGTACCAGAACATATAAGTTTCTGGCCTTTTCTAATAAATATAGATCCATCAGAAAAAATACACTTATAACCATCCAAAACAAGTTTAGAAACTGAAAGTAAGTTTTTACGAAAACTGGGTACATAAAAACAATCTCTCAACAATAAAGTAGAGTCTAAAAAATAAAGACAAACAACTCCCACTTCAGCAACAGAAACTCTGGTAGTATCCCAAAGGTAGACCTACAACTCTCTCTCTCTAAGCAGCCGGGTCACTTGGAACCCCTACAAAGAATTACAAACATGATCAGTGGCTCCTGAATCCACACACCAAGTATCTGTGGGAATCGCCACTAAACATGTCTCAGTGACTAGGGAAAATTTACACATACCTCGAGGCATTGGGCAGTCCTTCTTCTAATGTCCTGCTTTGCCACACCTGAAACATTTGCTTTCGGCTTCTGCTTCTTGGCAATGCCCGCCTTGGGTCCATGATCAGCTCCTGCTTTCCGGCCTCTCTTTCTCTTTTGCTTCCTGGTTTTGGGCCCAGCAGAGGAACCTGAGGGACCAACAGTAGCCAAGGCTTGTTTCTTCTCTGCGAATAGGCTCTCAGCAGACACCAATATAGTCATGAGCTCGGAAAGTGAATATGAGAGATTCCCCATATTATAGTTTAACCAAAACTGCTCAAAACTGGGAGGCAAGCTCTGAAGGATGATATCGACCTGGGTTTCCCCATCAATGTCACCTCCCAATACCTCGATCTCATTAATGCAGCTAATCATTTCCAGCACATGGTCTCTCACTGAAGTGCCATCAGCCATTCTAGCATTCATGAGTTTCCTCATAGCTGACTGCTTAGCTGCCCTGCCCTGATGTCCAAACATCTCCCTGAGGTTGAGCATCATATCGTAGGCTGAGGTCATCTGCTGATGCTAGTACTGCAGTACACTTGACATAGAAGCCAAGATGTAGCACCTGGTCATCTCATCAGCCTTCTGCCACCTCGTATATGGCTCTCGCTGCTCAGAGGTGGCATCATCTCTGGGCTTAGGGGGGACACTCCTCAGTAAGCACGTACTTGTAACCCTCAGCGGTAAGGACAATATCCAGGTTACATTTCCAGTCAATATAGTTTGGACCGGTGAGTTTGTTTTGGTTCAAAATGACAGCTAGCGGGTTGAATGACATATCAATTGAAAAAATAAACAATTCAAGTTTCAGTATACTTTTTCAAAAATATTGAAAATCCTCAAAAACCAATATTATCTTCTATCGACATCTCTCACACAGGGATTAACGCAGGTCACGATAGGTGAACGTCTACGCTAACCCACATTCGTTCGAGAAGAACCGAAGTTCATTAATTTCATTATCTGACCAACGATCTTATGATCAATGAAATTAATAGTCGATAATTTTAGCCGTACACGAAAATAGCGTATCCTCGATGGGAGGGATACTAAAAACGGTACACTAAGTGTATGCCATTACATGACTTCTAAGTTTGTTACTTAGGATACTAATGCGCCTCGGATGGCGAGGGTGTCGCAACTTTCTCCAATTAAACTCACTATAGTCATCCCTTTAGAAATTCATTCAGTTGATATCTATGGTTGAAAACTCATCCGATAGGGAGGAAGGTCTAAGCCAGCACGCAAGTTTAACCACATCACCAATGAACCCGTAATAGAGGTCATGGGGATATTTACCAATCCGCTCCCACTTAGATTTTTAAGTTTGAGGATTTTTACATTTTAACATGCAATATCTTAACCATGGATATTCGCACCCATAAAACCGTTGGACTTTTAATATGCGAATAATCTACCTTAGTTAATTGCACATTACCTTTTTTAAAAAACTTTTAGTTTGGTTTTCATTCATGCAAAGAAAAATGAAGAACACACAATCAATGAAAAGACATAAATACGGGAAATTAATGAAATAAAATTTTCCAACTATTATGGCCTTCTCTATCGTTGATTTCTTGACACCTTGGTGACACGTCCCGCCATGTCGCTCCCACTCGTTATTTGGATTCCTCTCAATTCGCCCGGGTTTTCTCAGTTTACTACGTAATTAGGAATCACCCAAAATTACGAGAAACCAAAACCCGCAAATATAAGTTACCCAAAATAACGTCTTCATCATAATACATAAATTCCTATATACAAAGGCGTTTTTCTACGAATTTAAAGATGACATGATTAGATCAAATCCTACTACAAGATTTTTCTAATCCTACACGGCTTCCAGCTCGTGGTTATTACTATTACAGACATTTCCATTCAAAAACAATACAAGCCCGGACATGTCCCGGGGTTTATGAATGAAAAACAAATTTCTACCATAATAGCCGGGAAACCAATAACCACCTGTTTAAGCATTTCGACAAAAATAATAATGCCAAAATAAAGCCATGTAATAAATCAAACAAGTATAAGACCGAAACCAACGCTCTGATACCAATTTGAAGGAAAACAGAACAAGCCCAGGCTAAATCGAAAACCTCACTTCCGTGCAATACATTCCAGAATCGGAAGCTTTTGACCAAGCTCAGGCTCAAATTCATTTACCCACGAATGGATTTTGGCTTATACTTATTTAATTTATTAAAGCGACACAAAAGATGCAATCTTTAATTAAAGCGGAATATTCAAAGATTATACCTTTTGTAGCGAAGTCCCTTGCAATAAGAAAAATCCGATCTTTCTGCAAATTCCAATAGAAATCCAAAAGATTACTCCGATAGAACTTCGAATATTGCTTGGGTAATAATCTATCGAAGTCTAATTGTTCAGCCCACAAAGACCCACAAGGAAATTCCTCTAATCGAACTCACAACAACCCAAAAACTGATCACAAACTTTGCTGCCCAGAATTCCTTACACCGCAAGCTACCCACCGCCGGACAGAAATAGAACACCGCCCGACTGCCTTGACTCAGCACCCACCCAGCCGTGATCTAGACAATCTCCACCACGGATCACCAATAGAGATCAACGTGATGAAGATCGAATCAACACGCAGGCAGAAGACTAAGATTCCAGGGCCGGGAATAAGAAAACCCACACACAGTCTGGTGGATTTTTTCAAACAGCAGCCTGGCGAATTTTTTAACTGCAAACCGACTGAACTAATTCAATCTAAATACAAAGATGTGATCTTTAGGCTGAGTTCAATCCGAGGAGTGAGATAGCTAGTTCATTTTGAAAGAAAACTTCAAGAAGAAGAAGTGCTCTCTAGAACTTTCTCACTCTATATGCAAGACTTGTCTTGCAAGAATTCCCTTAGGTTTTCTTTTGCCTCAAGTTTTCTATTTATAGGAGCTCTAATGGAGACCTAATGGGCTTTCGAGTTAGGCCTTTTAATTTGACTTTCGTTGACCGCTAAGTCTTTCCCGACTAATCAACTCCAATCGACCCATTAGAATTAATTTCTTAACCTACTTCGTTAATTTAATTTAATCGAATCCTTAGAATTAATTAATTCAAATAGAATTAATTTCTTAATTTACTTTGTTGATTAAATATTAATTAAACCTTTAGGATTAATTAATTCACCTTGTCGATTAGTCAAATGCATAATTAATCGTGCCACTATCGGACTAATTATGGAACTACCGCTCGAAAATGACTTTACATCGCGCCATTATATTTTATTCTATCTTCCCACATTAAAGATCTAGCGCTCATCGGTTTATCAATTTAGTGACAAATTAATTCACCGACTTCTTGGTATCCGAGATTAGTACCACTCGTCCTTTTATTATACCGGACAGAAAGTCCACCGGCTGGGTTTAGTATAATAGACCTTACGAGCTCATCTCGGGAGCACCATCAACCCAGCGAACCGGTACGTGGATTCTTCCGACTAGCAACGGCACGTAAGAAGCTAAACACTGCATACCCAACCTACCGAGGTATAGGCCTCAATCGACCGCACTCTTTGGGAAATCAAAGCATACGATATCCAACTCTCACGCCCGTCCCAATCTCGGGATTGAGAGACCGAATACTAGGACCGAATTGACTACGCCGATCAGTATAAGTAAATTCTATCCAAACTGGTCGTGCTCAATATGCCCCGAGCATATCCGTGTGATTTAAACTAGTTTAGATAAACTAATTTCCAAACCACACGATAACCTATACCGATAGTATGTTCAGACTATCTCAGTTACGAGCATACTTTTAATATATCAATACTTTAACCAATAACTGTATCTACTGTGTCTTTCCACACCCCGTTATCTAGTTCTATGATATAAAGGAACAAATTTATACCGAAACAAAATGATATGTCAACTGTGGATATTAGTTTTTTATACAAGCCATAGCTTTTCTGTATTCAAAACTAACAGTGAGATATTACATTGAAAAGACCTTAATAACAGAACGACAGAATCTTTTCAAGCATTCCATTGCTATTGATTCATCGATTTTAATATACTCATCCGTTAGATCTCCTGGGATACCAAATGCTAACATTTGGAATACAGCTGTTGCTTTTTGTAGAGTTCATAATCCAAGCCTGCCTAGACCATCTCTTTGTTGTTCAAAATAATTATCATAATCTTTAATAGCAGTAACAATATGAAAGAAAAAACTTCTAGACATGTGAAATCATCGGCGAAACTCAATGTTACAATACAATGGATTTTCAGAGAAATAATCACGTACTAAATTGAGATGCACACCTTCACGATCACGATTTATCACTTTGTGTCCTTGAATTGAGCCACCACGCCTCCTTTGGTTATTTTCTTGCTCAAGAATACGTGCAATTTCTGCATTATTTGTTTGCATCGTCTGAAGTATGAGCATTTGTTGTTACTCCAATCTATGAATTTCTTGTTCGAACTCTTCCAACTTGACGAACTCGATGAAGATTGAGGTGGTGAACTGATTTGGGAATTGATATTAAAAGGGCTGTCAATATCATAAGTCATGATTGCAAATTTGGAGGATTTTTTCTTTTTTTTGAAATAGATGAATTCGAAAAATATAAGGTGAAATGAGAACTTTGGTATGGATTTGAGTTTGCATGGCTAGACATTTATAGAGAAATTTTGATAAAATAAAGATGATAGTTAAATATATTGGACGGTTATGATGATGATAAAATCAATCCAACGGTTGAGATTGAGACAATAAATGAAGTGAAGATAAGATAAGATATCTTAAAATCTAACGGTCTAGATTTTGAGGAAATAAGAATCTATGGTTGAGATTGTAGTGAAATATATTGGATGGTTATGATGGTGATAAAATCAATCCAACGGTTGAAATTGAGACAATAAACGAAGCAAAGATAGGATACGATATCTTAAAATCTAACGATTTAGATTTTAAGGAAATTAGAACTTACGGGTGAGATTGTAGTGAAATCTATTAGACGGTTATGATGATGATAAAATCAATCCAATGGTTGAGATTGAGACAATAAATGAAGTAAAGATAAGGTAAGATATATTTATTACCAAAGCAATAAATGAAGTATATAAATATGAAATGTTTCACTCATAACAATCACCCACTTCATTACCTAAGCATTCTATTTCTCACTCACTTTCTTACATAAACACTCTATTTACGAAATAATCATGTTTTCTTCAAAGAAAATCGCAATATCACGAGCTAGCATTTATAACCCGATGGAAGATTTAAATCTTTGCATAGCTTATATGCAAATTTTGCAAGATCCTGTCGTTGGAATATATCAAAGTGGAGTAGACATAACTTATCATGAGATCAAAGCTAAAGATTGGGAGAATCGTAGTATGAGGTCATTGCAATCATAATGCAATCTATCGAGAAAGCAGTATGAAAATTATTAGCATGCATGAAACAAATTGAGCACCTATATCCAAGTAGCATATCACCATTAGATGTGGTAAGTACATAAATTTTCATATATTTTGTATTCGTTGAATTAGTAAATATGTATATTTCTTGTAGATGAATCGAGCAAAATTGATGATGATGGAGGATTCTGATTTTAAAAATGGATTTAAGTTTGATCATGTTTGGGACACTCTCAAGGACTTCGAAAAATTCAATTATGATGTACAAATAGCAAGGCAGAATTACCAAAGCCAAAATTCTGAGTACAACATATTTGAATTAGGTTATCTCACTCCTCCAGAAACAAAAGTATCAAAATCACCGAGACTTTCTGGTTTTTCTCTTAATTTATCTAGTTCTGATGCAGACTACTCTTCATCCAAAAGACCTATTCGAATGAAAAAGGCTAAATCAAAAAGAAAAGCTAATGAATCAAATACGTCTTGTGTCAATGATCTTACACAACATAATATAAATCTTATGGAGATGTTTAAGCAAGCACAAGAAAGTACACACGAAATGAATGAAGAGAAGAGAATTAGGCACAATAATAAGATGGAGATGAAGAAAAAAAGATGGAGATGGAGAACCGAAAATTGAATTTTGCAATTATGTCTCAAGACCCAAATCAAATTGAAGATCCTTCTCGCCGTGCTTATATTTAGGACTGTCAAACCAACATTTTTAATGCAAGAGTAAGTCAAGAACCATATCCAAATTCATATAAAGATCCATATTCATCAAATGTTATATTTGGAGTTGACTTTAATAACATTGGTGGGAGTGGAAGCAGGCTAGTGTTGGAGTTGAATATATAAGCTATGCTTGTATTGTACATTTTCCCAGTTAATATATCGATTTATGTTTTGGTTATATTTTTTTGTTCACTATTTGTCCACTTATATTATGTAGTTAGATGATGTTGTGTCTTGTGTGACACAGTAGATCTCATCATTGGTTAAAAGACATAATATATAAATGAGGTTCGTAACTGAGACAGCTTTGGACAAACTGTCGGTTTAGATTATTATGTGATTCGGATAATTGCTTTGTCTAAACTAACTGAATCATATAGATATGCCCGGGGCGTATTGAACTTGACCATTAGGAATGATTTGTCTTGTAGTGATTTAATAGAAAAATCTTCTTGGTATTCTATCTTTTAATCTCTCAACTCGAGCGGGCATGAGGATTAGACATAGTGTACTTTGATCTGCCAATGGGTGAGGTCAATTGTGGCCAATAGTCTCGGTAGGTTGGGTGCGCGTGTTTAGTTGCTTCGTGTGCTGCTGCTTGTCGAAAGGAAACCATGTACCGGTGCGTCCGGGGTGATGGTTCTCCCGAGATGAGCTCGTAATGTTTATTATACTAAACCCGACCGGTGGACTTATGTCCGGTATAGTAAAAAGGTCGAGTGGTACTAGTCCCGGAATTAAAGAAGTTAATTAATTAATTTATCAGTAAATTAATAAATTAACGAGCACTAAATCTTTGATGTGGGGAGATTATGAATATAAATTAATTAAGTTGTCCCAGAAGCAATTCTGGTGTATGATGATAGTGCCAAAATTAATCCTTTAGTGGTACGATTAATTTTGTAATGGGTTAATTGAATAAGTAGAATTAATTAGTTGATTAATTATTCCTAGGGGTTAATTGAGTAATTAACAAAGTGGAATTATTTAATTAATTAATTAAGTCTTATGTTTCAATTAGAATTAGGAAATCCTAGAGATTAGGAATCTAGTTAAATTTGGTTAATCCTATCAGATTGGTTACCTAATTGGATTTGGAAACTAATTACCTAAACCCATTAGGAAGGTCAATCCTAAACCAACTTGAGGTCTCTCTTGTAACTCTATATATAGACAAGGGATTAGCTATTCCACATATACATTTCATAAGTTTTCAAGACAAGAAAACTTAGAGAGAGAAAATCCTAGAGAGAGAAAATTTCTCTCTAAAAATTGGATTTCTTAAGCCTTAAGGCTGCCGAATTTTGTCCAAGTTTTGGCGGCTTGCGTGTAGCTTTCTCTCTCTCCGAGCAGTGCGTTAATTTTACGCGCCAGGTGCAGCGGTGCTGGAATTTTCTGGCTGGTGGATTGTGGTGATTAGCTGATAAATTGGTTACTAGATCGTTGCCCACACAACATGCAATCAAAGTCTTGAAGCATACAAGAGAATCACCTGGGTGAACGCATCAATAGGTAATTCTTATGTTTTCACTTTTAATTAAGAATTTTTGTTGCGTCATAAATCGAATAAGTGCAAACCCAGATCCTGCGAAAGTTATTTCAAAAGGGTTGGAATAGTGATTGTGCTAACGTCTAGGCCTGGCCAGAGATTTCGATTCTGGAATGCATAGCACGAAAGTGATTTTTTAGCTAAGTCCGGACAGATAATCTTTCAATTGGTATCAGAGCCTGATTTTGGGTTTTGTGCTTGTTCGATTTATTACATGGTTTTATTTGCAGGTAAGAAATCCCGACTATTATGGTTACGTTTTTATGGGTTTTAATTAAACTCTGGGATATTTCCGGATTTGATTTTATTATGAATATTTATAATAGTATAACCACGTGCTAGAAGTCGTGTAGGATTAGATCAAATCTGTAGTAGGTTCTTTTCTATGTAATTTTGATTCTTTAATTTTCCTAGAATGCCTTGTGGTAGGAGGTTTTTTTTTTTTTTTTTTTTGTAATAGAAGGCGTTATGGTGGGCAACTTGAATTCGTGAGTTTTGGGTTATCGTTAATTCGTAGAAACCCAGGAAAACCCTGAACGAATTGCAAGAAGACCAAATAGCGTGGAAGAAGTGAATGAGGGATTGGTGGCAAAGGGCGACGCCGGCGATGACTCGTGGGTGGGAGCCGCCGCCGGCAACCACCGGTAGCAGCAGCACCGCTGTCGCGCAGCGCATCAGTGTGCGGCGTGCCTTTTAGGTGTGCTACGCGCGTGCAGCCTGTTCGGGTCATGTTTTGGCCCGTTTTTTCCTCCAGTTTTTGTTTTTTTTAAGTTCAAGACTCTTTTCATTAAGTTACGTGGCGGGACACGAGATCAAGGCAGAAGATGGAAGTGATTAAAAGCATAATAGTTGGGAAATTTAATTTTCGCATTTATTTCCCGTATTTATTGTTTAATTTTTATGCTTTGATTTTTATGTTGTATTTTAGATGCATGATTTTAAAGCATGTTGGTTTTATTGTTGCATATAACTTAGGGTTAGTTAATTGCATGTTAAATATGGAAAAATCCTCAATTTGGAAATCTAATTGGGAGCAGGTTGGTTTAATATCCCCACAGCCACCATTACGAGTTCATATGCGATGTGGGTGGGCTTGCACGTTGGCATTAGGGTCTTCCTCCATTCGGATTAGTCCAACTTCGAGATCGCTAGATTATGAATTTCCGAGTAAGATGGCTAGAGTAAGTTTAACTATGAGAAATGCGACACTCTCTCCATCTGAGGCGCACTATCCTGAGGTAACAAGCTCCGAAGTCACGTAATAGCACACACTTAGTGTACGATTTGCAGTATTCCTCCCATTGAGGTTACGCTTCTTATTTGTTGACTGAAAGCACTGACTATTAGCTACATTGATCAATAGATCATTTGGTCAGATAGTGTAGTTAATGAACATGGTTCTTCTCAAACAAATGTGGGTTAGCGTAAACGTCCACACTATCGTGGCTTACGAGTATCCCGGTGAATGAGATATTAGTGGATTAAATTATTATTTTGAGGGAAGTCAATAATTGTTAGAATTTCCTATTTTTGAAATTCTAGGTTAGATAACTAAAACATTGTCTGTTTAATTTACTATTTTTCAATACGGCATTCAACCCCTTAGCTACTATATTGAAAGACAATAAGTTAACTGGACCTAATTATGTCGATTGGAGTCGTAACTTGTACATTGTCCTTATGGCTGAGAGCACTACTATGAGAGATCATGTCATTGACATGATTAGTAACATCAACAAGGTTGAGGGAATGAGAGGTGAAATCATTGGTGAAACCAAAGTCGATATTGTCCTCCAGAGCTTGTCTCAAAGCTATGAGTAGATTCGGTTGAACTACAACATAAGTAAGATGTTGTGTACTTCATCCGAGCTCTTGGTAGAGTTGGTGGTGGCTAAAAGCCTTCTTCAAGAGAAGAAGCGAGCTTTAGTCGCAATCAAAGCTTCAGAATATTCTTCTGAGCCTGAGGCTAGAAAGAATAAGAGAAAGCTCGAGGGAATAGCTCAAAAGGCGCGAATTGCGCCTCAGCAGATATTGCAAAGAAGAAGTCAAAAGACAAGTGCTTCAAGTGCAATAAGACGGGACATTGGAAATCGGATTGTCCAAAGCTTATAGGTATGATAGTTTCTGCCTTAATTACTGAAACATGTTTAGCAGCGATTTCCACAGATACTTGGTGTGTGGATTCAGGTGCCACTTACCATGTTTGTAATTCTTTGCAAGGGTTCCAAATGACCCAGAAGCGTAGAGAAGGTAAGCTCGATATTTACTTGGGTGACACTACAAGAGTGTCAGTGGAAGTAGTGGGAGTGATTATTTTGAATTTCAAAAATTCTAGATTAGAGTTAGTTAATTGTCATTATGTACCGAGTTTTAGAAAGAACCTTATTTCGATTTCTAAACTCTTAAGGAACGGCTATAAGTTTATTTTTTCTGATGATTCTGTATTTAATAGAAGAAATGGAAAACTTATTTGTTATGGTTCATTGACTGACAATTTGTTTGTGGTTAACTCTAACTCCCCTGTGGTGCAAAACATAGAAACAAATAGCTCTTTATCTAACATTAATAAGAGGAAAAAACCTTCTGAAATGAATCAAACCTATCTTTGGCATCTCAGGCTAGGTCATATAAACCTTAGTAGGATTTAGAGGTTGGTTAATGATGGACCTTTAGGTTCATTAGAGATTGACAGTTACTCAACTTGCGAATCTTGCTTGGAGCGTAAGATGACCAAAAGACCTTTTAAAGCAAAAGGTTATAGAGCTAAAGAAGTACTAGAGTTAATTCATTCTGACTTGTGTGGACCAATGTCAGTCCAAGCACGAGGTGGGTTTGAGTATTTCGTGATGTTCACGGATGACTACTCAAGGTACGGGTACATTTACCTAATGCGTCACAAGTCCAAGTGCTTTGGCAAGTTTAAAGAGTTTCGGGCAGATGTGGAGAAACATCATGGTAAGAGTATCAAGACACTGCGATCAGATCATGGTGAGGTGTACCTGTCCCAAGGAATTTCGAGAATACCTCGGTGAGGTAGGAATTCAGTCTCAGTTGTCTGCACTTGGCACGCCATAGCAGAACGGTGTAGCAAAAAGAAGGAATCGAACTCTCATGGAAATGGTTAGGTCGATGATGAGCTATAGTGATTTGCCGAGTTCATTTTGGGGATATGCCTTAAAAACGACGGTGTATATTCTTAATCTTGTACCATCTAAAACCGTGCCTTCAACCCCAGTAGAGCTGTGGAACGAGTGAAAGCCTAGTCTAAGACATCTCAGAATTTGGGGTTGCCCAGCACATGTGCTTAAGGCAGATGCAGCTAAGTTAGATGCGAGAACTGAATTAATGCTGTTTGTAGGATATCCTTGGGGAACGAAAGGTGGTCTGTTTTATAGTCCTAAAGATCAGAAGGTGGTGGTTACTACCAACGCTAGATTTTTTGAGGAAGACTACATTCTAGATCACAAGCCCAAGAGTAAGATAGTACTATAAGAGCTTAGACAAACTAATAATCCTGATGCACCAGCACAAGTAGATACATCACACACTACACAAGAGATCATAGATGATACGCCTACACAGGTGGTGCATCGTCATAGTGGGAGGGTTGTAAGATAGCCCGACAGGTTCATTGGCTTGGGAGAGGCATCAGACCTAGTCCCAGATACGCCTAAACCTGACCCGGTTAACTACAATGAGGCTCTCTGAGATAAAGATGCAGAATCTTGGCATAAGGCAATGATATCCGAGATGGGGTTAATGGACCACAATCAAGCCTGGGAGCTTGTGGACTTGCCTGATGGGTTTAAGCCCATTAGATACAAGTGGGTCTACAAATGTAAGAGAGGACCTGACGAAAAGGTGAAAACCTTTAAAGCTAGGCTGGTGGCGATGGGGTATACTCAGAAAGAGGGAATCGATTATGAGGAAACCTTCTCCCCGGTAGCCATGCTTAAGTCGATCCAGATTCTCTTGACCATAACTGCTCATTTAAATTATGAGATATGGCAGATGGATGTCAAGACAGCTTTCCTAAATGGAAGTTTTGAGGAAACCATCTTTATGCAGCAACTGGAGGGATTCGTTGAAAAAGGCCAAGAGCATAAGGTTTGCAGGCTTAAGAGGTCTATTTACGGACTTAAGCAGGCATCCAGATCTTGGAACATCCTGTTTGATGAGGTAATCCAGTCCTACGGATTTACTCAGTGTCCGAATGAGCAATGTGTGTATCGCAGACGTGATGGAAACTCAGTGGTGTTTATTGTGCTTTACATAAATGACATTCTATTGATTGGCAACAACAAGAAAGTGTTATCAGACGTAAAGGCATGGCTGTCCAAGCAGTTTGATATGAAGGACTTAGGGGAAGCGGGACATATCCTTGGGATCAAGATAATTCGAGATCGTAGGAAATGTTCGTTAACACTCTCTCAAACTTCATACATAGATACGATTCTGGCCCGTTTTAACATGCAGAACTCCAAGAAAGGCTTTCTACCTTTCAGACAGAGAGTGCATCTGTCTAAAGAACAGTCTCCCAAGACTATTGAGGAGATAGAGGCCATGAAGACAGTTCCTTATGCTTCGGCAGTAGGAAGTCTCATATATGTCATGCTGTGTATGCAACCTGATATCTGTTATGCAGTTGGCATTGTATGCAGATATCTGTTATGCAGTTGGCATTGTAAGTAGATATCAGAGTAATCCTGGGAAAGCTCATTGGGAGGCAGTAAAATGCATTCTCAAGTATTTGCGCAGAATGAGAGACCAAGTGTTGGTCTATCAGGCGCCTGAGCTGGTACCCCGAGGTTACACAGATTCAGATTTCCAAGACGACAGGGACAAGAGCAAGTCTACATCAGGGTATGTGTTTACTCTGGAAGGTGGAGCCATAGTTTGGAGGAGTGTCAAGCAGAAATGCGTGGTAGACTCTACCATGGAGGCTGAGTACGTTGTCTCATCAGAGACACCGAAAGAAGCAGTATGGCTCAAGAACTTCCTAGTGGACTTAGATGTGATTCTTGGTTTGCAGAAGTCTATCACGGTGTATTGTGATAACAATGGTGCAGTAGCAAACTCGAAGGAACCACGAGCTCACAAGGCGAGTAAACATATACAGCGCAAGTACCACCTGATACGAGACATCGTAAAGAGGGAAGACGTGGTCGTGGCTAAGATAGCATCAGAGGATAACCTTGCAGATCTGTTCACGAAGACATTGAATTCAAAAGTCTTTGAGGCTCACGTGGAGGGCATGGGAATCAGATAATTAGGAGAGCCATGACAGTTTTTATAGATATATAGCAGCAAAGTGTATAGGAGTTGTATGTAGATGTATATTTAAAGCACAACTTAAGTATTAGTGGGAGATTGTTGGAGTCGAATACATAAACTATGCTTGTATTATACATTTTCCCAGTTAATATATCGATTTATGTTTTGGTTATATTTTGTTGTGCATTATTTGTCCACTTATCTTATGTAGTTAGATGATGAGGTGTCTTGTGTGACACAGTATATCTCATCATTGGTTAAAGACATAATATATAAATGAGGTTCGTAACCGAGACAGCTTTGGACAAACTGTCGATTTAGGTTATTATGTGATTCAGATAATTAGTTTGTATAAACTAATTGAATCATATAGATATGCCCGGGGCGTATTGAACTTGACCATTAGGAATGATTTGTCTTGTACTGATTTAATTGACAACTCATTCTTGGTATTCTATATCTTAATCCCTAGACTCGAGCGGTCATGAGGATTAGACATAGTGTACTTTGATCTGCCAATGGGTGAGATCAATTGTGGCCAATAGTCTTGGCAGGTTGGGTGCGCGTGTTTAGTTGCTTGGTGTGCTGCTGCTTGTCGAAAGGAAACCATGTACCGGTGCGTCCGGGGTGATGGGGCTCCCGAGATGAGATCATAATGTTTATTATACAAAACCCGGCCGGTGGACTTGTTAGTTTTGAATATAGAAAAGCTATGGCTTGTATCAAAAACTAATATCCACAGATGACATATCATTGTGTTTCAATATTAAATTGTTCCATTATATCATAGAACTAGATAACGGGGTGTCACAGTAGATACCATTATTGGTTAAAGTATTGATATATAAAAAGTATGCTCATAACTGAGATAGTTTGAATATACTATCGATATAGATTATCGTGTGGTTTGGAAATTAGTTTATCTAGACTAATTAAATCCCACAGATATGCTCGGGGCATATTGAGCACGACCAGTTTGGATAGAATTGACTTGTACTGATCGGCGTAATCAATTCAGTCCTAGTATTCAGTCTCTCAATCCCGAGATTGGGACGGGCGTGAGAGTTGGATATCGTATGCTTTGATTTGCCAAAAAGTGCGGTCAATTAAGGCCTATACCTCGGTAGGTTGGGTATGTGGTGTTTAGCTTCTTACGTGCCGTTGCTAGTCGGAGGAATCCACTTACCGGTTCGTCGAGTTGATGGTGCTCCCAAGATAAGCTCGTAAGGTTTATTATACTAAACCCGGCCGGTGGACTTCATGTCTGGTATAATAAAAAGGTGAGTGATACTAATCTCGGATACCAAGAAGTCGGTGAATTAGTTTGTCAGTAAATTGATAAACCGATGAGCACTAGATCTTTAATGTGGGGAGATAGAAGAAAAATAGTAGCGCGATATAAAGTCGTTTTTGAGCGGTAGTTCCATAGTTAGTCCGATAGTGGTACGACTAATTATGTATTTGACTAATCGACAAAGTGAATTAATTAATCCTAAAGGTTTAATTAATATTTAATTGACAAAATGGATTAAGAAATTAATTCTATATAAATTAATTAATCTTAAGGGTTCGATTAAATTAAATTAACAAAGTGGGTTAATAAATTAATTCAAATGGGTCGATTGGAGTTGATTAGTCTAGGAAAGACTAAGCGGTCAACGAAAGTCAAATTAAAAGGCCCAACTCAAAAGCCCACTAGGTCTCCATTAGAGCTCCCTATAAATAGAAAGCTTAAGGTCAAAGAAACTTAAGAAAATCTTGAAAGACAACTTTGTCTTCCTTGAGTGAGAAAGTTCTAGAGAGAAACTCTCCTTCCTTCTTGGGTTTCTTTCAAAAACGAACTTGGAATCTCACTTCTCGATTTAGATTAAGTTCAAAGATCAAACTTTTAGATAGCCCATTGATTTTTGAGTTTGCCCACTGCTGGATTTCATTTCTTTTTGCCGGATTCTTCACATTTTTTGCCGAAATTCTGCCGAATTTTTTTTTTTTGTGTTGACCAGATTTTTAGTTCTTCACTTGGGCAGTTCGACAACTGCTTCTAATCACTCCGAGGTGCTTGATCCAGCTGGGTTTGTGTTGATCTCTCCCTTGGGTTGGTGATCCACAATCCCGGTTGTCCAGATCGTGACCAGAGTTGAAGTATGTTCGATTTTATTGGCGAGAAAAGTAGTGGGTAGCAATTTTTTTGGGTTAAAGGTTTGATCTTTTGGGCAGATTTAATCTGTTCGAGGGATTTTCTTTGTGGGTTTTCGTGGGCTTTGATAGCACATCCCGTTAGATTATTGCCCACGCAATATTCAGGATTTCTTGGAGTTATCTTTTGGATTTCGGTGGTAATTGCAAGCAAAGATTTGGTTTTTCTTATTGCGTTGGACTTTGCTTCAAAGGTATAACCTTTAAACCTTCCGCTAATTAAAGGTGTAATATTTGTGCGTTAGATGTCGATTTAATAAATTAAATAAGTATAAGCCTAGATCCGTTCATGGGAAAATGAATTTGAGCCTGAGCTTTGTCGAAAGCTTCCGATTCTGGAATGCAGTGCACGAAAGTGAGGTTTTCGATTTAGCTCGGGCTTGTTCTGTTTTCCTTCAGGACTTATGTCCGGTATAGTAAAAAGGTCGAGTGGTACTAGTCTCAGAATTAAAGAAGTTAATTAATTAATTTATCAGTAAATTAATAAATTAACGAACACTATATCTTTGATGTGGGGAGATTATGAATATAAATTAATTAAGTTGTTCCGGAAGGAATTCTGGTGTAGGATGGTAGTGCCAAAATTAATCCGTTAGTGGTACAATTAATTTTGTAATGGGTTAATTGAAAAAGTAGAATTAATTAGTTGATTAATTATTTTTAAGGGTTAATTGAGTAATTAACAAAGTGGAATTATTTAATTAATTAATTAAGTCTTAAGTTTCAATTAGAATTAGGAAATCTTAGAGATTAGGAATCTAGTAGGATTTGGTTAATCCTATCAGATTGGTTACCTAATTGGATTTGGAAACTAATTACCTAAACCCATTAGAAAGGCCAATCCTAAACCAACTTGGGGTCTCTCTTGTAACTCTATATATAAACAAGGGATTAGCTATTCCACATATACAATTAATAAGTTTTCAAGACAAGAAAACTTAGAGAGAGAAAATCCTAGAGAGAAAATTTCTCTCTGAAAATCAGATGTCTTAAGCCTTAAGGCTGCCGAATTTTGTCCAAGTTTTGGCGGCTTGCGTGTAGCTTTCTCTCTCTCCAGGCGGTGCGTTAATTGTACGCGCCAGGTGCAGCGGTGCTGGAATTTTCTGGCAGGTGGATTGTGGTGATTAGCTGATCAATTGGTTGCTAGTGTTAGTTTTGAATACAGAAAAGCTATGGCTTGTATCAAAAACTAATATCCACAGTTGACATATCATTTTGTTTCGGTATAAATTTCTTCCTTTATATCATAGAACTAGATAACTGGGTGTGGACAGACACAGTAGATACCGTTATTGGTTAAAGTATTGATATATAAAAAGTATGCTCGTAACCGAGGTAGTCTGAACATACTATCGGTATAGGTTATTGTGTGGTTTGGAAATTAGTTTATCTAAACTAGTTTAAATCACACGGATATGCCCGGGGCATATTGAGCACGACCAGTTTGGATAGAATTGACTTATACTGATCGGTGTAGTCAATTCGGTCCTAGTATTCCGTCTCTCAATC
Organism: Knoxia roxburghii; assembly: GCA_030378225.1. Taxonomy (NCBI): domain Eukaryota; kingdom Viridiplantae; phylum Streptophyta; class Magnoliopsida; order Gentianales; family Rubiaceae; genus Knoxia; species Knoxia roxburghii. The sequence goes on along the minus strand of CM059415.1, from coordinate 41,442,428 downwards.
CCGAGATTAGAACGGGCATGAGGGTTGGATATCGTATGCTTTGATTTGCCAAAGAGTGCGGTCAATTGAGGCCAATACCTCGGTAGGTTGAGTATGCAGTGTTTAGCTTCTTACGTGCCGTTGCTAGTCGAAGGAATCCACGTACCGGTTCGTCGGGTTGATGGTGCTCCCGAGATGAGCTCGTAAGGTTATTATACTAAACCCGGCCGGTGAACTTTATGTTCGGTATAATAAAAGGACGAGTGGTACTAATCTCGGAAACCAAGAAGTCGGTGAATTAATTTGTCAGTAAATTGATAAATCGACGAGCGCTAGATCTTTAATGTGGGGAGATAGAATAAAATATAATGGCATGATGTAAAGTCGTTTTCGAGCGGTAGTTCCATGATTGGTCCGATAGTGGCACGACCGATTATGCATTTGACTAATCGACAAGGTAAATTAATTAATCCAAAAGGTTTAATTAATATTTAATCGACAAAGTGAATTTAGAAATTAATTCTATTTTGAATTAATTAATTCTAAGGGTTCGATTAAATTAAATTAACAAAGTGGGTTAAATAAATTAATTTAAATGGGTCGATTGGAGTTGATTAGTCGGGAAGACTTAGCGGTCAACGAAAGTCAAATTAAAAGGCCTAACTCGAGAGCTCATTAGGTCTCCAATCGAGCTCCTATAAATAGAAGACTTGAAGCTCAAGAAAACCTAAGGAAGTCTTGCAAGACATTTCATTCTTGCTTTCTGGAGTGAAAAGGTTTAAGAGAGAGAATTTTTTTCTTCAAGAATTTTCTCTCAAAAACAAACCAGATTTTTCACTTCCTCTAAATTGGATTCGAACCAAAGATCACAACTTTCATTTGGGATTTATTTTACCCAGTTTTCGGTCGGATTTTAAAGCAGGAAAACCTGTTGCTGCTGCGGTTTTCATTGAGCAGCGACCGGACTACTGCGCGCGATCTTCCTCGGATTCCTGCTGCCGATTTCGCTGCTGCCTGCTGCATTTGATTCGGCTCAAGTCTTGTTGATCTCTCTTTGGTGATCCAAGGCTTGGGCTGTCTAGATCACGAGTGGGTAGTTCGATTTTTGGTAGAAGGAGTGGTGGTTTTCATGAAAGGCAGCACCTTTCTTATTTCGGCATCAGTGGGTTTGCTTGTGGCATAAGTTAGTGATCAGATTTTGGTTTCTATGAGTCCGATTTGAGAGATTTCCTTGTGGACTAAGCAAGTAAACTTCGATAGATTATTGCCCACGCAATATTCGAAGTTTCTACGGAGTAATCAATTGGATTTCTATTGGAATCGTAACAAAGATTGGATTTTTTCTTTAAGCAAGGGACTTCGCTACAAAAGGTATAATCTTTAAATTCCACTTTTATTAAAGATCGAATCTTTTGTGTCCCGATTAATAAATTAAATAAGTATAAGCCTAGATCCGTTCATGGGTAAACTAATTTGAGCCTGAGCTTGGTCGAAAGCTTCCGATTCTGGAATGCATTGCTCGAAAGTGAGGTTTTCGATTTAGCCCGGGCTTGTTCAGTTTTCCTTCAGCTAGATCGTTGGCCACACAACGTGCAATCAAAGTCTTGAGGCATACAAGAGAATCACTTGGGTGAACGCATCAATAGGTAATTCTTATGTTTCCGATTTTAATTAAGAATTTTTATTGCGTGATAAATCGAATAAGTGCAAACACAGATCCTGTGCAATGTTATTTCAAAAAGGTTGGAATAGCGATTGTGCTAGCGTCTAAGCGTGGTCAGAGATTCCGGTTCTGGAATGCATAGCACGAAAGTGAGTTTCTGACTAGGCCCGGGCAGATAATCTTTCAGCTAGATGATGACAATAATAACGGCAAATGAATATGTTAGTTTAGTTATTATTAAGTTTGTATGAGTTTGTTTATGTCGTAGTGAATGTATTTTATGCAAATTTATTTTTTTTAATTTTTGTTTGTAATAATATTGTATTTCGTAAGTAATAAATTTTAATTTTATTTTTTCCTAAAATTTAATGTTGAATAATTTTATATTTACTTTATTATTTATAAAAATGAAGGTAAAAAATTCAAGAATTTTAAACTATATAATTAACTACAAAATTTTTAATCATATATTAATTATTAATATTAAATATATGTTAATAAATTTTTTATTAATGTTGAAATTAAAATAAAATGAAAAAATTATAAAAAAGAAAAGAAAAAAAGAAATAATAAAGTTAACCAAGAAATGAAATTAAAAAAATATTTTAAAAAAAAACCCACTGCTACAGTAATACAGTGGGCTTTTTCATACACTAAATATAGAGTGAATTGTAAAAAAGGTCATCATACTTTGGTAAAGTTTAGGTTTTGGTCACTAACTTTTAAATATTCAAAAAATGTCACTAACTTTAGCATTTGAATTTTAGTTTTGGTCATTCCGTTAGAATGAACCGTTAAGTCCACTAACAATCCTATATTTGGAGGGTATTTTTGTCCATTCATTAATGCTGTACACATGCTGCTCGCGCTACAGTTATTTTTTTTTTTAACGCATAGCCTTTTTTTAAAAAAAATATACTTTTTTTTAAAAAAATAATTTACTAAAAATACCAAAAAATTTTATTTATAATTCCGCTCATCTATGCTACTTTATTTATAATTTTTAAAAAAGTATATTTTTTTAAAAAAGTATATTTTTTTTAAAAAAGGCTATGCGTTAAAAAAAAAAAAAAATGTACCGCGTTACTGTAGTGCGCACTGTAGCGCGTTACTGTAGCGCGCACTGTAGCACGAGCAGCATGTGTACAGCATTAATGAATAGACAAAAATACCCTCCAAATATAGGATTGTTAGTGGACTTAACGGTTCATTCTAACGGAATGACCAAAACTAAAATTCAAATGCTAAAGTTAGTGACCTTTTTTGAATATTTAAAAGTTAGTGGCCAAAACCTAAACTTTACCAAAGTATGATGACCTTTTTTACGATTCAGTCCTAAATATACGGTATGGATTGGAGAGAGTTTTGAAGGTATTTTTGGGGAAAAACGGCAAACTCCAGTACGATTGGAGTTGCTTAACATTGCGGACAAATTCTAAGGCAGCGGCTTCTTCAAAATTATTAATACCTACCTCCATCTTCTTCAGACGGAAAAGAAGTTTCAATGTAAATGCCAGAACAGAAGTGAAAGCAACAGAGGAACTAAATTGGCGGCACTGAGACGAAGCGACGAAAGTGAGATTGTTCAACAGAGCGACTACTGTAAAACGATAAAAAAATATGAACATCGACGGAGAAGAAAGCGAACGCTTGTTTTGCAGAGCAACTAGAAAAAATATGAATGCTTGTTCTTTACATAATAGAGAACTTTTACTGAACCAAATTGGAAAGAGAAAATGATTACTAAACCAAAATGAAAACTGATTCAAATTCCAAGTCAAGATAGGATTTCGATATATTCCTTAACAAAATTGGAAAATATGTTCATCTGGGTTTAAATTCCATTTCAGAATAGGATTTCTCCATTTGGAACGCTTTCCTGATCTGGGTTTGACGTAAAGAATCATGAATTGATCGAGTGGACTTGTCGTTGTTGATTTTGAGTTTTACTTTTGTCCGGCAGATGAGGGTGCGGCCGCGGTGGGAGGAGGAGGAGGAGGGCGCGGGTTAAAGAGGAATGGAGAATAAAGATTACTAAAATATTTTGTTTATTTAGAAAATACTCCTAAAAATTTATTGAAATTTATATTTTGACCTTATTTTAGCTGTGATCGAGTTTGACTCTACAAAAACTGATAATAGCAAGTTTTAATTTTTAAATTGATCAAATCCGTTTAAAAATATAAATGTAATGGACATTTTTTAAAAGATCAAACATGTTGGATCAAAAGATTGAAATTGACCAAACATGTTAGATTACAATTGTATTTTTTTTAAATATATATATGTTAAGAAAATATATTATTTAAAATGTTATATGCGTAAAATTTTATTTGAATAATAACAAATACTTTTAAGTGGGTTTAATATATAATATTTGGAAGTAATATTTTTTGTGAAATAAGATTTGTAATTTAATATTTGTGTGTGAAATTGAGAGATGTGTGTATTTTTTTAATTAAATAGGTATATATATAAATATAAGTAATAGTATAATTGTAAATAATAAAATAGTAAAAAAAGTTAGTAATATTTAATAAAATATGGGGGATATTAAGTAATACAGTATATAAAGGCTGAACCAAAGATAGTATATAATATTTAATTTTAATTTTGTTGATACAAGAGTTTTATATAATATTGTGTTATAATATAATAATAATAATAATAATAAATTAAACGCAAGGAGTGTGGCACTTTTCTCTTATAGTAACTTATCAACATTCATAGCCCCGTTGAAATTAAAACGAGATTATTAACCAATCATTTCACAGCTTTTGCCTTTGGGTTCATCATGAAACCAAAAAGACCAAATTACAGCTTTTGCTATAACTTTCTTTTTTACCGTTTTTATTTTTTTTAAAACTATAAAGATAATATGTGGAGAAGTCGCCTCGTCAGCCTTTTAAAAAAATCAAATTCAAATAATTTCATATTTTAAATAGAATAAAATGACCTATTATGGTGAATTAAATTTTGTGGTTTTAACGGATAAATTTATATTGCGCAGTTTTTGGTAATCCTCCTTGACAGTAATTATTTTCTAAATTTTTTTATAAAAAATCCAAGCATAATTTTCTCTTTTTTTAGGGACAAGCATAATTTTCTTAAATTTAAAATTTTTTATAATGTATTTTTAAACGTAAAAAACAAATTATAACCAATATTAAAATTGAAATTTGTAGTTAATGGATAAAATAGTTAATTAGGAGTGATATGAGGGGTAGAAGTGGCTTTTTAATGAAAAAGTGAATCACGTGGCCCTCATGGGTCTGGATGGTCCGCCAGTGGGGACAATGAGGCTACGGGAACAAACACCGTCCACCTTACGAGTGTTGGCGGTTCCCTCTTCCGAGCTCCCCGTACGTCGTCATCGTGTTGCTAAACGTCCTTAATATATATATTTTTAAAATTGAGCGAATTTTAAAAAATGTCATCATATTTTGATAAAGTTTAGATTTTAGTCATTAACTTTTAAAAATTTAAAAAAGGTCACTAACTTTTGTATTTGAATTTTTGTTTTGATCATTCCGTCCATATTATCCGTTAAACCCACTAACAAATCAAAATTTTGAGGGTATTTCTGTCTAATTATACCCAAAAAATCCATGTACTTCCTTTTAAATTTTAAAAAAATTCATCATACTTTAATGAAATTTAAGTTTTTGTCACTAACTTTTAAAAATTCAAAAATGGTCACTAACTTTTGCATTTGAATTTTGATTTTGGTCCATCCATCCATATTATCCGTGAAACCCACTAACGGACCAAAATTTTGAGGGTATTTCTGTCCAATCATATCAAAAAAATCCATGTGCTTTCTTGTTTTTGAATTTTGAATTTTCATCATTTCAATGCAAAATTATATTTTACATGCGTTTTTATAATCCATTTTAAGGACCAAAACGGGTCGACCTAGTTCGAAACGAATCAACCTGGGTTGAAATAGGTTTCCATGATTATAAAAACGCATGTAAAAATAATTTTACATTGAAATGATGAAAATTTAAAATTTACAAAATGGGTCGATTCAGTTCGAAACGAGTTAAACCAGCTCGAAACAAATTAAACCAGCTCAAAACGGGTCAACCAGTATTGAAATAGGTTTGTGTGATTATAGAAACGCATGTAAAAATAATTTTGTATTGAAATGATGAAAATTCAAAATTTATAAAATGGGTCGACCCAGTTCGTAGCAGGTCGATCTAGCTCGAAACGGGTCAACCTGAGTTGAAACAGATTTCTGTGATTATAAAATTTAATGTAAAAAATAATTTTGCATTGAAATGATGAAAATTCAAAATTTACGAAATGGGTCGACCTAGTTTGAAATGGGCCGATCCAGCTCGAAATGGGTCAATCCGGGTTGAAATAGGTTTCCGTGATTATAAAAAATATAATCAAAATTTAATTGCCAAAATACTTTTTTAGTCCCTTATAATTGGTCATCTGATCACTTTTGGTCCCTTAAAATGGATTAACTAACTATGTTTGGGTCAATATTAGAGTTTTTGACGGTCAAAGTTGGAATTTTTGGTTAAATCGTTAGTTTACAAAAAATTCCGTTAAGAGGGACCGAAACACCTAAAAAATTAAATGTTGGAAACTAAAAAGGCTCCCGTAAAGTTATAAGGGACCAAAAGTGAGACAAGACCAATTATAAGGGACCAAAAGTGATAAAAGACCAATTATAAGAGACCAAAAAGTCATTTTGGCCTACTTGAAATAAAGGAATTGCTATCTACCATCCAGGAAATTAATATTACCGTCCATTTTAGGAGGGAAATACCCTTATAAAATTGCTTAATTCTATGGGCTATAATTATTAAAAAAGTGGGTGGTAATTATTAAGAACAAAAATATAACCAAAATTTTGTTGGGTGGTAATTATTAAGAACAAAAATATAACCAAAATTTTGTTGGTCTTTGGCTTAGTTTGAAAGATCTTTGCAACCTATGCCATGTATTTGCAGGTGAATGTGAGTGAACTAGGTCTTGTAACTCCCGGCGGGAAGGTTGTATGGGGTAAGGTAATATTGGCATTTTCATTGGTTTAGATTCTACCAACTTTCTGTTTCCTTCAAGTTCTAATTTTTATTACATTTTGATTTGCAGGAAAATACGCAAGTCACCAACAACCCTGAAAACAATTGTTGTATTAATGCAGTTTTGTTAGTGTAGCAGGCATAGAACTTGGAAAGTTTCTGTTTTATGTTGCTAATCTAGCAAATTTCATTTTATGAGCTTATCCTAATGTGATCCATTTGTATAAACTGGCAGGCTGGAGAGTCCTGCACTGACTGATATATTGCTGCTCTCCCTACTAATCATAATTCGTTTGCATTCCTTTTGTTTACTGTAGTGTGATCCACAATGCCATTCACAAAAAGGCTTTTCCTTTAAACAGGGGTTGCTTATATGAAATTCTTTCCCTAGCCTTTTGTTGTTAGAGCTGCCTGCTTTGCATTATTTCACAAAGGTTCACCACCATCAAATCTAGCTTCTTAATTACAACATGTACCCTATCTTCCTCCTTTGAAATTGTTTCAAATAATTGTAATAATGCTAGAATTTTGATACAATTCAAAAGAGAATCTTTATTTGGGAAACTCATCCATGATTGGAGATGAGAGCCAGTGGTAAATTTTTCAAGGGATATTGATAAAGCAATTAATATCTCCTACCCCATGAAATCTGTTAATTTCATGAGCGGTAATTATTAAAAAGATTTTAATTTCGGGAATACGAATACCCAAGAGTTCTCATTTTGGGAATGCGAACTCTTTTGATAATTCGCATTTCTCAAATGTGAATTTGTTTTTAATTTTTTTTTTAAAAAATTCAGATTTGGTAAATTAGTAATTAATTTTTTAAAAATTTTATTATTTTTAAAAAATTATTATTATATTATAAGGTCATATTAATAAATTAAGCGAGTGAAGAATATTAAAAGTAAGGATTATATTATTGCAAATGTGAGAGCAGGCGGTGAATATTAAAAAGATATGCAATAGTTATTAAAATTAGGGATATTTTTGTAATTCAGTCCGCCAGTAATATTAATTTCATGGGCAGTAGATATGGATGGGTAGATAGAAACGCAACACTCACGGACGAAATAAAAAGGTATTACTATTTATACCCCATTTATTACTATTTTATAGTCCTATTTTCAAAACAAACTTCTTAAATACCATTTTACTAGTTTTAAATAATTAGTCATTTTTTCATTTCTCAAATTTTTTCAAATTCATTAGTTATATTTTTTTAGGAGGATAAAAGCCATAATCATTTTTCTAGCAGACTATTTTTTTAAAAATAAAAAAATATTTTTTTGAAACCATAGGAAGTACACTTGTCTCATATTTTTAAAGTTATACAGACATCAAGTTTGGGTGGTCTGAATCTTTATATACATCGAGTGAGAACATGATTAGGGTGAAAAGCAGAGTTATTGATTTTCATGAAATGGTAATTGACTAAATTGCATTGAAACTTGCTTGAAGAGCAAAAAAATCCGAGAAAAGTATGCACAACAGAACAGAATAACCTACTAACTGCAGAAATCAACAAGAATCAACCACCATCTCTTCCTCCTCTGGAGAGGGATGTGAATTTACAACACTCTTTTCCAATTCTATGGCCATCATCACCTCTTCAATCTTCTTACTATCCTCCACTTTGTTTCTCTTTGTTGCTCGAGAACTGTCCTTGGTCATGCGTGAAAATATGACTGTATAAATTTGTGCATAACTCTTGTTACTCTCAGCCTGAAATTATTTCAAATTCTTCTGTAGCAGCTTCACATAATAATGCCGCCGGATCTTTAGGGCGGTAGATGTCGTTATTGCTACCAGTGGCACGAGTGGTTTGCATCAGTCTTTTTGTTATAGGGGCATTATGGGCATTACATTTTGAAAATAAGGCTACTAACATTAATGGAGATATTAATGTCGTTTTCCTAAGACCATTCTCACCCCACAGTCCATCAAATCCGTGCTCGGTATTCAAGGCATTGGTGCCATGCGGCTCCTTGGCAAAACAATTATTCTATCATTTATTTCAAATTTTAATTATTACTTTTTTAAATAAAAGAGACCGAAACATATTACATCACAATTACATTTTGACAATATGCCACACTTCTACCTCTCAATCCTAGCAGACATTTCATTTAGTCTAGTAAAACCTCGTTGTCATACAACTGCCAACTATGTCAATCCATCTGCAAAGAAATTTGCTTACCGATAGACATGATTAAGTGTCACCACTCAATCTCTTTGCAACAAGCTACGATTCTTCTTATTAAATTTGAGTGTGCCCAAACCCATCATCATTTTCCTTTACCAACTTAACCACTTCCTCATTATCCATTTCTACCTCAAGTCTACGAAAGCCATCGTCCCATGCAAGATTTAGGCATTGAAACAACACCCACCCCCCCCCCCCCCCCCACCCACCCAACACACACACACACACACAATTCCGCACCCAAAATATTGTAATTCCCAAAATTCCATAGAAATTCCACACACCATAAAGCATTATGATCTCTGATGAGACCACCAGCGCCTGATTTTCCACCTTGCCGAATTTCACCACCCACATTTAACTTATGCCACCCCTCTGCCGGCCAAACCCAATGCACCCATCTTTGTTCTTTCACAAGGCCTGAAACACCCAGTTTATTGACTGATATTATGGCTTCACTAATGCTCATAACCTTTGCCCGAATTTCCAAAATAATTTTTTCCAGTGTGCATTATACGTCCATTGAACAGCCGTTCATTCCTATAATGCCATAGTTTCCAAATTGTAACTCCAAAAACACAACTCTAATCATCTCCAGCTCTCCCCTTTGTCGGTGAAAGATTCTCCTCCAGCCACATCTGCAATTCTCCCTCAAAAAATTCTGACGTCGAGGAGCTGGCAGCAGTACAGACCAAATAGCAGAAGCTTTCCCACAGTCCCTAAGAACATGAAGAATCGACTCCCTCCCTTGACCACACAACTCATAAAATACCTATTATTATATTATTAAAATTTAAATGAATAGAATTATAAATAATTTTTTTTATGTGTTTTGCAGTTAAAACATAAAGTTAAACATGAAAATATACAATAATAAACATTTTATATAAATGTTACTTTACAAAGTTAAAATTAAAATTTATACATTCCAAACTAATTTTTATAAAACAAAGAATACATGAAAAGAAAGGGAGCATTAAGTGTTGGTAAAGAAAAGAATGTTGCTATATGCATGGTGGTCTTAGGCCATGTCCTCCACAGGGTTAGTGTAATACCCTCAAACACTTCCATTTGAAATTCAAATGGAGGTTAGAAAGCAATCAGACGAAAAGTCGAAAGTAAAAGAAAATAGCATCACTCAATGTTTACAGCTAATATGGCCAATCTTTGCATTAATCTCATAACGAAGGAAATATACAATGAAGACTCAGCACAAAACTCCCATAAAAGTTCTAAGGAGGTTGCGGGCTCATCAGCTTACAATAATAAGCAAGAAAGGGACAGTTACAACTGCCACAAAGGCACTCAGCCTTTAAGCTCGAAACTCAAAGGAAATAATTGCCCACTAAACCTATGACTAAGGTAACTGCCAACTGTAGTATCTAATCATAACTTCCTTGAAACCTGCCTTCCTACTAGCCCGCCAGCTGTCCAACGCAATAACCGTCAAAGGGATTCCTGTCATCTCAACAGAATTCCCATGCAACTCATGCTATCCATGCAAAGCTCACCATGCACCGGAAAAAGACCGAAACCCTAGCACTGAGCCAAGAATTCTGGCAACACCTAACAATCTTAGCAACTTTCCGTTCATATTGGCTGGAACGAAAAATTCCATCAAGTAAAATAGGGCTAAAAGACCACCCGCACTTGAGGTGTTGATGTCCCCAGCAACTCCAAACTCGCCTGGTAGTCTGCAATTTCATTCTCAAACTGCGACAAAGATATTCACACCCAAAAAACCGTTAGAGTTTTAATATGCAAATAATCTACCTTAGTTAATTGCACTTTACTTTTTAAAACGTTTTGGTTTTCGTTCATGCAAATAAATCGAAAACACACAATCAACGAAAAGACATAAATATGAAAAATTAAAGAAATAAAATTTCTCGACTATTATGGTCTTCTCTATCGTTGATTTCTTGACGCTTTGGTGTCACGTCCCGTCATGTCGCTCCCACTCGTTATTTGGATTCCTCCCGATTCGCCCGGGTTTTCTCGGTTTACTACGTAATTAGGAATCACTCAAAATTACGAGAAACTAAAACCCGCAAATATAAGTTAACCAAAATAACGTCTTCGTCATAATATATAAATTCCTATATACAAGGCGTTTTTCTAGGAATTTAAAGACGACAACATTAGATTAAATCCTACTACAAGATTTATCTAATCCTACACGCCTTCCAACTCGTGGTTATTACTATTACAGACATTTCCATTCAAAAACAATACAAGCCTGGACATGTCCCGGGGTTTATGAATGAAAAAATAAATTCTACTATAATAGCCGGGAAACTAATAACCACCTGTTTAAACATTTTGACAAAAATAATAATGCCAAAATAAAGCCGTGTAATAAATTAAACAAGTATAAAGGCAAAACACTCGCTCTGATACCAATTTGAAGGAAAACAGAACAAGCCCGGGCTAACTCGAAAATCTCACTTTCTTGCAATGCATTCAAGAATTGGAAACTTTCGATAAAGGTCAGACTCAAATTCATTTTCCCCTGAACAGATCTAGGCTTATACTTATTTAATTTATTAAAACGTAAATCAACATGCAAAGATTCAACCTTTAATTAAAAGCAGAAACTTTAAAGGTTATACATTTGAAGCGAAGTCCAACGCAATATAAAAACCAAATCTTTATGATGCGATCACCACTGAAATCCAAAGGATTACTCCACGAAGCCTCGAATATTGCGTGGACAATAATATATCGAGGTGTACTGTCAAGCCCACGAGAAACCCACTAAGAAAATCCCTCAATTAGATCAAATATACCCAAAAGATCAAACCTTTAACCCAAAAAACTGCTGCCCACTATTTTTCTCGTCAATAAAATCGAACTCACTTCAACTCTGGTCACGATCTGGACAACCGGGATTGTGGATCACCAACCCAAGGGAGAGATCAACACAAACCCAACTGGATCAAGCACCTCGGAGTGATTAGAAGCAGCTGCCGGACTTGATATGAAGACCGGGCAGCAGTCCGCCGGAAAAATTGAACAGTCCGGCCAAAAGATTGAGAAATCCGGGCAAAAAATTTTTTTTTTCCAGCAGTGGGCAACTCAAATAAATCGATGGGCTATCTAAAAGGTTGATCTTTGAACTTAATCTAAATCGAGAAGTGAGATTCCAAGTTCGTTTTTGAAAGAAACCCAATAAGGAAGGAGAGTCTCTTTCTAGAACTTTCTCACTCAAGGAAGACAAAGTTGTATTGCAAGATTTTCTTAAGTTTCTTAAAGCATAAGCTTTCTATTTATAGGGAGCTCCAATGGAGACCTAGTGAGTTTTTGAGTTGGGCCTTTTAATTTGACTTCGTTGACCGCTTAGTCTTTCCTAGACTAATCAACTTCAATCGACCCATTCGAATTAATTTCTTAACCCATTTTGTTTATATAAACTTTTATGTAAATTGGCAGTTTACATTGAATTCTCACGCCACTTTACATAAACTTTAATGTAAACTGCCAGTTCACATAAAAGTTTGTGTACTGGTGTAAACTGCCAGCACTTTACATAAACGAATCAGAACGATGTTTTTACCTTAAACCAGAAAGAGTATCTTATATAAAGGAAAGACATTTTGGCCAAATAATCATTAGTTTACATAAGCCAACAGTACTTTATACAAAACATTCAGTACTTTACATAAACAACCAACATTTTACACAAACGAATCAAAACGATGTTTTTACACTGACAAAGACCACTTTGAACCATAAAAGAGTATTTTACATAAAGGAAAAATATTTTGACCAAAGAATCAGAAGTTTACATAAGCCAACAGTATTTTACACAATCAGCACTTTACACAAACGAATCATAACAATGTTTTTACACTAACTAAGACCACTTTGAACCAGAAAATATTATTTTACACCACAGATGCTTCAGTCCAGCGAGAGATGGCTGCGGCTCATTCACAGAAGGGCCGGAGCCACCTCTCGACGAGCTGAAGAATCTAGGCATTTTACACTAACAGTTTACACCAATAAACAAACAGCAAAAACATACGATTTTATATAAAAAACATACATTTTTGCCAAAACCCTAGTTTTTCTTCCTCTCTTTTCTACTTTCCAGCCACCAGCCTCTCTCCCCTCTTCCTTTCCGCCACCCTCGTTGGCCGCCGCTGTCACCAACATCAAATCTTGCATATTCAAAATAGCATATTCAAAATAAAAGATTTTACATAAAAAAATTTGTGATTTTACATAAAAAAAACATACATTTTTGGGCAAACCCTAGTTTTCCTTTCATAAAAAACCATCTCTTCTTGGCCGTCGCTGTCACCACCACCGCGAGCCGCCTCTTTTTGGCCTTATTTTGATTTAAGTACGCATGAAAATTGTGGAATAAGGTATGGGTTTTGAAGTTTAAGAGGTGTGAAGTATTTTGGCGGTGATTGATCTTCAAAATTCCAGCCGGAATGGCCGAAATCGGCGGCAAGAAGCGGCGGGGGAAGAGAGTTTGGGGGGGGGGGGGGGGGAGAAACCGCTAGAAAGAGAAAATAGAGAGAGAAAGATAAAGGGATTAGGGTTTGGGGGAGGGGGAAGTAGCTGCTGTTGATTATATTATAAAAAAGGCGCTTGAGGTTCAAACAAATGGACAACTCTAATTTTTTGCTCCTAGGTGTATGAGCACCCATTTATTCCTAGTCCTATTATATACTAACTTCTCCCTAGACCATGCAGATAAGATGAGATCTCACCACAGCCACAATACTACTACTAAACCCACTTTGAAAATCAACACCACCACCTAAGTAAATTAAGATTAATCTAAGCATCTAAAGCCTGCGAAAGGGACACAATGAAACTTTAGAGAATTTATTTACACTAAAAGGGTCATTAACTTACTCTAAGACGCTTCAAAGTTCCATGGTGTAGCCTCTATAGTTGTAGAATAAGCTATAGTAGGATGATAGAGATAGCACAAGGCCAGCAAAAAAGCTTGCTTTCTTCTTAGCCTGAAAAGGTTTATTCCTAATTCACATGTTTTATGATCATAACACTTCTGTTGTTCCAATTTTTGCAGGAATAATGTCAGATGTAGTCATATAGTATAGTGGACTCTCAACAACTCTGTTTTTTCCCCCCTTTCCTTGGTCTTACGGTTACCTATACTTGTCTTAGCTCTGATCTCTTCTTTGTTTTATCCTCTTATTCTATGCCTATATATGTGTGTTTTCTCTGTCTTTTTTTGCACCCCATGTTGCTTCACACACACTCCTGTCTCTTAATTCTCCATCCCAGTTGAGAAGAACCACAATATATAGTACAAGAAAAATGCATCTTGCACTAATTGACTAAGCGTTTTGCAGAACCAAGAACTGGCCTTTTCTGCTTGGCCTCTTGTCCATTTTGAGAATATGGTGTGGTTTCCATCCCTTGTTCTCATTTAGGTCAGAAACTTTGTATTTCCGAGAGTAGTTGCCAGAAAGATTCTTCATTTAAAGTGGGTTTTTTTTTCTGCTTGGGGGGTCTCTTCGATTCTGAGCGTTTCTTTGTTTGGGTTATGGATGTCTCTTGTAATCTCGAAGTAAATGTCAATGGAGAAGAGACTTTCATGGTGGATAAGGTAAAAATCATGTCTCTTTTCCGTAGTTCCCTTTTTTCCTTCTTCTGTTTTGTCTTTGTAAAGCAACAAATTCTTTCCATTTTTTGTTTCTGTGTCCAATATTTTCCTTCTTCATTCATTTAATTCAGACTGGTTTTCAGTTGTCTGCTGCTTTTGAAAAATGCAAAATTTCCTGCAATTGCTTTGATTGCAAGAATTTCATTACTGGGGTTTGAAAGTTAGTGTTCAAAAGTTTGGGAAGTAGGCGATAAATCAAGAAATTTCCATGCATTAATCAGAAAGTTGTTGAATCTTCAAATGTGGAAGTTCATGATCAAACCTTTTTGAGTAGCTTTGCACCATCTTTCTGCAATTTTCATTATTGGGTTATAATAGTGTGTTCATTTCAACTTTTTTCTCCTACTAGAACCTACCGTTTACCTCTGACTCTTTACTGCTGAAATGTGGGGTTTTTCCTTGTTTCTGAGATTGTTTTCTTTGCGTTTTAGCCACTTATTTTTCCATAAATGACACATCTTCCACCACCCCTCCACCATTTGTTTCTGACTTGTTTCCTCTATCATTGTGTTATTATGGAAATTAAATGCCGATGCCTTTGTTTGTTACTTTCACAGCTTTTAAGAGTTAAAGGCCTGCTCCTGTTCTATCTATACTCATTAACTCAGTAGTCAGTAGTCAGTTGGCATTACTGTTTTTCCCCTTTTTCGCTGGGAATGTTATTAGCCTTCTTTTTGTTATCTCCAGAAATTTATTGTCTATAACGACCTCTCAGCATTCTTTTCTGTCCAATTCTACAAGTCCACTTGTAATTTTTCTTTCTTTTTTGTTTTCTCTTTTTGGGTTCCTCAATTAGCAATCCTTTCGTACTTTTACGTG
The DNA here is from genome assembly GCA_030378225.1 of Knoxia roxburghii. NCBI lineage: Eukaryota > Viridiplantae > Streptophyta > Magnoliopsida > Gentianales > Rubiaceae > Knoxia > Knoxia roxburghii. Next base: position 41,427,066 of record CM059415.1, on the reverse strand, counting down.
ACAAAAACAGCAATTCAGTGTTAACACTCTTCAAATTTGTTTTGGGTTTCCAGGTAATCCCATGTTATCTCATCTTGACAGCTTTGACTGATAAATACTGTTTGTTTATTTTGAATTTCTTCTTGATGCTACTGAACTTGTGTTTGGTGATTTCAAATAATATTCCTTCTGAAAAGGCGCTGTACAGTTGTTTGACATTGGAATTCATGATGAACTTTTGCAGAAATTAGTGTCTTTGTATTCAGGGAGAATTAAAAAATTGTTTCGAAAATCAAAAAGCCCAACAAAAGTTCTCAAGCTGATCTTCAATGACTTTCCTGGAGGAGCTGAGAGTTTCGAGCTCATGACAAGGTTTTGCTACAACAAAGGCAAAATTGATGTCAATCCCTTAAATGTTTCTACTTTATACTGCACTGCACATTTCATGGAGATGAAAGAACCGGTGTCCGATTCACCAAATCTGCTTGAGCAAACAGAGAAATCACTTGAAGAAATTAGGTACTGGACTTGGTCTGAGATTATCTTAGCTATAAGGCAATGTCAAGATCTACAACCTGTGGCAAGCACTTCTGGCATACTTGGCAGGTATTTTGATTCTCTAACCGGAAGGATTGCAGCATCCTGTGCTGAACCGAGTCCATGTCCATCAACTTCATCTCCAGATAGCTCTGGATTTCGATTGTCATGTGACACAAGAAGCACAGAGAGTTTGAAAAATAACTCCTTCAGGGTAACAACATGGTGGTTTGAAGATTTTGTAGGTTTAGAGCCTATTTTCATTGAAATCTTAGTTACATCAATGGTATCGAAAAATGTGGATCATGGTATTATCAGTAGGTTTCTGTTCTTTTACCATAAGTCAAGACTTGCTGCAGCTGCCACTGGTGATGAAAAATGTAAACTAACTGAGGCAGTTGTGCAAATGCTTAACTCCCTTGATCTGACCCTAGTATCATTCAAGAGTTTACTAGGAATGCTTCGAGTTTCTTTCAATCTGAACATCAGCAGATGCTGCAGGAACCAATTGGAGACTATGATCGGTTCACATTTGGATCAAGCAACTCTGGATAATCTCCTGATTCCTTCTCCTGTGGGAACAAGGTATCTGTATGATGTGAATCTGGTGCTTAGACTTGCCAAGTCGTTTATCGGCAAAGAAGCATGTTGTTTGCCTTTGAGTCGATTGAGAAAAGTTGCTACAATAATGGATCTTTACATAGCAGAAGTAGCCCCAGATCCTTGTCTCAAACCATCCAAGTTCTTGGCTCTAATTAGGGCCCTGCCAGATTCTGCAAGACTCTCATATGATGGAATTTACAGTGCCATTGATATTTATCTGGAGGTATGTGCAAATTTGAATCAGAAACATATGCATTTTTGTATTCGTCTTTTAATTTTGATTTGACGATAAAGTTTGGTTAAACACTGCAGGTTCATTTTGGACTGTCTGAAGAAGAAAAAATGAGAGTTTGTGGGGGAATAAATTATGAGAAACTATCATCAGAAGCATGTAACCACCTCACAAAGAACAGAAAGTTCCCATCAAAATCAGCTGCAGAAGCTCTTATTTCTCAGAAATCTAAGCTCAAAAGCTTGCTACAAGAAACGAATCCACCGAATTCTTTCGTGCGGTCGCCTTCTGGTTTTATGGGATCAAAAGGGAAGGGCAGCAAGAAGGATGAAGCTTGTCAACAAATTGTTCTCTATGCTGGAAAACTTGACATCTCAACAGAGAACCAAAGGCTCAGGGCACATTTGCAAGGCATGCAATGGAGAGTGTTGGAGTTGGAAAAAGTATGCAGGAAAATGCAAATCCAGATGACAAAGATAATGAAATCAAGGTTATCTTCCCAAAGCAATGCTAAATCTTTACCCCGGCTATGTTCATGATTAAGACTTTTCAATGAAAATTCAAAATTCCATTCCTTTTTTTCCATATTTATATATGTATAACATGAGGAATTAGCCCACCATGGGGATTGGCAGCAGCTTATTTTCTGCTTCATCAGTTTTCACAGAGAGCTGAGTTCTTGGCTGTACATAGCAGTAAAAAGATGGGAAACAGAGAATAGATGGGATGTATATTCTTGGAGAAACTGTTTTATTCTCTATAATATTTTTGTACGTAGTATAGGCTTAAGGTTGTGTCCTTTTCAACATCATTCTCATAGGGAGACAATGCATGATACCATAATAGCCCAATTGAGAAGACTGCAATGGAAAGAGATTTCACTAAGGCAAAGCTGATAAGATTTCTGAATTCATCTTTTCCTCATCTGTTTTGTCCATTAGAGAAAACAATTTTTCTCACCAAACACATGATGGTATCAAGCTGAGGAATTTAATGCCCCCTTAATAAACAAGATCAAAATTGAGCTTATCCAGAAACCAAAAAGAAAGACAAAACACAGTCTTGTATTCTTTGCTTACTGTTTGTTATTCATTCCTTTCTCCACCTACCCATTTGGCACCATTAGGCCGACCTGGTTTGGGATTTGTCACTATCAGAATAGCCTTCTTCCTTCACTCTCTAAGATGTACTAAAATGGAATATCAATAAATACCCAAACCACAACAAAACTAAAGACTTGTAGTGTCACCTAACTAAACTTTAACCTTCTAAACATCCATATATTTGTCCATTCAGCAAAAATTTAGACATGAAATTGCTTAGAAACTTCTACACTTATCATATTATCCAAACGTGTAAGTGTGTTTGTTTCGTCGAAATAGAATGAATCAATCGATACCAATGGCCTCATTTCAATTTTTACAAAAGGAACACATTGAATCCTCTCTACTATTGTAACTTATTCTGGAATGAATCTATGCATAACAACGCTTTATTTCAAATATTTGATTTCAAAATTTAGTGCTATGATCCCCTTACAAGCCAATCATTTATTTATCATTCCAAACTTTTGTTCATCTGCCAAATGTTGCGACTCGAAAATAACTTTTTTTTCCCCATTTTTAATAAATTGCATTCTCTCGGTATCGTATTACATTTCTACTACTTACACTACACAAATTAAGAAATTAACTATATCCCCTCTTTTTTCTAAGATATTTAAAATTTTTTACATAAATTAAGATGAATTATTATTTAATTGACGGTGAAGCCGCCTTTTGGTGGGATAATTGGTCTTCATTAGGCGTGTTATTGAATGGGAGTGAATTTTTGACCAAAAAAATCCGTATTTAGAAAATGTGGACAAAAAATATGAATTTTGAAATTGTGGTCGGATATAAAGCTTCCGAATTTTACAAATCTGAATTCGAAAATGTTCGGATTTTGTAAATCCGAACTTGAGTTTACATTAGTCACTAATTATGTTAATTAAATTAATTAATCAAATTCAGATTTATAAAATTCGTCCGAATTTTAAGGAAAAAATAAATTTAAGATTAAATCCAATTAAAAAATGAATTTTGCTAGAATTGAATATTAATAAAAAATGAACTCGGATTAGTAAAATTCAAATTTATGGTAATTTTGACTAAAATTCGAATTTTAAAAATCTGAATCTTTTTGAAATAACAAGATTCGGATTTCCGAAATCCAAACCTAATTTTTCTGCCCAATTGGACAGAATGTTAAAAAGGTAAATCCGAACTCCTTTTTAACATTCTGTCCAATTGGACAGAAAATGTAAACTAAATTCGGATAAAATGTATGCAACTAATTACATATTGTGCGAATAAGAATTTTTTGAACTAAAATCCGGCAGCATAACGACAGTAAATGTAACTTTCTAAATTTCAAAACAACACATAAAATTAATAACAAATCTATATCAATCAACCATCAATACACAATCAACTATATACTACAACCTATGCGCCAACAAAGCCATAATCGTATAAATAGAAATATATAACCATAATCTGAAATGTTAAAATATGTTACATATTATAAATTCCAAATATCAATCCAAAAAAATCCAAAGCAAAAACTAAAATTCTAACTATCAAATCCTAATCTCCGAGGTCGAACCACCTGTCTTTGACTCACTCTCCCAGTAATAGGGCCTGAACTGGACCTGCACCCAGTGAACCTCCACATCCACCTCTACCCTATGGACCTCCACCATGTGGCTCATCATCATCATCTTGGCCCCCAATATTTTCCACATTCAAACGTTGTCCCTGTTGTGTCCTCCACTTTCTGCCTCCTCCCTACGGAGCAACGTTCATTACTCAGTGAGCCGAAAGTGGGGCCTGAGAGAATGGAGGTGGCTCATCGAAGAGTATTTGGGTACTCTCGAATGGTGCAAAATGCTTGCGACCAAGTGAGAGGACACTGTGGAGAGTGTTGGTCATCTCGTCTACGTTCTGCTTGAACGCAGCGTTAGTGTCATTACGAATGTATTCCCTCTGGAAAGTCATGCTCCTATTGTACATGTCACTTATCGTATCCGACTAGAAACAATTAAAACAATTCAATAGTTAAAGAACACGATAATCGTGGCGAATATGTAAAATAGTTTAAGCAGCAATTAAATTAACACTTACATATACTCTGGCTCGGGCAGTAGCACCTCGATATCTCTCGACGGAAAGGTCATCACGGCTTGGATCATTGATGAATTTGAGCGTCTTCAGTTAAACCACCTTTCGTACTCCGCGTCTGCTTATGGAGGGACTTCTGGTCGAATATTAGGTGGTATTCCATTCTTCCTTTCATCCCAATTGTGAACATAACAGAAAAATTGTATTCGCCAGTCGGTATTCAACCTGCCTCCTATTCCCTTGGAATGAGTCTCCAAATATGACTTCTCCATCAAAGGAAAAATCATATGGTCGTCAGGAACTGATTGATGGTACCAAAATTGCCGAAGTACCATACCAACCTCATGAGGCTCGTGGGAGTCCCAATTAATGAGCCAAGTTTTGCACATCCAACATTCCCTCCCTTCTCGACAGTATTCGGGGAGATGTACATCAAACAATTCATCCTCATCATAAGGCATCCACATAAATTGAAAAAAATAAATAGAAAAATTATAAATAAACAATCTTAGATAAAATAAATATAATAATATATTAATATAGATTAAATTCCTAAAATGGTCCATTACATATAGCGAAAATATCATTTTGGTCCAAAACAAATAAAAACTACTTTTTCAATTCATAGCATTATGGTTTTTAAAAATTTTTGTCCAAAACTCACTTTTTGCTTGCTTGACAAGGGGCATTTTTATCTTAATGAAAAATATTTTTCTTTTAACCTTTTAAAATTATAAAATAATCAAAAAAAATTCGCACCCCTCTCTTCCGCCTGCCCTCCTCCTCCATATTTGCCATCTTCCTCACCCTCCCCACCACCCCCGATCTCCCTTGCCGTCACCCCCACCCTCTCCAGCTGCCACCGATCTCCCTCCTCTGTTCTTCTCCTCCTCCTGCCGCCTATGCCCTCCGTCCTCCTCCTCTTTTGCCCTTCTCCTCGTTCTCTCCCCCTAAAATTATTTTACTCCAGCGAGCCTCATTTTTCTGGTGGTTTTGGGCTTGAAATTTTGTTGGGTTTTGTTTTCCCTTCTCCCGGAAAACGTTTTCAGATGGTTTGGGTTTCAAAAAACTTTTAGATATGGATTTTTTTCTGGGTTTGGTTATTGATATGGAAAACCTTTTCATTTTCTGGGTTTTGATCGAAATATCGGGGGAATACCAGAAAGGGTTTTGGGTTTTTATTTTTTTGCAATAAACGAAATCCCATAATGGTTTCGGCAAACGGCAGCAGGGTGGCTTCTTTCAATTCATCAAATTTATTGCCATTGAGCTTGACACATCCAAGCTGGATTTTGATCCTGATTGTAGTCGAAAAATCACGAGAAGCGGACTTCATGGTTTTGCTTGATTTTTGTTTTGGTTTTGTTCATTTTCTCACTGGAAATCATTTTGGGCTTGTTTTGGGTTTCAAAACTTGAATGGATTGCTTCGATTTCAAAATTGAATTTTTTGGATTTTCGAAACTTCTCGCTGGAAAAAGGTTTTAGTTTTGGGTCTCAATTTTGATCCAAAAAACAACTTGCAAAAAAGGGTTTTGGGGTTTGGTTTGGTAGCCGGGATGATTCTGAAATTTTTCCGATTGGTTTAGAATTGGACTGGGTTTCTGAAAGATTATCTGCCCGGGCCTAGCCAGAAACTCACTTTCGTGCTATGCATTCCAAAATCGGAATCTCTGGCTAGGCCTAGATATTAGCACAATCGCTATTCCAACCCTTTTGAAATAACATTGCGCAGGATCTGGGTTTGCACTTATTCGATTTACCACACAACAAAAATTCTTAATTAAAGCGAAAACATAAGAATTACCTATTGAAGCGTATACTCAGGTGATTCTCTTGTATGCCTCAAGACTTTGCTTGTATGCTGTGTAGGCAGCAATCTAACGAGCAATTGATCAGCTAATCACCACAATCCACCTGCCGGAATATTCCAACACCACCGCTCTTGGAACGTGTAATACACTCGCCGCTTGGAAGGAGAGAGAAAGCCACACGAGCCACCAAAAATTGAAGAAAATTGGCAGCCCTTAAAGCTTTGTGAAATCTGATTTTAAGAGAGAGAAATTTTCTCTCTCTAGGATTTTTTCTCTCTAAGTTTTCTTGTCTTGAAAACTTGTGAATTGTATATCTTGAATAGCTAATCCCTATTCTATATATAGAGTTACAAGAGAGACCCCAAGTTGGCTTAGGATTGACCTTCCTACTGGGTTTCTGTTTCCTTTAATCCGGTTCCTGGACTGATACACATCCAACTGATACAGGGATTCACTTATCTCAATCCAGTTCCTGGTATGATTCAAAACCAACTGATACAGGGATTCACTTATCTCCAATCCAGTTATTGGTACGATTCACAACCAACTGAAACAATGATTAATTAATTACTTAATTAATTAAATCTACCTTTGTCAATAAACTAATACATAATTAATCAAACCACTAATGGATTAATTATGGCACTACCATCATACACCAGAATTTCTTCTGGAACAACTTAATTAATTTATTCATAATCTCCCCACATCAATGATTTAGTGCTCGTTAATATATTAATTTATTGATAAATTAATTAATTAACTTCTTTAATTCCGAGACTAGTACCACTCGACCTTTTTACTATACCAGACATAAGTCCACCGGCCGGGTTTAGTATAATAAATATTACTAGCTCATCTCGGGAGCACCGTCACCCCGAACGCACCGGTACATGGTTTCCTTTCAACAAGCAGCAGCACACTAAGCAACTAAACATGCGCACCCAACCTACCGAGACTATTGGCCACAATTGACCTCACCCATTGGCAGATCAAAGTACACTATGTCTAGTCCTCATGCCCGCTTGAGTCTAGGGATTAAGAGATAGAATACTAAGAATGATTTATCTATTAAATCAGTACAAGACAAATCATTCTAAATGGTCAAGTTCAATACGCCCCGGGCATATCTATATGATTCAATTAGTTTAGACAAACTAATTATCTGAATCACATAATAACCTAAACCGATAGTTTGTCCAAAGCTGTCTCGGTTACGAACCTCATTTATATATTATGTCTTTTAACCAATGATGAGATCTACTGTGTCACACAGGACACCTCATCATCTAACTACATAATATAAATGGACAAATAATGCACAACAAGATATAACCAAAACATAAATCGATATATTTAATGGGAAAATGTACAATACAAGCATAGCTTATGTATTCAACTCCAACAATCTCTCACTAATACTTAAGTTGTGCTTTAAGTATACATCTACATACAACCCCTACATACTCTGCTACTATATATCTAGAAAAACTGTCATGACTCTCCTAAGTATCTGATTCTCATGCCCTCCACGTAAGCCTCAAAGACTTTTGAAGTCAATGTCTTCGTGAATGGATCTGCAAGGTTATCCTCTGATCCTATCTTAGCCACGACCACGTCTTCCCTCTTTACGATATCTCGTATCAGGTGGTACTTGGGCTGCATATGTTTACTCGCCTTGTGGGCTCGTGGTTCCTTCGAGTTTGCTACTGCATCGTTGTTATCACAATACATTGTGATAGACTTCTGTAAACCAGGAATCACATCTAAGTCCACTAGGAAGTTCTAGAGCCACACTGCTTCCTTCGCTGCCTCTGATGCGACAACGTATTCAGCCTCCATGGTAGAGTCCGCCGCGCATTTCTGCTTGACACTCTGCCAAACTATGGCTCCACCTCTTAGAGTAAACACATACCCTGAGGTAGACTTGCTCTTGTCCCTGTCGCCTTGGAAATCTAAATCTGTGTAACATCGGGGCACCAGCTCAGGCGCATTATAAACCAACACATGGTCTCTCGTTCTGCGCAAATATTTGAGAATGCATTTTACTGCCTCCCAATGAGCTTTCTCGGGGTTACTCTTGTTGGAGTTGAATACATAAGCTATGCTTGTATTGTACATTTTCCCAGTTAATATGTCGATTTATGTTTTGGTTATATCTTGTTGTGCATGATTTGTCCATTTATATTATGTAGTTAGATGATGAGGTGTCTTGTGTGATACAGTAGATCTCATCATTGGTTAAAAGACATAATATATAAATGAGGTTCATAACCAAGATAGCCTTGGACAAACTGTCGGTTTAGGTTATTATGTGATTCGGATAATTGGTTTGCCTAAACTAATTGAATCATATAGATATGCCCGGGGAGTATTGAACTTGACCCATTAGGAATGATTTGTCTTGTACTAATTTAATAGACACATCGTTCTTAGTATTCTATCTCTTAATCCCTAGACTCGAGCGGACATGAGGATTAGACATAGTGTACTTTGATCGACCAATGGGTGAGGTCAATTGTGGCCAATAGTCTCGGTAGGTTGGGTGCGCTTGTTTAGTTGCTTGGTGTGCTGATGCTTGTCAAAAGGAAATTATGTACTGGTGCGTCCGGGGTGATGGTGCTCCCGAGATGAGCTTATAATATTTATTATACTAAACCCGACCGGTGGACTTATGTCCGATATAGTAAAAAGGTCGAGTGGTACTAATCTCGGAATTAAAGAAGTCAATTAATTAATTTATAAGTAAATTAATATATTAATGAGCACTAAAAGTTTGATGTGGGGAGATTATGAATAAATTAATTAAGTTATTCCGGAAGCAATTCTGATGTACGATGGTAGTGCCATAATTAATCCGTTAGTGGTACGATTAATTATGTATTGGGTTATTGACAAAGGTAGATTTAATTAATTAAGTAATTAGGTCATCCTTGTGTCAGTTGGTTGTGAATCATACCAAGAACTGGATTGGGGATAAGTGAATCCTTGTATCAGTTGGTTGTGAATTATACCAGGAACTGGTTTGGGATAAGTGAATCCCTGTATTAGTTGGATGTGTATCAATCCCGGAACATGATTGAAGGAAAGAGAAATCCAATAGGAAGGCCAATCCTAAACCAACTTGGGTCTCTCTTGTAACTCTATATATAGACAAGGGATTAGCTATTCCACAACATACAATTCATAAGTTTTCAAGACAAGAAAACTTAGAGAGAGAAAATTCTGGAGAGAGAAAATCTATCTCTCAAGATCCGAAATTTATAGCTAAAATTGCGGATGGTTTTTCCTTCAAAACCCGGCGACGCGTGTAGCTTTCTCTCTTTCCAAACGGTGAGTGATTTGTACGTGCCAGGTGCAGCGGTGCTGGAATTTTTTTGGCAGGTGGATTGTGGTGATTAGCTGATCAAATTGCTAGTTAGATTGCTGCCCACACAGCATACAAGTAAAGTCTTGAGGCATATAAGAGAATCACCTGGGTATATGCTTCAATAGGTAATTCTTATTCTTTAGCTTTTATTAAAAATTTTTATTGCGTGGTAAATCAAATAAGTGAAAACCAAGATCCTGCACAATTTTATTTCAAAAGGGTTGGAATAGCATTGTGCTAGCGTCTAGGCCTGGCCAGATATTCCAATTCTGGAATACGTAGCACGAAAGTGAGTTTCTGGCTAGGCCCGGGCAGATAATCTTTCAACTCTGATATCTGCTTACAATGCCAATGGCATAACAGATATCAGGCCTCGTACACAATATGGCATACATGAGACTTCCTACTGCCGAAACATAAGGAACTGTCTTCATGGCCTCTATCTCCTCAACAGTCTTGGGAGACTGTTCTTTAGACAGATGCACTCCGTGTCTGAAAGGTAGAAAATCTTTCTTGGAGTTCTGTATGTTAAAACGGGCCAGAATCGTATCTATGTATGAAGCTTGGGAGAGCATTAACGAACATTTCCTATGATCTTGAATTATCTTGATCCCAAGGATATATCCCGCTTCCCCTAAGTCCTTCATATCAACTTCTTCGACAGCCATGCCTTTACGTCTGATAACACTTTCTTGTTGTTGCCAATCAATAGAATGTCATCTACGTAAAGCATAAGAAACACCACTGAGTTTCCATCACGTCTGTGGTACACACATTGCTCATCTGGACACTGAGTAAATCCGTAGGACTGGATTACCTCATCAAACCGGATGTTCCAAGATCTGGATGCCTGCTTAAGTCCGTAAATGGACCTCTTAAGCCTGCAAACCTTATGCTCTTGGCTTTTTTCAATGAATCCCTCTGGTTGCTGCATGAATATGGTTTCCTTAAGACTTCCATTTTGGAAAGCTGTCTTGACATCCATCTGCCATATCTCATAATCTAAATGAGCAGCTATGGCTAAGAGAATCCGGATCGACTTAAGCATGGCTACCGGGGAGAAGGTTTTCTCATAATTGAATCCCTCTTTCCGACTATACCCCTTCGCCACCAGCCTAGCTTTAAAGGTTTACACTTTTCTATCAGGTCATCTCTTACATTTGTAGACCCATTTGCATCCAATGGGCTTAAACCCATTAGGCAGGTCCACAAGCTCCCAGACTTGATTGTGGTCCATTGACCCCATCTCGGATATCATTGCCTTACGCCAAAATTCTGCATCTTTATCTCGGGAGCCTCATTGTAGTTAATCGGGTTAGGTTCAGGCACATCTGGGACTAGGTCTGAGGCCTCTCCCACGCCAATGAACTTGTCAGGTTGTCTCACAACCCTCTCACTACGACGAAGCACCACCTGTGTAGACGCATTATTTGTGATCTCTTGTGCAGTGTGTGGTGTATCTACTTGTGCTGGTGCATCAGAATTATTAGTTTGTCTCCTAAGCTCTTCTAGTACTATCTTACTCTTGGGCTTGTGATCTAGGATATAGTCTTCCTCCAAAAATCTAGCATTGGTACTAACCACCACCTTCTGACCTTTAGGACTATAAAACAGACCACCTTTCATTCCCTTAGGATATCCTAGAAACAACATTAATTCAGTTCTTGCATCTAACTTAGCCGCATCTGCCTTAATCACATGTGCTGGGCAACCCCAAATTCTGAGATGTCTTAGACTAGGTTTTCACCCGTTCTACAACTCTACTTGGGTTGAAGGCACGGTTTTAGATGGTACAAGATTAAGAATATACATCACTGTTTCCAAGGCATATCCCCAGGATGAACTCGGCAAATCACTATAGCTCATCATTGACCTAACCATTTCTATGAGAGTTCTATTCCTTCTTTCTGCTACACCGTTTTGCTGTAGCGTGTCAGGTGTAGACAACTGAGACTGAATTCCTACCTCATTGAGGTATTCTCAAAATTCATGGGACTGGTACTCCCCATCACGATCTGATCGTAGTGTCTTGATACTCTAACCATGATGCTTCTCCACATCTCCTCGATACTCTTTGATTTTGCCAAAACACTTGGACTTGTGACGCATTAGGTAAATGTACCCATACCTTGAGTAGTCATCCGTGAACATCACGAAATTGGTCCACACAAGTCAGAATGAATCAACTCTAGTACTTTCTTTGCTCTATAACCTTTTGCTTTAAAAGGTCTCTTAGTCATCTTATCCTCCAAGAAAGATTCGCATATTGAATAACTGTCAATCTCTAATGAATCTAAAGGTCCATCATTGACCAACCTCTGAATCCTACTAAGGTTTATATGACCTAGCTTGAGATGCCAAAGATAGGTTTGATTCATTTCAGAAGGTTTCTTCCTCTTATTAATGTTAGATAAAGAGCTATCTATTTCTATGTTTTGCACAACAGGGGAGTTAGAATTAACCACAAACAAATTATCTATCAATGAACCGGAAGAAATAAGTTTGCCATTTCTTCTAATAATAACATAATCATCAGAAAAAATAAACTTATAACCGTTCTTTAAGAGTTTAAAAACCGAAATAAGGTTCTTTCTAAAACTCAGTACATAAAGACAATTAACTAACTCTAAACTAGAATTCTCGAAATTCAGAGTAACTACTCCCACTAACACTCTTGTAGTGTCGCCCAAGTAAATATCCAGCTCTCCCTCTCTAAGCTTCCGAGTCACTTGGAACCCTTGCAAAGAATTACAAACATGGTCAGTGGCACCTGAATCCACACACCAAGTATCTGTGGGAATCGCAGCTAAACATGTTTCAGTAATTAAGGCAGAAACTATCGTACCTATAAGCTTTAGACAATCCGATTTCCAATGTCCCGTCTTATTGCACTTGAAGCACTTGTCTTTCGACTTCTTCTTTGCAATATCTGGCTTAGGCGTAATTCATGCCTTTTAAGCTATTCCCTCGAGCTTTCTCTTCTTCTTTCTAGCCTCAGGCTCAGAAGAAGATTCTGAATCTTTGACTGCGATGAAAGCTCGCTTCTTCTCTTGAAGAAGACTTTTAGCCGCCACCAACTCTGCCAAGAGCTCGGATGAAGTACACAACATCTTACTTATGTTGTAGTTCAACCGAAACTGCTCATAGCTTTGAGACAAGTTCTGGAGGACAATATCGACTTTGGTTTCACCATCGATTTCGCCTCCCACTACCTCAACCTAGTTGATGTTAATAATCATGTCAATGACATGATCTTTCACAGGAGTGCTCTCAGCCGTCAGGATAATATCCAAATTACGACTCCAATCGACATAGTTCGGACTAATTAATTTTTTGTTTTTCAATATAGTAGCTAAGGGGTTGAATGCCATATCGAATACTGTAATTAAACTGACTACGTTTTAGTTATCTAATCTAGAATTTTGAAACAAAAGAAATTCTCATAATTATTGACTTCCCTCAAAACAATAATTTTAATCCACCAACATCTCATTCACCGGGATACTCGCAAGCCACGATAGTGTGGACGTTTACGCTAACCCACATTCGTTTGAGAAGAACCAAGTTCATTAACTACACTATCTGACCAAATGATCTATTGATCAATGTAGCTAATAGTCAGTGCTTTCAGCTGTACAGTTAAGCAACGTAACCTCAATGGGAGGAATACTGCAGATTGTACACTAAGTGTGTGCCATTACGTTACTTCTGAGCTTGTTACCTCAAGATAGTGCGCCTCAGATAGAGAGGGTGTCGCATTTCTCCTAGTTAAACTTACTCTAGTCATCTTACTCAGAAATTCATAATCTAGCGATCTCGGGGTTGGACTCATCCGAATGGAGGAATACCCTAATGGCAACGCGCAAGCCCACCCACATTGTATATGAACTCGTAATGGTGGCCGTGGGGATATTAAACCAACCCACTTCCACTTAGATTTCCAAATTGAGGGTTTTTTCGGTTTTAACATGCAATTAACTAATCCTAAGTTATATGCAACCATAAAACCATCATGCTTTAAAATCATGCATCTAAAATACAACATAAAAATTAAAGCACAAACATTAAAACAATAAATACAGGAAATAAATACGAAAAATTAAATTTCCTGACTATTATGGTTTTAATCGATTCCATCTTCTGCCTTGATCTTGTGTCCCACCACGCAACTCGATAGATTGAGTCTTGATCTTGAAAAATGAAAACTAGAGAAAAAAATGTGCCAGAACGCGACCCGAATGGGCCGTGCGTAGCACTCCTAAGGCGCGCCGCACGCGCTCAGCTTACATGGGCTTTGCGCACGGCCCAACTGCTGCGCACAACAACTGCTCTGCGTTACTGCTGCGGCGGCAGCTGCACTGCTGCTGGCTGGCGACTTCCGATAGCGATTTTTCGCCAGCACCACCCCTTTCCTCTGATCCCTCTTTCGCTTCTTATACGATATTTGGTCTTCTTGCAATTCGTTCTGGTTTTTCCTGGGTTTCTACGAATTAACAATAACCCAAAACCCATGAATTCAAGTTGCCCACCATAACGCCTTCCATTACAAAAATTAATTCTCCTACTACAAGGCTTTATAGGAAAATTAAATAATCGAAATTATATAGAAAAAATCCTATTACAGATTTGATCTAATCCTACATGGCTTCCAACACGTGGTTATACTATTGCAAACATTCATAATAAAATCAAATTCAGACATGTCCCGGAGTTTAATTAAAACCCATACAAACGTAACCATAATAGTCGGGATTTCTTAACCACATGTAAATAAAACCATGTGATAAATCGAACAAGCACGAAACCCAAAACCAAGCTCTGATACCAATTGAAAGATTATCTGCCCGGGCCGAGCCAGAAACTCACTTTCGCGCTATGCATTCCAGAATCAGAATCTCTGGCCAGGCCTAGATGCTAGCACAATCGCTATTCCAACCATTTTGAAATAACATTGCGCATGATCTGGTTTGCACTTATTCGATTTACCACGCAACAAAACTTCTTAATTAAAGCGGAAACATAAGAATTACCTATTGAAGCGTATACTCAGGTGATTCTCTTGTATGCCTCAAGAGTTTGCTTGTATGCTATGTGGGCAGCAATCTAACGAGCAATTGATCAGCTAATCATCACAATCCACCAGCCGAAAAATTCCAGCACCACCGCACCTGGAACATGTACTACACACGCCGCTTGGAAGGAGAGAGAAAACCGCACGAGCTTCCAAAAATTGAAGAAAATTGGCAGCCCATAAAGCTTTGTGAAATCCGATTTTAAGAGAGACAAATTTTCTCTTTCTAAGTTTTCTTGTCTTGAAAACTTGTGAATTGTATATCTTGAATAGCTAATCCCTTGTCTACATATAGAGTTACAAGAGAGACCCCAAGTTGGTTTAGGATTGGCCTTCCTACTGGGTTTCTATTTCCTTCAATCCTGTTCCTGGACTGATACACATCAAACTGATACAGGGATTTACTTATTCCAATCCAGTTCTTGATATGATTCACAACCAACTGATACAGGGATTCACTTATCCCCAATCCAGTTCCTAGTATGATTCAATACCAACTGACACAATGATTAATTAATTACTTAATTAATTAAATCTACCTTTGTCAATAACCCAATACATAATTAATCGTACCACTAACGGATTAATTATGACACTACCATCCTACACCAGAATTGCTTCTGAAATAAATAAATTAATTTATTCATAATCTTTCCACATCAAAGATTTAGTGCTCGTTAATATATTAATTTTTTGATAAATTAATTAATTAACTTCTTTAATTCCGAGACTAGTACCACTTGACCTTTTTACTATACCTGACATAAGTCCACCGGTCGAGTTTAATATAATAAACATTACTAGCTTGTCTCGGGAGCACCATCACCCCGGACGCACCGGTACATGGTTTCCTTTCGACAAGCAGCAGCACACCAAACAACTAAACACGCGCACCCAACCTACCGAGACTATTGGCCATAATTGACCTCACCTATTGGCATATCAAAGTACGCTATGTCTAGTCCTCATGCCCGCTCGAGTCTAGGGATTAAGAGATAGAATACTAAGAACAATTTGTCTATTAAATCAGTACAAGAAAAATCATTCTAAATGGTCAAGTTCAATACGCCCCGGGCATATCTATATGATTCAATTAGTTTAGACAAACCAATTATCCAAATCACATAATAACCTAAATTGACAGTTGTCCAAAGCTATCTCGGTTACAAACCTCATTTATATATTATGTATTTTAACCAATGATGAGATCTACTGTGTCACACAAGACACCTCATCATCTAACTACATAATATAAATTTACAAATAATGCACAACAAGATATAACCAAAACATAAATCAATATATTTACTGAGAAAATGTACAATACAAGTATAGTTTATGTATTCAACTCCAACAGTTTCTCCGGTTGATTCATCAGAAAAATGGACATCAAAATTTTTTTTTCAATTTTTCATTTCTTGGGTTTTCGCCGGTGAATCGGGACTGGGATCCCTTGGGTTTCCCTCGCAATGTTTGTCAGTTCGAGCAGTTATTGTTTTCAAAGCTTCATCTTCACCAGGAGAGTTTTTCTTTCACCAGGGAATATGATCGGAGACAACCAGGTTCACCAGGGAAGAAAGAGTTGCGGGTGGAGGAGAAAAAAAAAGGGGGAGGGAGATCTGTGACAACGAGAAGGTTGAGGGTGACGGTGAGAGAGATCGGGGGTGGTGGGGAGGGTGAGGAAGAGGGCAAAGATGGAGTAGGAGGGAAGCAGAAGGAGGAGGGCAGGCGAAAGAGAGGGGTTGACTTTTTTGTTATTATTTTATAATTTTAAAAGGTTAAAAGAAAAATATTTTTCATTAAGAAAAAATGTCCTTGGTCAAGACAGGCAAAAGTGGGTTTTGGACCCAAGTTTTTAAAAAATAATGTTATGGACTGAAAAAGTAGTTTTTATTTGTTTTGGACCAAATTGATATTTTCGCTATATGTAATTGACCATTTTAGGAGTTTAATCATTATAATATGCACCGAATTTAATAAATATTGAAACTACTTACATCCTCGGCTCGAAGACCACCTAGCTGATCTCGGTAAGTCGTCAAGACATGAGTACTGACTTTTTCATATTTGAGAGTGACGACCCACCATTCTGCCAGTGGGAAACAAAATTAGGGTCAGTCATTTAGAGTCACTCTAGTCGGTCATATGAATACACTCCCAAACCCATATCTGGATAAACATTTCAAATTTACATTAACAAAAAATTTAATATGAAGATATATAAGGTGGAAACAATAAAAAAAAAGGAAAACATATTAATATTTCAAAAGAACACCAAATATTTTTACCTGTAGGAGGAGCAAAAAACCAGTTATGTCTTTATCATTGTACGAATATGCCCTGCATAGGCCTTGGTATAATGAGCAGTGGGCCGCCCCGCCCTAACTAAGTTGTGCACACCTGGCTGGATCCTTTATATTCTGAAGAAGATATAGAGGGACCGAATTTTCTCCCTTGTCCGTAAATATCAATCCAAATAGGAGATACAGGATGTAACACGTGGCTCGTTGTCTATTAGCTTCTGGTGTGACCCCATGAATTTTGAGTGGTTCACTAATAGAAGTATGTAGACATTCGAGCCTTAAGGTGTTGCTCTTATGATAGTTCGGCTCTAGACGGAAACCCAACAACCGGTCACATACTTCTGTCCATTCTATGGGTGATATATTATAATTTATACCTGAAACAGCATCACCGTGTGTGTTGAGACCGAACAAAACCTGCACATCTTGCAACGTGACCATTGCTTAGCCGAACTAGAAGTGAAAAGTGTGCATTTTCGAGTTCCATCTCTCCACAAATACCGTTATCAGGGCACAGTTGAGTCGAATACACCCCACACGATATATTCCTCTAAATCCAAACTGGTCGATTTCATGACGCACTTGGGCCGGTTCAGCGTACAAAGGCTCCCACATTTGAGTATCATGGCATCGGCACTTGAGGGTCTTCGTTTGAGAATCTCCTTCGCCCCTCCACACCATTTGAGATCAGCGGTGTGCTTGGAGATAAAGAAGGTTCGGGTCCATTGGCCTCTGATTGAGATACGTGCATGGGTTTTGATAGCTAGTGCTCGATGATGCCATCGTGTATGTACCTACAACAACACAAATGACATAAATAATTATTTCATAATCAACAAAAATCTGGCAACATAATGACAGTAAATGCAACTTTCCAAATTCCCAAACAACACACAATATAAATCACAAATCCATATCAATCAACCATCAACATACAATCAACCATAAACCACAACCAATGCGCCGACAAGGCCATAATCGTATAAATAAAAATATATAACCGACAAATATATATAAGTTACTACTAATCACAATAATAATACAAAAAAATAAACTAATTAACAACAAAAATACAATAATAATACAAATAAAATTAAAATAAACTAATTAACAACAACATTATTACTAGGTTAAACTCCTAAAATGGTCCATTACCTATAGCAAAAAGATCATTTTGGTCCAAAACAAATAAAAACTACTTTTCTAGTCCATTACATTATTTTTTTAAAAATTTTGGTCCAAAACTCACTTTTGTCTGTCTTAATCAGGGGCATTTTTGTCTTAATGAAAAATATTTTTCTTTCAACTGATTGAAATTAATAAAATATTCAAAAAATTTTTTTACCACCCGGTCCCAGTAGTTTTAACAACTAAAAATTATAAAATATTAAAAAAATAATTTTACCCTCTCTTCCCTTTCCCCTCTCTCATCTCTCATTTCTCCTCTCATCTCTCTCCCCCTCTGCCCACGGCCTGCCACCGCCGTCGACCCGCCACCGCCACCCAACCCTATCCTCTTCTTGATTGGTTTTCTGGTGCCACCTCCTCCTTCTTCAGCTCAATCTTTTCAATTTTAAATATCATATATTTAAAATCGAGAGTCTGCTTGATCAAGAGTCTTATCCTAAATATCAATGTAGGAGAGTTTGCTTTTTCACTATAAGATATAATATCATATATTTATATATATAAATGGATTTCTAGGAACTATTGAAGGTACGATTTATATATATATATGTTTTGCATGTTATATATATATTCTTATATATATATAAAAGAATCAAACCATTTAAAGAATACTACATTAACCTTATTTTTACTAAGGAAATTATAATATTCTTCCTGAACCTGTTTCCTATGTTTGCCTTGATAATTAGCAAAGAACCATTCTCTTTTTATTCTATTTTTCGCAAAATAAAATTCTTTTTGTAATTTTTCTCTTTCAAATTTAAATTCTGATTTTATCATATTTAATTCTCCTACGTTTTCTATCATAATAGAATAAGTGGGAGATCTGGGAAGACTATTACTGTCAGATGAGTCTTCTTGAGGTTCTACTTTATATCTAGCCTGAGGAATTTTAGATGAATTATCTAAATCATGCAAATTTGTGTTTACTACCGAGACTAAATGTCTAAGGGGTTGTTCTAGCTTTCTAGAATGTGAAAAAAAAGTAGACCAAGATGATTCGGCTTCTTCCTTATGAGAATCTCTCATACTAAGTGAACTGTCAAATGTTATTTTCACAGTCCCACTAGCATATTGAGTAATATTTGTTGGGACAGTGCTTCTAACTGGATCTGGAGGTGCTGCTTCTTCTAAAAGCCAATCATCCGGTAAAGAAACATCTTTCCATTTAATACTTTGTGGAATAGATAATCTAGATCTATTCATATCTGTTTTAAACAAGATGGTTTCTCCTTTCTTTGAAACCATTCTTGCACCTGTGTTAAAAGCTGAGATTAAGGCTTTATATCTAAGCCTATATAAGATTGTAGCAGGAATTGATCCTTCTTTTGCTTTTATATTAAATACTTTAATATTTAAAGTTAAAGTATCTAAAATATTTTTATCCTGCAAAGAAACGCAGAAGTTAGGAAAACAATCAAAATAAATTGGACCTTCACATAGGCTAGTTTCTACCATTCCTAGTAAGGAATCTTCAAAGTCTAAAAATCTGCAATCTCTTAATTCAATAAGTAAAGCAGAATTCATGTCATCTTTATTAAGAGGTTTAGCAGCTATTTGAACTAAACCAAAATGAAAATAATTATAACCATTTTTCTTATGGCTTTCTATGGTTTTTGAAGATAAAAGTTGAATTGTTTCAACAGGTTTTGTTAGTGGAAAAACTTGTTCCACTGTTTTTACTGAAAAATCAGAAATCATTTTCTATTTATCTTTATAAACGTCATTAGTTGGTCTCTTGGGTATTTTCCAATTATTCCAGTCTTGAGACAAATTTTCAAAATTTATTTCTTCTTTAAGAAGAACATTGTTTGAAGACCTACTTGAAGAGGCCGCCGCCGATTTTTTAGAAAAGTTTCTAAAGATGGAAGAAATAAATTAATAATAACAGAAAATTAAAAATAGAAATTAAAGAGAGTGGTGAATTAAAGATAACAGAAAATAAAGAGCTTTAACTTTGATTTAAAACTTACTCCCTCTAGACTCATCACCATCCGGTTCTATGGATCACTGGATATTAATTTCACCTATTCTTACCAATGATAATGAAGATTTGGCTGTGCTGAACCTTGAATTAGTAAACTATGGTCAGGGTCAGGCCAGAAATCCATCTGGCACCTTAACAGTATGGCCCGGGCTTGTCAATCCATCAGCCTACTCCAACTACTGCTGGCACTAAAAGATCCCGATCATAAGTTTACTGATCCAAGCTCAAAAACATAGATCTACAAAAACATTGTTAAGAATAATTGAAATAGATATCCAGTTACCCATTTCCCCTTCTGGCTTTGATACCAGAAAGGAGGTTGGTTCCTAAAGAATTAAAAGAGAAAAATGAAATACATAATGGAAAGTGGGTCGCAGACGGATTGCCACTACAATATTAGATGCGGAAAGTAAAAGTTAGATTGTTAGTAATACAGGAATATAAATATTAGGTGTAGGAAAATAAAAGTTAGAAGTCATAAACAGAAATAATATACATTAGAAACAGATAAAATATACATGAATTCAAATTAAAACATAATAGTTTACAAATCGAAACTCCAAAATAGTTCACTGCTTTGGGTACATCAATTACTTATATATTCTCCAAAGCTTAGGTACAAAAGTAAAAAAAAATATCTCTAAGAAGGTGAGGGGGGAGAAGAGATGTTGAAGGGATACAAAAGATAAAGAAATTACAAAGAGATTACAAAGGAAATGAAAAGAAAGGAAAAGGAATGAGAAGAAAAGAAAAGAGAAATAGGAAGAGTTGAGAGAGTTAAGAGAATTGAGAGAGTTGGAAGGAAAGGGAGAAGAGTTGTTTAGAGAGAAGGGAGAGGAGTGGTTTAGAGAGAGAGAGAAGAGATGAGATATAGGTAAGCAAGTGAATGCCTACCTTTGGTTCAATTGTTGTCTATTTATAGACAAACTTTCTTTTTCCTATTTTTTTTTTTTAATTCCGCGTAGCTACAGTAGTCCGCGTTGCTACAGTAGTTGCTACAATAGTCCGCGTTGCTACAGTCGTAGCTACAGGAACTCATCATCATTTTTTTTTCCAATTCCCCATTTTATTTATGGAATTGGGGAGAAATTTCCAAAACAATCATCTTCATTTAGAAGATTAATAAGGAGATCTTCGTCTTCATTTTCTTCTTTGATTGAAGTGCCTCGGCTTTCCTGAGAGCTCGTGTCACTTTTAAGTTGACTTAATATATTTTTCAGGTGTTTTATATAGTTCTCCTGGGTTGATACTGCTGCTAATTTTAAAGTAGCTAAGGCATTCTGTTATAAGAAAATTGATGTTTGTTGATCTGCTGGGGGCAGATATGTTGGATTTTTGTGGAACCATGCTTCAATCATTTCTGGCTGAACAGCATCGATCTTGAACTCTTTCCACCATTTTGAGTATCCTTGTCTCACCAAGGCTGGCAGTATGTATTTTTGCTTAGAAAATTCAAATTTCCAAGCATATATCCATAACAAGGAGAAGATAGAATAGAATTGAAGTAATTTAGGCACAGATTTTGGTACCGTAAATTTTTCATAAAATAATTGATAACCAGGTCTGACGGAGTATGGTAGAATCTGTGGGTTTGGTCCATGAATATTCCACCATGATATAAACCATATCGGAAATTTATATTGATTTCCTCTTTTAAAATAAAAAAGATAAGAGTGTCTGTATGGCTGGTTTTGTACGGTAAAGGCATTAAACCAAGCTTGTCTGTAGTCCCAGTAAGTATCACCTGGGGGAGAAAATGGTTGGGAGAAGTTTCTAGGTTTATTTAAATTGGCTTTCCAATCTGATGGGGTCAAGACAGAGAGAATTTGGGCTGTAGAATGTGTATTCTCTCTTTTATCAAAGTAGGCTTTGAATATGACTGATCCCGAATCCACTAATATAAATTCATAGTATTTTTGGGTTTTATTCATGGAATGGGGAATAAAATTTGTTTGGGGTGGTAGGACTGTTTGGGCTACCTTGTAAGGATTGGGTGGAAAGAATTCTGGTTATGTTTGGACTACCTGTTGGGAAGTCTGGCATTTAAAGTATTAAGTTGAAATGGAACTCTTTGATCCAGTAGGGATCGATTTTTGTCCTGATGATACCAGTACTTGTTTATTGGTAGGATTTGTAATCATCACCTTGGTTTGAGAAGTGGGTTTTGTGACCACCACTTTATTTTGTGAAGTGGGATTTGTAATCACCACTTTGTTTGACAAAGTGGGATTAACACTCACCACTGGAGATTTAGAAGTGGGACGGCTAGTCACCACTTTAGTTTGAGTAGTGGGACTATTAGTCACCACTTGCGGTTGAGGAACAACCTGAGGTTTGGGGATTTTACCAATAAAAATCCTGATCTTACGGCCCACTCCTGGATGGATTCTATTTGGGCTCTTTTTATTTGTTCCTCTTCTGCCATCTCGGCCCAAGTATTTTGGGAGACTATTGAGATTGGTTGGATAGCGGCAAGGTTATCCATTGCTTGAAATTGCCTTGGGGTCAAGGCATAATCCTTTGGTGACTTCTGCACCATTTGTTTCGAAGTTGAGGCTTCGGAAGTTTGCTTTGAGGAAGAGGACCCTTCCTTAGATGCTTTGATAGCTTCAATAGCTATCGCGAGATTGTCCGGGGACCTTTCTACTTTCTTTTTTCTTGGAGGCATTATTTTTCCTGTAGAAATTCACGGGTCAGAAAATTGGGAAGAGAATTAGACTCTCCTTTAATATATTCAATATCAAAATCAAATACAGATAATATAGCCTGCCACCTAGCAAAAATCTGTTTAGATGCTAGATTTTTCACATCATTTTGTAAGACATCTTTTGCTGATTTATAATCAACTCTTATTAAGAATTTTTGATTTAGTAAATTGGATTGGAATTTAGAGACACAAAGAACAATATCAAGTATTTCCTTTTTTATAGTGGAATAATTTTGTTGTGTGCTGTTCCAGTGTTTAGATGTAAATGAAATAATTATTTCTTTTTCTCCTTGGACTTGTTTCAGAATCCCACCATATCCTAAATCAAAGGCATCTGTCTCTACTATTTTCTTTAAAGTGGGATTAGCTATGTCAAGACAAGGTAAAGACTTAACTAAGGTCTTTATTTTTCTTACCGATTGTGTATGTAAACCAGTCCAGGAAGGTGGTGTCTTCCTTAGTCTTTCATGTAATAATTTAGCTAAATTTGCTAAATTTGGGATAAAATCAACAACATAATTTAGACATCCTAAAAATCTTTGTAGTTGCTGTTTTTCTAAAATCTGGTCAGAAAATTTATCAGCAAAACTAATCGATCTCTCAATTGGGGTAATTATTCCTTGGTAAATATAATGTCCAAGGAATCTAATTTTAGTTTGGAAAAGACTTATTTTTCTCTGAGAGACTACTAATCCATTTGTTTTTGTCACTTGTAAGAAAATATTGAGATGTTTAAAATGTTGGTTAAGATTGTTAGAATAACCTAAAACATCATCAATACCAACAATAATAAAGTTTGAATAAGGATTAAAAATATCATTTATAATCATTTGAAACTCTGAAGGGGCATTCTTCAGTCCAAAAGGCATTACATTCCATTCGTAGTGTCCAAATGGAACTGTGAATGCCGTCTTATACCTATCAGAAGGGTGAATCTGAATTTGCCAAAATCCTGATTTCATGTCAATTTTAGAAAAGATTTTTGCTGTAAATAATCTTTGCAACAAGTCCTTTTTGTTTGGAATTGGATATCTAATCCACTGTAATACCTGATTTAAGGCTTTATAATTAATAACTAGTCTAGGCACTTTGCGTTCTATTTCTGAACTTTTATTGACATAGAGTGCCTGACAGCTCCATGGGGATTTACTTGAGCTGATAATCCCTTTTTGTAAAAGGTCATTAATTTCCTTTTTACAATATTTCATTAATTATTGACTCATCTGGATGGGTCTTGCTTTTGTCGGAATATTTTGTTCCTTAAAATCCTTTTCATAAGGAAGAAAAACTGTATGTTGTTTTCTTTTCCAAAAAGCATTTGGGAGATCAGAACATACTTGTTCTTCAATTTTTTGTTGCAACTGTTTAATCCTTGCTTGGATTTGTGGTTGCTGTAGTTGTGATTCTATTCTTTTAAATTCTATTTCCTCTTTAAAGAAATTTATCTGTTGGGTTTGTGCTGTCAAAAGATTTACCTCCCTAGTGATTGGTTCCTTTGAGAATGGGAGAATAATGTTCTCTCCTAGTTCCTGTGGTTGTATTCCTTCCATTGTGGTTAAATAAGGAACTAACTGGATGATAAAATCCGTACCTAAAATAATAGGACAAGACAATTCTTTTACTAACAGAAATGAGACTGTTACTTTTGTCATTGAAAAATGAACATCAACATCCGATAATTTGTACTTAATCCCAAGCTTTGTCTTATTGGCTGCAGTTAGTCTTTCCCTACTTTTTTCAAAAAATTTTGTAGGAATAAGTCCCTCTTGTATATAGCTAAAATCGGCTCCTGTGTCCCATAATGCATCTGTTTCTAGGACAAAACAATTTTTTACTACCAACTTTATCCTAACATCATGCCGTTGGAAGGTGGTTATAGAATTAAGTTGGGGTATCTCGTCACCAATGAAGGATTCTTCTTCATTTTCTAAGACAGGTTTTGAAGTTTGACTGTCAATTAGGTTTTGTATCAGTAAACTATAAAGGTCTTGCTTGACTTTTATCTCTCTAATTTCTTCCTTAGCTAAGGCCAACTCTTTCTGTAAGTCACTAATAGTGATTAGACTAGGAGTCTTTTTTGGGAACATGTTAAGGATCTCTGTAAGGTTGTAAGTATTAAGTAATTTTGGGTGACCTCCTATAGGGTTAGGTATGGTGAAAGTAGATGGTTTTTCTTTCAGAGTTTATCTGAATTGGTTTAAATAAATTTTTACTGGTTTGGATTTTCTATCCCTTCTATTAATTTTAAAAGGAGATCTTGTTCTTTAGTTAGAACATTAAGAGAATGACCTTCCATTATGTCTTCTTCTGATGATAATGAATTAATATCATCCTGCTAAAATTGCTGAATGTAATTATCATCACTTGATTCTGTATCTGTGTCAGCTTCTGATCCTACGAGAAGCTGATTAAGTTGACTAGTTACCTCCTCCTGCAAATTCAACGCTTGAATTTTCCTGTTTAATCTACAATACCTAGCTATATGACAAGGTTTCTGACACTTATAACAAACAACTTTAGATAAGTCTCTAGGCTTATTGGTTTGTTCTAAGGGAAATTTTCTTTGAAATTCAGAAGACCTTTTCTTTCTATATAAAGGTTTGGATTGAGGTTCTAACCTATATTTTTGAAAATTAAGTTTATACTTCTTCTTTTTAGAACAACTTGGTAAACCAAATTGTTCGCAAAATGATCCTAACATTTTCCTATTTTTAGCAAGATCCCTCATCATTTTATCTTGCCTACACGTTTTCATTACTACTTTCTGAATAAAATTATTAAATTATCCATAAGTAAGTTGCTCATAAGGAACAACTCCTTTGAACTCTTTCCTAAGTTCATCTCAGACTAATCTCCTTAAGGACTTAGAAAGGCCATCTATGAATTTTTCTTTCCAGTATTGTTGATTACCATCTGGTTGGTCATAAATTCTAGATATAAAAACATTTTTTGTATTCTTGGAATCTTCTTAGACCTCGACATTTAAGATTCTTTAATAATTCTGAAGATTTATCTCTAAAGATTCCTGGATCACCAATAAAAGTTTTAGCAATCGTAAATATTAAGGTTGAGACAGAGTCAGGAATAGTTTCACCATTTGGGATGATGGGTTCTCCTTCTTCATCTACTTTGACTGCATAAAGAATACTATTCTTATCATTTTTGGTGAGATGTTCATCCCACCATCTTTTTAATTGTCCTGTGAAACCTGCAATTAGAATGTGAGCAGTTGCTAAATCATTACTACCCTGTGTTGTTCTATATGCCGTGACAACCATGGTCATGTTTTGTAGCATTTTCATAATGTTATACTCTGGTTGCCCATCTACACACCATTCGTAGATGTTATTGGCATTATAACTATTTCGTATAACATTTGGGCCAGGTTCTAATCCTGGGTTTGGGATTTCATGATGGCGAGGGGGCAACCTTCTCTGTGGTATTGGTCTTCGCCAAGTGGATAATTGTCTTCTTCCTGATGAAGGTCCTATTCTAACAATCTGTGGATCATTATCTGATAATTCTTTTTATTCATTATCAGAGATTTTACTTAGGACTCTAATACTTGGTTTATTGAGATTGATCCTGATTCATAATCAGGTTCCCTAGCTTTCTATTTAAGTTTAGGAGCAAAGGATTCCTCAATTTTAGCTAGTCTTTTTTCTAGCTTATTCATTGTTCTGGATACCAATTGGTTGGCTATTTTCTGAGGAATCTCATGTGGTTTAAACAAGGGCTTTTTGTCAAATGTCTCAGATATATGAGTAGATGTAGAAGATTGGGGTTTGGTAGTCAAGTATTCTCCTATGGTTTGGAGGTATTTGTTGGTATAATTGTTTTGTTCAAAGATACTCTGGATATCTTTGGCATTGATTGACTCGAACAAATGTCTGAGATCTTTTTGTTTGAATGAGACTGCTTTAATTTCTATAGCCTTATAGGTTGTGGTAAAAGGCATCTCCGGAGGCATCTCTGATTTTACCTTTTCTCCATCGGTGACCTGCCAATTTTTAGACACACAAATTTCTTTTTCTTTTAAAAAAGGATATTTTATATTATGACTAGAAGCATAATAATCAAACCATTTAAAGAATACTACATTAACCTTATTTTTACTAAGGAAATTATAATATTCTTCCTGAACCTGTTTCCTATCTTTGCCTTGATAATTAGCAAAGAACCATTCTCTTTTTATTCTATTTTTTGCAGAATAAAATTCTTTTTGCAATTTTTCTCTTTCAAATTTAAATTCTGATTTTATCATATTTAACTCTCCTATGTTTTCTAACATAGTAGAATAAGTGGGAGATCTGGGAAGACTATTACTGTCAGATGAGTCTTCTTGAGGTTCTACTTTATATCTAGCCTGAGAAATTTTAGATGAATTATCTAAATCATGCAAACTTGTGTTTACTACCGAGACTGAATATCTAGGGAGTTGTTATAGCTTTCTAGAATGTGAAAAAGAAGTAGACCTAGATGATTCGACTTTTTCCTTATGAGAATCTCTCATACTAAGTGACCTGTCAAATGTTATTTTCACAGTCCCACTAGCATATTGAATAATTTTTGTTAGAACAGTGCTTCTAATTGGATCTGGATGTGCTGCTTCTTCTAAAAGCCAATCATCCGGTAAAGAAACACTTTCCATTTAATATTTGTGGAATAGATAATCTAGATCTATTCATATCTGTTTTAAACAAGATGGTTTCTCCTATCTTTGAAACCATTCTTGCACCTGTGTTAAAAGCTGAGATTAAGGCTTTATATCTAAGCCTATATAAGATTGTAACAGGAATTGATCATTCTTTTGCTTTTATATTAAATACTTTAATATTTAAAGTTAAAGTATCTAAAATATTTTTATCCTGCAAAGAAACGCAGAAGTTAGGAAAACAATCAAAATAAATTGGACCTTCACATAGGCTAGTTTCTACCATTCCTAGTAAGGAATCTTCAAAGTCTAAAAATCTGTAATCTCTTAATCCAAGAAATAAAGCAGAATTCATATCATCTTTATTAAGAGGTTTAGCAGCTATTTGAACTAAACCAAAATGTAAATAATTATAACCATTTTTCCTATGGTTTTCTATGGTTTTTGAAGATAAAAGTTGAATTGTTTCCACGTGTGTTGTTAGTGGAAAAGCTTGTTCCACTGTTTTTACTGAAAAATCAGAAACCATTTTCCATTTATCTTTATAAACGTCATTAGTTGGTCTCTTGGGTATTTTCCAATTATCCCAGTCTTGAGACAAATTTTCAAAATTTATTTCTTCTTTAAGAAGAACATTGTTTAAAAACCTACTTGAAGAGGTCTCCGCCGATTTTTTCAAAAATTTATAAAGATGGAAGACATAAATTAATAATAACGGAAAATTAATAACAGAAATTAAAGAGAGTGGTGAATTAAAGATAACAGAAAATAAAGAGCTTTAATTTTAATTTAAAACTTACTCCCTTCTGGACTCATCACCATCCGGTTCTATGGATCCCTGGATAATAATTTCACCTATTCTTACCAATGATAATGAAGATCTTGCTGTGTTGAACCTTGAATTAGTAAACTATGATCAGGGTCAGGCCAGAAATCCATCTCGCACCACAACAGTATGGTCCGGACTTGTCAATCCATCAGCCTACTCCAATTAATGCTGGCACTAACAGATCCCGATCATAAGTTTACTGATCCAAGCTCAAGAACATAGATCTATAAAAACATTGTTAAGAATAATTGAAATACATATCTAGTTACCCACTTCCCCTTCTGGCTCTGATACCAGAAAGAAGGTTGGTCCCTAAAGAATTAAAAGAGAAAAAAAATGGAAAGTGGGTCACAGACGGACTGCCACTAAAACATGCAAATAAAGATATATATATATATATATATATCCAAAACATGCAAATAAAGAAAAATACTAGGGCTGGCAATTTCTGACACGACACGGAAACCGGACACGAACCCGACATGAAACAGGTCGGGTTAGGGTCAGGATTTTGGACCCGAAAAAAAATCAGGTCGGGTCCGGGTCGGGTTCAACAGTACAAGGTCAGAATCAGGTCAACCCGCCGGGTTGCCGGGTTGACCTGATGACCCGATAGATTAGGTAGGTATTCTCTCTTCTTCTCCATTTCATTATTATCTCTCCCCGATTTCATTATCTGCGCCGCACCTTTTCCTCCGCCAAATCGCCGTCGCCAAGCCATCAGGTCTTCACCGTCACCACTTCTCTGCTCAGCCTCTATTTGATCATCTTCATCCTGCTGCTGCTTCTCCTCCACGGACGGGAGATTTTCTGGCGACCCACATCAAGAGAGAAGTTTCCCAGGTAAAAAAATCTTTATGTTGTTGTCAATGTTTGTTTTGTGTGTCTTTTAATTTTTTTATGCCTTGTTTATATACATTGCTCATAGCTCTATTCGTTACTTGTTGTACATACTTTAATTTCCTTTTAAATTGGAATATTTCTGGTTCTCTGTTACTGATCATTTTTACCTTTTTTTGAATATGGAGTGAATGAAAGGTAGCACACTTTTCAGTAGTTCTTATCCTTTTCCGGTTGGTGCAGAACAAGGGGGGATTCGGGGATTCATTTGAAAAGATTTTGGTTGAGAAGGCCCAGTTTGAACCTCTAGTGAGCCTTCTTTCTTGGGTAGTTAATTCCTAAACTTTGAGTTACTACAACAAAATTGAGTTGACCTTGTATTTTTTGCTCAATCTTAGCCTGTGCAAATTCCAATGTTAATAATTCACCTTGCTTGACTGTTGCAGGTGGTAAAAAGTGTAAAGAAGGTTGAACCTGAGTCAACTCCCAAAAAACCATTGCAAGAAACAAAAGAGGCCACTAGTGCCAAAGTGGAGTCAAAAGCAATAAAAGCTACTGAAACGGTATCCCCCTCATATATTGTGTTTAAGTTTGAATAAATATGCATATTATCTTTTCAATTTCAGTCTGGGGTGGAGAAATAGTTGTTGGAATTGTAAATTTCATGAAAACCTTCTTAGTCCATTATAAATTATGCTGATATAGTTTGTTAGTGTTCTAGCTTTTGAGAATTTTGAGAAGTTGATATGTACTTCAACAAGTATTTTTCTAACAAGGGCCATATTTAAGTGAAGTCTGCAGAGAATTGCTCATTGTTTTGAAGTCTAAGGATAAGTCTAATATGGTTCATTGAAATATCTTTCCCAGCTTAACTGATGTGTTTGGAATAAGCCAATGTAGACTATTTTAGTTGATGCCATGTTATCTTTGCATTTGAAGAGCACCGACAGTTATCCTCATGTTAGCATAATTTTTGCATTGAAGCCACTGATATTTTTATAGCTATCATACATCCAGTAACTAACATTGCATTGAAAAGAAAATAGAGTTTCACTAATGGCTGATAAAAACATGTTGATCTGCATAGCGCTGCATTTCTCATTTTATAGTGCTAAAGTAATTTTTTACTCGTCGGATGTGTGTGCTTATAAATTTGATCTCCATGCAAGTTGATCTGATCTCTTTGTAAGTTGATCTGATCTCCATGCAAGTTGATCTGATCTCCATGCAACTTGATCTGATCTCCATGCAAGTTGATATGATCTCTTTGTAAGTTGATCTGATATCCATGCAACTTGATCTGATCTCCATGCAACTTGATCTGATCTGCGCTGTAAGTTGATCTGATCTCTTTGTAAGTTGATCTGATCTCCATGCAAGTTGATCTGATCTCCATGCAACTTGATCTGATCTGCGCTGTAAGTTGATCTGATCTCCATGCAAGTTGATCTGATCTCTTTGTAAGTTGATCTGATCTCCATGCAAGTTGATCTGATCTCTTTCGTTCATGTTCATGCAACAGGTTAACATAAAGCAATGATGGAAGGAAGCAAAGAAAGCCAAAACCATGGGGAGGATGCTTCAGTTACTGGAGCAGTAGAGGGATCATCATCGCAAGCCAAGAAAGGAGATAAGAAAAAAAGAAAACTTAACTCAGGCGTTTGGGTTCACTTCAAGATGCTTCCTTTAGAAGAAACCGAGGGGATTCTTAAATGTGCATGCATTAAATGTGGGCAGTGATATAATGCGAGTAGCGAACATGGCACAGGTAATCTTCTGCGCCATGTTGAGAGATGCATTAAAACAACTAATAAAGAGATTGGTCAATATATGATTGTGGCTGATAAAAATTCTGCCTTGATGTCAAAGTCTACTTATTCTCAAGAGAAATTTAGAGAGCTGGTTGTACATGCTATAATTCGACATAATCTGCCATTTTCTTTTGTTGAATATGATGCGATATGGAATGTGTTTAAGTATCTTGAGCCTGGTGCTCTTAGATTTAGTAGGAATACTGCTAAGGCTCATATTAAGAAAATATATATGAAAGAGTTCAATCGCCTTTTCAATGAGTTGGATGAATGTCGTGGTAGAATAAGTTTGACTAGTGATGCTTGGACTTCTATTGTGACGGATGGGTATATCTGTTTGACTGCTCAAAATATTGACAAGAATTGGAATTTACAAAAGAGGATTTTGAACTTTTCTTACATGCCATCACCACACACTGGTCTACTATTAAGTGAGAAGCTTTATGCATTGCTAAGTAGCTGGGGTATTGAGGGTAAATTATTTTCTATCACTTTGGATAATGCTTCGTCAAATGATGCTTGTGTTGGTCTGCTTAGGAGACAGCTTTTATTGAATAATGGTTTGTTGAGTAATGGTAATCTATTTCACGTGAGATGTTGTGCCCATATTCTCAATCTGATAGTTCAAGATGGCTTGAAAGAA
The DNA here is from genome assembly GCA_030378225.1 of Knoxia roxburghii. Taxonomy (NCBI): domain Eukaryota; kingdom Viridiplantae; phylum Streptophyta; class Magnoliopsida; order Gentianales; family Rubiaceae; genus Knoxia; species Knoxia roxburghii. Next base: position 41,395,338 of record CM059415.1, on the reverse strand, counting down.
ATTGATATTTCTGTTGAAAAAGTAAGAGAATGTGTGAAATATGTTAAAGGGTCTCAAGGGAGAAAGGAAAAGTTTAATTTATGTATTGAACAATCTTCTTTGAATGGTAAGAAAGGTTTGTTGCAAGATGTGCCTACTAGATGGAACTCTACTTATAAGATGCTTGCAAGTGCCCTTTACTATCGTCTTGCATTTGAGCTCCTTCAAGTAAGTGATTCAAATTTCAGAAGCTGCCCAACTTCAGAAGAATGGGAAAAAATTGAGAAGATTTGTGTGTTTCTTGGTGTATTCTATTCTGCCACTACTGCTTTTTCTGGAACTATTTATCCTACTTCCAATTTGTATTTTCCTCAAGTGTTTATGATTCAAGTGAGATTGGTTGAGGAATCTATGAGCTCAGATTTGTATATGAGCAAGATAGCTGGAAAGATGCTAGATAAGTTTCAAAAATATTGGGCTGAATTTAATGTTTTGTTGGCAATTGCTGTTGTGTTTGACCCCCGGTATAAGTTCCAAATGCTTGAGTTTAGTTATGAAAGGTTATATGGAGCGGATTCTAGTGAATTGGCAAAAGTGAAGGATACACTTTTTAGTCTCTTTGGTGAGTATGAGCAGGTTTCTTCATTTGATCAAAGGTCTATTTTAGCTTCCAAGAACAGAAGAAGTAATGATGAGGAATCTTTGGGTGTGGGTTCTTCTAATGTCTTACAGGTATACTTTATAATTTTTCAAATTCTTTTGTATGTTCTTATTTTTTTCAATAATTTCATTATGATTGAAAGTTTTCTTTTTCGTGTTCATTATATAGGAATTTCGAGTTTTCAAGGCAAAAAGCTCAGTTATGGTAATGTAAGAAAGTCTCAATTGGAGTTGTACTTGGATGAGCCAATGACCGATATTGAGACCGATTTGGAAGTGCTTCATTTTTGGAAATCTCAAGAATACAGATATCCAGATTTGGCCAGACTTGCTAGAGATATACTTGCTATTCCAGTATCAACCGTTGCTTCTGAATCAGCTTTCAGTTTTGGTGGTAGAATTCTAGATCATTATCGTAGCTCGCTAGCTCCCAATATTGTTGAAGCACTGATATGTTGTAGGAATTGGCTATTTGGAAGTGAAGAAGCAGGTAAGCAACTTGCTCGATATCATGTTTATCATTTTTTTTATGTATGTCACATATATTAATTGTGATTTGTCTTTTTAGTAATTGAGGATTTCAAAGCTGATGAGTTAATCAAAGATATCCTAGATTTGAAAATTGGAGGAGGAGAAGGAGAATCTGAGGTCGGTAGTTCGAATACATAATTGATTTACTTCAATTATATTATTGAGTCAATAATATAATTGATAGTATTTGGTAAGTTTTCTGTCTTTAAAAATGTTATTTTGTAGGTGACACATGTTTAGGTGTGAAGATTTGAAGATTGTGAAAGATTGATTTCTATATTGGTGTTTGTTATTTATTTTGGAGTTTGGATTTGGTTTGTAATTTTTGAATTTGGATTGGAGTTTATTTTGTTTGGAGAACAAAGATTAGTACTGACACTTGTTGGAATGTAGTAGCTTTATAAATTATAACTTCTTCCTAATTGTTTTGAGTTTTTTTTTTTTTTTTTTCGGGTTGAGTTCGGGTTAACGGGTCAACAACCCGAACCCGACCTGGTCAACCCGTTGACCAAAGTCAACGGGTTGAACAGGTCGGGTTCGGGTTGACCTGATAAAAAACAGGCCGGGTTCGGGTTGGTAATTCTTCAACCCGTTCGGGTTCGGGTCGGGTTCGGGTCGATGGCAAAACTATAAATTTCTATTTCAACCCGACACGAACCCGACACGCTGACACGAATTGACAGCCCTAAAAAATACGAACTATAAATCGTACCTTCAATAGTTCCTCGAAATCCGCTACAATTTGTATCATGCAAGATTAAATTCAATTTCGTCCCATTAAGAATGCTCCAGTCTGAGTTTATTGCATCAACCGCAACACAAAGAGCAGACTTGGCCGACCTTCCCATAGCTAAATCCAAAGTGAACAGAGCTCCCATGTTCACCTCCTTAGGTTTGGCCACAAAACTCTCATTTGTATCGATAGAAACTACCGAATTGGGAATCCAAAAGCACGCAATCCACAGCAGCAACGCTTTATTTACACAAAACTGGAGCCCTATTTCTTAAGCGACTTACAATACGACTCTTGAAGTCATCCCGAATTTGAGAGGTATTAAGCTCCTGATAATAGATAGACAGAGTGACAAAGAAAAGCAGAAATAAGGGATTTTGAGGGCAGAACTTAAAGAATTCTTACAGGGATTTTGAAATTTCAAGAATTTGATTTTCAGAGAAGCTTCAGAAGGAAGCTGTACACCGTAAGGCTAAGGTTCAAGAATGGAAGGTAGAGAGAAGTAGGACCTTCACTACAAATATGTTCCTCCTACATTGATGTTTGGATCATCCACCCTTGGATCTGGAACCATTTTCAATTTTAAATATCAGCCACCACAAACTTTGGCCCAAACCCAGACCCAGTAGCAGCAAGCCCTGCAATTTACGAGGAGAAGGGAGATGAGACATTGGGAAGGGAGAATCAGAGGGAGAAATGGCAATGAAAAATGAGACAAGCTGCAACTGGGGGGTGGCAGTGACCTCCGGAGAGTGATGGTGCTGATTGTTTTCCATCGGACAAGAAACGAGGAGTATTTAAATAGGCTTGAGAAAAGAGAAAATCGAAAGAGATATGACAAAGAAGGAAGAATAAGAAGAGAAAGAGAGAGGGAGATGTGAGCGGGGATGGCGGTGGTGGTGCTGTGTTCTCCGGCGAGGGGGGCGGTGCGGGGCGGCGAGTAGAGGGAGAGAGAGGAGAGAGAAGGGGAAGTGAAGGGAGTGTAAAAATATTTTTTTTAATATTTTATAGATTAAACTCCTAAAATGGTTCATTACATATAACGAAAATATCATTTAGATCCAAAACAAATAAAAACTACCTTTTCAGTCCATAACATTATTTTTTTAAAACTTTTGGTCCAAAACCCACTTTTGTCTGTCATAACTAGGGGCATTTTTGTCTTAATAAAAAATATTTTTCTTTTAACCTTTTAAAATTATAAAATAATCAAAAAAAGACACACCTCCTCTCTTCCGCCTGCCTCCTCCCTTTGCCGTCCTCCTCCTCCATCTCTGCCCTCTTCATCACCCTCCCCACCACCCCCGATCTCCCTCGCCATCACCCCCACCCTCTCTCGCTGCCACCGATCTCCCTCCTCTATCGTTCTCCTCCTCCCGCCGCCTCTGCCCTCTGCCCCCCTCCTCGTTCTCACCCCCTGAAATTATTTTACTCCGGCGAGCCTCATTTTTCTGGTGGTTTTGGGCTTGAAATTTTGTTTTTGTTCTCCCTTCTCCCTAAAAACATTTCCAGATGGTTTGGTTTTCAAAAAAATTTTAGATATGGATTTTTTTTTCTGGGTTTGGTTATTGATATGAAAAAACCTTTTCGTTTTCTGGGTTTTGATCAGAAAATCGGGGGAGTTTTATTTTTTTGCAATAAACGAAATACCATTATGGTTCCAGCAAACGGCAGCAGGGTGGCTTCTTTTAATTCATCAAATTTGTTACCATTGAGCTTGACACATCCAAGTAGGATTTTGATCCTTGCTAGTAGCCGAAAAATCGCGATAAGTGGACTTCATGGTTTTGCTTGATTTTTGTTTTGGTTTTGTTGCTTTTTTCACTGATAATCGTTTTGGGCTTGTTCGGATTACAAAAGTTGAATGGGTTGCTTCGATTTTAAAATTGAATTGTTTGGATTTTCGAAACTTCTCGCTGGAAAAAGGTTTTAGTTTTGGGTCCCAATTTTTGTCAGAAAAACGACTTGCAAAAGTGGGTTTTGGGGTTTGGTTTGGTAAACGGGATGATTCTGAAGTTTTTTCGATTGGTTTAGAATTGACTTGGTTTCTCCGGTTGATTCATCGGAAAAACGGGCATCAAATTGTTTTTTTTTATTTTTCATTTCTTGGTTTTCGCCTGTGAATCGGGATTGAGTTCCCTTGGTTTTCCCTCGCAATGGTTGTCGGTTCGAGCAGCTTCTGTTTTTGAAGCTTCATCTTTACCGGGAGAGTTTTTCTTTCACCGGGGAAGATGATCGGAGACAGCCAGGTTCATCGGGGAAGAAAGAGTTGCGGCGGGGTGGAGGAGAAGGACAAAGGGGAGAGAGATCGGCGACAAAGAGAAGGGTGGGTGTGACGGTGAGGGAGATCAAGGGTGATGGGGAGGGTGAGGAAGAGGGCAGAGATGGAGGAGGAGGGTGGCAAAGGGAGGAGGGCAGGCGGAAGAGAGGGGTTGTGACTTTTTTTTGATTATTTTATAATTTTAAAAGGTTAAAAGAAAATATTTTTTATTAAGACAAAAATACCCCTGAGCAAGACAGACAAAAGTGGAATTTGGACCAATTTTTTTTAAAAAATAATGTTATGGACTGAAAATATAGTTTTTATTTGTTTTGGACCAAATTGTTTATTTGCTATATGTAATGGGCCATTTTGGAGTTTAATCTATTTTTTAATTTTAGTAGTTAAAACTACTCGGACCGGGTGGTAAATTTTTTTAAAAATATTTTATTAATTTCAGTCGGTTAAAAGAAAGTATTTTTCATTAGGACAAATATGCCCCTGGTCAAGACAGGAAAAAGTGAGTTTTGGACTAAAATTTTTAAAAAACATATTGTAATAGACTGAAAAGTAGTTTTTATTTGTTTTGGACCAAATGATCTTTTCGCTATATGTAATGGACCATTTTAGGAGTTTAATCTTATTACTACTAATAAATTAAAAATTAACTAATCCACAAAAAAAATAATAATACTAACAAATTAAATAAAAAAAACTAATTTAGGTAAAAGAATTAAGAAAAAAGGAAAATACCTTGAAGAATTTAAAAAACCCATAAAAAAAATTTGTACAAAAAAGGCCCTTAAAAATATTGTTTAACACAAAAGCCCCCAAGACTAACAACAAATTTGGTCAAATCGTTTGTTGACCAAAATTTCCGTTGAGATGGACCAAAAAACCTAATAAATTAATGGGGGTTACTAGTTACCGCCTCAATTTTTGGGGTGGTAGTCTCTAATTTTGACAAAATTGCCCTTTTACTTAACAGGAGGGGAAAAAGAGGGTATTGTAGGGGGGTATTTTAGTCCAAATTGGAGATGTAGAGGGTAAGTACTAGGGCGATAATTAGTAAAATTTTAAATTAATATTAAGGGACTAAAAAGGACTCCGTATAATTATAATAGACAAAAAATGAGACAAGGCTCATTATAAGGGATCTAAAAACAATTTGGCATTTTCTTTTTTACTGTCGTGAACATATTTCAATACAATTTGACCTTATATTTTCTCTTTTACGTTTTCTATATGTTTTGAACTGAATTTTTAACTACTCTAATTAATTTAAACCTCATTAATCATTTGTTATCTACACTAAAAAAAAAATGATTGGTTAATGGTGAAGGTGATTGGTTTGGAAAAGAGAAATTAATTTAAGTGACATATCATAATTATTAGAATGGTAAAAGGAATTTGAAGTCAAAATTTTAATAATTATTCAACATTTCTTAATTTTCTTAAAAGGTAAATTAAATCTGAATAAATGTTGTGCTATTTCCACGTTGAGAAAACTATCTTAGCCCCATTTGATAAAACTTAATTTGAGGTCTGAAGTTTGAAGTCTGAAGTCTGAATTCTAAAGTCTGAATCCATTAAATTAGCTCTGTTTGATAAAATTATAAAATATGTCTGGATTTGAAGTCTGAAATCTGAAGTCTGAATTATGAAGTATGAATTATGAAGTCTGAATTATAAAATAAGTTTATAAAATTAAATTTATTTAAATTTTAAATTAAATCACCTTATTTTTTTAAAAAAAAATGTTAGAAACATATTTTTTTAATAACATAATTTTTAAGATGTGTAATTTTTGACATAATAATGTGAAATTCTACTAATAAAAATATTTTAAATACTTTTAACAATAAATTAGAATGTTATTATTATTTTAAAACTAAAATATTAATTAAATAAATATCACATATTAACTAAAATTATAAAAAAATAAAAATCCATGTCATAAATATATTTTTTATTTATTTAAATGATAAAATATTTTTTAAAAAATTATTGAATAAAATAAAAATTATTTAAAGAAAAAACTAAAAATAATAATAAATATTGAAAATAACAAAAAATTTGCAAGCAATTCAGTTCAACAATAAGTGATTCACCAGTCACTTATTTTTAGGCTAACAATTGTACTTGCAATTCAGACCCACTTAATCTCTTAAGACTTTGAATTATAGTTATCAAACGCACTTAATTATTAAGTACTTAATTAAAAAAATTTTAATTCATTAAGTTAGAAACAAGTTGAGTTATGAAACACTCTTAATTAATTAAGTACTTAATCTATTTAGAATAAATACTGAATTAGTTTATCAAACAGACCCTTAATCTCTACAAAGAATGTTCGCTAATCCCAGTGAATCCGCTTCGAGTTCAATGAATCCGTGAAAAAGCGTGAATCATTAATGGCGAGTTAAAATCTGTGTGTGATTCCTTAAACGCCACTCTTACAAAAAGGAACATTTTCCAGGTCAAATATGGTTGAATACTTGCTCTCTATAATTAGTTCACTTTCGAAGATATTTGGAATATGTTTATATTTTCAGTAGTATTTTTATATTATAAATTAAAAAGGACACATCAAAATTAAAAAATTTGTATTAATTAAAAAAAAGAATATGAACATATTTTGATTTACAAAACAAACCCGAACTCAGCAATCTTTCTTTGAAAAAGTTTTTCTTTGTGATCGATAATGGGTTTCACTTGGAAAAAGAAAAATGTTTAGAACTACGTCACCCAAATAGCTAGAGTTATTAGCAAGTAACATTGTATTGCAGTGGCGTAAGCAGATCTTTTACAACGTGGAGCGGAAAATTTTTTTTCCCGTCATCATTTGCAGATATCTAATACAAAATATACTAATAATATTAAAATATAATAGTATTGAAGAAAAAACATGAATTTTATAATATTAAATAACATATTATATATCTAATAAAATTCATAATACATGTACTAAAAAGGCGGGAGTGAAATTCTACGAGTACCCATTCCTTGAAAACGTTGTAAAATTTTTTTATCAATCGAATAAAAAATATCCTTTTCAACGTAGCACACTAGCATATCATGCATCCAGTCGTTCGATTGCGCAAATCGGTTTTGACAATATTCATATCTGAAAAAACTATCTCAACAGATGTTTAGCTACTGGCAAAATTAAAACCAATTCAATCAACCCATAAACTAGAGGAAACACCTTATGCTTAAAGGTTTCACCATCTTGATTGTGAGGCTAGCAAGATAATCACAACCAACAAAGTCTTCACTCCTCCGCACATCGAAGACAAATATTTCACGTTCATATTGCAATCTGTCAAGGTCAAATGAGGAGAAGTCTTCTGAATACATTGAAGCAAGTGACATCAAACTAGCCTTATCATATCTAGCAAAAGAATTTCTAGGATCAAGGCATGAAATTAATTTCAATAAACTAGTTCTAGTTTCTGAAAACCTATCATTCAACTCAACAAGAACCAAATCAATCATAGTAAGAAATAATTCATTGTGATAATGGTGATAATATGTTACCAACTGGCCATGTCTTCTAGAATGACCTCTTACATGTAAGTGGTCTTCCATGTCAATCACCGAAATGCCTTGTTTCTCATAGAATCTAGTGTCTTCTTCAAGTAGAGGAATCCACCCATTCTCTCTCTCTCTCTCTCTCTCTCTCTCTCTCTCTCTCTCTCGCTCTCTCTCCTTGCAACAATTCTTTAGTACTATCAGAGAGATTCATAGCATTGAGAATATTTTGATCACCTCGTTGCAAAGCATTTGAGAAGTTATGTGTTACACTCAATATTTTAAGCATCAAATGCAGAATAAACACAAAATGAAAGCTTTCCATATGACCAAACAAACCACATGCTAAACCTTTTTGCTCCATACATACTCCATCTTCTGCAACTACTTCAAGTACATACAAAACTGATTCCCACATACTTTTCATCCAAAATAAAGTAATATGATGCGATCCCCAATGAGTATCAGCCGATCTAACAAGATTGGTCTCTTAATGTTGGCCTCTACCGGGAAAAATATCTTTTTCTTCCAAGTGTTTTAAAATACTTTCACGATGTTTTAGTTTCAAAACATCTCTTCTTTTACAAGAAGCACTAACAACATGTACAATCATACCAACATAATTAAAGAAATCACAAACAGTTGGTATACCCTTTGCAATAGCAACAATAACTAATTGTAATTGATGGGCAAAACAATGAACATAAAACGCAAAGGGATTTTCATTTAAAACAAGTGTCTTTAAACCATTAAACTCTCTCCTCATGTTCGATGCTTCATCATAAGATTAGTCCCGCAATCTTGAAATTGACAACTTGTTTCTCGCAAATACTTCATCTATTGACTTCTTCAATTAGCTCGATGAAGTGCCATTAACATGTTCAATGGAAAGAAACCGTTCAAGTACCTCACCTTTATCGTTTACAAACCTTGAAATAATTGTTATCTATTCCTTAACTGACTTTTCTCGAAATTCATCACCTAACAAAGAGAAATTTTTTTTTACCCAACTCTTTGAAGATAGATAATGTCGTCTCAGAAGCACAAGCATTAGCAAGCTCTTTTTGGATTAATGGAGATGCACATTGAGAGTTCCCTGGAGCATTAGGCCCAACAACATTTCTAACACTTTCTAACCTTTCAGCATACCAATAGAATAATTCCAAAAAATTTCCCCTATTGGAATCACAAGAATACTCGCTATGTCCACGAAATGCCAGACCTTGTTTTAGTAAAAAGTGAAGAATATGTAAGGAAGCAGTCAAACGAATACGATAATCAACTTCTCTGTTGTGGCCATGAGGTGACATAGAATGTGGAATACTTTGTCTTTGATTTTGAAAATCCTCACAACGTTGCCTTACAAGATCATGAATACTATTCACCATGCCAACATGATTATTGAAGAGTTCAATTGCTTTTTTTCTAATTACTAAATCCTGTTTTAGTAAATGTTTCACATTTTTTCCCACCCTTTACAAATATATAACACCAAAGACAAAATGTAGCATCTTTTTCCACACTATACTCTATCTAGGGAAATTTTACATACCATTCTTCTTTAAACCACCTCATACTATCTTCTTATTTTTTTGTGAAAATCATGACCACGTGGTTGAGTTGGTCATTGTAATAAATACTCTCTACTAACTTTATATCTTATAGTAACGTCATATTCATCAATTAGTATTCTCAAACCCAGATCACCTATGCATTCTAGAATCGGAATTCTTGATTAGGCCTAGACTCTAGCACAATTGCCATTCCAATCCTTGCTTGAAATAACGTTGCGTAGGATCTTAACTTGCACTTGTTCGATTTATCACGGAACAATTAATTCCTCATTAAAGAGGAAGTTTAACAATTACCTCTTTAAGCGTGTACTTAGGTGATTCTCTTGTATAACTCAAGACTTTGATTGCATGTTGTGTGGGCAATGATCTAACGAATAATTGATTAGCAATCACCAGAAAACAATCTCGCCAGAAAAATCCAGCAGCTCGCCGCACCCGGAATTTTGCACCACCGCCCACCGCCTGAAAATAGTGTAGCCGGTCAGCGCCTGAGAAAATTGACTTCGAGGGAGAAAATTGTTTTCTCTCTCTAAATCCTCTCTCTAGTTTTCTTGTCTTGAAAACTTATGAATTGTGCATTGTGAATTGCTAATCTCTTGTCTATTTATAGAGTTACAAGAGATACCCCAAGTTTGTTTAGGATTGGCCTTCCTAATGGGTTTAGGTAATTAATTAGTTTCCCAATCCAATTAGGTAACCAAATCTAATAGGATTTCCTAATCCAATTAGATTTCCTAAGCTCTAGGATTTCCTAATTCTAATTGAACTTTAAGATTTAATTAATTAATTAATTTCACTTTGTTAATTACTTAATTAACCCTTAGGAATAATTAATTAAATAATTAATTCTACTTTATCAATTAAGCCATACATAATTAATCGTACCGCTAACGGATTAATTATGGCACTACCATCCTACACCAGAATTGCTTCTGGAACAACTAAATTAATTATTCTTTAATCTCCCCACATCAAAGATATAGTGCTCGCTAATTTATTAATTTACTGATATATTAATTAATTAACTTTTTACAATACGAGATTAGTACCACTCGACCTTTTTACTATACCGGACATAAGTCCACCAATAAACATAACGAGCTCATCTCGGGAGCACCATCACCCCGGACGCACCGGTACACGGTTTATTTTCGACAAGCAACAACACACCAAGCAACCAAACACGTGCACCCAATCCACCGAGACTATTGGCCACAAATGACCTCACTCTTAGCAGATCAAAGTACACTACTCAAGTCTAGGGATTAAGAGATAGAATACTAGCATTGAATAGTCTATTAAATTAGTATAAGACAATTAATCCTAAATGGTCAAGTTCAATATGCCCCCGGCATATCTATATGATTCAATTAGTTTAGACAAACTAATTTCTGAATCACATAATAACCTAAACCGATAGTGTGTACAAAATTGTCTTGGTTACGAACCTCATTTATATATTATGTCTTTTAACCAATGATAAGATCTACTGTGTCACACCAGACACCTCATCATCTAAATACATAATATAAATGGACAATATATGCAAAAACATATAAACAATTTAACTGAAACATTCAGTCGATATATAAAATAGGAAAATAGTTTAATAAAAGCAAAACTTTAGTATTTAAACCCAACATCCTACTCGTACTGTGCTACTTTAAAATCTTAGAGAGTAGGTTTTATTTTTGATTGGTTTGACACCTATCAAATTTTGGCGCAGTTGCCGGGGAGGACGGTTAGTGTTTTGAATTTAGTTAGAAGTTTGGTTTGTGTTGTTTCTTTTTATGATTTGCTCTTCTCGTACAGGCAAATTAGTGTTTGACATAGAGATAGAGAAAACTGCAAAGAGGAACACGAAGAAGAAGAAACAAAGAGACCAATTGGCTGAGTTAACATCTGTGTCTCAATCGGTTAACAAAAAAGAAGACATCCAGATTCCCGAAGTGGAAGAGGAGTTGATCGCAACACCAATGACAGAAAGAACTTTAAGGGAGTTAGCAACTCCTGCCGATAACCAGTAGTCTTTATGCATTATTTTTCTGACGACACTCCTAGATTTGAGTTAAAATCTAGTATCATACACTTACTGCCTAAATTTCATGGTTTGACAAGTGAGGACCCCCACAAGCATTTAATAGAGTTTCACATTGTGTGCTTGGCAGTAAACTACCAAGGTGTTACCGAAGAGCAAGTTAAGCTCTGAGCTTTTCCATTCTCTTTAGAAAATAAAGTAAAACATTGGCTTTTTTGGCTACCAACGGGCTCCATCACCATGTGGAATAAGCTCAAGAAATTATTTCTGGAAAAATTTTTCCCAACCTCTCGTGTTTCAAACATTAGGAAGGATATATGCGATATCCGACAGTTAACTGGCTAGAGTTTATGTGAGTATTGGGAGAAATTCAGTGATCTGTGCAGAAGCTGCCCTCAACATCAAATTTCTGAGCAGCTGTTAATCCAGTATTTCTACAAAGGCTTATCCGAGTTGGACAGAGACAAGATTGATTCAGCAAGTGGAGGAGCACTTATGAACAAGACTCCTGTAGAGGCAATGAGGTTGATTTCTGTGATGGCGAGACATCCCAACAATTCCATAGGAGAGCAGACTGTTGGGATCGGAGGCATGTTTTTCAAAATTTTATGCAGTGGATTCATGCCAATTCCAATTTTAGTGTTTAATTAATCCTACGTTCAAAACTTCTAAAGCTTACCCTCGTAGCATAATCGGTTGCCGCGTCTGGATCCTTGTTTTATGTTAGTCCAAACCTTCTGCTTCAGTTACTTTTGTTATCACCAAAATCCTTCCTTGAAGGACTCTCTACTTTCAAGCATTGAAGTTATTTGCAGATCCGGTGCTAGCCGTCTTTGCCTACGGAGAGAGTTTGGGATTTTGTGTGTATTTTTCTTATTCTGATTTTCTGATTGAAAATCATCCTCCTCCTACCATAATATCCCAAGGATATTTGTAGAGTTGAAATTTCCAAAAATCAGTATTGTAATCAATCAATTATTACTTAACTGATTTAATCATATTCCAAATCAGTATTATTACCAAATATTATTTTACTGATTCCAAATCAGTATTAAATAATACCTTAATGATTTGGGTTATATACCAAGCCCATGGATCAACCCATGACTCATGGATCAGGCTGATGAATCAAGAACCTCAATTGCAATTAGGTCCCTTGATTTATCAGTTCATCCCAATTGTTCCCAGGTAATTAATTAACTCTTAATTAATATCACAGAACTTTTCAATAATATTTAATTAAACCAGTTAATTAAATCTTATTTATTTAAGTATAACAATTATACTTATTGTAGGCAAGAATACTTATTCTGCATCATCAAACTTTCTTATGTGCGATCCTGTAGGCCCATTCTAAATTGGCAATGGATAACTCAATCTCATTGATTAATCCATAAGTCATTAGTGGTCTTTAGCAAGACATAATGACTACCCAATTCATAATAGAGGGTCAAATGGTGATTCAACACAACCTTTCTGTGCAAACTATGTACGATCCTTTACATTTATATCTCGTTTAGCATAAGGCATGGAACCATCATCCTTATATAGCTAAACTTTTAGTTGATCTCTTAGTGACACTGAATTCATCAAGCAAATGATAACGCTTATCATTCCTTGGGTATGGCCATGCACTTTTCAGTTCACTATCAAGTGGCCAAGATATCATCTCTCACTTAAGAGAGATTTGTAGTCCCATCACTTCACTTACATATCTTAGCGTGACTCATAGTGTACCCAATCATACCCGTACTTGGAAACCTGTTACGGTCTCGTTAGGCATATGTCAAAGCACACTACAATTCACCTAACACCATGTAGTGATTTCTGGTCTAAGGATCCTCGTACGAGTACTACTCAAAAGAATCACTCATGATCTAAAAGTTCATGGAGTGTTTCTTTTGGCGGATCGATTTCATGAAATTAAATATGCACAAGAATATAATTATCATGAAATTAACTCATTTGATAAATTATCAAACAGATGACAAATGTCTAAATTAGCCCTCAAAAGGGCATACACCAACAATCTCCCACTTACCCTTTGAAGGGCTATGTCCTAAACATTTTAAGACCAAGCTCTATTACATGTCTCTCAAACTTTGACTGTGGTAGAGCTTTTGTGAGAGGATCTACTACATTGTCGTCTGATCCTATTTTGCACACTTTCACATCTCCTCGATCGATGATCTCTCGGATGAGGTGAAACCTTCTGAGTATGTGTTTGATTTTCTAGTGTGACTGAGGCTCCTTAGCTTGTGCGATGGCCCCGTTGTTATCACAGAACAGTTATATCGGATCTTGGATACTCGGTATCACTCCGATGTCTGATATGAACTTCCTCAACCAAACAGCTTCCTTTGCAGCATCTGATGTAGCAATGTACTCAGATTCTATTGTCGAGTCGGCTGTGGTATCTTGCTTCGAGCTTTTCCAACTCACTGCACCGCCATTAAGGCTAAACACATAACCTGACTGTGACTTCATATCGTCTTGATCAGTCTGGAAGCTGTTCTTGTCCTCCATACACTAACATTAATCCTTTAGTCATTCGCAAGTACTTCAGGATTATCTTGACTGCAGTCCAATTATCCATACCTAGATCTTGTTGGTATCTGCTTGTCATGCTTAGTGCATGTGCGACATCCGGGTGGGTACATAACATGGCATACATGATAGATCCTATTGCCGAAGCATATGGGACTCTACTCATCGTATCCCTCTCCTTTTTTGTAGAAGGACATTGGTTCTTCTTTTAAAAGAAGGCCATGTCTGAATGGTACCATACCATTCTTAGAATTAGACATATTGAACCTCTTCAATACAGACATTCCCATTAGAAGGGTAAACGAGGTTAGTGTTTCTAATGTGGAAAGTAAGATTGAGCAACTAACTGACTTGGTGCACCAGCTCACTGTGGGACAGTTGCAGGCAGTTACGATCTGTAGGATCTGTGCAATGCAAGGACACACCTCAGATGATTGTCTATCTATGTAAGAAGGGGGACAGGTGAATGTTGTTGGAGGATTCTAGGCTCCACCCCAAAGAAGTTATGACTCATATGCTAGTACTTATAATCTGGGGTGGAGAAATCACTCCAATTTCAGTTACAAGTAGCCCAGTTTCCAACCACAACCACAGCCTCCTATGAAGAAATCAGTTCCGCCACCAGCAGATGCTTCAGGTACGTCTGTGGAAGCTATGATTAGAGGGCTAATAGTTACTGTGCAGGGACTTGTTGAGAGGGATCAAGCACATAAACAGCAATAATAGGCACGTGATCAACAATCACAGGCTGCAATTAAAAATTTGGAGAAACAAGTCTGGCAATTAGACACTCAGGTGCATCAGAGGGAAAAAGCCAATGGGAAGCTCCCTCTCAGTCAGGTAGTTCAATGGAGAATGTTAGTACTATGACTTTGAGGAGTGGGAAAGAGTTTCCAGAACCCCAGAATCTGACTCTCAAAGTCCAAGAATCTTTCCATAAATCAGATGAGGAAGGGGAAGTTGAAGAAGTACAGGAAAATGAGGTAAATTCTAAGTTTATTGTAAAAAAATCTAAAAGTGTAATTCCACAACCTTTTCCTGGCAGGTTTGTTCAAATGATAAAGGAGTATAGTGACGAAGAAGTTTTGGAGGTGTTTTGAAAGGTGGCCATCAACATCCCATTGATGGATGCCATTGCTCAGATTCCAATGTATGCAAAATTCTTCAAGTCACTATTGATAAAAAAAAAAAAAAATGGAGACCAGAAGGTAAGATATATGTCAATGAAAATGTCTTCTCAGTACTTCAACGTAAATTGTCTCAGAAATGCACTGATCCAGGTATTTTTTGTATTTCTTGTGTTATTGGATAAAGGGTCATTCAGCTATGTTGGATTTAGAACCCTCTATTAATGTTATATCTTTATCTCTATTCAATAAATTGAAAATTGGGGCTCTTAAGAACACAAATGTCATAGTTCAGTTAGCCAATAGGTCGATGATTTATCCTGAAGGGGTAGTGGAGGATGTCTTGGTCAAGTGTGATAAATTAAATTTTCATGCTAATTTTTACATCCTTGACATGAATGATGAGCATGTGTCTAATGTTGATATTCTTTTGTTGGGTAGATCATTTATGAAAACGGCTAAAACAAAGATTGACGTTGATGCTGGTGTATTTACTTTTGAGTTTGATAGTGAAAATGTTCAATTTAATATGTATGAGGCTATGAAGTATCAACCAGACTTTGAGTACTTTGTTAATGTTAACCTAGTTGATTGTATTGTGCAAGAGGAAATAGAATTAAATTTGATGCTTGATGAGCTGAACTTTGTGTTACAACATAGTTTAGGGAACGGATGCTCAAAAATATGTGAATGAATCCATCACTGAGGCAATCATAGCATTTCATACCGATCTTGAACTGCCACTGAGGTTTGCTAACCATTACTTGGGATTACCTATTAGTTCTAAAAAGATTTTACATTCTTTGGTACAGACACCTAAATTGGAGTTCAAGTTGTTCACAATCATCTCAAATATCTTCTGTTAGAGCCCGAATAAAAGTTGGTAAGAGATGATTACTTCCATCCTCCTTTTATTGAAAAAATGTTGGAATTGCTAGCAGTGAAATAGTTCAATATGAATGCTCAAGAGGTGGGGTTAGAGAGGAAGTTACAATTGCGAGAGTTAGAAGAAATTAGGGTGGAAGCTTATGACAACTCACAGTTTTGCAAGGAAATAAAAAAAAAACCATTCAGGATGAGCTGCTACGTAGGAAGGACTGTGTGGTTGGGCAGAAGGTATTTTTCTCATATTGGAAATGGAAATTAATGCCTGGTAAGTTCAAATGAAGACGGCATAAACCCTATATTGAGGTAAGTATTTCTTTTTTGCCATGGTTGAAATTAAATGTTTAGAGTTTGGAAATATATTGGTTTGAAAGGATTGCCACATAGGATCTGGGTTTGCACTTGCTTGATTTATCACGCAACAAAAAATTTCTAATTAAAAGCGAAATCTTAGCAAAGTACCTTTGAAGCGTGCACTCAGGTGATTCTCTTGTATGCCTCAAGACTTTGACTTCACGTTGTGTGGGTAACGAACTAGAAGTCAATTGATCAGCTAATCACCACAATCCACCTGCTAGAAAATTCTAGCACCGCAGCACCTGGTACGTACTGTAAACGCACCGCCGGGAGAGAGAGAAAAATACACGCAGCTGGTAAAAAACAAGGCCAAAATTTTCGGCCAACAAGAAGAAAAACCAGCCGCACTCTCTCTCAAAAATCCGACTTTGAGAGTGAAAAAATTAATTTCTCTCTCTAGGATTTTATCTCTCTAGTTTTCTTGTCTTGAAAACTTATGGAATTGTGTATCTTGAATAGCTAATTCCTTGTCTATATATAGAGTTACAAGAGAGACCCCAAATTTTCAAATCCAATTAGGCAACCAATCTGATAGGATAAACTAAATCCTACTAGATTTCCTAATCTCTAGGATTTTCTAATTCCAATTAAAACTTAAGACTTAATTAATTAATTAAGTAATTTCACTTTGTTAATTACTCAATTAACCTTTAGAAATTAATTAAATAATTCCACTTTGTTAATTACTCAATTAACCCTTAGGAATAATTAATCAATTAATTAATTCTACCTATTCAATTAACCCATTACAAAATTAATCCGTTAATCGTACCACTAACGGATTAATTTTGACACTACCATCCTACACCAGAATTGCTTCCGGAACAACTTAATTAAATTATATTCATAATTTCCCCACATTAAAGATATATTGCTCGTTAATATATTAATTTACTGGTAAATTAATTAATTAACTTCTTTAATTCCGAGACTAGTACCACTTGACCTTTTTACTATACCGGACATAAGTCCACCGGCATGGTTTAGTATAATAAACATTTCGAGCTCATCTCGGGAGCACCATCACCCCAGACGCACCGGTGTTTCCTTTCGACAAGCAGCAGCATACCAAGTAACTAAACACGCGCACCCTACCTACCGAAGACTATTGGCCACAATTGACCTCACCTTTTGGCAGATCAAAGTACACTATGTCTAATCCTCATGCCCGCTCGAGTCTAGGGATTAAGAGATAGAATATAAGGAACGATTTGTCTAATAAATCAGTACAAGACAAATCACTCCTAAAGGTGAAGTTCAATATGCCCCGGGCATATCTATATGATTCAATTAATTTAGACAAACCAATTATCTGAATCACATAATAACCTAAATCGACAGTTTATCCAAAGCTGTCTCGGTTATAAACTTTATTTATATATTATGTCTTTCAACCAATGATGAGATCTACTGTGTCACACAAGACACCTCATCATCTACTTACATAATATAAATGGACACATTATGCACAACAAATTATAACCAAAACATAAATCGATATATTAATCTGAGAAATTGTATAATACAAGCATAGCTTATGTATTCAACTCCAACAATCTCTCACTAATACTTAAGTTGTGCTTTAAGTATACATCTACATACAACTCCTATACATTCTGCTGCTATCTATCTAGAAAAACTATCATGGCTCTCCTAAGTATCTGATCCCCTTGCCCTCCACGTGAGCCTCAAAAACTTTCGAAGTCAATGTCTTCATGAATGGATCTACAAGGTTATCTTCTGATGCTATCTTAGCCACGACCACGTCTTCTCTCTTTACGATGTCTCGTATTAGGTGGTACTTTTGCTGTATATGTTTACTCGCTTTGTGCGCTCGTGGTTCCGTCGAGTTTTCTACTGCACCGTTGTTATCGCAATACACCGTAATAGAATTTTGCAAACCAGGAATCACATCTAAGTCCACTAGGAAGTTCGTGAGTCATACTGCTTCTTTCACTGCCTCTGATGCGGCAACGTACTCAGCCTCCATAGTAGAGTCCGCCACGCATTTCTGCTTGACACTCCACCAAACTATGGCTCCGACTCCCAGAGTAAACACATGCCCTGAGGTAGACTTGCTCTTGTCCCTGTCACCTTGGAAATCTGAATCTGTGTAACCTCGGGGTACCAGCTCAGGCGCCTGATAGACCAAAACTTGGTCCCTCGTTCTGCGCAAATACTTGAGAATGCATTTTACTGCCTCCTAATGAGCTTTCCCGGGGTTACTCTGATATCTGCTTACCATGCCAACATCATAACAGATATCAAGTCTCGTACACAACATGGCATATATGAGACTTCCTACTGCTGAAGCATAAGAAACTGTCTTCATGGCCTCTATCTCCTCAACAGTCTTAGGGAACTGTTCCTTAGATAGATACACTCCATGTCTGAAAGGTAGAAAACCTTTCTTGGATTTCTGTATGTTAAAACGGGCCAGAATCGTATCTATGTACGAAGCTTGGGAGAGCATTAACGAACATTTTCTACGATCTCGAATTATCTTGATCCCAAGGATATGTCCCGTTTCCCCTAAGTCATTCATATCAAACTGCTTGGACAGCCATGCCTTTACATCTGATAACACTTTCTTGTTGTTGCCAATCAATAGAATGTCATCTACGTAAAGCACAAGAAACACCACTGAGTTTCTATCACGTCTGCAATACACACATTGCTCATCCGGACACTGAGTAAATCGAAAGGACTGGATTACCTCATGTTCCAAGATATAGATGCCTGCTTAAGTCCATAAATAGACCTCTTAAGCCTGCAAACCTTATGCTCTTGGCCTTTTTCAATAAATCCCTCTGGTTGCTGCATAAAGATGGTTTCCTCAAGACTTCCGTTTAGGAAAGCTGTCTTGACATCCATCTGCCAAATCTCATAATCCAAATGAGTAGATATGGCCAAGAGAATCCGGATCGACTTAAGCATGGCTACCGGGGAGAAGGTTTTCTCATAATCGATTCCCTCTTTCAGAGTATACCCCTTCGCCACCAGCCTAGCTTTAAAGGTTTCCACCTTTCCGTCAGGTCCTCTTTTACGTTTGTAGACCCACTTGCATCCAATGGGCTTAAACCCATCAGGAAGGTCCACAAGCTCCCAGACTTGATTGTGGTACATTGACCGCATCTCGGATATCATTGCCTTAAGCCAAGATTCTGCATCTTTATCTCTGAGAGCCTCATTGTAGTTAACCGGGTCAGGTTCAGGCACACCTGGGACTAGGTCTTAAGCCTCTCCCATGCCAATGAACCTATCAGGCTGTCTTACAACCCTCCCACGACGACCATGCACCACCTGTGTAGGCACATCATCTGTGATCTCATGTCAGTGTGTGGTGTATCTACTTGTGCTGGTGTATCAGGATTAGTAGTTTGTCATCTAAGCTCTTCTAGTACTATCTTACTCTTGGGCTTGTGGTCTAAGATATAGTCCTCTTCTAAAAATCTAGTGTTGGTACTAACCACCACTTTCTGATCTTTAGGACTATAGAATAGACCACCTTTCATTCCCCTAGGATATCCTACGAACAGCATTAACTCTGTTCTCGCATCTAACTTAGCCGTATCTGCCTTAAGCACATGTGCTGGACAACCCCAAATTCTGAGATGTCTTAGACTGGGTTTGCGCCCATTCCACAATTCTACTGGGGTTGAAGGCACGGTTTTAGATAGTACAAGATTAAGAATATACATTGCCGTTTCTAAGGCATATCCCCAAAACGAACTTGGCAAATCACTATAGCTCATCATGGATATAACCATTTCCATAAGAGTTCGATTCCTCCTTTTTGCTACACCATTCTGCTGTGGCGTGCCAGGTGCAGACAACTGAGACTGAATTCCTATCTCACTGAGGTAATCTTGAAATTCATGGGACAGGTACTCCCCACCATGATCTGAATGCAGTGTCTTGATACTCTTACCATGATGTTCTCCACATCTACCCGAAACTCTTTGAACTTGCCAAAACATTCGGACTTGTGGCGCATTAGGTAAATGCACTCGTACCTAGAGTAGTCATCCGTGAACGTCATGAAATACTCAAATCCCCCTCGTGCCTGGATCTTCATAGGTCCACACAAGTCAGAATGAATCAACTCCAGTACTTCTTTAGCTCTATAACCTTTTGCCTTAAAAGGTCTCTTGGTCATTTTACCTTCTAAGCAAGATTCGCAGGTTGCATAACTGTCAATCTCTAATGAACCTAAAGGTCCATCATTGACCAACCTCTGAATCCTACTAAGGTTTATATGACCTAGCCTGAGATGCCAAAGATAGGTTTGATTCATTTCAGAAAGTTTTTTTCTCTTATTAATGTTAGATACTTAGCTATCTATTTCTTTGTTTTGCACAACATGGGAGTTAGAATTAACCACAAATAAATTGTCAACCAATGAAACAGAACAAATAAGTTTTCCATTTTTTCTAATAAGTACAGAGTCATCTGAAAAAATGAACTTATAACCGTTCTTTAAGAGTTTAGAAACCGAAATCAAGTTCTTTCTAAAACTCGGTACATAAAGACAATTCACTAATTCTGAGCTACAATTTTTTAAAATTAAGCTAACAACTCCCACTGCTTCTATTGACACTCTCGTAGTGTCACCCATGTAGATGTCTAGTTCGCCCTCCCTAAGCTTCCGGGTTACTTGGAACCCTTGCAAAGAGTTACAAACATGGTCAGTGGCACCTGAATCCACACACCAAGTATCTGTGGGAATCGCCGCTAAACATGTCTCAGTAATTAGGGCAGAAACTATCGTACGTTTAAGCTTTAGAAAATCCGATTTCCAATGTCCCGTCTTATTGCACTTGAAGCACTTGTCTTTTGACTTCTTATTTCCAATATCTGGCTTAGGCGCAATTTTTGCCTTTTTAGCTACTCCCTAGAGCTTTCTCTTCTTCTTTCCAGCCTCAGGCTCAGAAGAAGATTCTAAAGCTTTGACTGCGACTAAATCTCGTTTCTTCTCTTGAAGAAGACTTTTAGCCGTCACCAACTGTGCCAAGAGCTCGGATGAAGTACTCAACATCTTACTTATGTTGTAGTTCAACCGAATCTGCTCATAGCTTTGAGGCAAGCTCCAGAGGAAAATATCGACTTTGGTTTCACCAACGATTTCGCCTCCCACTACCTCAACCTTGTTGATATTACTAATCACGTCAATGAAATGATCTCTCATAGGAGTGCTCTCAACCATAAGGACAATGTCCAAGTTGCGACTCCAATCGACATAATTAGGTCCAGTTAATTTATTGTTTTTTCAAAATAGCAGCTAAGGGGTTGAATGCCATATTGATTAAACTGGAAAATAAACAAACAATGTTTCAATTATTTATCCTAGAATTTCGAAAACATGAAATTCTATTTAATTATTGACTTCCCTCAAAACAATAATTATAATCCACCAACATCTCATCCACCGAGATTCTCACAAGCCACATAATGTGGACGTTTACGCTAACCCACATTCGTTTGAGAAGAACCAAGTTCATTAACTACACCATCTAACCAAATGATCTATTGATCAATGTAGCTAATAGTCGGTGCTTTCAGCCGTACAAATAAGCAGCGTAACCTCTTGGAAGGAATACTACAGATCGTACACTAAGTGTATGCCATTACATGACTTCTGAGTCTGTTACCTCAGGATAATGCGCCTCAGATTGAGAGGGTGTCACATTTTTCCTAGTTAAACTCGCTCTAGTCATCTTACTCAGAAGTTCATAATTTATCGATCTCGGGGCTGGACTCATCCGAATGGAGGAAGGCACTAATGCCAACGCGCAAGTCCACCCACATCGCATATGAACCCGTAATGGTGGCCATGAGAATATTAAACCAATCCACTCCCACTTAGATTTCCAAATTGAGGGTTTTTCGGTTTTAACATGTAATTAACTAACCTAAGTTATGTGCAATCATAAAACCAATCATGCTTTAAAATCATGCATCTAAAATACAACATAAAAATTAAAACGATAAATACGGGAAATAAATACGAAAAATAAATTCCCCGACTATTGTGGTTTTAATTGCTTCCATCTTTCACCTTGATCTCTTGTCCCGTCACGTCACTCGATGAAGAGACTCTTGAATTTCAAAAAAAATGAAAACTGGAGAAAAATGGGCCGAAAACGCAGCCCGAACGAGCTGCACTCACACAGCACGCCCAAAGGGGCGCTGTGCACGTGCACAGCCCGCACGGGCCGTGCGTGCGATCAAGCACACGCGCGCCCACAGCCCGCACAGGCTGTGCGCGCGGCCCAGCAGTGTACAGCAGCTGCTGCGCGCTGCTGCAGCACGATCTGCTACCGCGCCTTGGCGCAGCATACTGCTGTGCTGAGCGACAGCTGTGCTGTCTGCCATGGTTGTCGTCGGCGGCTGCTAGGGCTGGCAATTCGTGTCGTGTCCGTGTTGGTATGTTCGGGTTGGCGTGTTGACGTGTCGAGAAACCCCCAACCCAAACCCAACCCATTTAACTAATCGTGTCGAAAACTCCAATCCTAACCTGACCCGTTTATAATTGTGTCGACCCAAACCTAACCCGCGTAACCCGTTTAACTAAACAAGTCAAGTCAACCACCCGCCCACCAATCCGTTAACCCAATTATATGTAAAAACATACAACAGATATTTCGTACATCTTTTGTTCTTTTATATTATTATTTGTTTAAGATCATGCATGAAGAAGATCTATTTTTGTGGGAAGATATGTTCTTGATTTACACTGCCAAGTGAAATTCATCAATTGGAAAAATAAACTGAGAAATAAACCCTTGAAGTTTCAATAAGCCAACATTAGCTAATGAAGCAGAAAGCAACAATTTTGAGTATTATAAGATTCTGCAAATGCAATAGTCAGTCATTCGTCCAAAATGTAACAATAAACAGCTTCAAGGAGGAAAAGTCATCCGTCCAAAAGTCCTCCATATTGTGTTGTCATTCCAAAAGTCTTCCATCCAAAAGTCTTCCTTCCAAAAGCCTCCCTAAGTAATCTTTTTCACCTACAAATGATATCACAATTCAACTAATAAGTAATAACAAATTAAAATTTTAAAACGTCAACTCAAAAATTAAAAAACGTACCGAAACGATACATCAATGGGAAGAAATCACATTCGAAGAAACACCCTCAGTTCCACCACCAGTGTTCGAATCCATAACATCTTTAGCGACCTCATCAACTTTCAAATCATCCACAACTAAAAAATATAAATATAATCAATTAGTATAATACATAGAAATATTATATGTAATAATAGCTACTTAGAATATTCATTCTTACCTTATTTTCCAAAAAGCCAATCTCGACAACATATAACCGATTCAACCATATCAGGAGTCATCGAGCTACGATATTGATCAAGAATTGTACCACCAAGACTGAAAGCTGATTCAGAAGCAACTGTAGAAACTGGAATAGCAAGAATATCCCTGGCAAGTCTTGCCAACTCCGGATATCTAGATTCTTCAACTTTCCAAAACTCAAGCACATTAAGAGAGATTGTTCTCGGTATTCTTGGCTCATCCAAATACATCTCCAGCTGAGACCTTCTTCTACCAGTATAAATGAATTCATCTCCATCATAGACATCAAATTCCTATTAAAAAAATAAGAAAAAAAAATTAAATCACAAGTCAAATGATAAACAAAAAAATCATAACTGAAAATATAATCTAAAAAGTTGTATTAAATATCTGATAAAAGTTATGTGATGATGAAGTCTCACTTTCAAATAAAATCTGGGAATTATCAGTTTTGGGAGTAGAAGAAGTCCCTTGATTAGAAGAATAAAATTGCTGCATATACTCATCAAATAGGCCGAAAAGTGTTTCCCTCACTTTTGCTAATTCTCTAGAATTTTGACCATATAACTTCCGATAGCTAAACTCAAGCATTTGAAACTTATACCGAGGGTCAAAAACAACAGCAACTGCCAATAGAACATTAAATTCACCCCAATACTTCTCAAATTTCTCCACCATCTTTGTAGCTATTTTCCTCATATACAAATCAGGGCTTCTAATATGCTCAACCAACTTCACTTGAATAAAAAAGACTTCAAGAAAATACAAGTTGGCAGTAGGATAAAGAGTCCCAGAGAAAGTGTTTGTAGCATTATAAAACATACTCATAAATTCACAAATCTTCTCAATCTTCTCCCATTCTTCTCGAGTTGGACAACTTTTAAAATTAAAATCACTCAATTGAAGATTCTCAAATGCACGACAAAAATAAAGAGCTCTAGCAAGCATCTTATATGTAGAATTCCATCTAGTAGGAACGTCTTGCACTAACCCTTTCCTTGATTCCAAAGAAGTTTGTTGAATAGATAAAAGAAACTTTTCCTTTCTCGCTTAAGATTCTTTGACATACTTCACACAATCTCTAACTTTATCCACAAAGTGTCAATATCTTTCAAACCATCTTGTACAATCAGATTGAGAATATGAGCACAGCATCTCAAATGAAACAAATCACCATTTCTCAGCAATGCATTATTCAACACAAGTTGCTTCTTAAGTATACCAACACATGCATCATTCGCAGAAGCATTATCCAAAGTAATGGAAAACAATTTCTTTTCAATACCCCATTTCCTAACTAGAGTATAAATCTTTTCACTCAATGCTAAACCAGTGTGGGGGGGTGGAAGGTAAGAGAAGTTCATAATCCTTTTTTGTAATACCCAATTTTTATCCACAAAATGAGCAGTTAAGCATAGATAACCATCAGTCACAATAGAAGCATCACTTGTCAAACATATTCTACTAGGACATTCTTGCAATTCAGATCGAATCTTGTTTGACTCTTTCAAATATATTTTCCGAATATCAGCTTTCACAGTATTCCTTGTAAATCTAGCAGCATCAATCTTGAGGTACTTAATCATTTCCTAAAAGCCATCATATTCAACAAAAGAAAATGGCAAATCATGTCAAATTATTGCATGCACAAACAATTCTCTAAATCTTTCTTGAGAGAAATTTGAGTCTTTAATAATACTCATGCCTGACTTATTATCAGAAGTAATCATATACTAA
This sequence comes from Knoxia roxburghii, assembly GCA_030378225.1. Classification (NCBI taxonomy): domain Eukaryota; kingdom Viridiplantae; phylum Streptophyta; class Magnoliopsida; order Gentianales; family Rubiaceae; genus Knoxia; species Knoxia roxburghii. The sequence continues at coordinate 41,370,059 of CM059415.1, read as the reverse complement.
CCAATGGTTTTAGTTGCCATTTTCATGCACTTATCAACATGACGACAGAGATTACCAGTACCATTCTTACTTTCAGCATTATATGGCTTACCACATTTGTTGCACGCACAAATGAGTGGCTTATCAGGTTTTTTGGGATCTTTGGGAAGCATATGAAAATGGTTCCAAACTGTTGATGTGAGCTTTCTTTGTTTTTTTTTTTTTCACGCCACCCATGATTCTTGATCCCTCACCACCAACACCATCATCATCGCCCCCCCCCCCCAAATTCAACAGCTGCAAGTTTAATTGATTCTTCGTCGTCCGTTTCAATTTCAAAAGCATAACCGGGATCAAGATTTGAGTCTTCCATAAGTTCCTAAAAGCACAAAAGAATTATATTATCAATGCAATGTATTCATCAGTTCATCTAACAGGCCTTGAAACCACTTCAATTCAGATTCATAAAGCAGAGCCTAAGAAAATGATACACAAAAATTCTAGGCCAATTTTTTTTTTAGTCACAAAGTAGTAAGAAACTTTCTAGCCAGGTTCTTGGGGAGATGTATGAAACCATTTGAGCCCTAAATGCGGAATAATACTTGATGATTCAAGGTTAAGGGGTGTAATCAGTGAAGAATTTCATTCAAATCATAGTTGTGTTCTAATAGTAAACAAATGAATATCATGCATTAATTTCCCATAAATTTCACAAAACTCTATGTTGAGCATTCCATTTGAAGCTTCAATTCAAGAGAGATATCGATCAATGTAAAGGATGCAAAGGAAATGGCAGCAAAATGATATGGTTCATTCTAACCTTAAATAACCTTCAAAAAACAAAGCAGATTTTTTACCCTTCTTTTTCAGGACTGGATTTATAATAACCTGCACTAAAACAAGCTTCATTAATGGATAATATCCAAAGCTAATTTAGAGGGACAATTCCACTACAAAAATTCCATCGCATACCAAAAGATAAGAATTACAGGAAATCCACTAAATAAAAATTGTCAAAGTACCTCAGGTAATTTCAAACAAGTACTGCATTACTTCAAGTCAACTGTTGATCAAGCAATTTGTACGACTGTTTCATCAATTCTATGATATTCATAGGGATATAGGTGATCCAATGGATAGAATTTAACTATTTCCAATAACATTCATTATTAGAAATGATACATGATTGTTGGCCAGCAAACAGAGACACAAACTACATGTTTAAACAAAATCCAAACCACGACCCATTCAAGGATGATATCATTGTGTTTACTGGAAATCATTCCCGCAATGTAAACATACTGAAATTTGAGAAACAAATGTGGAATACAAACAAAATAAGGACCCAATGAGGCATAATAGATGGGCTAGGAAAATGTCTATGGTTAAGAGTTTAAAATTCAAGATTAACATCCAAGTAATCGATCACAAATTCACAATAATAACTCCCTATGGTAAACTTAAAAATGACTTCATCTACTCTCAGAACAAGTGAGTATGAACATGCCAGCATGTGACTAATGCCAGAATATCCAAATATTCACTACATAATGTGTTTAGTTTACTAGTACAAATCCTGTCAAAGGAATTACATCCAGCAGAATTACATAGTTTGATGATAGTGGTAGTGTAATCAAAAAAAAAAAAAGAGTAAAGCCTACCTTTACAGCATTCAACCAAATCAGAAGTCACCTATAGTACAAATCATGAGAAGTTGGGGCAAATCCCACTTAATCCATAAATAGAATTGTTTTAGCTGGTAATCAGAATTAAGAGATCCAAAGCAGACAAATATTTGAAGAAACCAATAGAACTGGTGATTCAAAAACTCAGCTAAGTTATTACTTCTAGTACCCTAAAGATCCAAAAAATAAAAAATTAATGCGAGTCAACAAACCACATCCAGCCAATCATATCCAATCAAGGACCTAAGATGCTCAACGGAGAAGAATCTATTTTTATCTCTTCCACCTTGCTAAATGTAAAACATAACTAAGAGGACGACTGTATTGACAACATGACAACTTAGGAAATGCCAAGACCAAGGAAGCATACCTTAAGGAAGATTCTGAGGTTTCATACAATCGATAAATAGAACTAGATTTCTCTTTTGAAATATCTTCTTTATAAAAACCCCCCTTGAAATTCTAAATCAAGGTCACCAAGACTTTTGGTCAGTCATTTCAGCCTCTCTTCAGAAAAAATGTTGTGATCAAGAAGAGAAAAATATGAAAAACAAGAATCCAATAATAACAAAACAGAGAATCACACGTGGTTATTGCACAGTAGCTAAAATGAAAGGAAACTATTTTGGCCCATAATTCATAACTACATTAATGAATTTTGGAGTATTTCTGTTTTCAAGTAGAACATAATAGCACAGAAAAATAAAAAGCATTTACAAGATATCCAAAGAACAACCTACAACATTCAGTGATAGTGTAGGTGTGAAAAACAAAAGAATGCAATTTACAAGAGTTATCCTGTACAATAAGTTCCATGAAATTTACATCAGTAGCTTTAATACAAAAATAATACAATAACCAAAATCAATAACTCGCTCATTGATGAAGTTCTCTCAATTGTGACTACCTCAAACTAGATGAACCATGCAACAAAGAATTATAGGCAAAACACAAAAGAACTAGAAATTGACATCATTTCATCACATCTAAATTTGTTTATTGGAAGTTTCACAAAGAAACCTTTTCATAAAAGAATATAAGCTAAACTCATCATTTTTAGGAGTGAGCAGAGTAAATATTCTGAAAAAAATTTCTTAATGACTCAAAAAGATCAATTAAACCTTTTTTTTGAAGGAGGGCAAACTTCTCGCGCTGGTTCATGGAGACCCTAAATCCTTTCAAACATGAAGCAAACAGAGAATTGAATTAGGGGTTTTGTTATATTGAAGGAGTGGGTTCTTTTGGTGGTGCTACGTGACCGGGAGAGAGGCCAGACAGCCAGCTGTGGCGAGGGTTGACCAGCGGAGGGAAGGGACAGTTGGGGAGAGAGAAGAGAAAGAAAAAGAAAAGGGGATTGTAGGGTTTTTTGTATTTGGGGGAAAAAATTTTAGTCATGTTTTTTTTTTTTTTTAATTTTGCGGGTTCACGGGTCAACCTGCCAACCCGGCGGGTTGACCTGAACCTAACTTGGAGATAAACGGGTCGACAAGAACCCGACCCGTTTACTTAATCATGTCAAAAAACTCAACCCTAACCTGTGTTGGTGTATGTGCCCTAATGAGGGCTATTTATGTAAATAAACTTTGAGGGTATTTATGTAAATAAGACATTTGTCGCTTGATTGATTGTTTATCAAATGAGTTAATTTCATGATAATTATATTCTTGTGCGTATCTAATTTCATGAAATCAATCCACTAAAAGAAACACTCCATGGACTAATAGATCATGAGTGATTCTTTTGAGCATACTCGTACGAGGATCCTTAGACCAGAAATCACTGCATGGTCTTAGGTGAATTATGGTGTACTTTGACATATGCCTAACGGGACTGTAACAGGTTGCCAAGTATGGGTATGATTGGGTACACTATGAGTCACACTAAGATATGTAGGTGAAGTGATGGGACTACAAATCTCTCTTAAATGAGAGATGATATCCGGGCCACTTGATAGTGAACTGAGAAGTGCATGGCCATGCCCGAGAAATGATAATTGTTATTATTTGCTCGAATAGAATCTGTGTCACTGAGAGATCAAGTAAATTGTTTAGCTTAATAAGGATGATGGTTCCATGCCTTATGCTAAACGGGATATCGATGTAGAGGACCGTGCATAGTATGTTTAGAAAGGTTGCGTTGAATCGCCATTCGACCATTCATTCTAAATGGAGTAGTCATCATGTCTTGCTAGAGGCCACTGATGATTTATGGATTAATCTGTGAGATTAATTTATCCATTGTCAATTTGGAATGGACCTACAGGATTGCACGTAAGTGAGTTCGAAGATTCTTGACGGTACTATGTATAATTGTTATACTTAGAAGAATAATATTAAATTAAATAGTTTAATTAAATATTATTGAGAAGTTTTGGGGTATTAATTAATAGCTAATTAATTACTCAGGAAGAATTGAGAGAGACTGACAAATCAAGGGATCTAGTTGCAATTGAGGTTCTTGACCCATCAGTCTGATCCATGGGTAAATGGTTTGATCCATGGGTCAAGTAAAACCCAAATGAGTAAAAGTAAAATATTATATTATATTTTATAATATTAAATATTTTATTTTAAAAACCACCCGGTGGTTGTGGGATTTGAAAAATAGACTTATTTTTTGATAAATAGAGTCTGTTGAGAGGAAATTGAGCGACAGAATTTTGAAAACAGAAAATAGTTTTCTAAGTTTTCTCTCTTTTATCTCTCAAAATATTTCTCTCTCTCGCTCTTCAAAACTTCTTCACAGGAATCTACTAGCATCGAAGAACTCCGGTGCCTGAGAGTAGAGGACGCTTCAAGGAAGTGTTAAAAGGAAAGACGACGAAACGCCATTTTCTCAGAGGAGCCAGGCGACGAGCGCAACCAATTACGCATCGAGGGTAAGACCCGATCCTTATAGTTTAGGATTCCGCCATTTAATTAGATTAAACGCCTAAACTTAAAATCCAACAACCCACTTTTTTTCGTGTCGTGTTGTCGTGTCGTGTCAGAGATTGCCAGCCCTAGCTGCTACCGGCGGTCATCATCGGTGCCGCCTCCTGCCGCCACCTCCTCCTTCACTTTTCCCACGCTATTTGGTCTTCTTGCAATTCTTTCTGGGTTTTCCTGGGTTTCTACGAATTAACGATAATCCAAAACCCACGAATTCAAGTTGCTCACCATAACGCCTTCGATTACAAAAATCAATTTTCCTACTACAAGGCTTTCTAGGAAAATTAAATAATCAAAATTACATAGAAAAAATCCTACTACAGATTTAATCTAACCCTACACGGCTTCCAGCACGTGGTTATACTATTACAAACATTCATAATAAAATTAAATCCGGACATGTCCCGGAGTTTAATTATAACCCATACAAACGTAACCATAATAGTCAGGTTTTCTTAACCAGCTGCAAAATAAAATCATGTAATAAATCGAACAAGCACAAAACCCAAAACCAGGCTCTGATACCAATTGAAAGGATTGCCACATAGGATCTGGGTTTGCACTTGCTCGATTTACCACGCAACAAAAGATTTCTAATTAAAAGTGAAATCTTAGAAAAGTACCTTTGAAGCGTGCACTCAGGTGATTCTCTTGTATGCCTCAAGACTTTGACTTCACGTTGTGTGGGCAACGAACTAGAAGTCAATTGATCAACTAATCACCACAATCCACCTGTTAGAAAATTCTAGCACCGCAGCACATGGCACGTACGGTAAACGCACCGCCCGGATAGAGAGAGAGAGAGAGAGAGAGAGAGAGAGAGAGAGAGAGAGAGAAAAACACACGCAGCTGGTAAAAAATAAGGCCAAAATTTTAGGCAAACAAGAAGAAAAACCAGCCGCACTCTCTCTCTAAAATCTGACTTTTAGAGTGAAAAATTATTTTCTCTCTCTAGAATTTTATCTCTCTAGTTTTCTTGTCTTGAAAACTTATGGAATTGTGTTTTTTGAATAACTAATCCCTTGTCTATATATAGAGTTACAAGAGAGACCCCAAGTTGGTTTAGGATTGGTCTTCCGAATAGGTTTAGGTAATTAATTAGTTTCCAAATCCAATTAGGCAACGAATCTGATAGGATAAACCAAATCCTACTAGATTTCCTAATCTCTAAGATTTCCTAATTTCAATTGAAATTTAAGACTTAATTAATTAATTAAATAATTTCACTTTGTTAATTACACAATTAACCCTTAGGAATTAATTAAATAATTTCACTTTGTTAATTACTCAATTAACCCTTAGGAATAATTAATCAATTAATTAATTCTTCCTATTCAATTAACTCATTACAAAATTAATCGTACCACTAACGGATTAATTTTGGCACTACCATCCTACACCAGAATTGCTTCCAAAATAATTTAATTAAATTATATTCATAATCTCCCCACATCAAAGTTATAGTGCTCGTTAATATATTAATTTACTGATAAATTAATTAATTAACTTCTTTAATTCTGAGACTAGTACCACTCGACCTTTTTACTATACCGGACATAAGTCCACCGGTCGGGTTTAGTATAATAAACATTTCGAGCTCATCTCGGGAGCACCATCACCCCAGACGCACCGGTACATGGTTTCCTTTCGACAAACAGCAGCACACCAAGTAACTAAACACGCGCACCCTACTTACTGAGACTATTGACCACAATTGACCTCACCTTCTGGCAGATGAAAGTACACTATGTCTAATCATCATGCCCGCTCGAGTCTATGGATTAAAAGATAGAATACAAGGAATGATTTGTCTATTAATTCAATACAAGAAAAATCACTCCTAAAGGTCAAGTTGAATATGCCCCGGGCATATCTATATGATTCAATTAGTTTAGACAAACCAATTATCCGAATCACATAATAACCTAAACCGACAGTTTGTCCAAAGCTGTCTCGGTTACGAACCTTATTTATATATTATGTCTTTCAACCAATGATGAGATCTACTGTGTCACACAAGACACCTCATCATCTACTTACATAATATAAATGGACACATTATGCACAACAAATTATAACCAAAACATAAATCAATATATTAATCTGGAAAATTATACAATACAAGCATAGCTTATGTATTCAACTCCAACATGGTTGTGAATGGTCATCGACTCAAATATTTTCTTGTGAATGTTAACACTGCTTCTGATAATGAAATTTGTTTATTTCTACTTATTTATGAGGAGTAATCAGAAGTAGGAATGTGTTTAGCCAAAGACATTAAAGAAATGCGCTTATTATGAGGCAACCCAATTTCTCAAGTTTTTGTAGTTGTTTTTAGTGATTTAATTACTTTTTAAGTTGATTTTTGGTAGGAAACATTCAGGGGAATTCCAGTGAACAAATTTTCCCCCTACATGCCCAGGTCAATTTTCCTTGATTTTTTTTTGTGTGTCTGGGCAGAATACAAAGTTTCCCCTGACATGCCCATGTCAAAAATCCGAAAAAAAAAATTTTTCCTTTTCCCGTTTTTAATTTACTTAGGGTTTTTCTCTGCACCCATTTCATTTTCTTCACATCAGCCGCACGAAGTATTTCTTTTGTATCCCACAAGCTTCGTTCCCCCAAAAGAAAAAAAATGTTCGGCCATCTCAGAAATCTATGCGACCAGGCTAGCACCGACCATCACCCACCACTTCCGCCATATCCTGTTCATTCACCGGGCACCCAAGTAACTCAGCAACGTCACCACATGTCTTACCCATCCGCGAGCCGTGCCGGGTTCAGCCCATTCTAGCGGTGGAGCAGTCTTTAATTTTGGGGGATTGTTTGAGTTGGGTGCTGACTTTTTAATTCATTTTTGCATTTGATCAGTGGTGAGAATACAGTCTAAGGCCAAGAGGCCCCACTAGAGGAGGAACGATTAGCTCAATGGCCTTCAAACAAATAATTTGAGAAATGAACTCCAATCTCCACGCCCTTTGCGCACATGTGGGTTTGAAACCACCAATTCCTCCACCATAGAGAAGCTTCTCTACACCTTACTAACTTTTGTTATTTATTTGTTTATTTATTTTTATTATGTCTTGGTGATGTTTGTTTTAGCGAACCTGTTTATGCCTATTTTTTTCTACATTGGGGACAATGTAGAGTTTTGGTGTGCGGGATTGTTTTGTATGATTATTGTTTTTGGGGATGGTTTTGTGTTTTATTGTGTTTAGAGTCTAGGTGTGGGGGAGATGTAAATGTTATATGTTTTGTGTTGAAAAATTGATATGCAATGTGTGATTTGGTGAGGTAAGGATGAGATGTAGGGAATATTAGTAGTATTGTGTGTTGGATGGCTATAATTGTTCCTTGTGATAATTCAGATGATGAAACTTGTGTGAGTGACACCCAAAAAGCTAGAAAATTTAGTTTTTGAGCCTTAATGAGCAACAGTTCTTTCTTGTGCTCAATTGTTTTTTCTTTAGAGTGTTTCACACATAGTTTGAATCTTCTTGGGTTTGCTTTGTTATGCATGTTACTGATATTTGTGAATTTGAAGTACAAAAAGGATAAAGGTAATAGGATAACCAAAGTTATCTTGCTTGAAAAATCCAACCGTCTATGCTTACCCTTAGTAACCTTTTTGAAGCTTGGACCTTATTCTTTGATTGTAAAGCCACTAAATTAAGCCTAGGCCTGTGTTTAGCTTCCTCTTGTTGCGTAGTTATTGAAAGAAGTGTATGCTTGGTTGTTAACTTGGGTTTGTGGTATGAAGGCGGACATTATAAGGTAATAATAACTCATTAAGTATAAGTTATGCTCTAACCGAGGCTATTGAAAAAAAAAAGAAAAAAAGAAATGTTGGAAAAAGATAAAGAAAAAAAAGAAAATGAGCCAATATAAACAAATTCAAATGAATTTGTGTGGCTAGAAAAAAAAAAAGAAAGGATTGTGGAAATAGCTAAGTTTGAAATTCTTTGCGGGTTACTAGTGTCTTGCATAGGTAATCCCCGGTAAGATGGTTGAAGGGTTAACGATCAAGTATGTACTTTCTTTCATAATTGTAGCCTATGTTTGATCTTTGTTTATCCTACCTTGTCCTGAACCTCATTATTATTAGAGTTTAATACATAAGCTATGCTTGTATTGTAATTTTTCCCATTTTAATATATCGATTTTATGTTTTGGTTAAATTTGTTGTGCATTATTTGTCCATTTATATTATGTAGTTAGATGATGAGGTGTCTTGTGTGACACATTAGATCTTATCATTAGTTAAAAGACATAATGTATAGATGAGGTTCGTAACCAAGACAGTTTTGGACAAACTGTCAGTTTAGGTTATCATGTAATTCAGATAATTGGTTTGTCTAAACTGATTGAATCATATAGATATGCCCGGGGTCTATTGAACTTGACCATTTAGAATGATTTGTCTTGTACTGATTTAATAGACAAATCATTCTCAGTATTCTATCTCTTAATCCCTAGACTTGAGCGGGCATGAGGATTAGACATAGTGTACTTTGATATGCCAACAGGTGAGGTCAATTGTGGCCAATAGTCTCGGTGGGTTGGGTGCACGTGTTTAGTTACTTGGTGTGCTGCTGCTTGTCAAAAAAAAATCATGTACCGGTGTGTCCGGGGTGATGGTGCTCCCGAGATGAGCTCGTTATGTTTATTATACTAAACCCAGCTGATAGACTTATGTCCAGTATAGTAAAAAGGTCGAGTGGTACTAGTCTCGGAATTAAAGAAGTTAATTAATTAATTTATCAGTAAATTAATAAATTAACGAGCACTAAATCTTTGATGTGGAGAATTATAAATAAATTAATTAAATTATTCCGGAAGCAATTCTGGTGTAGGATGGTTGTGCAAAAATTAATCCGTTAGTGGTACGATTAATTTTGTAATGGGTTAATTGAATAAGTATAATGAATTATTTAATTAATTAATCCTAAGGGTTAATTAATTAATTAACAAAGTGGAATTATATAATTAATTAATGAAGTTTTAAGTTTCAATTAGAATTAGGAAATCCTAGAGATTAGGAAATCTAATTGGATTTGGTTTATCCTATTAGATTAGTTACCTAATTAGATTTGAAAACTAATTAATTACCTAAACCCATTAGGAAGACCAATCCTAAACCAACTTGGGGTCTCTCTTGTAACTCTATATATAGACAAGGGATTAGCTATTCAAGACACACAACTCATAAGTTTTCAAGACAAGAAAACTAGAGAGATAAAGTTTAGAGAGAAAAAATAATTTTCTCCCTCTTGGAAGCTTAGAGGTGGCCGAATTTTTGGTCCCAGGTGAAGGAAAACAGAACAAGGCCGGGCTAAATCGAAAATCTCACTTTCGTGCAATGCATTCCAAAATCGGAAACTTTCGACAAAGATCAGGCTCAAATTCATTTTCCCCTGGATGGATCTAGGCTTATACTTATTTAATTTATTAAATCGGGACACCAAGATTCAAACTTTAAATTAAAAGCGGAAACTTTAAAGTTTATACCTTTGTAGCAAAGTCCCAAGCAATAAAGAAAACCAATTCTTTAGGCAAGCGAAATCCACAAGAAATCCAAAAAATAACTCCAAATCGACTCCAAACTAGTGTGGGCTAGTGTCTACAGAGTAGTCCAAAGCAAAATAAAGAAATCCCAAGGAAACCCACATCGAAAAAACTCAATCTGCCCAAAACAGATTTAGCCGAAGACTTCTCCACAAAACTAAAGCTACCGCCAGAACTTTGAAGGGACTTCGCCTGGAAAAGCTCCGACCGGTCGGAGATCTAGACACTAGCTCAAAGCTCTCGCCAAGCTAGCAGTTTACCACACCGGCTGAAACAAAACCACGGCGGCTCAGCGGCCGGAATCCAATCGCCGGCGGTGATTTTTGGTGAACAACAAGGACAACGGCGGCGGCTTCAAAATCGATGGACAAAATAAAAGGGCTGAGTTATTTTCGAAGAAGAAAGATCCTAGCTAACTTCGAGGAGAAGATTCGAAGAAGAAAAAATTTTCTCACTCTAAGCTAGACTTTCTCTCACTAGGCTAAGTGGCCTCCAAGTTCCTTGTGTTTTCAAATGCCTAACAAGGGATATTTATAGGGAGCTTCTAAGGAGACCTAGTGGGCCTTTGAGTTGGGCATTTTAGTTTGACTTTCGTTGACCCCTTAGTCTATGATTAATTAATTCATATAAAATTAATTTCTTAATCCACTTTGTCAATTAAATATTAATTAAACTTTTAGGATTAATTAATTCACTTTATCTATTAGTCAAACGCATAATTAGTCGTACCACTAACGGACTAATTATGGAACTACCGCTCAAAAATAACTTTACATCACGCCACTTTATTTTCTTCTATCTTCCCACATCAAAGATCTAGTGCTCGTCAGTTTATCAATTTACTGACAAACTAATTCACTGACTTCTTGGTATCCGAGATTAGTACCACTCGACCTTCTTATTATACCAGACGTAAACTCCACTGGCTAGATTTAGTATAATAAACCTTACAAGCTCATCTCAGGAGCACCATCAACCCAGCGAACCGGTACATGGATTCCTCCGACTAACAACGACACATAAGAAGCTAAACACTGCATACCCAACCTACCGAGTTATAGGCCTCAATTGATCGGACTCTTTGGCACATCAAAGCATACGATATCTAACTCTCACGCCCGTCTCAATATCGAGATTGAGAGACTGAATGCTAGGACCGAATTGACTACGCCGATCAGTACAAGTCAATTCTATCCAAAAGCTATCTATTGTGTCTTTCCACACCCCGTTATCTAGTTTTATGATATAATGGAACAATTTAATACTGAAATAAAATGATATGTCATTTGTGAATATTAGTTTTTGATACAAGTCATAGCTTTTCTGTATTCAAAACTAACACCATGTGGCTGCGAAGTTCATTTTTCTGGCGAGTTTTCCCGGCGTAGTTTTTGTGTTGATTGCTGATCAATTGGTTGCTAGATTGTTGCCCACACAACGTGCAATCCAAGTTTTGAGTCATACAAGTCATCACCTGAGTTAACAAGTTTCAAGAGGTATATTCTATGATTTTGCTTTTTATTAGAATTTATTTTGTTGCGTGATAAATTGAATAAGTTCAAACCCAGATCCTGCGCAATGTTATTTCAAGCAAGGGTTGGAATTGTTAGTTTTGAATACAGAAAAGCTATGGCTTGTAACAAAAACTAATATTCACAGTTGACATATCATTTTGTTTCGGTATAAATTTGTTCCTTTATATCATAGAACTAGATAACGGGGTGTGGAAAGACACAGTAGATACCGTTATTGGTTAAAGTATTGATATATTAAAAGTATGCTCGTAACTGAGATAGTCTGAACATACTATCGGTATAGGTTATCGTGTGGTTTGGAAATTAGTTTATCTAAACTAGTTTAAATCACACGGATATGCCCAGGGCATATTGAGCACGACCAGTTTGGATAGAATTGACTTATACTGATTGGCGTAGTCAATTCGATCCTAGTATTCAATCTCTCAATCCCGAGATTGGGACGGGTGTGAGAGTTGGATATCGTATGCTTTGATTTGCCAAAGTGTGCGGTCAATTGAGGCCTATACCTCTGTAGGTTGGGTATGCGGTGTTTAGCTTCTTACGTGTCGTTGCTAGTCGGAGTGGTACTAATTATGCATTTGACTAATCGACAAGGTGAATTAATTAATCCTAAAGGTTTAATTAATATTTAATCGACAAGGTGAATTAAGAAATTAATTCTATTTGAATTAATTAATTCTAAGGGTTCGATTAAATTAAATTAACGAAGTGGGTTAAGAAATTAATTCGAATGGGTCGATTGGAGTTGATTAGTTGGGAAAGACTAAGCGGTCAATGAAAGTCAAATTAAAAGGCCCAACTCGAGAGCCCATTAGGTCTCCATTAGAGCTCTTATAAATAGAAAGCTTAAGGCCAAAGAAACTTAAGAAAATCTTGCAAGACATTTATGTCTTCCTTAGAGTGAGAAAGTTCTAGAGAGAAACTCTCTTCCCTTTTGAGTTTTCTTTCAAAAATGAACTTAGATTCTCACTTCTCGATTTAGATTAAGCTTGAAAGATTAAACTTTTAGATAGCCCATCGATTTTTGGAGTTGCCCACTGCTGGAAATACTGTTCACGCCGGACATTGTTCACGGACACTGTTCACTCCGGGGTGCTTGATCCAGCTGGGTTTGTGTTGATCTCTTCCTTGGGTTGGTGATCCACAATCCCGGTTGTCCAGATCGTGACCGGAGTTGAAGTGGGTTCGATTTTATTGGTGAGAAAAGTAGTGGGCAGCAGTTTTTTGGGTTAAAGGTTTGATCTTTTGGGCAGATTTGATCTAATTGAGAGATTTTCTTGGCGTGTTTCTCGTGGGCTTTGGTAGCAGACTTCGATAGATTATTGCCCACGCAATATTCAAAGTTTTCTCGGAGTTATCTTTTGGATTTCTTGTGGAATTCGCATAAAGATTGGATTTTTCTTTTGCGTTGGACTTCGCTACAAAGGTATAACCTTTAATCCTTCCGCTTTTAATTAAAGGTGTGATATTTGTGTGTTAGATGTCGTTTTAATAAATTAAATAAGTATAAGCCAAGATCCGTTCGTAGGTAAATGAATTTGAGCCTGAGCTTGGTCAAAAGCTTCCGATTCTGGAATGCATTGCACGAAAGTGAGGTTTTTGATTTAGCCCAGGCTTGTTCTGTTTTCCTTCAGGAATAGCAATTGTGCTAGCGTCTAGGCCTGGTCAGAGATTCCGATTCTGGAATGCATAGTATGAAAGTGAGTTTCTGACTAGGCCCGGCCAGATAATCTTTCAGGAATAGCGATTGTGCTAGCGTCTAGGCCTGGCCAGAGATTCTGATTCTGAAATGCATAGCACGAAAGTGAGTTTCTAGTCAGGCCCTGGATGATAATCTTTCAATTATAACCTGAGATGAAGACTTTTTGATTTGTACTTTGAATTCATTTGAGTGATAGTAATGTGATATCTTTGCAAGCTTATGGTAAGAACATTCTATGTGGTGAACTTGAGTGATTAATTGTCATTTAAACACTTTGAGTGCATGAGCGAATTACTTGAGAGGTGGGTGTCATTCTTGCTTGTATTTGAGTTTGGAGAGTTATGAGGAATGGGTATAGTCATTGAAAATGCATGGTACTATGAAAGTTTCTTATATGAATTGCGAGTTTTGCTAGATTGTATATTGTATATTGCATATTGAGGATCCATGTGTTGTTTGCTTGTTTTGTTGTTTTTTATTTTCTTGTCGAGTCTTGAGTCATGCTTGGGGACAAGCATTGTTTAGGTGTGAGGGATTTGATGATCTTAAAATTCATTATTTGAATTCACGCTAATTTGGGGAAATTTGGATGCATTGTAGGATCTAATGCGGATGTTTTTGTATTTGTAAAGAGAAGGTTTCGCTCGCAGTAGAACGGGCTATTTTGGATGATTTTTTGGAAGAATTGGAAGCTACAAAGAAGAAGAAAAGCTAGTGGGCTGGACTGAAGAGCTTAAGAGTGATGAGAACAAAAGAATTTGGATTTTTTATTGAGACCCGTGATTTAATTATGTAAAAGGAGATTGGCATTGGGTTTTAGATATTTGATTGGGGCTTCAATTGGTAGTAATTGGGCTGCAGTTTAGGGGAAAGCTATAAGCTTCATTAGGTATTCTTTTTAAAAAGACAATTTGGACACATTTTTGGCCAAGGGGGGAGCACTCAGGTTTTTGGCGACAATTCTAGAGGACAACAAAGTTGGGGACAGCAGACTTGGTTTTCTTTTCGGTTGGCGTGCAACACTAGTACTAGTATTTTTTATGTTTCTTTTAATTTATGAAGCACAGTTTATATATTATTTTTAGAATTTTAATTGTGAGTAGCTAATTCTCTATATTAGTCCAAGGAATTAAACCCTTCGATGTTGATTAAATTGTGAGATTGAATAGTTTTTAATATTAATTAATTCATAGTTATTTATTTATTCTCATGATTTGTCTTGCGAATTATTTGACACTGTTTGAGTCGCTGGTAGCATTCAAACTTTTCTAAGTAATCTAATCAATTCGAATACACAAGGTTTGGTATTCCTAAGAGTTTCAATATAACTAATCACATGCTACGTAGGTTAGCGTTTTGAAGAGAATAAATAATCGAATTCTAATTAATCAAGGTTTGTTTAATTGTTATTTGAATTGGGTCATTGACTATCATGATATAGGTTCTAGAAGGTTCCAGAATTGGTCATTGATTATAGATGCAATTAACGGTAATTATATGGTGGGCCTATAGGACCACCATGAATTTTACTCCTACCCCGCTACAGTGGCGCTACAGTAATGCGTTACTACAGTACGCGCTACAGTTGCGCGCTAAAGTAACGCGCTATAGTACCTTCCTTTCTTTTGTTATTTTTGGCTATTTTTTTATTTTATTTTTTTGCCTTCCTCTTTGAGATTTTTTTTCGTCCGTTTTTTTTTCTAAACAATTCAGTATTTTTTTTAATGTTTTTGAATTTTATAAAAAAATTATTTTTAAATTATCATTTTATTTGTTTATAATTAAATAATTTTAGATATTATGATACATATTATGGACGTTTTTGTTGTATGATATGATTTCTTTTATATTTTTGATCTGATATCTAAAGTCTGTTGATCTGATGTCTACTATTTTGTGATCTGATGTCTATATAATCATGATTTGATCTACCTTGTTAAGTATATTTTAGTTCTACTGTATGATTTCTTTTATATTTTTGATATGATATCTATAGTCTGTTGATCTGATGTCTTGTATTCTTTGATCTAATGTTTATATAATCCTGATCTGATCTCCCTTGTTAAGTATGTTTTAGTTCTTATGTATGATTTCTTTTATATTCTTGATCTGATATCTATAGTCTGTTGATCAGATGTCAAGTATTCGCTGATCTGATGTCTATATAATCCTAATCTGATCTCCTTTGTTAAGTATGTTTTAGTTCTACTGTATGATTTCTTTTATATTCTTGATCTGATGTCTATAGTCTGTTGATCTGATGTCAAGTATTCGCTGATCTGATGTCTATATAATCCTGATCTGATCTCCCTTGGTAAGTATGTTTTAGTTATATTGTATGATTTCTTTTATATTCTTGATCTGATACCTATAGTCTGTTGATCTGATGTCAAGTATTCGCTGATCTGATGTCTATATAATCCTGATGTGATCTCCCTTGTTAAGTATGTATTAGTTTTATTGTATGATTTCTTTTATATTATTGATCTGATATCTATAGTATATTTATTTGATATCTACTGTATTATCATTTTTTTTAAAAAAAGTATTTTTTTTAAGTATGTTTTAGTTCTATTGTATGATTTCTTTTATATTCTTGATCTGATATCTATAGTCTGTTGATCTGATGTCAAGTATTCGCTGATCTGATGTCTATACAATCATGATGTGATCTCCCTTGTTAAGTATCTATAGTTACATAACCATTGTCAATTTCGTATGCAATAATCTTCACAACTACATCAATAGCATAATCTGATCTCTTCTAAAACAACTCCCCCCCTCCAAATTAACTACTAGTCCTCCTCCTGCACAAGTTCCTCAATCAAGTACTAGCTACCTTCTCCTGCACAAATTCCTCAATCAAATTAGCAGTTTCCCCCACAGTAGTTATGATATCAGCCTTCTCTAATCCCACAATGACGCCAAACTCGTCTTCAAGCGACATCACAATCTCAACCTACATTCATCTCACAACATCACCACGATGGGGAAAAATATAGTATTACAAATAAAGTATATGAAAATGTGCAATGGATATATAAGAAAAGAGGGCTCACAGTATCACTATAATCAGCTCCAAGTTCAATTAGTTTTGTCTCAGGGGTGACCACTTTCACATCAAACGGATCTAAAATCTTCCTCACAATCTCTATAACTTTATGGACGGTGTCTTGTTTTGCCTGCAAAATTAGTAATCCTAATCAGTCCAATTCATCAAAACCCTTGGTGAAGTATATATTTGTTTCGTCCAAAAAATAGTCTAGTTTGTAATACTAACCTCAATCACTGAAAGCAGATATAATCTAGAGAAATGGGACCGGTGGCCTTCTTCAAGATTAGGCTTGTTATGAATGCTGTAAGCCCGTTGGATTTCGTCTAAGATCTCTTTAGGAGCGACCCCAAAAAGGCCTGTTCTCAAGAATCTACAATGGATTCTCCTCACTGATTCATAATGTTTGCCATTCTCTTGGAGTTCTTTTAACAAATCCATCGCCTCATCCAGGTTTAAAGCCATCATTGCCTTTCTCTCACGTTTTTCATCAGCAGCTTCTTGTCTTTTCACTTCACCGCCTTGTTCTTTGGGCCACAACCTCCTCTCCAGCAATTCATGAAATTGATTTAGCCGATGCCCCTCAATTTTGACTAGCGACAAGGGGGTGAAGGGGGGAAACTTTGAATTTCCAGTACTTTTAAAAACTTGCAGTTGGAAAGTGTGATACAATGTGTATGGGTGATACCACTCATGAGTCACCATACCCACTACAATTTGTTTCGCACCCCTTTTTGGCTGTGATTTCAGGATAAATCTGATTACATCTACTGCCACCACATCCCCCTTGCACTTTGTCCCAATTGTGCTCTCCGGATATTCTCTCATCATTTCGGGGTCTTCCATGGTGAGTGGTAGTCGTGACACCCTTGTCCCGAACAGTCTTTTCAGTAAATACTTTTTAGCGGAGAGCGGGTAAACTATTCTTGAAGACATGCTAGGGAACCCATCAATGAAAATGGAGCAACATTAAGACCAAAAATCAACAAAAACAAACCCTCAATCAAGTTGATATTATATTAGAAGAAAGCAGATATCAGATCAGCAGATATAATACATCAGATAACAACATGAACACATCAGAACAGCATATGACAGACACCAGATCACGAAAACACAGAGATCAGATCAACTGAATACACACATCAGATCAATCAAAAACACACATCAGATCAACTTAATTCTCACATCAGATCAACAAAAAATGGACATCAGATCACTATTTTATAAGAAAATCATTTCACAGAAAGAAAACAAATTTAACACATAAATCAAATCAGGATGTAACTTATATCAGATCAAAGAAAATGAAGACATCAGATCAACTGACACATACATCAGATCAAAACAAAACAGATATCAGATCAAAATAATACAGTCAACAGATCAGTAATTTTGATAGAAACTTATTTCAAAGAACTAAAACAAAATCAAAAGCATGTAAGAGACATCAGGTCAATTGAAAATATATATCAGACAAAAAGAATATAGACATCAGGTCACAAAATAAGTAAGGCAAATATTTCAATGAACTAAAATAGACATCATATTACGATAATACAGAGATCAGAGCAACATATAACATACATCAGATCAACGAAATATAGATATCAGATCACTAACTTTATAGAAATTAACAAAATAAACAAAAACATATATCAGACATCAAAAAAAAACAAAATTTCGAACCCTAATTATATCAGATAGAAAAATTAAAAGCATAAACAGACATCAGATCAATCCAAAACATATATCAGATTAGAACAATACAGACATCGGAACCCTGATTATTCAAAGAAAATAACGGTTATAAAATTGAAATCCTATGATAGGTATGTATAATGGTTAAAAAATTAGGTTTTTGTACCTGTAGATAAATGTCGAAGCAGGAAAAACGTTGGTTTGAGAAAAATAGCATGTTTTTCGTCCGATTTGGAGACTTTTTTTAGCGTTTGAGTTGAACAGCAAGCTTTTTCTTCGCGCAGATGATGGCTATGGTGTTTTCTGAACCGGAAGAAGAGCAGAAAATCGAAATGCAGTGATCTCTGAACGTATTTGAGGTTAGAAATTTAGATCTGATGTTGTTAATGGAACGATGAAGATCGTGGGGATTAAATCAGTTTGAGAGCCACGAAGGAAGGAAGGGTTTTGGGTTTTCAGTTTCAGAGCGGGAGAAAGGAATGTATTCCGATTTAATTAAGTCGCGATACAGTGCGCGATACAGTGCCTTCCTTTTTTTTGTTATTTTTTGCTTTTTTTTTATTTTATTTTTTTGCCTTCCTTCTTGAGACTTTTTTCCGTCCGTTTTTTTTTTGCTATTGTATGATTTCTTTTTATATTCTTGATCTGATATCTATAGTCTGTTGATCTGATGTCTATTATTCTCTGATCTGATATCTATATAATTCTGATGTGATCTCCCTTGTTAAGTATGTTTTATTTTATTGTATGACTTCTTTTTATATTCTTGATCTGATATTTATAGTCTGTTGATCTGATGTCTATTATTCTCTGATCTGATGTCTATATATTCCTGATGTGATCTCCGTTGTTAAGTATGTTTTGATTTTCTTGTATGATTTTTTTTTATATTCTTGATCTGATATCTATTGTATGTTGATCTGATGTCTATTATTCTCTGATATGATGTCTATACAATCATGATGTGATCTCCCTTGTTAAGTATGTTTTGATTTTATTGTATGATTTCTTTTTATATTCTTGATCTGATATATATAGTATGTTGATCTGATGTCTATTATTCTCTGATCTGATGTCTATACAATCATGATGTGATCTCCCTTGTTAAGTATGTTTTGATTTTCTTGTATGATTTCTTTTTATATTCTTGATCTGATATCTATAGTCTGTTGATCTGATGTCTATTATTCTCTGATCTGATGTCTATACAATCATGATGTGATCTCCCTTGTTAACTATGTTTTAGTTCTACTATATGATTTCTTCTATTTTCTTGATCTGATATCTATAGTCTGTTGATCTGATGTCTATTATTCTCTGATCTGATGTCTATACAATCATGATGTGATCTCCCTTGTTAACTATGTTTTAGTTCTACTATATGATTTCTTCTATTTTCTTGATCTGATATCTATAGTCTGTTGATCTGATGTCTATTATTCTCTGATCTGATGTCTATATAATCCTGATGTGATCTCCCTTGTTAAGTATTTTTTTTTTAAAAAAACTATTTTTTTAAAAAGGCAGTGCGTCAAAAAAAAAAAAACTGTAGCGCGCAACTGTAGCGCGTACTGTAGCGCGCTACAGTAGGTAGGAGTAAAATTCATCCTACTCCTATAGCCCCACCGTAAACGGACTCGCAATTAACGGAGGTTCTTTGATTGCTGGTTTTAATTAATAGGACTAAATTGTTAGGAGGTTCTAATAATGACAACCAGTATAACCATAATTTATTTGATAAATTCTTGCATCGAGAATCAATTTTTCGCATCGAGGTGAAATAATTCCTTTGACTAGAGTTTTTCCAAATTTGATTTCATAAATATTTTGATTTCTTTTCACTTGTTTTAATTGAATTTTAATTATTAATCTTAATTCAAAAACCCCCTTTTTTCGATTACGTACTTTTAATTAGATTGATTTCACTTCAATGCTTCATATGGAGACGATTCTACTTATAGTGTGCTCCTTTAAAATCTTAGAGAGTAGGTTTTATTTTTGATTGGTTTAAAACCCATCAATTTACCAAAAATTTTATATATCTTCTAAATTTATAAAAAATTTATAAAAATTATTATTAAAGTAGCATAGATGAGCGAGATTAGAAATGAATATTTTAATTAATATTTTTAAAAAATTGATTAAAGATATATAAGTAATGTAAGATATTATTTTATTTTATGATTGATATTTTTAATTTGTGAGGACAATCTAGATATAAAAAGGGTGAAAAATAAAAAAATAAGAGTGTGAAATAAGCATTTACCATTTAAATTAAATTTTGACAATATATTATCATGCTAATCTAATTGATACTCTCTCTCTCTCTCTCTCTCTCTCTCTCTCTCTCTCTCTCTCTCCGTGTTAAATGAATAGTCCATTTAGACGGCTCAAAAGCAAATCACTTGGTCTCCTTTACCTCTCCATTTGAACCATCTGAAGAAGATGTGACACATTATTCCCACTTGTTCACTTTCCGCTTCTTATAACTACTTGCATCTTCCTCCACTTTCTCCCAACCAGTTTTTTACTGCTTTCATTGTTACCTGCAAGGGGTTACGAATGTTTGAAGCACACCATTTTTTATTTGGCTCGGATCTCTGGTTGCTCCCCAATTTCATTTCTGATCTTTTTAATAAAAATTTCACAAGTGTCAATTTTTTTATTGAGGAGATCAGAAAAGAACCAGTGAAAGGATAAGAGATCCATTGCACTTTTATTTTCGTGTACTTTTGTTCAATTTTTTTTGGGTTTTAAAGCTTGTTTATCCGCAAAGATTCACATCACCATAGTATTCAAACATGTAGAAGTTGCTAAATTCAAACAACACTCTGACCCTAATCAAAACATGGACTAATTTAATTAAAATATGGAAAAACTATGATTTTTTTTGAATTAAAAGATATATATTAATTAAAATATAGAAACCGTCCAATAATTATTGACCAAAAAAAAAATACAGCTAAAAAATATAAATTACAAGTATAACTATTATTATTATTATGTTTATTACGGATAAAACTATATAGATCTACCTTATCAAGCGGTCAATATATCACATGTCGAAATTTTAATCTAAACAAGATATATCACTAATTTTCAAATGAAACCTCTTAGATCTAATTGATACTAAATTTTTTTAACTAAACTAGCGAACATCGTCAACGACGCCATTACCAATACAACGAACTTCATTAACGAAACTGTCACCATAACAACGAACACTATCAATGAAGTCGCGACCAATACATTATCAGTAGATCTGAATCTATTTAAAGACAAAATAAAATAAAAATTGGGAATAATCTCTCTCTATTGAATGACAAAATTAAAAACAATAAAACAAAAATAGACAACAAATTTTTCTAATGATGAGAAAATGAAAAAAAAATATTTTTTGAGAGTTAAATTTGACAGAGAAAAGAGAAGAAACGTATCATAATTATAAATTAGATAGGGAGAAATGGGTTGTTTAGAAAAAATATGATTGAATCATGAAACATCGTTAGTTCAGATGGCGGACTGCACTTGAATTAAGAAGGAAAAGGATTCAAACACAAAAATAAAATTCGGTGATCACCGGTCAACCATTATCACAACCACCACCTCAACACCACTATTGTAATTGCAATCACAACCATCACTACTGATCCACCATTACTATTACTCAAAATTAATAGAACGAAGATACCAAAGAAACAACAAATAGGATATAGCAGCAATTTAGAGAAAAAACCAATGGGTTAAATTTAAAAAAAAAAATATGCCATACTGCGAGAACCAAAACTAATAGAAATGGAATGCAAACAATTGTTGGGCATAGCTTTCCTCAATTTTGGTGGCGCTGTTCAAAACCAATTTGACCTTTCACTTACTTTTCTTGTTCGTGATTTGTGATCAGCCGCCAATTAATATTCTCATACTCATCCACCGATCGAACCAGTTTGGCCTGGAACGGGAGTACAGTCGGGTCCGATGTGAAAACAACTGGACTAAGGATGATCCAGTCAAACTCGGTCAAAAATTGGGGGTTGACCGAGGGACCATATCGAACCAGTCAATAATATTTTTTATTTGGAGTGAATTATATTTATCTTTATTTAGATTTAGTCAAATTATTAATTATTCTCCAAAATTTTTGACAATTACTAATATTTTTTTGACCAAAGTCAAACATAAAAAATATCAAAACACTAAAAACTTTAACGATATTTTGTCAAAATGATATTATAAAATGATGTTAATTTTGTCTTTCAAAGTAATAATAATACTTATGTTAGAATTTTTACTCATTTTTCCCGTCGTTCAGGGGGTTAATTGTTATTAATTTGAATAGTCAAGGAACGTATACGTCATTTTCAAAACTTGATAGGGGTATTGATAGTTTGATTAAATTATATGGGATATAAATGTAATTCATCCTTTTAATTTTATGCCATTTTTAGTTTTTGCTTTTTTTTTTTTTTAAAGAGTTTCTCAAACTCTCCTCAGTTTTACTTTCCTTTGAACAACAGCAAGAACAACGTAGGTAAATAATGAAAGAAGTAAATTGCATAAATTTAACCAAATCAATAACATTTTAAAGATTTAAACAGAATAAGCTCTCTTGAGTGATTTTGTTTTTTAGATGTATGGAGGATGACAAAAGAAAGAAGGGGGCAAAAAATAACGGGAGACTACATTAAAGTCCATTGGTTTAAAGTTTTAGAATATTTACCTATAATTGTATTTGTTTTAATATTTTATTTAATAAATTTAATTCTCATGACAATATTACTCGTATTTCTTTTTAATTACTTGCTTAAAAATAGTATACCAGTCTAATTTATTTGTTTAAAATAGTGTTTAAACTAGTACACACGCCCGTGCATCGCACGGGATGCGATAGAAACGCACTAATTATTTATGATACTTGAAAATATAATAACGACTGACATTATTATTTATAATGGTTATAAGAATTTAATTATTAAAATTTTTAGTTTTTAATCATAATATTTTATATGAATTGTAAATTTGTGTAATTATTTGTAATAGAATTCCTATAAAATTATTTGTAAATTATAATATTATTAATTTATTTTTTAAATTGATTAATGACTATGAATCTCGATGAGTTCAATTCTGACTCAGATGAAGAAATTTTCGCATCAAGCAGGATCTTCTATGGTCTTTGCAGCAGATTGCAGATAAAGATGGCAATAATCTGCAAATGATTTGACAAGGACCAGAGACAGAACACAAGAATATCAGTACAGAAATGAAAAGGTAATGCTAAGAGGAATAATTCATGTAAAGCTATTATGCATTATTACAAATTCTGAAGTACTTCTTTATAAACTACATTTGTTGTAGTTTTGGCCAATTGACCATCCTTGTCACAAATGAGCACTTTCAATCCTTGTCTTGATTTAACCCTGGATATTGCAACATAGAGTTGTCCATGAGTAAAAATCGGCCGCTTTAAAAACAATCCAACATTGGAAAGAGATTGTCCTTGACTCTTATTTATAGTCATAGCAAAATAAAGAACCACTGGAAATTGTCTTCTCTGCAGCTTAAAAGGGAATTTAGTGTCTGATGGAGTTAACACCATGCGAGGAATGAATATTGGATTGCCAATATTTTTTCCGGAAATAACCTTTGCCTCAATTACATGACTTCCCAACCTGAAAATCTGCAATCTAGTACCATTGCACAAGCCAGAACATTGATCCATATTTCTAAGAAGCATAATCGGAACTCCAATTTTTAACACAAGCTTGTGATTAGGTAAACCGGATGTTGTAATAGCATTGAGTACTTCAGGAGTGTATATAGATTCATTAAAATCAGTTCGGCTCTCTGATTCACATATTGTATCAGAATTAAGATACACTATTTCTTCTCCTGGTATAGTTGACAACATATTTTCATTTATGATGTCGACAACATCATTTGTTGGAGTAAGGATTGATCTATCTTGAAAGTATGACGGATTTCATATGTTTTCAACAATAGAAGGATAAGTAGAATCCACTATGGATGCAATAGGATCCTCTGATTCCTTGATGAGAATGTCATCAGGAATTTCAATAACAGATTCTCCATCATTAGGCTCAACTACATAACCATCTCCAACCTTTAAAATCCATTCGGTAAACTCTCTGGTTTCCTCTGAATTTCCATATTCAGATTGTTTAAGCCTCATGTTTGTTGTCAATTTGAGAACTTTACAGTAATCCCACAAGTAAGAAGCATTTAAAGCAGAATGGACAATATCTTGCCTACTACCTGAAGGCACAACAGGAAGTATCTGATGAAAGTCTCCTCCAAATATAACAACTTTCCCACCAAAAAGTTGTTCCAAACTCCTTGGATTAGAGGATCGAAGTACATCCCTCAAAGTCCTATCCAAAGCCTCAAAACATAACCTGTTAATCATCGGAGCTTCATCCCATATAATCAGGTTTGTTTTATGTATCAAATTAGCCAACTCACTACCCGGTTTAATGACACACGTAGAAACTTCAGTAATATTTATAGGAATTCAAAATCTAGAATGTGCAGTCCTACCTCCAGGTAATAATAATGAAGCTATTCCACTGGAAGCAACATTGAGTACAATATCACCTTTAGCACGCAATCCAGCCGATAATGCCTTCCAAATAAATGTTTTTCCAGTTCCTCCATAGCCATAAACAAAGAAAAGACCACCCTCTCCTTTTGATACAGCATCAGTTACTTGTTGATACACCAAATTCTGTTCGTCATTCAAGCTGCAAAAAGTTTGCTGGTGCTCCATCTCCAAAGACAAATGATCATAACAAAGCTCATCTTGAATTAACTTGTTACATCCATGTGAAAAGATGAAATCATCTGGATATGGCAATGAGGGATGATTCTTGAGGCTGTTGCCATTGCTAGATAATATTTTTTCAATACGAACCAGAGCATGTTTCTTTAGTTCCTCATTAGTAAGCTGCATATCTGTAAAACAAAACACAAGATAAATTATACATTAATAATATTAGTAAATTTTTGATAATATCAAGTATCATAATTATAAGAAAAATAACATATAAATAAGGTTACCATCTAATTGAAGAATGAACCTCTGATTATGAAGAATGTCATCGGACAACAATTTCCATGTTTCTTCCCACACAACTTCAGGTCTATTTATAGCATCAGATGATAAAAGAGATGCGAACATAGTTCGTAAATAATGCCCAGATCCCCAAATGCTTGCTTCTTTTATAGCTTCAATGTACTCTTTATCGTCATCCAATAGTCCAAGGGCGTATCAAGCTTCTTTAAAAGTTGGATAAACTATGCCATTAACTGTTCGTATGTCTTCATAACATGTAGGTCCTTTGACTTTACACAACAAAATCCTCATGAAATATATTTCACTTGACCTAGGCAGCACATAATGAACCCTACCAATTGAAAAACCCCTTTTCCTTGGAGTCCACTCCTTAATCTGTTTATTCCAAACATATCTGGTAGGGAATTCATCATAAGTGAGTAACTTTGCTTCATCATATGTGTTATTGCATTTCATCCATCCTAGAAATATTGATTCATTAATACCAGGCATGTTCATAACATATTCAAGATCATCGTAATCATCAAATACAATTGACTGTTCACTAGGAAGATGAAAAGTCAACCTTTCCACGGATGGAGTCCTGTAGTGAATATTAAAACCATATAATCTCCACACCACCTCACAAGCAAAAATATACCTACAATCATAATATACCTTTATTTCATCGGTGTCCTTGTTATCTTTTCTCTGTACATTGTAAGAGCTATTTTCTGAAAGAACAGCAGTAACTCTGTCATTTCCCTTACTAATGTACTTAAAAAGATACTTGATGGCCCTAGACTGATTGCACCACTCAATGTTAATGTGAGCCCGATATCTCTTCAACAATACAGGGTTGTATGACACAACAAATCTATTGTCCAAAATGCATCCGTTCTTTTGGACTGTCCTTCCATCGTCCCTCCTCCTATAAACAGGATAACCATCATCATTAACAGAACTAAATTCCTTAAAATCCTTTGGGAATTTTTTGGAACATCTACCATGTGTCATGCATGGGCATTTAGGATTTAAAGAACCACAAGGACCATGAATCATAAATTCCTTCACAAGATCATAAATTTCAGGATCCATGTCTTTATCTGGAATTTCTACACAAATGATATTGTCAATATGATCGGCATCTGGAAACTTGTCTTCGGGATGCAAGAACAATATTACATGAGAGTGAGGGAGGCCTCGTTTTTGGAATTCCACTGTATATACAACTGCAAAGATAACATAATCAGTAAGTTAGGAAGAATATCATATGTATTTCATGTCATTTACAAAATATATGTCACAATAATATTAAAATTATAAGATAAATACATTGAGATAATAATAAGCATATGAGACAATTATGAGGTTGACAAGATGATATATTAAAGTATTTTATAAAAAATAAAATGACTATAAATAATTATAATCGAAATAAAAGACATCACAATAAAAATTATAAAATAATTATTCAATATTATTGAATTTACCTGCTTTAACTCGACCAAATAGCTTTTCATTCTTCAATTCATTGATAAAGTGATCAAGTTTAATCTTGAAAACTCTAGAAACAATGTCTGGTCTATCCTCTGGTCTTAGCTCTCGGGAACTTAGGAAATTAGTAATTTCTGGCCACTTAGAATTGCAAGTAAACGTGAGGAATAGATATGGAAATCCAAAAAACTTGCAAAGTGACATTGCATCAAGATAATTTTGTGCCATATATCTTTCACCACCAGTGAATGAAGAAGGCAATATTATTCGTTGTCCGACCAAGGAAGCGTCCGAATTTCCATTTTGAAATGTTGATGATAAATTTTGATAAGACTCACTCCTAAGAGTATGTTGGTTGGATCGAATATAAGAAAGCCTCTCCGCCTCAACCATTGTGTATGCATCCACCAAAAACTGTTGAAACAATCTCCTTGAAGATAATATAGTAGAAGGTTCATTCAATCTATCTTGAATCCTGAAAGCAAAAAACTCTCTCATGCTCAATCTCTTTCTTTTCCTGGCAAAATGATCGTCCAATTCTCTCAGTGAAATGTCAAATCTATATCCATCTTCTCCGTATGGAAAAAGTAATGGATATTGTAGCGGCAAGTAAGAAGGATGCAACTCATGTATCCGCTACAGATTACCGGATTGAGTCTCAACTACAATATCTCTGTTAGTAGTTGAAATATCAATATCACCAACAATGAGAGCAGCAACTTCTGAGGCTGTTGGAAGGTTATACATTCTTCCATCTCTTTCTCTATTTCCTATGAGTTTCAACTTGAAGTCTTGATTATCATTTGAAACATAACGATCTCTTGCCATTCTGAACACCTTTACCAAAGTATTATTATCATCAAGAACCTTCTTCAAATCAAGAACAATCTCTGCATCTAATGAAGTTTGTTTTTCGGTGGATGCTTTATTGCTGGAAAAAAATAATAGCAAAACCAATAAGATTAGAAATATAAAATATATGTTAAATATGAAAAGTAAGCACATCTTATTTAATTTAATAGTAATAACGTACCCAATTGCATTTAATCTGTTGTCAACTTCATTTTGAGTGTCATAAATGTACAGCTGTGAAAATTTAGGAATTGATCCGGAATTTGGTACCAAACTACCTATTCTGTGACAGTTTTGTCCATTTATCCTGAAGGTGTATGGACCACGGCCTTTTGTAACAGAAGAATCAACCTTTCCTCCCATTGAAGTAAAAGAAAACATCATATTATATGCTCTAATATTATGAAGAAAATTTTTACTCTTATCATCGTTGTTATCCAGTAGTTTCTTCAACAATATTGGTGGATCTTTCAAAAGGGGTAGTTAAACTTTTCCATGCATGCAACACCTTGAGAAGGTAGGTTTAGATGACTTTTTTGTATAGCGCACACTTTCTTGGATCCACATCAATGTGCCACAGTATTGGCAATCATAGGAAGGATTTTCGATGTCCCAATAATCTATAAAAAAATTACATAAAAATATAATTTAAAAAATAAGCATGATTGAATGAAACATGAATATGATAATTTGAATAATAAGATTAATAAAAATGCATTTTGTGGTGAACAATTTAGTAAATAATACTAAGATGTAAAATTTATATGAATTTGTGGTACAATAGGTAAGTTTTGTGCGTTTACCATCACATATAGCATTAGGTCTCATATATGCATCATTGTTTGATGTCACGGTGTTGTTTTGTTGAGGATGATCATTAGACTGCATGTATGAACAATATTGAAAACATTATAAGTTAATGAATATATTTATTTGAAGAATATTAAGAAATTGATATTTAATTTACATCCTATATGGAAAGAAATGAAAATTCACAAAACTTACATTGGTAAGTCTATGATTTGCATCATTGTTTAGTGTCACGGTGCTGTTTTCTTGAGGATGATCATTAGTCTGCGTGTATCAACAACATTGAAACCATTAGAAGTTAAAGAATATATTTATTTTAAAAAGATTAAAATTTTGATATTTAATTTAAAAACTATATGGGAATAAATGAGTATTCACAAAACTTACATGTTGATTAAAATATAATTGATGTATAGTTCTACCCCTCTTTTTTGCCAAAATGATTCTCCTCTTCAATCTTGCTTCACATGTTTTGATGGCCTGATTTATGATTTACAAAAGAGGAATTTAGAAAGATGAACATGTTGCATATTAAAAAAACATTTAAAATAACATTTTCAACAAAATGGATTGTTTAAGAGATGAAATTAAAAACTTACTTTGCTATAGCAATATGGATGATATAAAGTTCTTCCTCTCTTATTGGCCAAAATGAATCTTCTTCTCAATCTTGCTTGAGCTACAATATCAGGAGGGTATATTTGAGTTTGTGTTTGTTGTGGATTGAAGAAATGATGTGATGGAGTGATATGCTGAAATTGGTTTGTGTTGAACATTTCTTTGAAGTACGGGTGAGTTGATTTTGTTTAATGTGTGATATATATAATAATGTAATAATTAAGATTTGAGATTTGGATAAGTAATTGGTAAGTTAAAGTTCAAATATTAGTTTAAGATATATATATAATAATATATTAAGTGTTCATTGAATTTTAAATTTTAATATTGAGATTAGTTGTTAGGATGATGAATTGTGATTATCATTAGTTTTAAATGATAAAATGAAATATAAATAAAAGTTAAAATTATTCAAATATAAAATTAAATAAGGATGAAATTTGAAAAACCTCCTCCTAATGAATGTTAAAAGAAAATCCATATATTTTATTATTGTTACATTGGATTCGTGATAACATTGAATTACTAAGATTTGTTGCAAACCATTAATTATAATATATAATTTTTGAAATGCTAGATTTTCAGGATTTCTAAAAAAAAAAAAAAAAATCAACACAAGAGTAATGTGTTGTTTATATATTTCACATGGAAATACATGCGTATCTATCATCTATCATAATTTGGAACATAAATGAACAACTCTCTACCTCGAATTCAAGAATTCTAATTCTAATATATATCTATTTATAAATTTATCATTAATTAAAATATAAGGATATATGATGTATTGGATAAGCAATTTGTAATTTAAAATATATCCTTAATTAGAGGTTTAAATTTAAAAGATTATATTATAATAATGTGTGTTACTTCGGATTTGGATGAAAATATTAAAGATGAAGATGATATAATAATGTGTGTAAACGTTTATTAAAGATGAAGATGAAGATGATATTAATAGGTAAACCTTTATTTATTTTAATAAATGTTAACAATTTTATTATATGAATATTAATGATTCTTTACTATCTTCATGGTTGGATACACAGTTTGGAACATATCCACTTAATAATTATCTCCACTTGTTTTAGTATATTCAATTTCAAAGAATCATTAACATGGTTGAGATAAATAATGAATTCTACTTATCCTTTATATTATATATCTGGTAAATTATATAATATGAAGTTTACCAGATAATAATAATGATAAGAATCATTAAATAAACTCATTTTTAATTATTATGATTATTATTATATTAGATGTAGGTATCATAATAATTAAAATAACTCTCCGTATGTGGTTTATAAAATTGTAAGAACAATCTAAGCTTGTATTTTCCCATTAATTTTTATTTTTGTAATTTAGAATTACAAAAAAAATAATAATAATAACACGTGCGATGCTGATTTGCTCTCTAGATTATATATAAAACAATAATAATAATTTGTGAAGGAAACAATATGATAAAGTTTGATAAAAAATTCAACTAAAATAACAAATTACACCCATATAATCCATAACCACAATGCAAATATCACATCTTGATATCATCAATCAATTATGATAATATGGGAATCACTTGATTGTTCATTTTGATGGACAATCATAACATTTGAATCAGTTGCTTCGACATTTTGATGAACCTGCAAAAAAAAAAAAAAAACTATTAATAAAAAATAATATTTTTAATAAAGGAATATTATAGAGTGAATAAAAAAGAATACTACAGATATTATAATAATAATATATAATGAAATATTACTTACAATAAATTCCACAAGAGGAACATCTTGATTTTCTAATAAGCGCAATGTGTACTGTTGTGCCTTTTTGACTGAATTTGCATCTCTAAACTGACTCCATCCATCAATAATTTTGAAATGTTTATAATTACAAAATTTCACACGTACTGGCCAATTCCTACCAGCAGCATCGGTAAGAGTAATTTGATGCTTGTTTAAGAGTCCATTTTCTCTGGAAAATTTTATTGGAAAATACTAAACAAAACATAAGAAAAAAGTTAAAACAATGTCATATTGAAAGGAAGAATTTAAGTATTAGTGTTACAAAATTAATGATAAATTAATGTGTGTTAGTTCAATGATTGGATTTGTATTCATATATTAAATATTATATTAAAGATGATATGAAAACATAATTGGATTTGGATTCATACATTAAACATGATAGTTTAGCAGGTGTTCACGAGTTGAATTTGTATAATATAATAATAATAATAATATATAATGTAATATAATGATAATGATGATTAATGATGAATATATTATTATATATTAATTATTATAATTAAAAAATTATATGAACATGTCAAATCTAATAAAATAAATTAAATAAGGCATAAAGACAAACACGATTTAAGATTCATTATTCAAAATACATGGCAAAAAAAAAAAAAAAAAAATAGAGGCAAGATATCTAAAAGAGCTATCATGAGTTTATTTGTCTACTTTTTCCAATTTCACATAGAACTTTCTTTTTGTTGGAAATATTTCTGCATCAACATCTATTTCTGGCAGTGATATATGTCTCTTTCCATTTTTTATATTATCTGGACTGTTGATATACAAATAAGATGATTGATTATCAACATCAACAGTTGAAGAGTTTGAATCCTGACAAACAAATGATTTTAATAATTAGTTTATTTTGTAATAATATATATGTATAAACTCTTTTGTGAAAAAGGAAACATACAAATATGAATATAAGTAGTGTTGTGTTATTAATTTTGTGAACTTACATTAGAAGAACTTATGGGAAGAGATGCTGGAAGAAGTGATGTATCATCAACATCAAGGATTTCCTATATCATTAAAATACAAATTAATAAATTCAATATGTTCAAGCATGGATTTATAAATAATGTAAAACCAAAATAATAATAACTTACATTTTGATGTGAAGAACCGGCAATGAACTTGTTGATGAGTTCTTGATCATTGCTTAGCTTATGAACTGTATAAATAGACCAGTTAATTTCAATATTATAATTGGAAATCTGGACCTTAAAAAGGAACTTCTTGCCCACACGATTATTTAAGTCCGTGGGAAATGAATGTGTATCATCAACCTATAAAATATCAATTTATAATAATGAGGATACGAACAAATGATTGAACATCAGAAGGATTTATGTAAATATATAGTTATAACCTTTGATAACTCTAGCTTTAGTTCATAAGCAGTTTTATTCAAAACACCAACAACCTCGCGGTCAAACATGAGTAAGGATGCAGTACCAGTGTGATCAACCACACGAATTTGAACTTTATACCTAAACGAAAAAAGTTTACTAATTAAAATAAATATAATGAAAATATTTAGGAATATAATGAATCAAATCATATTGAGCCAACCTAGGTTCAACTGAAGAGGAAGGGATTTTCTTTTTACATTTCGGACATAAATAGTATGATTCATTCCTCTTATTGGAAAATTCATCAAGTGCGGATTGATTATCAGAAGGATGTTGATAATCAATGGACAAATCATCGTTAGTCACCTTCTTACTGCATTTTTTACATGCAATGTAAAACCATTGATCTTCAGTTTTAAGAGAAACAATTTCTGCATGGATAATGCAAAAGGAAGCCTGCAAAATAAAAGATGTGAGTGAGATTCATATAATTCAAATGAATTTAGTATATATATATATATTTATATATATATTGAACATACATCCATTATATCACGAATTTCATTGATAGTTTTTCTTTTGGATGGTTGCAAAAACTCCACATGAGTAGATGGTGTAGTGTGAGATTGAATGTGAGCAATTCTTGGAAAAGAATTGTTATATCCATCGGCAGCCATCATCCTATAATAATTAGCCAATAAAAAATTTTATATATAAAAAAATTAATTATATATAAATATATATAAATTTTCAAATAAATAAGAACATTTACCTATTTTTATAATCTTGGATCTCGTCAATGTCATCGTTAATAATCATCCTTGTTGAGAACAATAAATTGGAAATATTGACTTCACCTGTTGCATACATTATAATTAATATATTAACAATTATGAATGAAGAAAGTATGATGTGAAATATGCAAGGGAAGATTGATATTGATTAAAACCTTTCCAAATTCGAATTTTGGCAAATTGAATTAATACGATGACATGATCTTGATTTTGATTGCTGACATAATTATACAATTGGTTAGCACAGTTATTCCACAAAGTGCAGCTTAATTGATTTTTCCTACAAAAAAAAATTAATTAAAAAAATAAAATTTAGTTGAATGTATACAAAGTAATTATCAAAAGAGCACAAATCTTATACTTCATAATTACTCTAAATATTCCAATTCTATGACAAGTCTTCGTGACACCTTCCCATTCTTTTCTGTTACTTAAATAGAACCAACATAAACAATTTCTCCAATGACATCTACATGATAAGAGAGATATTATAATAATACATAATTTTGTTATACAAAATGTTTAATGAAAATTCAAAGTGATAATGAACACACATACCTATTAAAATATTGTCATCTAATGTGTTGGATATAATATCCTTGAAAGGTACAAATTTCAAACCGTATTTTGGAATGTTTAAAACGGTATAATTTGCAACAGATGTTGATCTCAAGAAATGAATCTTGTACGGGTGAGTTGTTTGCATGTAGGATCCAGTGTTTTGGCCAACTCCAAAATTTTTTATGACAAAAAATCCTCCTTCCACAATTAGTGGAGAAAATTTTTCAATGAATGCCTTTTTGATGGCACCTTGTATCTTATCACCCTATAATGAAGCAAAGGATGGGAAAAAAATGAGATGTTTAAATATAATGAAATCGCATTTTAAAGAAATTATATTATGAAGTTACCTTTTCATCCATAAGTACCATGTCGATACTACCATCTTCATTTGGATTACTATACAATGGTTGTTTCCATACTCGAATGATTCTGATGTGAATCTTCCACTTTTCATTTGATGGAGTAATGTCTTTGATATAATGTAGATCTTGAACCATCATGATTTGAGTTGAATAATTGCAAATTTAGAATATGGAAGGAAATAATGTGAAGGTTGATATATAAAATGAGTAAGTTGGAATGAAGACGTTGAAGAATGTGATATGAAAGTTGAAATGAAGATTTTAGGAGATGATGATGTTTAATGCTACTTAATTTGATATATATATATATATAATCTTAAATATAATGTGTATGTGTATGAAGATTGATAGATAGAATTATATAATGATTTTAAGAATTAGAAATGTAGTATATATTTTAAATTGTAACTTAAAATTTTAAATATAATGATATATATAATCATAATACTAATTTGAATATTAAAATATATATATATATATTCAAAAATTTTAAAAAGAATAATGATAAATTTATATATTCATATTCAAATTATATAATAATTATCTTAATTATGTTAAAAATTATAATTAATGAAAATTTTATAAATGGATATAATAATGATAATGTGGATAATTGTATTGTGGATAGCTTCTCGAATCATGAAGTTTGCATTTCAGGTGTTGTGTATGAAGATTGATAGATAGAATTATATAATAATTTTAAGAATTTGAAATGTAGTATATAATTTAAATTGTAAATTAAAATTTTAAATATAATGATATATATATAATCGTAATACTAATTTGAATATTAAAATATTTATATTCAAAAATTTTAAAAAAATAATGATAAATTTATCTATTCATATTCAAATTATTATTATGATAATATATATTATCATATAATATATATTAAAAAATTTGAAAAAAAAGGATAAATTTATATATTCATATTCAAATTATATAATAATTATCTTAATTATGTTAAAAATTATAATTAATGAAAATTTTATAAATGGATATAATAATGATAATATGGATAATTGTATTGTGGATAGTTTCTCGAATCATGAAGTTTGCATTTCAGGTGTTGTGTATGAAAATTGATAGATAGAATTATATAATGATTTTAAGAATTTCAAATGTAGTGTATAATTTAAATTGTAAATTAAGATTTTAAATATAATGATATATATAATCGTAATACTAATTTGAATATTAAAATATAAGGATATATGATGTATTGGATAAGCAATTTGTAATTTAAAATATATCCTTAATTAAAGGTTTTAATTTAATTATTATATTATAATAATGTGTGTTACTTCGGATTTGGATGAAAATATTAAAGATGAAGATGATATAATAATGTGTGTAAACGTTTATTAAAGATGAAGATGAAGATGATATTAATAGGTAAACCTTTATTTATTTTAATAAATGTTAACAATTTTATTTATATGAATATTAATGATTCTTTACTATCTTCATTTATATGGAATTTTAGTATGTATAAAAATAAAAATATTTATAAATTATTATAATATAATTATGTTATTATTAAAATGTAATTACAATATTTTCTAAGATATATTAAATTAGTGGATGAATTTTTTATATATTTTCAAGTTTGATATATATATGGTAAAGAAGTAAATATCAAAACGTGAATATATAACATTTTTTAAATAAGAATTAGATAAGTCAATTTATAATTTATTGCAAATATTGTAATGAAATCAAAATAAAAAATATAAGATGAACAATGAAATTCAAATTTCAAAATAAAAAATTAACTTGAAAATAACATTATTTAATGTTTTGCAACATTGCTGACAAAAAGAAACAAACAAAATGTGTTGTAAAAACACAAATTCTTCATATGTCAATCCATCCAAGCTGCAAGATAAAATAAATAATTAATAATAGCATGTGATATTTGTGCTCAATAATTTTTTTTAAAAAATAAATTATTAAGTTAACAAATTTTAATACCACAATCCCGAAAATAGGACATTTGACATCTTCGATGAGTTCAAGGCTGTAATGTTGACTTTCTTCGATGTCCAATGCATTTCGAATCTCTTTCCATCCATGTACAATTTGGAAATGAGCATTGTTTCTCTTCAATTTGAGTTTCCATTCACTATCATAGGCGTCTATGATGATCATCTTGCTCTTCTTTAATAGACCAGCTTTTGTAACAAATTTTATTGGTAAATTCTGAAAATAAAATAATATAAAATAATTAAAAGTATATAAAGTAATAGTATAAATAAAATAAATATATAACGAATGATATTGTGAATGATAGTTTGAATTACCAAATATGATCTCTTCATGCAATAAGGCTTGAAATATGAAGAGAAACCTGGCGGACCATTCCTTGTACGCCGTTTAGATATCATCTCCAAATCTGCCCAGTTAAATCTTTTGGAAGATGGAGCAATGGATATGTTTTGTGACTTGGATACTTCATTATTATGCATGGTCAAAGAAGTTGAAAGAAGAAACGAATCAATAAGAAAGTATGGAGGGGATTAAATATTACTGTATACAGAGATTATATATATAAGTAGTTATTGAGAATTTAGAGTTTAATTGAAAGAAGAGTTTAAGTAATGAATAAATTCTTAATGTTTAAGGATATTATGATTAGTAAGTATAATATAAGTGAGATTGAAGAATTCAAAAAAATTGGATAAATTAATTAATTGAAAAAATTTGTCAAAAATTCACGTCATCAAGTTGGGGGCTTAATTTTTCAAAGAATTCACCTGCTTCCACGTCATCAAGTTGGGGGCTTAATTGCTCAAGGAATTCACCTACTTTAGTATATTTAAGACTATATGATCAATAGTTTTTGCTAATAGTATGTTGCTCAAATAGTATTTGTTGGATACTTTTATTTATATACTAGACTAAATTTTTTATTAAAACTTTTACGCTACAAAATTAAAATATATGTATTATTAATATTTTATAATTTATATTTATTTATGACATCATTTGATTTCTTTTTCTGAGTTGAGTGAGTTGACCTAGTCAGTAATTTTAGGGGGTGTTTGTTTAAGGTTTGGAATGTGTTTCATACTTATACCCATTCCATTTCTCTGTTAGTTTATGGAAGGTATATGGGTTTGAAACCATTGTTCTATGCGTTTCATGAAACCCAACTCTTCCCCTGATTTCAGATTGATTCCCGATTCTTTCTTCTTCCCTTTGCTTTTTTTTGCTTCTTTACCCTCCAACCTTCAACTCCTCCTCCGCCACTACCGCTCTTCCAGATCTGGTGGCCCCTAGTGGCGACATCTTCTGTCAGCACCAAAGGCACTCAGTCATGACGGTAACAGCGTGATTCCGATAGCGAGGGTGTTCGGCCGAGAAGAGGTTAAAGTCAGGGAGAGAGAAGAACTCGCAGGGAAGAGAGATAAGTGCAAGGTTCTGAGGCTAAGGTGAAAGGATCTCGTTGGTGGTAGTGGTGGTTGCGAAGCAAAACGACGGGGAGAAGGGTTATAAATGGTGGATCGGGTTGGTGACGTCTTGACCATGAGTAGCAGTGTCTCTCTAAGGCGACGATACTTTGCAGGTTTGGTTCGAAAACAAGGGAGAGGTTAGAGTTGCGGCGAGAGTGAAATCTCTAATCTTTCTTCGATGGTCGAAAGCATAATGGGACAATGCTGGAAGCATCTGGTTTTGAGATGACAAAATTGGGTAACCTTAATAAATTAAGGACAAATTGGTAATTTTATAAGATTCTAACCCTATTAATACCAAACCCACTTTACAAACAAAACAACTTTTATCATACCCATTCCAATTTTTAAAACAGAGTTTATAGTTCCTTTCTAGCTTATAATCTATTAGAAAGATGAATTATTATTGATAGTTGATGTAAATATTCCTTTGTAAGAATTGTGTATCTATCCTCTCGACCATGACTTTGGTGTACTGATTATTGACATAGTAAAATTTTGACTAAATCCCATCATTTTTTCCAGTTGAATTTTTCACATTAAAATCTCATAATATTTTATTTTACTACTTTAAAATTTTATTATTGACATTATCTCTCTTGTTTTTCATTTAACTAGTTTAGATAATCCTATCTTATTTGTGAAAAGAAAGAAGATTTAGTTTTAATATAGCGATAATTATGCTATTTTATTATTTTGGCTGTATTTTTCTTTTGAGAACCCGTTACCCAACATAACTCGAGCAGAAATTATATCTTGTACCGTGGGTACATGTACCTACCTACTATATATAGTAATTTTCACATGACAGTTGTACACTTATTAAATATAGTAAGTTTCGCCGACGCGCGCGTCTTTTTTTTTTCCTCGCTGAGTCTACCACGTCTCTGAACAACTAGCACCACGTCCAAAAACGTCTATATCCAGACATGTGAATTTAAACTCATTTTTTTTTTCACAAAACATCCCACCACGTCTCAGAACAACAAGCACCACGTCCAAAAACGTCTACATCCATGTATATGAATTTAAACTGATTTTTTTCACAAAGACAGCCCACCACGTCTCAGAATAACTAGCACCACGTCCAAAAATAACTAGCATCACGTCCAGAAACGTCTACATCCATGCATGTGAATTTAAGCTGATTTTTTTCCCAAAGACAACCCACCACGTCTAAAAACAACTAACACCACGTCCGAAAACGTCTACATCCATGTGAATCTAAGCTAATTTTTTTCACAAAGACAGTCCATCACGCCTCAGAACAACTATTACCACGTCCAAAAACAACTAGCACAACGTCCAGAAACGTCTACATCCATGCATGTGAATTTAAGCTGATTTTTTTTCATAAAGACAGCCCACCACATCTCAGAACAACTAGCACCACGTCCAAAAATATCTACATCCTTACATGTGAAGTTAAAATGATTTTTTTCACATAACACCTTCCACAACGTCTCCTAACAATAATGCAATGTTCTCGTACGTCCAAAAAACAACTGCCGCAACGTCCAAAAACGTCTACATCTAGGCACCATGTGAATTAAAACTAAATTGTTTACATAACACCTTCCATCACGTCTCCTAACAATACTGCAACGTCCCCGTACGTCCAAAAAACAACTGCCCCAACGTCAAAAAAAGTCTACATCCAGGCAGCATGTAAAAAATGCATACCATTTAAGTAACTATTAGCAGGAAAAAAAAGAAAAAAAATGTCAAAAGCGAGTCTTGAACCTGAGTCATATTTGTCTTGTGTCTCTCCAAAAAAGTCAATTTCCATTAATCTACTTAAAGTTAGTTGACATTTAATTAAACTTTTTTTGTACATATCATTTAAAAGATCACTATTTTCAGTATTGAATTTCCTAAATCCCAATACATAGGTCAGTAGACTCCCGAAGGAACAAGATTTTCATGTAGGCAAATTGCAAAAAAAATATTTTTTTACACATGTCAAATGTTTCGTCAAAAGTTCAAAAAACCCTTGAAATTATTAAAATCTTTCGTATCTTTTAAAATACGACATTTTTTGGAGTTTAGAATGGACATCCGAGCGCAAAGTTATAACACTTTAAAGTTTTCATCCAAAACCACACATTTTCCAATGTCAGAACCATCTCTAATTGCCCGTCTGTCATGTACATTGCGTAGATCTTGTCAAGAACCATCAAATCGACTACTCGCGCGTCCAAATCGAATAATCCAGTGCCGAGTTATGCCGTCCCGAACCATTCATGTAATACAACTTCATAGATGGCAGTAATTCTCATTCACAAAGAGAGCCTACCACGTCCAAAAATGTCTACATCCAGGCATGTGAATTAAAACTGAATTTTTCACATAACACCTTCCACCACGTCTCCTAACACTACTGCAACGTCCCCGTATGTCCAAAAAATAACTGTCATAACGTCTACCACTTTTTTTTTTAATTTTTTTCATTAGGGAATAAATTAATTGGAATATAACTACTACCACCACGTCTGAAAATAACTACCACACCACGTCTACATCCAAACATGTTAATTTTAGCTGAATTTTTCACAGAACACAGTCCACAACCTCTCGCTACGTCCAAAATATAAAACAGCAACGTCCAGCTATGTCCCGCTATGTCTCGCTACGTCCCGCTAAGTCTAGCTACGTTTCATAATACCATCTACCACGTCCGACAACGGGAAAGAATCAGAGGCAACCCATTTCACATGAAAGTGTCAATACCTCACAGAAAACATTTATATATCATATTTTGAAGTAATAGAGCATTATTTGAATAAGAAAACACGAATATAACATCATTAATACATTATCCAACATCAAATAGTGAAAATAAGGTTCTGTAAATCCATCAAACGCAGTACATATTTTATGATGTAGTGATTTTTTAAGAAGAATAAATTATTTTTTAAGAAGAAAAAGAGATTTTTGAACAGGAAGAAGTGATTTTTTAAGAAAAAAAGTGATTTTTTCGTTGTATTTGGTATTATTCTTCGGAAAATACAATCGTTGATCTCCGTTAAATCTGTGTTTGGATGAAAATTTGATTGAATGCGGTTTCGAATGGAGTGCGGCGAATAAGAACAATTGATTTTTAAAGAAGAAGAATAAATAATTTTTGAAGAAGAAGAAGAAGAGAGCGTGAGTCTCACTCTCTTATAGTGAGAGTGATAAATAGTAACTGGGTACATGTACCCATGGTGCAACATATAATTTGCGTTACTCGAGTGTCACCTTTAAAACTTGGCCGCAAGTCACCAACATGAGGTAGTCGAAATGTTTGAAAATCAAACATTATAAACAATAAACAGTATAAACAATCAAGGTGCGGACGAAGGGGTTCATAATTGTAAAAGTAGATTTGGAGAAGGCCTATGACTACTTACAGTGGGACGTTTTGAAGGAAACGCTAACAATGACAGGATTCCTGAAGCATTTGTCAAGGGGATTATGAGTTGTGTTCAATCTGCTTCAATGCAACTGTTGTGGAATGAGGTACTGAGTGAGGAAGGATCTTACTATTTGCAGCACAAATTTGCTATTTGTAGCACCAAAAAAAAAGTGAAATGACAAAAATACCCTTAATATATGAATAAGTTATATACTTCACAAAATTCAAAAAACATCTCAAAACATACAAAACTCTCTCAAAAAACTTACAAAAACCTTTCAAATCGTTCAAAAAAAGGTTCAAAATCGTAGAAACTAATTGAAACAAAGATTTCGTTCAAGTTGCGATAGAGTCTACTTCAGAATTTACGCAAAAATGGTACGAATTTAATACTTTTGTATTGTTTTTATGATGATGCAATAAAAATAGCACATGTTTTGCTACTGTATTAGGTAAAATCGCCCTTAATTGGAGAAAATTTACTAAAAAATCGCTTTGTGTTGGCGATTTTTTATTCAAATTTTGGCAATTATGGGCGAATTTTAAGTGAAAAATCGCCTGTAAATTGTGATTTTTGCTATGAAAATCGCAATTTACAGGCGATTTGTTATGGAAAAATCGCAATTTGCAGGTGATTTTTTTCTTCAAAAAATAACCTTTTGCGGAAGTTAAATATTCTACCTTTTGAAGCGAAGTCCCTCGCTTAAAGAAAACCCTCTTTTCTTATCTCACAAGAAGTCCGAAGAATTCTCCAATACAAACTCCGAGATAGTGTGGGCTATCGTCTATGGAGTTACCCACGAGCAATCGAACAAAATCCAGAAACTTGCTCTTCAAGATAACTCAAAAAACTGCACAAAGATGCTGCCTTTTTCCGCCAGACCGCTGCTGCCCTATACAAAGTCCGACCGGCCTGTTGTTCTTTTCCCTGGCCACGATTTGCGCCACCGTCCTCACGGATCACCAACCGGAGAAGAGATCGACGTGAAGGACAGCAGGATCAAGCACCCCAGGTTAAAGAACAACCGCTGGACTGCTGCGCTAA
This sequence comes from Knoxia roxburghii, assembly GCA_030378225.1. Lineage (NCBI taxonomy): Eukaryota > Viridiplantae > Streptophyta > Magnoliopsida > Gentianales > Rubiaceae > Knoxia > Knoxia roxburghii. Next base: position 41,328,281 of record CM059415.1, on the reverse strand, counting down.
AAGAAATCCTGCGCGAATAAAAACTGGGCAGCAAACCCGGCTGGAGAGAAAAAATCTGGCGGCAGCAGTTTAGTAGAATCAAGGGACTAATCGAAGGGACAGAGTTAATCTCGAAGAAGAAAGATCCTAGCTGACTTCGAGGAGAAAATTCGAAGAAGAAGAATTTCTCACTCTAAGCTAGACTTTCTCTTACTAGCCTTGTCTTGGCTCTCAAGTTTCTTCTTAGGGTTTTTGGCTGCCCATTATGTTGTATTTATAGGAGCTTCTAAGGAGACCTAATGGGCTCTCGAGTTAGGCCTTAAAATTTGACTTTTGTTGACCGCTAAGTCTTCCCGACTAATCAACTCCAATCGACCTTTCTAAATTAATTTATTTAATCCACTTTGTTAATTTAATTTAATCGAACCCTTAGAATTAATTAATTCAAAATAGAATTAATTTCTAAATTCACTTCGTCAATCAAATATTAATTAAACCCTTCGGATTAATTAATTTACCTTGTCGATTAGTCAAACGCATAATCGGTCGTACCACTAACAGACCAATTATGGAACTACCGCTCGAAAATGACTTTACATCGCGCCATTATTATTTCTTCTATCTCCCCACATTAAAGATCTAGTGCTCGTCGATTTATCAATTTACTGACAAATTAATTCACCGACTTCTTGGTTTCCGAGATTAGTACCACTCAACCTTTTATTATACTGAACATAAAGTTCACTGGCCAGGTTTAGTATAATAACCTTACGTGCTCATCTCGGGAGCACCATCAACCCGGCGAACCGGTACGTGGATTCCACCGACCAGCAACGGCACGCAAGAAGCTAAACACCGCATACCCAACTTACCGAGGTATTGGCCTCAATTGACCTCACTCTTTGGTAAATCAAAGCACACGACACCCAACCCTCACGCCCGTCCCAATCTCGGGATTGAGAGACGGAATACTAGGACCGAATTGACTACGCCGATCAGTACAAGTCAATTCTATCCAAACTGGTCATGCTCAATATGCCCCGGGCATATCTGTGTGATTTAAACTAGTCTAGATAAACCAATTTCCAAACCACACAATAACCTATACCGATAGTATGTTCTGACTATCTCGGTTACGAGCATACTTTTTATATATCAATACTTTAACCAATAACGGTATCTACTGTGTTTGTCGATACCCCGTTATCTAGTTCTATGATATAAAGGAACAGATTTATACAGAAACAAAATGATATGTCATCTGTGGATATTAGTTTTTGATACAAGCCATAGCTTTTCTGTATTCAAAACTAACAATCTCCCACTAATACTCAAAGCTATGCTAAGAAGTACAAAAACTGTCCAACCCGCTATTACACTGCTGTCATAATGAAATCTCCAGAACACCTTTAAGCTCACTCACATGGCTCTCTCAAGAATCTGACTCCCATGCCCTCCACATGCCTCTCAAAGACTTTTGGGGTCAATGGCTTGGTGAAAGGATCTGCAAGATGGTCCTCTGAAGCTATCTTGGCCACGATCACGTCTTCCCTCTTTACGATCTCTCGTATCAGGTGGTACTTGCGCTCTATGTGTTTACTCGCCTTATGGGCTCGTGGTTCCCTTGAGTTAGCAACAGCACCATTGTTATCACAATAAACTGTGATAGACCTAGGCAACTTTGGAACCACATCTAAGTCCATCAGGAAGCTCCTGAGCTATACAGCCTCTTTCGCTGCCTCTGAAGCGGTAACGTACTCGGCCTCCATGGTAGAGTCCGCCACGCATTTCTGCTTGACACTCTTCCATACTATGGCTCCACCTCCCAGAGTAAACACAAACCCAGAGGTAGACTTACTCTTGTCCAAATCTCCTTGAAAGTCCGAATCTGTGTAACCCAATGGTACAAGCTCCTGCGCTCTATAAACTAGGACATAATCTCTCGTCCTGCGCAAGTACTTGAGAATGTATTTTACTGCCTCCCAGTGAGCCTTCCTAGGGTTACTCTGATATCTGCTAACCATGCCAACGGCAAAACAAATATCAGGCCTCGTGCACAACAAAGCATACATGAGGCTACCCACTGCAGAAGCATAGGGTACCGCCTTCATGGCATCTATCTCCTCAGCAGTCTTAGGACACTGCTCCTTAGACAAATGCACTCCATGCCTGAAAGGTAGTGAACCCTTCTTGGAGTTCTACATGTTAAAATGGGCCAGAATCGTGTCTATGTAGGATGCCTGTGAGAGAGTCAGAGAACGTCTCCTACGATCTTGAATAATCTTGATCCCAAGGATATGTCCAGCCTCTCCCAAATCCTTCATATCGAATTGCCTGGACAGCCATGCCTTTACGTCTGACAACACCTTCTTACTGTTGCCAATAAGAAGAATGTCATCTACATAAAGTACGAGGAACACCACTATCTCACCATCACGCCTGCAATAAACACACTGCTCATCCGGAGACTGAGTGAATCCATAGGACTGGATAACCTCATCAAAACGAATGTTCCAAGATCTGGATGCTTGCTTAAGTCCATAAATGGACCTCCTAAGCCTGCATACCTTGTGCTCTTGGCCCTTAACAATGAAGCCCTCTGGTTGCTGCATAAAGATGGTCTCCTCAAGACTTCCATTAAGGAAAGCTGTCTTGACGTCCATCTGCCAAATCTCATAATCCATATGAGCAGCTATGGCCAAGAGAATCCGGATCGACTTAAGCGTAGCTACCGTGGAAAAGGTCTCCTCATAATCGATCCCTTCTTTCTGAGTATACCCTTTCGCCACAAGCCTAGCCTTGAAGGTCTCAACCCTCCCGCCAGATCCTCTATTTCGCTTGTAGACCAATTTGCACCCAATAGGCCTAAACCCATCAGGAAGGTCTACCAGCTCCCAGACTTGATTTGAGTCCATAGAACCCATCTCAGCAATCATCGCTCTCTGCCAAGAATCTGCATCTTTATCCTGGAGAGCCTCATTGTAGTTAACTGGGTCTGGTTCATGAGCACCAGGGATAAAGTCCGAAGACTCACCCAAACCCATGTACCTCTCGGGTTGTCTCACAATCCTCCCACTACGACGAGGCACAGCCTATGTAAGAGCATCATCTGTGATAGTGTGTGCAGTTTCTTGTGGTGTGTCTTCCTGTACGTGTGCATCTGGAATAGTGGACTGACTTCTAAGCTCTTCCAATACTACCTTGCTGCTTGACTTGTGATCTAGAATATAGTCATCCTCAAGAAATCTGGCATTGGTGCTGACCACCACCTTCTGATCCTGAGGACTATAAAATAAACCACCTCTCGTTCCTTTGGGGTAGCCTATAAACAGCATAACCTTAGATCTCGCCTCTAACTTGCCTGCATCTGCCTCGAGCACATGTGCTGGACAACCCCAAATCCTGAGATGTCTCAGACTAGGCTTTCGCCCATTTCACAACTCTACTGGGGTTGTAGGCACAAACTTAGATGTCACAAGGTTGAGGATAAAACAAGCTGTATCTAAGGCATAACCCCAAAACGAGGTAGGCAACTCACTGTAACTCATCATCGATCTAACCATCTCCATAAGAGTCCTGTTCCTCCTCTCTGCTATACCATTCTGCTGGGGTGTGCCAGGTGCAGACAACTGGGTCTGAATACCCTCCTCTGACAAATAGGTCCTAAATTCACTAGAGAGGTATTCGCCACCGCGATCAGACCGCAGTGACTTGATACTCTTACCCAGATGGTTCTCCACCTCTGCCTTGAATTCTCTGAACTTGCCAAAGCATTCAGACTTGTGGCGCATCAGGTATATGTATCCATATCTAGAGTAATCATCCGTGAAAGTCACGAAATACTCATAACCACCTCTAGCCTGAATTGACATAGGCCCACACACGTCAGAATGAATCAACTCTAAAACCTCCTTGGCCCTATACCCCTTCGCCTTAAAAGGCCTCTTGGTCATTTTACCCTCCAAGCAGGACTCACAGGTCGAATAGCTGTCAATATCTAGTAAGTCCAAAGACCCACTCTTGACCAACCTTTGAATCCTACTAAGGTTGATATGACCTAGTCTCAGGTGCCAAAGATAAGTCTGATTCAAAGGGGAAGATTCCTTTCTCTTATTATGATTCGGTGATGAGTTACTAGTTTCTGTGTTTTGCATAACTGGGGAGTAAGTCTTGATTAAAAACAAATTGTCAACCAATGTACCGGAACATATAAGTTTCTGGCATTTTCTTATAAAAACCGAACCGTCAGAAAATACACACTTATAACCATCCAAAACAAGTTTCGAAACTGAAAGCAAGTTCTTTCGAAAACTAGGTACATAAAGACAATCCTTTAAAAGTAAAATAGAGTCTAAAAAATAAAGACTAATCACTCCCACTGTAGCCACAGAAACTCTGGTAGTATCCCCAAGGTAGACTTGCAACTCTCCCTCTCTAAGCAGCCGGGTCACTTGGAACCCCTGCAAAGAATTACAAACGTGATCAGTGGCTCCTGAATCCACACACCAAGTATCCGTGGGAATCGCCGCTAAACACGTCTCAGTGACTAGGGAAAATTTACACGTACCTCGAGGCTTTGGGCAGTCCTTCTTCCAATGTCCTGCTTTGCCACATCTGAAGCACTTTCCTCTCGGCTTCTGCTTCTTGGCAATGCCTGCCTTGGGTCCATGACTGGCTCCTGCTTTCTGGCCTCTCTTCCTCTTTTGCTTCCTGGCTTTGGGCCCAGCAGAGGAACCTGAGGGACCAACAGTAGCCAAGGTTTGCTTCTTCTCAGCGAAGAGGCTCTCAACAGACACCAATGCAGTCATGAGCTCAGAAAGAGAATATGAGAGATTCCCCATATTATAATTCAATCGAAACTGCTCAAAACTGGGAGGCAAGCTCTGAAGGATGATATCGACCTGGGTTTCCCCATCAATCTCACCTCCCAATACCTCAATCTCATTGATGCAACCAATCATGCCCAGTACGTGATCTCTCACTGAAGTGCCCTCGGCCATCTTAGCATTCATGAGTTTCCTCATAGCTGATTGCTTGGCCGCCCTACCCTGATGTCCAAACATCTCCCTGAGGTTGAGCAACATATCGTAGGCTGAGGTCATCTGCTGATGCTGGTGCTGCAGTACACTCGACATAGAAGCCAAGATGTAGCACCTGGTCATCTCATCAGCCTTCTGCCACCTCGTATATGGCTCTCGCTGCTCAGGTGTGGCATCCTCACTGGGCTTAGGGGGGCACTCCTCAGTGAGCACGTACTTATAACCCTCAGCGGTTAGGACAATGTCCAGGTTTCGTTTCCAATCAATGTAATTAGGACCGGTGAGTTTGTTTTGGTTCAGAATGACAGCTAGCGGGTTGAACGACATATCAACTGAAAATAATGAAAAAACATGTCTCAGTATAGTTTTCGAAAATATTGAAAAATCCTCAGAAAAGAAATATAATCTTCTACCGACATCTCTCCCACCGGGATTAACGCAGGTCACGATGGGTGAACGTCTACGCCAACCCACATTCGTTCGAGAAGAACCGAAGTCCATTAATCTCATTATCTGACCAACGATCTTATGATCAATGAAATTAATAGTCGATAATTTTAGCCATACACGTAAATAGCGTTACCTCGATGGGAGGCATACTATAAACAGTACACTAAGTGTATGCCATTACGTGACTTCTAAGTTTGTTACTTAGGGTACTAATGCACCTCGGATGGCGAGGGTGTCGCAACTTTTCCCAATTAAATGCACTATATTCATCCCTTTAGAAATTCATTCCAGCGATATCTGTGATTGAAAACTCATCCGATGGGGAAGAAGTTTAACCACATCGCCAATGAACCCGTAATGGAGGCCATGGGGCTATTAACCAACCCGCTCCCACTTAGATTTTTAAAATAATTTCAATTCGCCCTAGTTTTCTCGGTTTTCCATTTCGGTTTTCTACGTAATTAGGAATCACCCAAAAATTACGATAAACCAAAACCGGGTTTTCTCAGTTTTCTACGTAATTAGGAATCACCCAAAATTACGATAAACCAAAATCCCACGTAATTAGGAATCACCCAAAATTACGATTAAACCAAAACTTGCGAATGTAATTAAGTTTGAGGATTTTTACGTTTTAACATGCAATATCTTAACTATGGATATTCGCACCCATAAAACCGTTGGAGTTTTAATATGCGAATAATCTACCTTAGTTAATTGCACATTACCTTTTTGAAAAAACTTTTGGTTTGAATTTCGTTCATGCAAAATAAAACGAAAATACACAATCAACGAAAAAATCATAAATATGGGAAATTAAATAAAATAAAATTTCCCGACTATTATGGCCTTCTCTATCGTTGATTCCTTGACGCCTCGTTGACACTTCCCGTCGTGTCGCTCCCACTCGTTATTTGGACTCCTCTCGATTCGCCCTGGTTTTCTCGGTTTATTCCGTAATTAGGAATCACCCAAAATTACAATAAACCAAAACCCGCGAATATAAGTTACCCAAAATAACGTCTTCGTCATAGTACAAAAATTCCTATATACAAAGGCGTTTTCTAGGAATTTAAAGACGACATGATTAGATCAAATCCTACTACAAGATTTTTCTAATCCTACACGGCTTCCAGCTCGTGGTTATTACTATTACAGAAATTTCCATTCAAAAATAAAATGAGCCCGGACATGTCCCGGGGTTTATGAATGAAAATTAAATTTCTACCATAATAGCCGGGAAACCAATAACCACCTGTTTATACATTTCGACAAAAATAATAATGCCAAAATGAAGCCGTGTAATAAATCAAACAAGTATAAGACCGAAACCAATGCTCTGATACAAAATTGAAGGAAAACTGAACAAGCCCGGGCTAAATCGAAAACCTCACTTTCGTGCTATGCATTCCAGAATCGGAAGCTTTCGACCAAGCTCAGGCTCAAATTAGTTTACCCATGAACGGATCTAGGCTTATACTTATTTAATTTATTAATCGGGACACAAAAAAATCGAATCTTTAATAAAAGCGGAAGTTAAAGATTCTACCTTTTGAAGCGAAGTCCCTCGCTTAAAGAAAACGCTTTTTTCTTAGCTGCGATTTCCACAAGAAGTCCGAAGAATTCTCCAATACAAACTCCGAGATAGTGTGGGCTATCGTCTACGGAGTTACCCACGAGCAACCGAACAAAACCCAAAAACTTGCTCTTCAAGATAACTCAAAAAACTGCACAAAGATGCTGCCTTTTTCCGCCAGACCGCTGCTGCCCTATACAAAGTCCGACCGGCCTGTTGTTCTTTTCCCTGGCCACGATCTGCTCCACCGTCCTCACGGTTCACTAACCGGAGAAGAGATCGACGTGAAGGACAGCAGGATCAAGCACCCCAGGTTGAAGAACAACCGCTGGACTGATGCGCTAAAAGAAATCCTGCGCGAATAAAAACTGGGCAGCAAACCCGACTGGAGAGAAAAAATTTGGCGGTAGCAGTTTAGTAGAATCAAGGGACTAATCGAAGGGACAGAGTTAATCTCGAAGAAGAAAGATCCTAGCTGACTTCGAGGAGAAAATTCGAAGAAGAAGAATTTCTCACTCTAAGCTAGACTTTCTCTTACTAGCCTTGTCTTGGCTCTCAAGTTTCTTCTTAGGGTTTTTGGCTGCCCATTATGTTGTATTTATAGGAGCTTCTAAGGAGACCTAATGAGCTCTCTAGTTAGGCCTTAAAATTTGACTTTCGTTGACCGCTAAGTCTTCCCGACTAATCAACTCCAATCGACCCTTTTAAATTAATTTATTTAATCCACTTTGTTAATTTAATTTAATCGAACCCTTAGAATTAATTCATTCAAAATAGAATTAATTTCTAAATTCACTTCGTCGATCAAATATTAATTAAACCCTTCGGATTAATTAATTTACCTTGTCGATTAGTCAAACGCATAATCGGTCGTACCACTAACAGACCAATTATGGAACTACCGCTCGAAAATGACTTTACATCGCGCCATTATTATTTCTTCTATCTCCCCACATTAAAGATCTAGTGCTCATCGATTTATCAATTTACTGACAAATTAATTCACCGACTTCTTGGTTTCCGAGATTAGTACCACTCGACCTTTTATTATACTGAACATAAAGTTCACTGGCCAGGTTTAGTATAATAACTTTACGAGCTCATCTCGGGAGCACCATCAACCCGGCGAACCGGTACGTGGATTCCTCCGACCAGCAACGGCACGCAAGAAGCTAAACACCGCATACCCAACTTACCGAGGTATTGGCCTCAATTGACCTCACTCTTTGGCAAATCAAAGCACACGACACCCAACCCTCATGCCCGTCCCAATCTCGGGATTGAGAGACGGAATACTAGGACCGAATTGACTACGCCGATTAGTACAAGTCAATTCTATCCAAACTGGTCATGCTCAATATGCCCCAGGCATATCTGTGTGATTTAAAATAGTCTAGATAAACCAATTTCCAAACCACACAATAACCTATACCGATAGTATGTTCAGACTATCTCGGTTACGAGCACACTTTTTATATATCAATACTTTAACCAATAACGGTATCTACTGTGTTTGTCGACACCCATTTATCTAGTTCTATGATATAAAGGAACAGATTTATACTGAAACAAAATGATATGTCATCTGTGGATATTAGTTTTTGATACAAGCCATAGCTTTTCTGTATTCAAAACTAACAGGAATCACACGACACGATCACCGTTGAAATGGTGCACGAGTTTTGGAAGAGATTGACGATTGAGACATCTGAAGTTGGTTCGAACACTATTTCTGAGGAACTTAGGTATGATTTACATTATGTACGTTATTTTACGATGTTATGATTTTTTTTACATACATTTTTTATGTACGTTATTTTTATATGTTGTAATTAATTTTTTTAAACAGATTCTTCTACGAGAAAATCGTTCATAGATTCGAGAACAGTCCACGCATTGTTATGCGTGATCTGATTGTCAAGATGAACGCGTCGCTGAATCCTGACAATTCAAGTGTGTGTGAGCCAGCTATTATGTCAACATCAAGGGGTCGCCCAAGATTACATCAATCTGTGCGGCGCGAGCTGAGCGCTCGAGAGAAAGATGCACGATGCAATGCTGCATCCGTGAGATCTTCCAAGAGATCGGTACAATTTGAGGAAGGTAAGCATTGTTTTTCGTCACTTATGATTGAATGGTTTCTTTTACTGCAATACTAAAATAACAATAGTTGTTTATTCCCAATTTGAAGTTGGAGGAGACAGTGAGAGCAGTCCCCTGATACCACCTTATGTCCATCCTTTCTGTAATGGCATTACGGACGTAGAGGCAGATGACAACTGCGGATTTCGAGCTGTTGCACATGGTCTGTATGGCAATCAGAATGAATGGGAAACGGTTCGAACTGCGTCTATTGGAAAGATTCTTGTGCATCAGGATATTTACAGACCGCTTCTACATGCTTGTCTACCACACACTCTTCCTGAAGACACTGACTCTATTGATTGGGCGATTGGTCGATTGAATCATTTTTCATCACCATGTTCCTTTAATGGTTGGATGAGTACCCCCACAGACCTATTTGCTATCGCCACTTATGCAAACGCCTTGGTAATCCATCTCAGTATCGCTCGCGGTTGTTGTTTCTCTGTTTTACCTTTGAGGTCGTTACGTGGTGTCGGACGACCTTCTCGCCAGATTGCCATTGCCCACGTACATGGTATACATTTTGTCCATGTCAGTTTGACTGATGATTGTCCTGTCCCTCGCTTGGCATACTTGTGGAGGTATCACTGCGATGATGTTATGGCGCAATTTGCAGAAACTGTGGAATTTAAAGGGAGGGTGGACCATTGGGAGGCGATTTGTGGACCATGATTGTTTGTAACATTTCACTTTGATTTGAATATTTATTTTCTTTAGGCTTTTAATAATTGTATTTTACTTATTATTCAAATTATCATTTCATTATGTCAAAATTTCATAAATCGTATCTAAATAAAATACTAAAAGCCCAAAAAAACTTAAAGAAATAAAAATAAAAAGTACAATATGTTTTACAAACAAATTTCAAAAACTAATAACAATAACATAGTACAATAATACAATCACCCAACCAGAGGCCATCTATCCATCTCCGCCATCAACCTAGCCTCACATTCATCTGACTGGGGTACTCCACTATCTCTCATGATCTGTATGAAGTCCTCGGTCATATGCGTAAATCGGCTCACCCACTACAAAGACAACACGATGACATTAGTAAGTTTATATATTCTAAAAAAATATAAAAATATTATTAAATAATAATTAAATAAAAAGCAAAATACATACATATTCTGTGTTGGTGCACGGCGGAACTCCACCATCATCAACGGGTGGGCCATCGATGAACAGGTATGGGTGGGAGTGCTGGCGATACCATGTGATGTAATCCTGTGTGTATGCGCTGGGATAGTCAGACTGCTGCAGTAGATCAGGCTGTAAACTAGAGAGAGCAGCAGACTGCCATAGGCTCTTGGCGAACTCCAAATCAAAATTCACATCATATCCACCAGTATACGGCCTATACGCCGTCTTCGGTCGGAAGATGGCGAATGGGATATCCTGCACGAACCCCAACTGTCGCACGCACCTATCTGGCATGTACGGCTCAACCTCGTCACCACATGCGATCAATCCCCTGTACGTGGTCAACGGGGTGCGTAGCTGAGGAAACTGACCGTATGGGGTCCATGTCACCTGTATCATATTCAATTGTGGTAAGATATTTATTAAATATTTACAATTTACCTCCAAATTTAATCATGATTTGTACAACTATATTTTAACATACCTCCTCCGGACGCAGGTGGTCAAGTGCCTGCCGGTACCTCTGGAGACGGGAACTGGTGCCCTGTCGGGGGTCAACACTCCACAAAGCAGTGCGCGGAGAGTGTGGATCATCAGACATAGGCACGGAGTGCGGCCTGAATGCCGGAAAGTGCTCGTATATCCATGCCTGAAGCAGTGTCAAACAACTCGCCATATGGCTGCAACTACCTCTACTCGCCTTACCTAGGTGTCTATACAGGTAAGCTAGTGTAGAGGTGCCCCAAGCATATTGATGCATAGTGTGCAACTGGCCCCTAATCTGGACTATATGTTGTGGCCTAATCCTATTCGAACTCTTGTCTACAAATAAAGTGCAACCAATTGCCAGCCACAACCAAGCCTCCAAATCTCGAGGCAAGTGCGTAGTGCCTGTCGTCAACAGCGACCGCCGCCTGAAAACGTAATCAGATAGTACCCCACCATCTGAGTGGTTCATCAACCAATCCCCATCCCTCTCCGACACCTGCAACAGATCTCTGCACAGTCCCCACATCACATTCTTGTCAGTACGATCAGCGACCATACTGCCAGCTACGGGGATGTGTAGTATATCCCACACATCGTGCAGGAGTATACTCATCTCACCGACAGGGAGATGAAACGTGTTCGTATCGGGCTACCACCGCTCAATGAATGCACAAATAAGCGGCGCATCAATGGACGTGTGCATGACAGAGGGCAAGTGAGCCAAACCGGTCCCCTTCAACAATGTCTAACAGTCGTCAGGCAAAGCGGCAAACCAGGATACTAGTCGCTCACAAACCCCTGACCTATTGTGGCATCGCATGGACGCCCTAGGTGGTAAAGCCTCCTCACCATCCTCCCCGTCCTGTATATACCTATAGGCCACATGCCCCTTCCAACTAGGAATAACAGACCCATCAATAGGGCCACCAGTACACGGCTCAGTCACAATCCAAGACGTGTCGGTCCTCCCACGCTTATTTGTAGCTAATTTCAAAAATTATTTATTATAAATAAACTTATTTAACATAAATAATTATAAAAATCAATAATTTAATTCAAATAACAACACATAATCATATAATCAAATTACATAACTAATAGCATTCACTAATATAATTCAACTATCACCACATAATCAAATAATCAAATTACGTAAGTAATAACATTCACTAATATAATTCAAATAACAACACATAATCATATAATCAAATTACATAAATAATAACATTCACTAATATAATGCAAATAACAACACATAATAATAGAAATAAATAAATATACATGATATTATTCGTAAATTTAAAACTGACCTCGTGGGGGCTGCTCATCTCGTCCTGAAGATGACGGAAACTCCTCTCCGCCAGTGAAGGGCTGCTCCTCCCTGTCGCTGTCCTCATCTACCAGCCCATGTAAAGGGATACCTTTCCCTGCTTTCTTCTTCCTAGCAGAAGCTGTTGGCCGCTGTCGCGGGAGAGACTTTCCCGCAACCTACAGCAAATTTCATGAAAACAACATTAAAACTACGAATAATAATTAAAAACATGACAAATGTTAATCATATTTAAAATTAATTAAAAACAAACATAAAATAATAGTTATGGGTATGTGCGATTTTACCTAAAAAATCGCACAAGAGATGCGATTTTCCTAAGGAAAATCGCACCTGAAGTGCGATTTCCAATTGGAAAATCGCAATCTGGTGCGATTTTGTTCGAAAAAATCGCACCTAATGTGCGGTTTTTCTGAACAAAATCACACCAGATTGCGATTTTGTTAGGAACAATCGCACTAAATGTGCGATTTTCCCCATCAATATCGCACCTATTGTGCGATTTTCTTGGTATCAGGTGCGATTTTTACCAATAAAATCGCACAATAGATCCGATTTCCTACGTAGATTCCAACAATTTCAAACGTAATAATACGATTATTACCTTGCTGTATAAGCCTTTCCCCCTCCCGGGAGCCCGTGGTGGTTGAGAGCCGCCTGCGTCCATTTTGTGATTTTTTCAAAATTTTTTGGATGGTCTGAGAGATTTTTGCTTTGAAAATCGGAAATGAAGTTTGATTTTGTAAGGTTTGCAAGACAATTATATAAACATACAAATTTGAAAAAATCGCACCTACTTTCCAATTTTCATGCCGAAAATCGGACGAAATGTGCGAAAGTGGGGTGAAAAATCGCCCCACTTATCTGATTTAGTGGGGCGATTTTTCGCCCCATTTTCGCACATTTGGTCCGATTGTTGCCTTTAAAATTGCATTTTGGGGTCTGATTTTTTGTTCTGCTATCGCAAATTACAGGCGATTTTTCATGAAAAGTTCACATTTTCTGTTTTTAAGGGCATTTTAGGTATTTTATTAATTTTTTTGTGCTACAAATAGTAAATTTGTGCTGCAAATAGCAACCCAGAGTGAGGAATTCTTACCAACAAAGGGGGTCCGGAAGGGGACCCGATTTCCCCATACTTATTTTTTCTATGCATGGAACTTATCTCATAAATGCACGGGTAGATAAAAGACTCTGGAAACCAATGGTGGTGGGTTGATGCCAGGTTGTAGTGCCATATCTACTTTTCGCAAATAGCATACTCTTGTTTGCATAGGCAATGAAGGAACACAGAGTGATAGTTAAAGGGGTTTTGGAGGAGTTATGCGGGTGGTCCAGGTTAAAAGTAAATGCCACGAAAATTAAGATTTTTTTTCCTACAATATTTAAAAAGAACAACAAGTGGCTATAGCTGAAGAAATTGGGTACTTTGCTATTGAGGACTTAGGCAAGTATCTGGGGTGCTGTTGCTACAGGGGCGTATTATTGAACAGATGTATGTGTCTATTTTGCAAAAGGCGGAGGACAAACTAGCACGATGGAAGACATCTGCCCTGTCGTAAGTTGGGCAGGTCACCCTGGCGCAATCAGTGATCACGTCATTGCTAATCTATAAAAAGCAAATGACTTGGTTTTCGAACAAGATTTAAGAGGGCCTTAAAGCTAAATGTCGTCGTTTTTTGGTGTGGGGCGGTGATAGAATGAATAGGAAAATAAGTCTAGTTCATTAGGAGGATTTGTGTAAACCAAAGATAAAAGATGGCTTGGGGTTCAAATATCAAAGAACAATGAATAAGGCCATGAGTTAGGATGGGGTTTACTAACAAATCCAAATGCTTTGTGGGTGCAGATTTTGAAGGCAAAATATGGCCTTCAACTGAGCCAAATGCATGCCAATTTTGTTTTTCCTAGGGGATCAGCAGTGATGAGGGCAATTTGCAAGATATATGATGACGGATTTACTGTCGTATACTGTACATAATTATATTTATATTTAACTTCACACCACACGAAAACGTAGTAAAATGTGTCGATCCCACAGGGAACCGGGGTAGAATTCTGCTGCACAAGTTAGAAAAACAGTAAAATAGAGTAAGTAAGAAAACAATAAAGTTAAAGCAATTGGTGAGGTATAAAACAAGGGAGATAAAACACAAAATAAGAAACAGAGGATAAAAACAGGATTTCCACTTCCTTTCTGAAATTGGAGGGTTCGATTGTGACTTTCTTACACCGAGTTAAGTTAAACTCTTCAACAGTAAGGACCGGAACATCATAGGATGCTGAATATTTGGCCTTGGCTCACCTATGTGTAACACCTGTGTCACTTACTCCACGGAAACTCTATCACTAACCTTGAAATCCCCGTTTACACACAAGCACTTCGCCTAACACAGTTACTCGCAAATGAACTCGACCCCCTACCATGACAACCACACACCAGGACATAGGACTTCTTCTGGACCAGTAGTTCCTAAGTTATCATCAATCAATATCTCACTACAAGGATTAGACCTTAGCCTCCACCATGCTCCCAAAGGGCACGACGCATTGTCATGATAAAGTGAAAGATACTCAACATTCCACTCTTTACTCAATCAGTTGACTAGCTGCAAACCACAAGCCACGATACTGATCACAACCGAAATGAATGAAATCCTAAGTACAAGACATGCTCATCAGATTTTATAACAAGGTTAACCGCTAATCAACTCGATAGAAGAAATACGCACACATTATTCTAAATATAGTGAATAATGCACACGCAAACAAAGATATAGGCAAGCGCAAGCGCACATATTAAATCTGATTTAGGCACATTTTTGTAATTGGGACTTCCACCTGCCACTATTTCATCAAAGGGGTGAAAATCCCTAAAAGATGCTTAGAACCTCATCGGTTCTTAGCAAAAATAGAAAAGAAAGAAAGGCATGAATTAAAAGAAAGAAAAATGAATTTCAGATAAAACAACCTGTGTCAAGTGTTACAAGGAAAAAAAATCCGAACTTCCTAAGTCTGAGCATCCTATATCTATTTATAGAGAAATTATAAATGAAGGCAAAACAGGATGACTATTTTAGGAATTCCAGAATTTTCGCTTTGGCTCTAAGTTTTGCAATGTGGCATCTTCCTGGAAAGTGGTTAGCTGACATAACCGTAAAAGTTGAAGGAAAACAGAACAAGCCCGGGCTAAATAAAAAATCTCACTTTCGTGCTATGTATTACAAAATCGGAGACTTTCGACTCGGCTCAGGCTCAAATTCATTTCCCCTGAACGGATCTAGGCTTATACTTATTTAATTTATTAAAATGACGCTCAAAGATTAAATTTTTAATTAAAGCGGAAAGTCTAAAGATTATACCTTTGTAGCGAAATCCCAAACAAAAAAGAAATTCAAAACTTCGGGCAAGCGAAATCCACAAGAAATCCAAAGAATAACTCCAAACACCTCTGAATTAGTGTGAGCTAATGTCTACGGAGTGGTCCAAGGCAACAACGAAGAAATCCAAAGAAACCAATTTCAAGAATCTAACAAATATGAAAAACAGATTTAGCCAGGGAACTGATCCTAATCTGAAAACCCACTTCAGGAATTGACCTTTGCTCATAGATCTAGACCTTGGCAAACCCGAAGGACCAAGCCAAGGGATCAACACAACAAAGGGTACAAAACCCACAAAAATTGCCGCCTAGAACCTGCCTAATACTTCGCCGGACTTCGCCGGACTTGGCGCCGGAAAAGGAAATCGGCGGCAGTGCTGAGGACTTTGGGCGGCAGAGAATTCCAGGCAACAATTCGAAGAAGATCTTGGGTTTTCTAAGATCAGGGCTTGAAGATTCTCGAAGAAGAAAGCTCCAAAGTCTATTTCGAAATAAAAGCTTCTAAGAAAGTTGAGAGTTTCTCTTTCTAGACTTAACTTTCTCTCACTAGGCAAATGCCTCTAAGGTTTAAAATGTTTTGTAAGTTGCGTAACAAGGACTATTTATATGGAGCTTCTAAGGAGGCCTAATGGGCCTTTGAGTTGGGGATTTTAGTTTGACTTTCGTTGACCCCTTAGTCTTCCCTAGATTAGTCAATTCCAATCGAGCCTTTCGAATTAATTCTTTAACCCACTTCGTTAATTTAATTTAATCAAACCCTTAGGATTAATTAATTCGATGAATTAATTTCTTAATTCACTTAGTCAATTAAATATTAATTAAACCTTTAGAATTAATTAATTCACTTTGTCGATTATTTAAAAGCATAATTAGTCGTACCACTAATGGACCAATTATGGAACTATCGCTAAAAAATGACTTTACATAGCTCCACTTTATTTTTCTTCTATCTCCCCACATTAAAGTTCTAGTGCTCGTCGGTTCATCAATTTACTGACAAATTAATTCACCAAATTCTTAGTACCCTAGATTAGTATCACTCGACTTTCTTATTATACCGGACATAAAGTCCACCGGCCGGGTTTAGTATAATGAACCGTACGAGCTCATCTCGGGAGCACCATCAACCCGGCAAACCGATACGTGGATTCTTCTGACTAGCAATGCAACACAAGAAGCTAAACACCTCATACCCAACTTACTGAGGTATAGGCCTCAATTGACCGAACTCTTTGGCAAATCAAAGCATACGATATCTAACTCTCACGCCCGTCCTAATCTCGGGATTAAGAGATTAGAATACTAGGACCGAATCAACTACACCGATTAGTACAAGTTAATTCTATCCAAACTCGTCGTGCTCAATATGCACTGGGCATATCCATGTGATTTAATTAGTCTAGACAAACTAATTTCCAAATCACATGATAACCTATACCGATAGAATGTTCAGACTATCTCAATTATGAGCATACTTTTTATATATCAATATTTTAACCAATAACGAGATCTACTGTATCTTTCCACATCCCGTTATCTAGTTCTATGATATAATGAAACAAATTTAATACTAAAACAAAATGATATATCAACTGTGGATATTAGTTATTCATACAAGCAATAGCTTTTCTGTATTCAAAACTAACAAAAGTAACCTGCACACTGTTCAGAAGCCATTAAAGTAAACTGCAATAGTGTACTGGTCGTCCTTTTTCAGCATGTCTATCTCGTGCCTATGGACTGTTTGTCCTCTCGGTCAGGGCCAAAGCTATTGCTTGTGTACTAGCTATCCTTCCGGTTATCTTCCTGCTACACATGCTGGTATTGGTTACCTGACGTTCAGCTGGCGTTGGCATTCGCTGAACATCACCGGATAATTTCTGTCAGAGTCACCATGCACTGGTCGAGTCGACACTTGCTTTTCAGATGCTGCAATTCTGGATCGTCATATAGCTCACAGTCACTAGATGCTAGCATTCACTTGTCGTCAAGATGTCATTCCCAAGTGATGCTGTTGTTAGTGCACCGTGATCTTTTCACGCTTAGAGTTAGCTGCTTCTCCTTAGTAAAGCCTGGCTTTGTCCTCGTCACTTCCAAGAGACGGTGTCATGGTCTAGATGTCTATTGCTCACGCTCACCGAACACTGTCGTCAACTAGTTATCAAGTAGCTCATGCCAAGGGAAAGCTGTAGTCTATTCGCTGTGTCCTCTGCTACCTTGAGCTTTTTCTAAAAATCTTTATTTCTGCTCCAGAAGTTTATTCCTTAGTGCGGTTTTCTGCAGGCCTTATTTATGCCATGTTTAATTGAAATTAGCACAATCGAAGCCATAAATAGGATATTTACCGCAAAGGTAGACTAAGAATCTATCTAAAGTAAGTTTAAACCCGTGCTAAAAACTTATGAAAATAGATGTGAAATGATTCACATCAGAACCCTCATACTTAAGACTTTGTTTGTCCTCAAGCAAATTAATTACGAAATCAGAGATGAGTAAGTTTAAGAAAATAGTATCATGCTCTAATATTTTTCCCTTCAAGTCATACATGCAAAATCCAAGCTCCAATAACACATTAAAATATAAAAATAGCATCGGCAATCAGAATTATAACACACAAATTTCTTACCAATGCAATTAACCATTGACCTGTCACCCTCACACTTAAAGGTTCACTCAATATCACTCAAGGTGTTTGGGCTATTTTTGAAGAAATGAGGCACTCAAGTCAATTACATGCATAAACTTCAACCATAGGCTTGGCTAGACATCACTCTTTCACCAATCTATTGCATACACAACATGTCAATCAAAAGGTCTTTTTTATCGGGAATGAAGGAAATAGGTAGTTAAAGGAAGGATCAAAGGCTTAAAGAGGTAGAAAAGAAAGGGTTACAAAATCTTGAAGCTGTAATTGTCACTCAAATCGTATGTATATAAGCCTTTCAAGGTGTATTTTTGTACATGCCTCTCTAGTATACAAGGTTTAGAGGTCATTCACTTCCTTACTTTTTATTTTTACTCTACTACAAGGGTATTTTTGTAAGGGTACATACAAGGCTTAAAAGCCCTTCACTTCGTTACTTTTTACCTCTTATTCTACTGCAAGGGTCCAAGGCTTAAATTCCTTCACTTCCTTGATTATACTCACTTTTTTTTTTTTTTTTGAGGCAGAACTGAATAAAAACAACACCTGGTTATATTGGCATTTTTAAGTAAGAATTACAATTTCCATTGAGAGGTTTAGAATAGAAAGGTCAAAAAGGAAGGCTAAGAAGGGGTTATTTCAGGTAGGAGAGGTCAAAGAAAAGGTTAGGGCTCAAGGGGATAATCCTTGTTGGAGTTGAATACATAAGCTATGCTTGTATTATACTTTTTCCTAGTAATATATCGATTTATGTTTTGGTTATTTCTTGTTGTGCATGATATGTCCATTTATATTATGTAAGTAGATGATGAGGTGTCTTGTGTGACACAGTAGATCTCATCATTGGTTGAAAGTCATAATATATAAATGAGGTTCGTAACCGAGACAGCTTTGGACAAACTGTCAGTTTAGGTTATTATGTGATTCGGGTAATTGGTTTGTCTAAACTGATTGAATCATATAGATATGCCCAGGGCGTATTGAACTAGACCATTAAGAATGATTTGTCTTGTACTGATTTAATAGACAAATAATTCTTGGTATTCTATCTCTTAATCCCTAGACTCGAGCGGGCATGAGGATTAGACATAGCGTACTTTGATCTGCCAAAGGGTGAGGTTAAGTGTGGCCAATAATCTCGGTAGGTTGGGTGTGCGTGTTTAGTTGTTTGTTGTGCTGCTGCTTGTCGAAAGGAAACTATGTACAGGTGCGTCCGGGGTGATGGCGCTCCCGAGATGAGCTCGTTATGTTTATTATACTAAACCCAGCTGGTGGACTTATATTCGGTATAGTAAAAAGGTCGAGTGGTACTGGTCTCGGAATTAAAAAGGTTAATTAATTAATTTATCAGTAAATTAATATATTAACGAGCACAATATCTTTAATGTGGGGAGATTATGAATATAATTTAATTAAGTTGTTCCGGAAGCAATTCTGGTGTAGGATGATAGTGCCATAATTAATCCGTTAGTGGTACGATTAATTATGTATTGGGTTATTGACAAAGGTAGATTTAATTAATTAAGTAATTAATTAATCCTTATGTCAGTTGGTTGTGAATCATACCAGGAAGTGGTTCGGGATAAGTGAATCCCTGTATCAGTTGGTTGTGAATCATACCAGGAAATGGTTTAGGATAAATGGATCCCTGTATCAGTTGGATGTGTTTCAGTCCAGGAACAGGATTGAAGGAAAACAGAATCCCAATAGGAAGGCCAATCCTAAACCAACTTGGGGTCTCTCTTGTAACTCTATATATAGACAAGGGATTAGCTATTCAAAACATACAATTCAAGAGATTCATAATTCAAGAATCTATAGAGAGAAAATCCTAGAGAGAGAAAATCCTAGTATAACCACGTGCTGGAAGCCGTGTAGGATTAGATCAAATCTATAGTAGGATTTTTTCTATGTAGTTTCAATTATTTAATTTTCCTAGAAAGCCTTGTAGTAGGAGAATTAATTTTTTGTAATCGAAGGTTTTGGGTTATCGTTAATTCATAGAAACCCAGAACGAATTGCAAGAAGACCAAATAACGTGGGAAGAAACGAATGAGGGATTGGCGGCAGCAGTCGCCGCCGGCAACCGCCTGGAGCAGCGGCGCTGCCGCACAGCGCAGCAGGAGGCTGCGCTACCCGGCGCGCCCTTTGGGCGTGCTGCGCACGTGCGGCCCGTTCTTGCTGCCTTTTGGCCCATTTTTTCTCCAGTTTTCATTTTTTGAAGTTCAAGACTCTCTCCATCGAGTGACGTGGCGGGACACAAGATCAAGGCAGAAGATGGAAGCGATTAAAACCATAATAGTCGGGAAATTTATTTTTCGTATTTATTTCCCATATTTATTGTTTTAATTTTTATGCTTTATTTTTATGTTGTATTTTAGATGCATGATTTTAAAGTATGGTGGTTTAATGGTTGCATATAACTTAGGGTTAGTTAATTGCATGTTAAAATCGGAAAAACCCTCTATTTGGAAATCTAAGTGGGAGCGGGTTGGTTTAATATCCCAATGGCCACCATTACGAGTTCATATACGATGTGGGTGGGCTTGCGCGTTGGCATTAGGGCCTTCCTCCATTCGAATGAGTCCAGCCCCGAGATCGCTAGATTATGAATTTCTGAGTAAGATTACTAGAGTAAGTTTAACTAGGAGAAATGCGACACCCTCTCCATCTGAGGCACACTATCCGGAGGTAACAAACTCAGAAGTCACGTAATGGCATAAACTTAGTGTACGATCTGCAGTATTCCTCCTAAGAGGTTACGCTGCTTATTTGCACGGCTGAAGCACCGACTATTAGCTACATTGATCAATAGATCATTTGGTCAGATAATGTAGTTAATGAATTTTGTTCTTCTCAAACGAATGTGGGTTAGCATAAACGCCCACACTGTGTGGCTTGCGAGAATCCCGGTGAATGAGATGTTGGTGGATTATAATTATTGTTTTGAGGGAAGTCAATAGTGTTGGTGTATGTGCCCTTTAAGGGCTATTTATGAAAATAAACTTTGAGGGTTATTTATGTAAATAAGACATTTGTCGTTTGATTGATTATTTATCTGATGAGTTAATTTCATGAAATTATATTCTTGTGCATATTGAATTTCATGAAATCGATCCGCCAAAAAGAAACACTCCACGGACTTTTAGATCATGAGTGATTCTTTTGAGTAGTACTCGTACGAGGATCCTTAGACCAGAAATCACTGCATAGTCTTAGGTGAATTAGAGTGTGCTTTGACATATGCCTAACGGGACCGTAACAGGTTGCCAAGTACGAGTATGATTGGGTATACTATGAGTCACGCTAAGGTATGTAGGTGAAGTGATGGGACTATAAGTCACTCTTAAATGAGAGATGATATCTTGGCCGCTTGATAGTGAACTGAGAAGTGCATGGCCGTGCCCAAGAAATGATAAGGGTTATCATTTGCTTGATTAAGTTCAGTGTCACTAAGAGATCAAGTAAAACGTTTAGCTATATAAGGATGATTGGTTCCATGCCTTATGCTAAACTGGATATCAGTGTAGAGGACATTACGTAGTATACTCGGAAGGTTGTGTTGAATCACCATTTGACCCTCCGTTCTGAATTGTGTAGTCATTATGTCTTGCTAGAGACCACTAATGATTTATGGATTAATTAATGAGATTAATTTATTCATTGTCAATTTGGAATGGGCCTACATGATCGCACATAAGTGAGTTCGATGATTCAAAATTAATTAAATTGCCTGTTTTAAGTATAAGAGTTATACTTAAATTGATAATATTTAATTAAATAGTTTAAGTAAATATTATTGAAGAGTATTATGGTATTAATTAAGAGTTAATTAATTACCTAGGAAGAATTGAGTTGGGCTGACAAATCAAGGGACCTAATTGTGAATTAAGGTTCTTGACCCATCAGCCTGACCCATGGATCAATGGGTTGATCCATGGTGTTGGTTAAACCCAACTCAGTAAATAATTAATTATTATTAATTATTAACAGATACTTCTCAAATTAGAGAAGTATCTGTGAGCTGTGAGATTTTAACAAATTCAGTTTTAAAACACGTTTTGAAAAATTTTAAAAAGCTCTCTCTCTGACTCTTCCTGCTGATCATTCTTCCAGAGAAAAATGTTTTCTCTTGACAGGCATTTTTTGGCTAGCACCGGTTCTGAGAGACTCCAGTGCAAGAACGTAGAGGCAATTCGTGTGAATTGTTTGGTGGTGAACGAAATCTTTCCAAGGGATCCAGGCGACGAGCGCAACCGATTACGCGTCGAGGGTAAGACCCGATTCCATATAATTAGGCTCTTCCGTAGCATAATTTAGGAAATTATGCATGTCTAGTTCCCAACAGTGGCATCAGAGCCATAGGTTAATCTTGTTTTAATTAAAAGTGTTTTAATTGAAACAAATGGGTTGAAAGAAAAAAAAAAACTGTTTTGAAGAAATGCAAAAACTCGCGCCGGTTTCTGGGAATGGACTCGCCGGAATTGTTCTGGCCGGCCGGAAGGTCGCCGGGAAATCGCGCGCCACTTCAAAATTTGTTTTTTTGGCCTGAATTTTTTTATGGGTTTTGTTCTTTTCTTCATGGGGAACTATTTCGTGTTGATTTGGGGTGTCAAAAATGTTTTGATTGTGAAGATTATGGAAAAGATTTTCTGGGTTTGCAAAACCCGCTTCGCCGGGAAATTTTTTTTTTTGTTTTGGGGTTTTGAAAGCCGCTTGCTGGTTTGGATGCCGGGGAAATGTTCCTCGTGCTGGCTGCTTCGTCGAGGCCGGGTAAATGTCCCTCGCGCCGTGGGGAAACGACGGAAATCGTTTTCGTCTGGTTCCTCGCGCCGACGAAGTTTTCGAAGGCCGGTCGTGGGTTTCGTTTTCCTTCGTCATTTGATGAGTTGCTGAGGTCGACTTCGATTTGATAGGGGTTAGACCGGGGCGAAGAGGCGACGTCCAGCGCCGGAATAGGCGAAGAGTTCGCCGAAAAAGAAGACGGACGCCGGCTGCGCGAGTCGGGGAAGAAAGGAAGGAGGCGGCGGGAGGCTGGTGCCCTAATTGGGTGAAAAGACCAATTTGCCCCTGCTGCACTCCATAATCCCAAAAATGCTAGCGTTTAAAAGTGTTTTAAAATTTGCAAAAACAACCCCAACAGTTTTAATCTTTAAAACCCTAGCCCGATAATTTTTGTTAATTACAGATTTGCCCTAAAATTTTCAGAAAACTTAATTTTTCTGAATTTTAAAATTTGATAAAATTTTAATTTATGATTTAGGATAAATTAAAAGATATTATCAGATTTTAATTGATAAGATTTAATTATTAAGATAAATAAAATCTTATCAAATAGTTAAGAAATGATTAGATTTGAATTTAATTCCTATCCTATAGAATTTTAAAATTTAGAATTTTGAATAATTATCTTAATGAGATTAGGATAATTAGAAATATTTAAATTTTAAAATTTGAAAGATTATCTTAATAAAATTAGATAATTAGATTAATAAATAAATAGTTAATTAATTAATAAGGTTATTTAATTAATTATTATTGTTTGATTTATTTATTCATTTTTCCGAAATAATGTGTTATTTATTTAAAATATTTAAATAATTGCACGCATTATTGCTATGTCCATGCATCATTCGATTAAAATGAATGAACATGGGATTGATTAAAATTGATCATGACACGATCAATTTTAATAGTGTAAGAGTTACACAATCCCTAATTAAATGATTCGGCTTAATAAAATTGGCTTGTATGAAGATATGCATTTGTGTGTTTTTCTATGCATGAATTGGGCTTAAAATTTATTATTTAAATTTTTTGGGCCTGCGAGCCATTTTAAAATTGGGCCTGCGTGCCTATTAAATAATTATGTAATAGTTAGGCCCAAAAGGAGGTTCCGAAGGAGTCCATGGTGGAGCCCAGGAACGGAAGCCCAAAATGGAGGCCCAAAAGAAGTTTTTTTTTTTAAAAAGGTCCTGTAATAGATTAGAGCCCAATTCATCGCATTTCCGCAATTTTATTTTATGTTTTGTGAATGATTGAAAACGACAATGCATGTTAAGCCGTTCAAAATAAAATCCCTAAATACCTAAGTCTAAAATTGCTTCCATACTTGGGGGCTCATCAAATCGTCGAACGTCTGGCGGACTTGGAGAGCCCAAGGGCCTCAGATTTTCTTCGTGAGGCGAGTTGTCATGTAATAAAAGCCCAACTTTACTCACTACCACTATAGTGTAAAAACTGTTTGGGCTAGCCCAACTTTACTCACTACCACTATAGTGTGAAAAACTGTTTGGGTCTTTATTGATATGAGGCTTCAAGGGATGGTTTGACTTAGGAAAATTGGTCCTAGTTGACCCGATAAGTTGACTAGGATTGATTTTGCAATGACAGGATGGTGTCAAACATTTGGAATGTTCATCCTATCACCGAAAAGTTACATAGTGATGTAATTGGAAATCGTTAAATTACATAGGGATGTGATTTGAACGTTGCCTACCAAAAGAGCCCGATCCCTACGATACTTGCCAAAGCAAGACTGGAGTTGACTCTTTGTGGATTTTTGGCCCACAATCTAGCACCAACACAAAATTGTTTGGGATTTCAATTTTGGCTATTGTGGAAAATATTTTAAAACTCATTCTAATGTTTTGCATCTTTCTTTTGTAGAAATGGCATCTACTAGCACTAATACATCTAATCTCACTCTAAGAAGCATTTTGGACAAAGAAAAACTTGTTGGTCCAAACTTTTTAGATTGGGAAAGAAACTTGAGAATTGTTCTCAAACAAGAAAGAAAGCTAAATATCTTAGACGCTGCTTTACCTGAACCACCTGTAAATGCTACGGATGCTGTTCAACGAGCATGGGAAAAGCTAAAAAGTGATTCCGATGACGTGACATGTCTGATGCTCGCAACTATGTCAGGCGAGCTTCAGAAACAATTCATGAATTCGGAAGCGTTCTAAATTTATGTGTCACTAACGGAAATGTTCCGTGAACAAGCCCATAACGAAAGGTTCGTTACGATAAAAGCATTGATCTCGTGCAAGATGGCGAAGGGTTCGTCAGTAAGCACGCATTTGATCAAGATGAAGGGGTATATTGATACCCTAGAGAGATTAAATGCACCTCTTGCTAGAGAGTTAGCCATTGACATCATCTTGGCTTCACTGCCTGATGATTACAATGACTTTGTGGGAACTACAACATGCATAACATGAAGAGGACGATTCCTGAGCTCCATGGAATGCTTAAAAATACTGAGCAAACCTTTCGGAAGGCAATGCCAGTACTTATTGTAGAAAAAGGTAAGGGCAACAAGAGAAAGTTTAAAGGCAAGGCAAAAGTTGCTGAAAACAAGAAGCCTCACAGTAAGACTACTCCTAATGCTCAGCCTCAAACTTCTCCTGCTAAGAAAAATGCTCAGAAGGACGCTGTATGTTTCCATTGCAATCAGAAGGGGCATTGGAGAAGAAACTGCAAGCTGTTTCTTGAAGAGAAGAAACAGAATCCTTCGGCTTCAGGTATCTTTGTTATTGAAATTAATCTTTCTATGTCCACCTCATGGGTATTAGATACCGGATGTGGGGCTCACATTTGTACTAATGTGCAGGGACTGAGAAATAGAAGGATGACAAAGAAAGGCGAAGTAGATCTCCGAGTGGGCAACGGGGCAAGAGTTGCAGCTGTTGAAGTTGGAGATTACACTTTGTATTTGCCTTCCGGTTTAAACATTGTTTTAGAGAATTGTTATTATGTACCTACTGTGAGTAGGAATATTATTTCAATTTGTTGCTTGGATATTAAAGGATTTCGTTTTATTATTGGTAATAAATCGTTGTCTTTATAGCAAAAAGATGTTTTATACGGAGTTGCAAATTTTTGCAATGGCCTATATATCTTGGATTTGACCCAAGAAAAACCGGTTTATAACATTGAAAAGAAAGCCAAATTAGTTCAATCTGATTTAAGTCCAACATATCTGTGGCATTGTCGTTTAGGCCATGCAAATGAGAAGCGAGTTCAAAGACTTCATAAGGATGGAGTGCTTGGGTCATTTGATTTCGAATCATATGACACATGTGAACCCTGTTTGCAAGGTAAAATGACGAAGAGTCCTTTCAGCAAGAAAGACAAGAGGACTAGTGAGCTATTGGCTCTAATACATACAGATTTATGTGGACTAATGAGCACACAAGCTAGAGGTGGATTTGAATACTTCGTGACTTTTACCGATGACTATAGTAGATATGGTTATGTCTACTTAATGAGGTATAAAAATGAAACTTTTGAAAAGTTCAAAGAGTTTAAAAACGAAGTAGAAAATCAGTTAAATAGAAGGATTAAGGCTATTCGCTCCGATCGGGGAGGTGAATACCTTAGTGATGAGTTCGATGGCTATCTAAAACAATGTGGAATTGTTTCACAGCTGACTCCACCAGGAACACCTCAATGGAATGGTGTATCTGAGAGGAGGAATCGGACCTTATTAGATATGGTTTGATCTATGATGGGCCAAGCAACTCTCCCTATGTCCTTTTGGGGTTATGCCCTCCTTTCAACAGCCTACTTACTAAATCGTATTCCATCTAAGGCAGTAGATAAGACTCCATATGTGATGTGGACGGGTCAAAAACCCTATATATCCTATCTACGAGTTTGGGGTTGTTAAGCTCATGTAAAGCGTTTACAAAGTAGTAAGCTTGAACCTAAAACTGACAAATGCCTGTTTGTGGGATATCCTAAGGAAACAAAAGGATATCAATTCTACAATCCAACTGAGAACAAAGCATTTGTTGCTCCAGGAGCCACTTTCTTAGAGAAAGAATTTCTCTACAAGAAAGACAGTGGGAGTAGAATAAATTTTGAAGAGGTTCAAGAACCACAAGAGAATGTAGAACGATCTACAGAAACTCAGATGGAAGTTGACATGGGAACTCATGAAGATGAGCAGCCTGAGTCAACAACACAAGAACCTAGAAGGTCTAGTAGATCTCGTCATGAACCCGAGAGATACGGATTTCTCGTGACTGACGATCAAGATTTGATCTTGGTGGACTCTAATGAGCCCGTAAACTACAAACAGGTTTTAGAAAGTCCAGATTCAGATAAATGGCTACAAGCAATGGAATCTGAAATGCAATCCATGAGGGACAATAAAGTATGGACTTTGATTGATCCTCCTATTCAGGCAAAGGTTGTCGATTGCAAGTGGATTTTCAAGTTAAAACCTGGCGGGATCTTCAAGGCACGAATAGTGGCTAAAGGTTACAGACAGACTCATGGTATAGACTATGATAAAACCTTCTCACTTGTCGTGATGCTCAAGTCCATTCGGACTATGCTCGCCATTGCTGCATATTATGACTATGAGATATGACAGATGGATGTTAAGACGGCTTTCCTAAATGGAAACCTACTCGAGGATGTTTACATGAAACAACCCAAGGGATACATTGATCAAGAGCATCCAAATTGTGTATGCAAGCTTCAGAGGCCCATCTACGGACTAAAGCAAGCATCTCAGAGTTGGAATCTTTATTTTGACGAGGCAGTAAAAGGTTATGGCTTCATAAAGAACGAAGATGAGCCTTGTGTTTACAAGAAGGTTAGTGGGAGCAAGATAGTTTTCCTTGTTCTATATGTGGACGACATCCTACTCATAGGAAATGAAATTCTCATGTTGAAAGATATCAAACAATGGTTGGGGAGTGTATTTTCTATGAAAGACTTAGGAGAAGCTGAAATGATACTGGGTATCAAAATCTATAGAGATAGATCAAAGAGGCTTCTGTTGGATTTGAATACATAAGCTATGCTTGTGTTGTATAATTTCCCAGATTAATATATCGATTTGTGTTTCAATTATATTTAGTTGTGCATATCCATTTATATTATGTAAGTAGATGATGAGGTGTCTGGTGCGACACAGTAGATCTCATCATTGGTTGAAAGACATAATATATAAATGAGGTTCGTAACCGAGACAGCTTTGGATAAACTGTCGGTCTAGGTTATTATGTGATTCAGATAATTAGTTTGTCTAAACTAATTGAATCATATAGATGTGCCCGGGGCATATTGAACTTGACTCTTAGGAATGATTTGTCTTGTACTGATTTAATAGACAAATCGATCCTTGTATTCTATCTCTAAATCCCTAGACTCGAGCGGGCATGAGGATTAGACATAGTGTACTTTGATCTGCCAATGGGTGAGGTCAAATGTGGCCAATAGTCTCGGTGGGTTGGGTGTGCGTGTTTAGTTACTTGGTGTGCTGCTGCTTGTCGAAAGGAAACCATGTACCGGTGCGTCCGGGGTGATGGTGCTCCCGAGATGAGCTCGAAATGTTTATTATACTAAACCTGGCCAGTGGACTTATGTCCGGTATAGTAAAAAGGTCGAGTGGTACTAGTCTCGGAATATTAAGAAGTTGATGAATTAATTTATCAGTAAATTAATGAATCAACGAGCACTATATCTTTGATGTGGGGAGATTATGAATATAATTTAATTAAGTTGTTCCGGAAGCAATTCTGGTGTAGGGTGGTAGTGCCATAATTAATCCGTTAGTGGTACGATTAATTATGTACTGGGTTAATGACAAAGGTAGATTTAATTAATTGAGAAATTAATTAATCCTTGTGTCAGTTGGTTGTGAATCATCCCAGGAACTGGATTGGGATAAGTGAATCCCTGTGACAGTTGGGAGTGTTTCAGTCCAGGAACAGGATTGAAGGAAACAGAATCTGTATCAATCTAGAAACAGGATTGAAGGGAAACAGAAACCCAGTAGGAAAGACCAATCCTATTCCAACTTGGAGTCTCTCTTGTAACTCTATAAATAGACAAGGGATCAGCCATTCAAATTACACAATTAATCCACAGGATTTCTAGAGAGAGAAAATTCTAGAGAGAGAAAACGTTTCTCTCTCCAAGTCGAATTTTCAAGAAAGTGTGCAGCTGGTTTTTGGGTTTCTAGTGGCTAAAATTTTGGCCTTGGTCTATACCAGCTGTGCGTAGCTTTCTCTCTCTGCGGGCGGTGCGTTTATAGTACGTGCCAGGTGCTGCGGGGCTAGAGTTTTCTAGCAGGTGGATTGTGGTGAGTAGCTGATCAATTGGCTTCTAGTTCGTTGCCCACACAACGTGAAGTCATAGTCTTTGAGGCATACAAGAGATTCACCAGGTGCACGCTTCAAAGGTATTATTCTATAGTTCCGCTTTTATTAGAATTTTTGTTGCGTGGTAAATCGAGCAGGTACAAACCCAGATCCTACCAAAATCTTTCAATTGGTATCAGAGCCTGGTTTAGGGGGTTCTGTGCTTGTTCGATTTATTACATGGTTTTATTTGCAGGTGGTTTAGAATCCCGACTATTATGGTTACGTTTGTATGGGTTTTAATTAAACTCCGGGACATGTCCGGATTTAATTTTATTATGAATGTTTGTAATAGTTTAACCACGTGCTGGAAGCCGTGTAGGATTAGATTAAATCTGTAGTAGGATTTTTTCTATGTAATTTCGATTATTTAATTTTCCTAGAATGCCTTGTAGTAGGAAAATTATTTTTTTTGTAATCGAAGGCGTTATGGTGGGCAACTTGGATTCGTGGGTTATGGGTTATCATGAATTTGAAGAAACCCAGGAAAACCCAGAACGAATTGCAAGAAGACCAAATAGCGTGGGAAAAAGCGAAGGAGGAATTGGCGGCAGAAGGCGACGCCGGCAACGTTCACCGGCAGCAAAGTCGCCGGCCGGCAGGCAAAAAACAGGCCAGCAGCAGCAGCTGCCGCGCCCAGGGCGCAGCAGCCGTGCGCGGGCGTACACGCCCAGGGCCGCGCGCGGGCCGCGCGCACGGCCCGTATGGGCTGTGCGCGCGCGCGCGTGCAGGGCCGCGCGCACGGCCCGTGCGGGCTGTGCGCGCGCGCGCGTGCAGGGCCGCGCGCACGGCCCGTGCGGGCTGTGCGCGCGGGCTGCGCCACGGGCGGCCCGTTTGGGCCGTTCGGGCTGTTTTTGGCCCGTTTTTCCTCCAGTTTTCATTTTTTTGAAATTCAAGACTCTCTCCATCGAGTGACGTGACGGGACACGAGATCAAGGCAGAAGATGGAAGCAATTAAAACCATAATAGTCGGGGAATTTATTTTTTTCGAATTTATTTCCCGTATTTATTGTTTTAATTTTTATGCTTTATTTTTATGCTGTATTTTAGATGCATGAATTAAAGCGTGTCTGGTTTTATGGTTGCACATAACTTAGGTTAGTTAATTGCATGTTAAAGCCGGAAAAACCCTCAATTTGGAAATCTAAGTGGGAGCGGGTTGTGTTATATCCCCATGGCCACCATTACGGGTTCATATGCGATGTGGGTGGGCTTGCGCGTTGGCATTAGGGCCTTCCTCCATTCGGATGAGTCCAGCCCCGAGATCGCTAGACTATGAGCTTCTGAGTAAGATGACTAGAGCGAGTTTAACTAAGAGAAATGCGACACCCTCTCCATCTGAGGCGCACTATCCTGAGGTAACAAACTCAGAAGTCACGTAATGGCATACACTTAGTGTACGATCTGTAGTATTCCTCCCGCGAGGTTACGCTGCTTACTTGTACGGCTGAAAGCACCGACTATTAGCTACATTGATCAAAAGATCGTTGGTCAGATAGTGTAGTTAATGAACTTGGTTCTTCTCAAACGAATGTGGGTTAGCGTAAACGTCCACACTGCGTGGCTTGCGAGAATCCCGGTGGATGAGATGTTGGTGGATTAATATTATTGTTTTGAGGGAATCAATAATTAATTGAATTTTCATGTTTTCGAAAATTCTAGCATATATAACTGAAACACTGTTTGTTAACTTTCCAGTTTAAATCGATATGGCATTCAATCCTTTAGCTGCTATTTTGAAAAACAACAATTTAACTGGAACTAATAATGTCGATGGAAGTCGTAACTTAGACATTGTCCTTAGGGCTGAGAGCGCTCCTGTGAGAGATCGTGTCATTGACATGATTAGTAACATCAACAAGGTTGAGGTAGGAGGAGGCGAAATCGTTGGTGAAACCAAAGCCGATATTGTCCTCCAGAGCTTGCCTCAAAGCTACGAGCAGATTCGGTTGAACTACAACATAAGCAAGATGTTGTGGAGTTTATCCGAGCTCTTAGCAGAGTTGATGGCGACTAAAAGTTTTCTTCAAGAGAAGAAGCGAGCTTTAGTCGCAGTCGAAGCTTTAGAATCTTCTTCTGAGCCTGAGGCTGGAAAGAAGAAGAGAAAGCTCGAGGGAGTAGCTAAAAAGGCACAAATTGTGCCTAAGCCAGATATTGCAAAGAAGAAGTCGAAAGACAAGTGCTTCAAGTGCAATAAGACGGGACATTGGAAAGCGGATTGTCCAAAGCTTATAAGTACGATAAATTATGCCTTAATTACTGAGACATGTTTAGCGGCGATTCCCACAGATACTTGGTGTGTGGATTCAGGTGCCACTGACCATGTGTGTAATTCTTTGCAAGGGTTCCAAGTAACCCAGAAGCTTAGAGAAGGCGAATTGGATATCTACTTGGGTGACACTACAAGAGTGTCAGTAGAAGCAGTGGGAGTAGTTAAGTTGAATTTCGAAAATTCTAACCTAGAGTTAGTAAACTGTCTTTATGTACCGAGTTTTAGAAAGAACCTGATTTCGGTTTCTAAACTCTTGAAGAACGGTTACAAGTTTATTTTTTCTGATGAGTCTGTTTTTATTAGAAGAAATGGGAAACTTGTTTGTTCTGGTTCATTGGTGGACAATTTATTTGTGGTTAATTCTAACTCCCCTGTTGCGCAAAACATAGAAATAGATAGCTCAGTATCTAACATTAATAAGAGGAAGAGACCTTCTGAAATGAATCAAACCTATCTTTGGCATCTAAGGCTAGGTCATATAAACCTTAGTAGGATTCAGAGGTTGGTCAATGATGGACCTTTGGGTTCATTAGATA
Organism: Knoxia roxburghii; assembly: GCA_030378225.1. Taxonomy (NCBI): domain Eukaryota; kingdom Viridiplantae; phylum Streptophyta; class Magnoliopsida; order Gentianales; family Rubiaceae; genus Knoxia; species Knoxia roxburghii. The sequence goes on along the minus strand of CM059415.1, from coordinate 41,296,131 downwards.
TTGACAGTTATGCAACCTGCGAATCTTGCTTGGAAGGTAAGATGACCAAGAGACCTTTTAAAACAAAAGGCTATAGAGCTAAAGAAGTATTAGAGTTGATTCATTCTGACTTGTGTGGACCTATGATGGTCCAGGCACGAGGGGGATATGAGTATTTCGTGACATTCACGGATGACTACTCTAGGTACGGATACATTTACCTAATGCGCCACAAGTCCGAATGTTTTGGCAAGTTCAAAGAGTTTCGGGCAGATGTGGAGAAGCATCATGGTAAGAGTATCAAGACACTGCGTTCAGATCGTGGTGCGGAGTACCTGTCCCATGAATTTCGAGATTACCTCACTGAGGTAGGAATTCAGTCTCAGTTGTCTGCACCTGGCTCGCCACAGCAGAATGGTGTAGCAGAAAGGAGGAACCGAACTCTTATGGAAATGATTAGGTCCATGATGAGCTATAGTGATTTGCCAAGTTCGTTCTGGGGATATGCCTTGGAAATGGCAATGTATATTCTTAATCTTGTACCATCTAAAACCGTGCCTTCAACCCCAGTAGAGTTGTGGAACGGGCGGAAGCCCAGTCTAAGACATCTCAGAATTTGGGGCTGCACAGCACATGTGCTTAAGGCAGATACGGCTAAGTTAGATGCAAGAATAGAATTAATGCTGTTTGTAGGATATCCTAGAGGGACGAAAGGTGGTCTATTCTATAGTCCTAAAGATCAGAAGGTGGTGGTAAGTACCAACGCTAGATTTTAGAAGAGGACTATGTCTTAGACCACAAGCCCAAGAGTAAGATAGTACTAGAAGAGCTTAGACGACAAACTACTAATCCTGATGCACCTGCGCAAGTAGATACACCACACACTGCACATGAGATCACAGATGATGCGCCTACACAGGCGGTGCCTCGTCGTAGTGGGAGGGTTGTGAGACAGCCAGACAGGTTCATTGGCATGGGAGAGGCTTCAGACCTGGTCCCAGGTGTGCTTGAACCTGACCCAGTCAACTATAAAGATGCAGAATCTTGGCGTAAGGCAATGATATCCGAGATGGGGTCAATGGACCACAATCAAGTCTGGGAGCTTGTGGACCTGCCTGATGGGTATAAGCCCATTGGATGCAAGTGGGTCTACAAACGTAAGAGAGGACCTGACGGGAAGGTGGAAACCTTTAAAGCTAGGCTGGTGGCGAAGGGGTATACTCAGAAAGAGGGAATCGACTATGAGGAAACCTTCTCCCCGGTAGCCATGCTTAAGTCGATCCGGATTCTCTTGGCCATAGCTGCTCATATGGATTATGAGATTTGGCAGATGGATGTCAAGACAGCTTTCCTAAACGGAAGTCTTGAGGAAACCATCTTTATGCAGCAACCAGAGGGATTCATTGAAAAAGGCCAAGAGCATAAGGTTTGCAGGCTTAAGAGGTCTATTTATGGACTTAAGCAGGCATCCAGATCTTGGAACATCCGGTTTGATGAAGTAATCCAGTTCTTTTGGATTTACTCAGTGTCCGGATGAGCAATGTGTGTATCGCAAACGTGATGGAAACTCAGTGGTGTTTCTTGTGCTTTACGTAGATGACATTCTATTGATTGGCAACAACAAGAAAGTGTTATTAGACGTAAAGGCATGGCTGTCCAAGCAATTTGATATGAAGGACTTAGGGGAAGCGGGACATATCCTTGGGATCAAGATTATTCGAGATCGTAGGAAACGTTCACTAACGCTCTCCCAAGCTTCATACATAGACACGATTCTGGCCCGTTTTAACATGCAAAACTCCAAGAAAAGTTTTCTACCTTTCAGGCATGGAGTGTTTCTATCTAAGGAACAGTCTCCTAAGACTGTTGAGGAGATAGAGACCATGAAGATAGTTCCATATGCTTCGGCAGTAGGAAGTCTCATGTATGCCATGTTGTGTACGAGGCCTGATATCAGAGTAACCCCGGGAAAGCTCATTGGGAGGCAGTAAAATGCATTCTCAAGTATTTACGCAGAACGAGAGACCTAGTTCTGGTCTATCAGGCGTCTGAGCTGGTACCCCGAGGTTATACAGATTCAGATTTCCAAGGCGACAGGGACAAGAGCAAGTCTACCTCAGGGTATGTGTTTACTCTAGGAGGTGGAGCCATAGTTTGGCGGAGTGTCAAGCAGAAATGCGTGACGGACTCTACCATGGAGGCTGAATACGTTGCCGCATCAGAGGCAGCGAAAGAAGCAGTATGGCTCAAGAACTTCCTAGTGGACTTAGACGTGATTCCTGGTTTGCAGAAGTCTATCACGGTATATTGTGATAACAACGGTGCAGTAGCAAACTCGAAGGAACCATGAGTCCACAAGGCGAGTAAACATATACAGCGCAAGTACCACCTGATACGAGACATCGTAAAGAGGGTAGACGTGGTCGAGGCTAAGATAGCATCAGAGGATAACCTTGCAGATCCGTTCACGAAAACATTGACTTCTAAAGTCTTTGAGGCTCACGTGAAGGGCAAGGGGATCAGATGCTTAGGAGAGCCTTGACTGTTTTTCTAGATAGATAACATCAGATTAGGTAGGATTGTATGTAGTTGTATACTTAAAGCACAGCTTAAGTATTAGTGGGAGATTGTTGGATTTGAATACATAAGCTATGCTTGTGTTGTATAATTTCCCAGATTAATATATCGATTTGTGTTTCAATTATATTTAGTTGTGCATATCCATTTATATTATGTAAGTAGATGATGAGGTGTCTGGTGCGACACAGTAGATCTCATCATTGGTTGAAAGATATAATATATAAATGAGGTTCGTAACCGAGACAGCTTTGGATAAACTGTCGGTCTAGGTTATTATGTGATTCAGATAATTAGTTTGTCTAAACTAATTGAATCATATAGATGTGCCCGGGGCATATTGAACTTGACTCTTAGGAATGATTTGTCTTGTACTGATTTAATAGACAAATCGATCCTTGTATTCTATCTCTAAATCCCTAGACTCGAGCGGGCATGAGGATTAGACATAGTGTACTTTGATCTGCCAATGGGTGAGGTCAAATGTGGCCAATAGTCTCGGTGGGTTGGGTGCGCGTGTTTAGTTACTTGGTGTGCTGCTGCTTGTCGAAAGGAAACCATGTACCGGTGCGTCCGGGGTGATGGTGCTCCCGAGATGAGCTCGAAATGTTTATTATACTAAACCTGGCCAATGGACTTATGTCCGGTATAGTAAAAAGGTCGAGTGGTACTAGTCTCGGAATATTAAGAAGTTGATGAATTAATTTATCAGTAAATTAATGAATCAACGAGCACTATATCTTTGATGTGGAGAGATTATGAATATAATTTAATTAAGTTGTTCCGGAAGCAATTCTGGTGTAGGGTGGTAGTGCCATAATTAATCCGTTAGTGGTACGATTAATTATGTACTGGGTTAATGACAAAGGTAGATTTAATTAATTGAGAAATTAATTAATCCTTGTGTCAGTTGGTTGTGAATCATCCCAGGAACTGGATTGGGATAAGTGAATCCCTGTGTCAGTTGGGAGTGATTCATCCCAGGAACTGGATTGGGATAAGTGAATCCCTGTGACAGTTGGGAGTGTTTCAGTCCAGGAACAGGATTGAAGGAAACAGAATCTGTATCAATCTAGAAACAGGATTGAAGGGAAACAGAAACCCAGTAGGAAAGACCAATCCTATTCCAACTTGGAGTCTCTCTTGTAACTCTATAAATAGACAAGGGATCAGCCATTCAAATTACACAATTAATCCACAGGATTTCTAGAGAGAGAAAATTCTAGAGAGAGAAAACGTTTCTCTCTCCAAGTCGAATTTTCAAGAAAGTGTGCAGCTGGTTTTTGGGTTTCTAGTGGCTAAAATTTTGGCATTGGTCTATACCAGCTGTGCGTAGCTTTCTCTCTCTGCGGGCGGTGCGTTTATAGTACGTGCCAGGTGCTGCGGGGCTAGAGTTTTCTAGCAGGTGGATTGTGGTGAGTAGCTGATCAATTGGCTTCTAGTTCGTTGCCCACACAACGTGAAGTCATAGTCTTTGAGGCATACAAGAGATTCACCAGGTGCACGCTTCAAAGGTATTATTCTATAGTTCCGCTTTTATTAGAATTTTTGTTGCGTGGTAAATCGAGCAGGTACAAACCCAGATCCTACCAAAATCTTTCAGCTTCTAGGACTAAGTCAAGAAGGGTACATAGACAAAATATTGAAGAGGTTCAATACGTCTAACTTTAAGAATGGTATGGTACCATTCAGACATGGCCTTCTCTTGAAGAAGAACCAAGGTCCTTCAACAAGAGAGGAGAGGGATACAATGAGTAGAGTTCCATATGTTTCGGCAATAGGATCTATCATGTATGCCATGTTGTGTACCCGTCCGGATGTCACACATGCACTGAGCATGACTAGCAGATATAAACAAGATCCTGGAATGGATCATTGGACTGTAGTCAAAGCAATCCTAAAGTACTTACGAAGAACTACAGGATTAATGCTAGTGTATGGAGGACAAGAACAGCTAATTGTACAAGGTTACGCTGATGCTGCTTTCCAAACAGATCAAGATGACATGAAGTCACAATCAGGCTACGTGTTTAGTCTGAATGGCGGTGCAATAAGTTGGAAAAGCTCAGAGCAGGATACAACAGCTGATTCTACAACAGAGTCTGAGTACATTGCTGCATCAGATGATGCAAAGGAAGCTGTTTGGTTGAGAAAGTTCGTGTCAGACATCGGAGTGATACCAAGTATCCAAGATCTGATAGAACTTTTATGTGACAACAACGGGGCCATCGCACAAGCTAAGGAGCCTCGATCACACCAGAAAACCAAACATATACTCAGAAGGTTTCACCTCATCCGAGAGATCATTGATCGAGGAGATGTGAAAGTGTGCAAAATAGGGTCAGACGACAATGTAGCAGATCCTCTCACAAAAGCTCTACCGCAGTCAAAGTTTGATAGACATGTAATAGAGCTTGGTCTTAAACAGTTTAGGACATAGCCCTTCAACGAGCAAGTGGGAGATTGTTGGTGTATGTGCCCTTTTAAGGGCTATTTATGTAAATAAACTTTGAGGGTTATTTATGTAAATAAGACATTTGTCGTTTGATTGATTATTTATCTGATGAGTTAATTTCATGAAATTATATTCTTGTGCATATTGAATTTCATGAAATCGATCAGCCAAAAAGAAACACTCCATGGACTTTTAGATCATGAGTGATTCTTTTGAGTAGTACTCGTACGAGGATCCTTAGACCAGAAATCACTGCATAGTCTTAGGTGAATTAGAGTGTGCTTTGACATATGCCTAACGGGACCGTAACAGGTTGCCAAGTACGTGTATGATTGGGTATACTATGAGTCACGCTAAGGTATGTAGGTGAAGTGATGGGACTACAAGTCTCTCTTAAATGAGAGATGATATTTTGGCCGCTTGATAGTGAACTGAGAAGTGCATGGCCGTGCCTAAGAAATGATAAGGGTTATCATTTGCTTGATTAAGTTCAGTGTCACTAAGAGATCAAGTAAAACGTTTAGCTATATAAGGATGATTGGTCCCATGCTTTATGCTAAACTGGATATCAGTGTAGAGGACGTTACGTAGTATACTCGGAAGGTTGTGTTGAATCACCATTCGACCCTCCGTTCTGAATTGTGTAGTCATTATGTCTTGCTAGAGACCACTAACAATTTATGGATTAATTAATGAGATTAATTTATTCATTGTCAATTTGGAATGGGCCTACAGGATCGCACATAAGTGAGTTCGATGATTCAGAATTAATTAAATTACCTGTTTTAAGTATAAGAGTTATACTTAAATTGATAATATTTAATTAAATAGTTTAATTAAATATTATTGAAGAGTATTATGGTATTAATTAAGAGTTAATTAATTACCTAGGAAGAATTGAGTTGGGCTAACAAATCAAGGGACCTAATTGTGAATTGAGGTTCTTGACCCATCAGCCTGACCCATGGATCAATGGGTTGATCCATGGTGTTGGTTAAACCCAACTCAGTAAATAATTAATTATTATTAATTATTAACAGATACTTCTCAAATCAGAGAAGTATCTGTGAGCTGGGAGATTTTAACAAATTCAGTTTTAAAATACGTTTTGAAAAATTTTAAAAAGCTCTCTCTCTGACTCTTCCTGCTGATCATTCTTCCAAACATTCTTCCAGAGAAAAACATTTTCTCTTGACAGGCATTTTTTGGCTAGCACCGGTTCTGAGAGACTCCAGTGCAAGAACGTAGAGGCAATTCATGTGAATTGTTTGGTGGTGAACGCAATCTTCCCAAGGGATCCAGGCGACGAGCGCAACCGATTACGCGTCGAGGGTAAGACCCGATTCCATATAATTAGGCTATTCCGTAGCATAATTTAGGAAATTATGCATGCCTAGTTCCCAACAAATAGTTATTAGAATTTCATGTTTTTGAAATTCTAGGTTAATAACTGAAAAATTGTCTGTTTGTTAATTTTACAGTTTTATCGATATGACATTCAACCCCTTAGCTGCTATTTTGAAAGACAATAAACTAACTGGAACCAATTATGTCGATTAGAGTCATAACTTGGACATTGTCCTTAATGATGAGTGCACTCCTGTGAGAGATCATGTCATTGACGTGATTAGTAACATCAACAAGGTTTAGGTAGTGAGAGGTGAAATCGTTGGTGAACCAAAGTCGATATTGTCCTCCAGAGCTTGCCTCAAAGATATGAGCAGATTCGGTTGAACTACAACATAAGTAAGATGTTGTGCACTTCATCCGAGCTCTTGGCAGAGTTGGTGGTAGCTAAAAGTCTTCTTCAAGAGAAGAAGTGAGCTTTAGTCGCAATCGAAGCTTTAGAATCTTTTTCTAAGCCTGAGACTAGAAAGAATAAGAGAAAGCTCGAGGGAGTAGCTAAAAAGGCACAAATTGCGCCTAAGACAGATATTGCAAAGAAGAAGTCGAAAGACAAGTGCTTTAAGTGCAATAAGATGGGACATTGGAAATCGGATTGTCCAAAGCTTATAGGTACGATAGTTTCTGCCTTAATTACTCAGACATGTTTAGTGGCGATTCCCACAGATACTTGGTGTGTGGATTCAGGTGCCACTGACCATGTTTGTAATTCTTTGCAAGGGTTCCAAGTAACCCGGAAGCTTAGAGAGGACGAATTGGATATCTGCTTAGGTGACACTACAAGAGTGTCAGTAAAAGCAGTGGGAGTAGTCAATTTAAATTTCAAAAATTGTAGATTAGAGTTAGTTAATTGTCTTCATGTACCGAGTTTTAGAAAGAACCTTATTTTGGTTTCTAAACTCTTGAAGAATGGTTATAAGTTTGTTTTTTCTGATGAGTCTGTACTTATTAGAAGACATAGAAAACTTATATTGGCGGACAATTTGTTTGTGGTTAACTCTAACTCCCATATTGTGCAAAACATAGAAACAGATAGCTCTTTATCTAACATTAATAATAGGAAGAAACCTTCTGAAATAAATTAAACCTATTTTTGGCACTCAGGCTAGGTCATATAAACCTTAGTAGGATTCAGAGGTTGGTCAATGATGGACCTTTAGGTTCATTAGAGATTGACAGTTAAGCAACCTGCGAATCTTTCTTGGAAGGTAAAATGACCAAAAGGCCTTTTAAGGCAAAAGGTTATAGGGCTGAGGAAGTGTGAGAGTTGATTCATTCTGACTTGTGTGGACCAATGACGGTCCAGGCACGAGGTAGGTTCAAGTATTTCGTGTCGTTCACGGATGAGTACTCAAGGTACTAGTACATTTACCTAATGCGTCACAAGTCCGAATATTTTGGCAAGTTCAAATAGTTTTGGGCAAATGTGGAAAAACAACATGGTAAGAGTATCAAGACACTGCGTTCAGATCATGGTGGGGAGTACCTGTCCCATGAATTTCGAGAATACCTCAGTGAGGTCAGAATTCAGTCTCAGTTGTCTGCACCTGACACACCACAGCAGAACGGTGTAGCAGAAAGGAGGAATCGGACTCTCATGGAAATGGTTAGGTCGATGATGAGCTATAGTGATTTGCCAAGTTCGTTATGGGGATATGCCTTAGAAATGGCAATGTATATTCTTAATCTTGTACCATCTAAAACTATGCCTTCAACCCCATTAGAGTTGTAGAATGGGCGCAAGCCCAGCCTAAGATATCTCAGAATTTAGGGTTGCCCAGCACATGTGCTGAAGGCTGATACAGTTAAGTTAGATTCGAGAACTGAATTAATGTTGTTTGTAGAATATCCTAGGGGAATGAAAGGTGGTCTGTTTTATAGTCCTAAAGATCAAAAGGTGGTGGTTAGTACCGACGCTAGATTTTTGGAAGAGGACTATGTCTTAGACCACAAGCCCAATAGTAAGATAGTACTAGAAGAGCTTAGATGACAAACTACTAATCCTGATGCACCTGCACAAGTAGATACACCACACACTCCACATGAAATCACAGATGATGCACCTACACAGGTGGTGCCTCGTCGTAGTGGGAGGGTTGTGAGACAGCCCGATAGGTTCATTGGCATGGGAGAGGCCTCAGACCTAGTCCTAGGCGTGCTTGAACCTGACCCGGTTAGCTACAATGAGGCTCTTCAAGATAAAAATGCAGAGTCTTAGCGTAAGGCAATGATATCCAAGATGGGGTCAATGGACCACAATCAAGTTTGGGAGCTTGTGGACCTGCCTGATGGGTTCAAGCCCATTGGATGCAAGTGGGTCTATAAACGTAAGAGAGGACCTGACAGGAAGGTGGAAACCTTTAAAGCTATGTTGGTGGTGAAGGGGTATACTCAGAAAGAGGGAATCGATTATGAGGAAACCTTCTCCCCGGTAGCCATGCTTAAGTCGATCTGGATTTTCTTGGCCATAGCTGCTCATTTAGACTATGTGATTTGGCAGATGGATGTCAAGATAGCTTTCCTAAATGGAAGTCTTGAGGAAACCATCTTTATGCAACAATCAGAAGAATTCGTTGAAAAAGGCCAAGAACATAAGGTTTGCAGGCTTAAGAGGTCCATTTATGGACTTAAGCAGGCATCCCGATCTTGGAACATCCAGTTTGATGAGGTAATCCAGTCTTTCTGATTTACTCAGTGTCCGGATCAACAATGTGTGTACCGTAGACATGATGGAAACTCAGTAGTGTTTCTTGTGCTTTACGTAGATGACATTATATTGATTGGCAACAACAAGAAAGTGCTATCAGACGTAAAGGCATGGCTGTCCAAGCAGTTTGATATGAAAGACTTAGGGAAAGCCGGACATATCCTTGGGATCAAGATAATTCGAGATCATAGGAAACATTCGTTAATGCTCTCCCAAGCTTCGTACATAGATACAATTCTGGCCCGTTTTAACATGCAGAACTCCAAGAAGGTTTTCTACCTTTCAGACAGGGAGTGTATCTATCTAAGGAATAGTCCTCTAAGACTGTTGAGGAAATAGAGGCCACGAAGATAGTTCTTTATGCTTCAGCAGTAGGAAGTCTCATGTATGTCATGTTATGTATGAGGCCTGATATCTGTTATACTATTGGCATAGTAAGCAGATATCAGATTAACCCCGGGAAAGCTCATTGGGAGGCAGTAAAATGCATTCTCAAGTATTTACGTAGAACAAGGGACCAAGTTCTGGTCTATCAAGCACCTGAGCTGGTACCCCGAGGTTACACAGATTCAGATTTCCAAGGCGACAGGGACAAGAGCAAGTCTACCTCAGGGTATGTGTTCACTTTGGGAGGTGGAGCCATAGTTTGGTGGAGTGTCAAGCAGAAATGTGTGGTGGACTGTACCATGGAGGTTGAGTACGTTGCCGCATCAGAGGCAGCGAAAGAAGCAGTATGGCTCAAGAACTTCCTAGTGGACTTAGATGTGATTCTTGGTTTGCAGAAGTCTATCACGGTTTATTGTGATAACAACGGTGCAGTAGCAAACTCGAAGGAACCACAAGCCCAAAAGGCGAGTAAACATATACAGCATTAGTACCACCTGATACGAGACATCGTAAAGAGGAAAGACGTGGTTGTAGCTAAAATAGCATCAGAGGATAACCTTGCAGATCTGTTCACGAAGACATTGACTTTGAAAGTCTTTGAGGCTCACGTGGAGGGCATGGGAATCAGATACTTAGGAGAGCCAAGACAGTTTTTCTAGATACATAGAAGCAGAATGTATAAGAGTTGTATGTTGTATACTTAAAGCACAGCTTAAGTATTAGTAGGAGATTATTGGAGTTGAATACATAAGCTATGCTTGTATTGTACTTTTTCCCAGTAATATATCGATTTATGTTTTGGTTAAATCTTGTTGTGCATGATATTTCCATTTATATTATGTAAGTAGGTGATGAGGTGTCTTGTGTGACACAATAGATCTCATCATTGGTTGAAAGACATAATATATAAATGAGGTTCGTAACCGAGACAGCTTTGGACAAACTGTCGGTTTAGGTTATTATGTGATTTGGATAATTGGTTCGTCTAAACTAATTGAATCATATAGATATGCCCGGAGCGTATTGAACTTGACGATTAGGAATGTTTTGTCTTATGCTGATTTAATACACAAATCGTTCTTGGTATTCTATCTCTTAATCCCTAGACTCGAGCGAGCATGAGGATTAGACACAGTGTACTTTGATATGCCAATGGGTGAGGTCAATTGTGGCCAATAGTCTCGGTAGGTTGGGTGCGCGTGTTTAGTTTCTTGGTGTGCTGCTGGTTGTCGAAAGGAAACCATGTATCGGTGCGTCCGGGGTGATGGTGCTCCCGAGATGAGCTCGTAAAGTTTATTATACTCAACCCTGTCGGTGGACTTAAGTCCGGTATAGTAAAAGGTCGAGTGGTACTAGTCTCGGAATTAAAGAGGTTAATTAATTAATTTATCAGTAAATTAATATATTAATGAGCACTATATCTTTAATGTGGGGAGATTATGAATATAATTTAATTAAGTTATTCTGGAAGCAATTCTGGTGTAGGATGGTAGTGTCATAATTAATCCGTTAGTGGTACGATTAATTATGTATTGGGTTGTTGACAAAGGTAGATTTAATTAATTAATCATTGTGTCAGTTGGTTGTGAATCATACCAGGAACTGGTTTGGGATAAGTGAATCCCTGTGTCAGTTGGTTGTGAATCATACCAGGAACTGGTTGGGATAAGTGGATCCCTATATCAGTTGGATGTGTATCAGTCCAGGAACAGGATTGAAGGAAACAAAATCGTAATAGGAAGGCCAATCCTAAACCAACTTGCGGTCTCTCTTGTAACTCTATATATAGACAAGGGATTAGCTATTCAAGACATACAATTCATAAGTTTTCAAGACAAAAAAACTTAGAGAGAGAAAATCCTAGAGAGAGAAAATTCTCTCTCTAAAATTTGGATTTTACAAGCTTTGGGGCTGCCAAATTTTTTCTCAAATATTTGGTGGCTCGTGTAGCTTTCTCTCTCCGGGCGGTGCGTTTACAGTACGTGCCAGGTGCAGCGGTGCTAGAATTTTCTGGCAGGTGGATTGTGGTGATTAGCTGATCAAATTGGTTTCTAGATCGTTTCCCACACAACGTGCAATCAAAGTCTTGAGGCATACAAGAGAATCACCTGAGTGCACGCTTCGAAGGTATTTTCTAAAGTTCCGCTTTTAATTAGAAATTTTTGTTGCATGGTAAATCGAATAAATGCAAACCCAGATCCCGTTCCATGTTATTTCAAAAGGGTTGGAATAGCATTGTGCTAGCGTCTAGGCCTGGCCAGAGATTCCGATTCTGGAATGCATAGCACGAAAGTGAGTTTTTGGCTAGGCCCGGGCAGATAATCTTTCAATACTTATGTCGGGCATAGTAAAAAAGTCGAGTGGTACTAATTTTGGATTATAATAATTTAATTAATTAATTTATCAGTAAATTAATAAATTAATGAGAACTATATATATGAGGTGGTGAGATTAAAGAATAATTAATTTAGTTGTTCCGGAAGCAATTCTGGTGTAGGATGGTAGTGCCAAAATTAATCCGTTAGTGGTACGATTAATTTTGTAGTGGGTTAATTGATTAATTAGAATTAATTATTTAATTAATTATTCCTAAGGGTTAAATAAGTAATTAACAAAGTATAATTATTTAATTAATTAATTAAGTTTTAAATTTCAATTAGAATTAAGAAATCCTAGAGATTATGAAATCTAATTGGATTAGGAAATTCTATTAGATTAGTTACCTAATTGGATTTAGAAACTAATTAATTACCTAAACCCATTAGGAAGGCCAATCCTAAACTAACTTGGGGTATCTCGTGTAACTCTATAAATAGGCAAGAGATTAGCCATTCTACATACACAATTCATAAGTTTTCAAGACAAGAAAACTAGAGAGAGAAAATAAAATTCTCCCTCAAAGTCAACTTTCTAGATTCCAAGTAGCGGCCCATATCCCGAGGTGCGATGGCCAGTCTTCCTCCTTGATTTTCTATGGTGCGTGAATAGTTTGGGCGACAGCGCGTGGAATGAGGCGGTGGCGCGTGAGCTACACGCGTGGGTTTGATTGCTGATCGTTGGTTCGTTGCCCACACAACGTTCGAGCCTGTCTTGAGTCATACAAGCGATCACCTAAGTACACGCGTCAAGAGGTATTTCTAAAACTTCCGCTTTAATTAGAAATTATTTGTTGCATGGCAAATCGAACAAGTATAAGCTAAGATCCTGCGCAATGTTATTTCAAGCAAGGATTGGAATAGCAATTGTGCTAGAGTCTAGGTCTGGTCAAGAGTTCCGATTCTAGAATGCATAGCACGAAAGTGAATTTTCAACCGGGCCCGGGCAAATAATCTTTCAATTGGTATCAAAGCCTGGTTTTGGCTTTGTGCTTGTTCGATTTGTTACATGCTTTTATTTGCAGGTGGATTAGAAATACCGGTTATTATGGTTGCGTTTGTATGTTTTAATTAAAACCCAGGACATGTCCGGGTTTGGTTTTTATGAATGCTTGTAATAGCAAAACCATGTGCTGGAAGTCGTGTAGGATTAGATCAAATCTGTAGTAGGATTTTTTCTATGCAATTTTTGATTTAATTTTCCTAGAAGCCTTGTAGTAGGAGAATTTTATGTAATCGAAGATGTTATGGTGGACGACTTGAATTCATGGGTTTTGGTTTATTGTTAATTCATAGAAAAATAAGAAAATCCAGAACGAATTGCAAGAAGACCAAATAACATAGTAGAAGCAGGATAGACGACCCGAAAGTGAAACGGGGCATGCGGGCCGGTGAACGACTCGCCGGTGCAAATCGCTACCCGTTGGTCGCACCGCTACTTGCACGTAGCTTGCAGCATGCGCTGGTGCAGCACCGCAGAAGTGCGGCGCTAGCAGCACCAGTGCGCGTTGGGCCGCTGTGCTCAGCACTGGGCTGCGAGTGCGTGACCCGTTTTTCATTTTTTCGAATTTTTTTCGAGATCCAACTTTCAAGACTCAATCCATCGAGTAGCGTGATGGGACATGAGATCAAGGCAGCTGATGGAAGTAATTAAAAACATAATAGTCGGGAAATTTATTTTATGTATTTATTTCCCGTATTTATAGTTTTAATTTTTATGCTTTAATTTTTGTGTTGTGTTTTCGATGCATAATTTTTAAAGCATGCTGGTTTTATGTTTGCACATAACTTAGGATTAGTTAATTGCATGTTAAAATCGAAAAAACCCTCGTATTAGAAATCTAAGTGGGAGCGGGTTGGTTAATATCCCCATAGCCTCCATTACGAATTCATATGTGATGTGGGTGGACTTGCGCGTTGGTATTTGGGCTTTCCTCCATATCGGATGATTTCAACCATAAGATCACTATATTATGAATTTCTAAGTAAGTTGACTAGAGTAAGTTGAAATAGGAGAAATGCGATACCCTCTCCATCCGAGGTGCACTATCCTAAGGTAACAAGCTCAGAAGTCACGTAATGGCGCACACTTAGTGTACAATTGGTAATATTCCTCTCATCGAGGTTACGCTGCTTATTTATACGGATAAAAAGCACTAAATATTTGCTACATTGATCAAGAGATCGTTTGGTCAGATAGTGTAGTTAATGAACTTGGTTCTTCTCAAACGAATGTGGATTAGGGTAAACGTCCACACTATCGTGGCTTGCAAAAATCCCGGTGAATGAGATATCGGTGGATTTAATTATTGTGAAATTCTAGGCTTTATTAACTGAAACATTGTTTGTTTATTTATTTACAGTCTTCGATATGACATTTAATCTGTCAACTACAATATTGAAAGACAACAAACTAACTGGCCCGAACTATTTCGATTGGAGTTGAAATTTGGACATTGTCATAATGGCTGAAATCACTCCTGATAGAGATAATGTCATTGACGTGATTAGTAACATCAACGAAGTTGAGGTAGTGGGAGGTGAAATCGATAGTGAAACCAAAGCCGATATTGTCCTCCAGAATTTACCTCAAAGCTATGAGCAGTTTCGGTTGAACTACACCATAAGTCAATTTTTGTGTACTTCATCCGAGCTCTTAGCAGAGTTGGTGGTAGCTAAAAGTCCTTTTTAAGAGAAGAGGCGAGCTTTAGTCGAATTCAAAGCTTCAGAATCTTCTTCTGAGCCTAAGGCTGGAAAAAAGAAGATAAAGCTTGTGGGAATAGCTCAAAAGGCACAAATTGCGCCTAAGCTAGAGATTGCAAAGGAAAAACCAAAAGGCAAGTGCTTTAAGTGCAATCAGACGGGACAATGGAAATCAGATTGTCCAAAGTTCAAAAAGTATAACAGTTTCTGCCTTAATTACTGAGACATGTTTAGCGGCGATTACCACAGATACTTGGTGTGTTGATTCAGGCGCCACTGATCATGTTTATAATTCTTTGCAAGGGTTCCAAGTAACCCGGAAGCTTAGAGAAGACGAGTTGGAAATCTTCTTGGGCGACACTACAAGAGTATTAGTAGAAGCAGTGGGAGTTGTAACTTTAAATTTCTAAAATTATAGTTTAGATTTACCTAAATGTCTTTATGTACCGAGTTTTAGAAAGAACCTTATTTCAGTTTCTAAACTCTTAATGAACGGTTACAAGTTTATTTTTTCTGATAATTCTGTTGTTGTTAGAAAAGATGGCAAACTTGTTTGTTCGGGTTCATTAGTTGACAATTTGTTTGTGGTTAAATCAAACTCCCCTGTTGTGCAAAACACAAAATTAAATGGCGCATCATCTAACAGTAATAAGAGGAAAGAACCTTCTAAAACAAATCAAACCTATATTTGGCATCTCCGGCTAGGTCATATAAATCGTAGTAGGATTCAGAGGTTAGTCAATGATTGACCTTTAAGTTCATTAGAGATTGATAATTACTCAACCTGCGAATCTTGGAAGGTAAGATGACCAAGATACCTTTTAAGGAAAAAGGTTATAGAGCCAAAGAAGTATTAGAGTTGATTCACTCTGACTTGTGTGGACAATGTCGGTCCAAGCACGATGTGGGTTTGAGTATTTTGTGACGTTCACAGATGATTAGTCAAGGTACGGACACATTTACCTAATGCGCCACAAGTCTGAATGTTTTAGTAAATTCAAAGAGAATTGGGCAGATGTGGAGAAACATCACGGTAAGAGTATCAAGACACTGCGATCAGATCGTGGTGCTGAGTACCTATCCTATGAAATTTGAGAATACCTCCGTGAGGTCGGAATTCAGTCTCAGTTGTCTACACCTTGCATACCACTACAGAACAGTGTAGCAAAAAGAAGAAACAGAATTCTCATAGAAATGGTTAGGTCAATGATGAGCTATAGTGATTTGCCTAGTTCATTCTGTGGATATGCCTTAGAAACTGAAATGTACATTCTAAATATTTTACCATCTAAAACCGTGCCTTCAACCCCTACAGAGTTGTGGAACGGGCGTAAGCCCAGTCTAAGACATTTCAGAATTTGAGGTTGTCCAACACATGTGCTTAAGGCAGATGCGGCTAAGTTAGATGCAAGAACAGAAGTAATGCTGTTTGTAGGATATCCTAAAGGAACGAAAGGTGGTCTATTTTATAGTCCTAAAGATCAGAAGGTGATAGTTAGCACTAATGCCAGATTTTTAGAGGAAGACTATATTCTAGATCACAAGCCCAAGAGTAAGATAGTACTAGAGGAACTTAGAAAACAATCTGATAATCCTGATGCACCAGCACAAGCATATACACTACACACTACACAAGATATCACAGATAATGCACCTACACAGGTAGTGTCTCGTCGTAGTGGAAGGGTTGTAAGATAACTCGATAGGTTCATTGGTGTGGGAGAAGCCTCTAACTTCATCCCAGGTGGGCCTGAACCTTACCCTGTGAACTACAATGAGGCTCTCCGAGATAAAGATGCAGCATCTTGGCAAAAGGCAATGATATCCGATATAGGGTCGATGGACCACAATCAAGTCTTGGAGCTTGTGACCCTACCGGATGGTTTCAAACCTACAAACACAAGAGAGGACCTGACGGAAAGGTTGAAACCTTCAAAGCTAAGCTAGTGGCAAAGGGGTATACTCAGAAAAGGGGAATCAATTATGAGGAAACCTTCTCCCCGGTGGCCATGCTTAAGTCAATCTAGATTCTCTTTGCCATAGCTGCTCATTTAGATTATGAGATATGGCAGATGGATGTCAAGACAACTTTTCTAAACGGAAGTTTTGAGGAAACCATCTTCATGCAGCAACCAGAGGGATTCGTTGAAAAATGCCAAGAGCATAAGGTTTGCAGGTTTAAGAGGTCTATTTACGGACTTAAACAGACATCCATATCTTGGAACATCCAGTTCGATGAGGTAATCCAATCCTACGAATTTACTCAGTGCGCAGATAAACAATGTGTGTATCGCAGACGTGATGAAAACGCGGTGGTGTTTCTTATTCTTTACGTAAATGACATTTTACTAATCGGCAACAATAAGAAAGTGTTATCAAACGTAAAGGCACGACTATCCAAACAGTTTGATATAAAAGAATTAGGAAAATTGAGATATATCATTAGGATCAAGATAATTCGAGATCGTAGGAAACGTTCATTAACGCTCTCTCAAGCTTCATAGATAGACACGATTCTGGCTTATTTTAATATGCAGAACTCCAAGAAAAGTTTTCTACCATGCAATGTTATGTACGAGGCTTGATATCTGTTATGGTGTTGGCATTGTAAGAAGATATCAGAGTAACCACAGGAAAGCTCATTAGAAGGCAGTAAAATGCATTCTCAAGTATTTGCGTAGAACGAGAAACACGTGTTGGTCTAGTAGGAGCCTGAGCTAGTACCCCGAGGTTACACAGATTCAGATTTCCAATGCGACAGGGACAAGAGCAAGTCTACCTCAGGGTATGTGTTTACTTTGGTGGAGTGTCCAGCAGAAATGTGTGGCAGACTCTACCATGGAGGCTGAATACGTTTCAGCATCAGAGGCAGCGAAAGAAGCAGTGTGGCTCAAGAACTTCCTAGTGGACTTAGACGTGATTCCTGGTTTGCAGAAGTCAATCACAGTGTACTGTGATAACAAGGTGCAGTAGCAAACCCGAAGGAACCACGAGCCCAGAAGGTGAGTAAACATATACAGCGCAAGTACCACCTAATACGAGATATCATAAAAAGGGAAGATGTGGTCGTGGCAAAGATAGCATCAGAAGATAACCTTGCAGATCTTTTCACGAAAACATTGACTGCAAAAGTCTTTGAGGCTCACGTGGAGGGCATGGGGATCAGATACTGAGTAGAACCATGATAGTTTTTCTAGTTGCATTGTAGTTGTAAAGATCAAATGTAGTTTTATACTTAAAGCACAACTTAAGTATTAGTGGGAGATTATTAGGTTTGAATACTGAAGCTATGCTTGTATTATACTACTTCTCAGTTAATATATCGATTGAATGTTTTAGTTTATATATTGTGCATATCTCATCCATTTATATTATGTAATTAGATGATGAGGTGTCTGGTGTGACACAGTAGATCTCATTGTTGGTTAAAAGACATAATATATAAATGAGATTCATAACTGAGACAGTTTTGGACACACTATCAGTTTATGTTATTATGTGATTCGAAAAATTGGTTTGTCCAAACTAATTGAATCATATAGATATGCCCGGAGCATATTGAACTTGACCATTTAGGATGAATTTTCTTGTACTGATTAAATAGACTGTTTGATCCTAGTATTCTATCTCTTAATCCCTAGACTTGAGCGGATATGAGGATTAGACATAGTGTACTTTGATCTGCCAAAGGGTGAGGTCGTTTGTGGCCAATAGTCTCGGTAGGTTGGGTGTGTTGCTGCTTGTCGAAAAGAAACCATGTACCGGTACATCCGGGGTGATGGTGCTCCCGAGATGAGCTCGTTATGTTTATTATACTAAACCCGGCCAGTGAACTTATGTCCGGTATAGTAAAGAGCTCGAGTGGTACTAATCTCGGATTATAAGAAGTTAATTAATTAATTTACCAGTAAATTAATAAATTAATGAGTACTATATCTTTGATGTAGAGAGATTAAAGAATAATTAATTTAATTGTTCCGAAAGCAATTTTGATGTAGGATGGTAGTGCCAAAATTAATCCGTTAGTGGTAAGATTAATTTTGTAGTGGGTTAATTGATTAAGTAGAATTAATTATTTAATTAATTATTCATAAGGGTTAATTAAGTAATTAACAAAGTTGAATTAATTAATTAATTAATTATGTCTTAAATTTTAATTAGAAATAGGAAATCCTATTAGATTAGTTACCTAATTGCATTTGGAAACTAATTAATTACCTAAACCCATTAGGAAGGCCAATCCTAAACCAACTTGGGGTCTCTTTTGTAACTCTATAAATAGACAAGAGATTAGCAATTCTATGTTAGTTTTGAATACAGAAAAGCTATGGCTTGTATGAAAAACTAATATTCACAGTTGACATATCATTTTGTTTCAGTATTAATTTTGTTGCATTATATCATAGAACTAGATAACGGGTGTGGAAAAACACAGTAGATCTCGTTATTGGTTAAAGTATTGATATATAAAAAGTATGCTCGTAACTGAGATAGTCGGAACATACTATCGGTATAGGTTATCGTGTGATTTGGAAATTAGTTTGTCTAGACTAATTAAATCACGCAGATATGCCCGGGGCATATTGAGCACGACCAGTTTGGATAGAATTAACTTGTACTGATCGGTGTAGTTAATTTGGTCATAGTATTCTAATCTCTTAATCCCGAGATTGGGATGGGTATGAGAGTTAGATATCGTATGCTTTGATTTGCCAAAGGGTGCTGTCAATTGAGGCCTATGTCTCGGTAATTTGAGTATGCGGTGTTTAGCTTCTTGTGTGCCACACTAGTTCTCAAGCAGGTTACGAGCAAGATCTGTTTCGACAGATCTTGAGTTTTTCGAAGTGGGTTTCCTTTGGGCTACTCCTAGATACTAGTCCACACTAGTTAAGAGTCGATTTGGAGTCATTCTTTGGATTTCAGTGGTAGTCGTTTTCCCAGAGATTAGGTTTTCTTATTTGCTCAGGACTTCGCTTCAAATGTATAATCTTTAGTCCTTCCGCTTTAACTAAAGATTTAATTTTGAACGTCATTTTAATAAATTAAATAAGTATAAGCCTATATCCGTTCAGGGGAAATGAATTTGAGCCTGAACTTAGTCGAAAGTTTCCAATTTTGGAATGCAATGCACGAAAGTGAGATTTTTGATTTAGCCCGGGCTTATTTTGTTTTCTTTATTCTACATACACAATTTATAAGTTTTCAAGACAAGAAAACTAGAGAGAGAAAATCTAGAGAGAGAAAATAAATTTCTCCCTCAAAGTCAACTTTCTAGATTCCAAGCGGCGGCCCATATCCTAAAGTGTGGCGGCCGGTCTTCCTTCTTGATTTTCGGAGGCGCGTGGATAGTTTAGGCGGCGGCGCGGGAGTGAGGCGAAGGCGTGTGAGCTACACACGCGGGCGATGGTTGCTGGATTTTTTCGGCGACTCAATTGTGTTGGATTGCTGATCGTTGGTTCGTTGCCCACACAACGTTCGAGCTTGTCTTGAATCATACAAGCGATCACCTAAGTACATGCTTCAAGAGGTATTTCTAAAACATTCGCTTTAATTAGAAATTATTTGTTGCGTGGGAAATTAAACAAATATAATCTAAGATCCTGTGCACTGTTATTTCAAACAAGGATTGGAATAGCAATTGTGCTAGAGTCTAGGCCTGGTTAAGAGTTCCAATTCTGGAATGCATAGCACGAAAGTGAATTTTTGACCGGGTCCGGGCAGATAATCTTTCATCTAAATGAACTAACCTAATCCTATTTATGTCTAAAAATTAATTCTAAAATTAAAGAGAATGAGGTTCCGCAAGGGGTTGCGTATCCCAAGTCGATTCTCAGGTCCTTTTAATCCAAGTTTAGTCTAAAGGCATATGCAAGTTGCTATGTATCTAGTCAAGTTTCTTTTCTAACTTCCTATGGGTTTTCTAATCTCCTAGAATGTTAATCACCTACTACGCCTAATTCTCTCCACCTTTAACCGGTTACTATTTCTTTACCAATTAAACATCCATAAAGTTCACTAACAACTCTAACCTAAATATTACCTAGGTTTATAATTAGAACATTAGTGCATTCATACCATTCTCCTTACATTTAAGCATCCTAAGACATGCATGTCTAGATCAATTAATAATAACCTCAACCAAACCAAAATACAGCTATGCATGAGTCTAAATAACCTTAACCTATGGTTTATTTAAACTAAAACTAATAGAAGTCTAGAGTTCACCACCAAACTTGCTGGAAATCATGCGACAACTAAGAAAGAAGGTTCTGGCCACCAACTAGAGAGGAAAGCAAGCGACGACGGTGATGGTCAGGCGGGGTGACCTAGGGTAGCTTTCTGGTCATCAAAATGGACATCCTCTTGGTGGGTTTTGAAGATCTCGTATAATAAAGTCCATGCAATGTGGTGGTTGACCGATTCGACCGGCTACGAATGACGGAGCAGCGGCGGCTAGGCTTTTTCAAAATCACCCTCACCAAATTCTTCTAAAATTGAAAATAAAATGTAGGGGTTTTGCTCTATGGAGGATGGGGATCATTTTGGTAGTGAGAACCGACCACATGCATGGACGAATATGTAGAAATAGTCGGCGAGAAGCGGAGGGGTAAAAGGGTTTTGGGGAGAGCGAATTCGGCCATGAAATGGAGAAATGAGAACAAGGTTTTGT
The DNA here is from genome assembly GCA_030378225.1 of Knoxia roxburghii. Classification (NCBI taxonomy): domain Eukaryota; kingdom Viridiplantae; phylum Streptophyta; class Magnoliopsida; order Gentianales; family Rubiaceae; genus Knoxia; species Knoxia roxburghii. The sequence continues at coordinate 41,274,874 of CM059415.1, read as the reverse complement.
TCCTTGAAGTGTGGGGATTATTTTGGTGCTTTTGGTCGACCAAGAGGGAGGCTAGACAGCCAAAATCGGTGACGCCCGAAGAAAACCGGCGATGGGAGAGGTTTCAGCGGGGAGAAGAAAGAAAAGAATGAAGAAGAAAGGAGAAAACCGGCGAAGGGAAAGGTTTCAGCGGGGAGAGGTAAAGAAAAGAAGGAAGAAGAAAGGAGAAAAAGGAAAGGAAGGGGGCGAGAAAAAGGAAAGGAAAGGGGCAAGAAAAAGGAAAAGAAGAAAAAGGAAAGATAAGAAAAGAGAAGAGAAAATAAAGAAAAGGCGTAAGCCGGCTAGGGGGAAAGAAAAGAAAAGAAAAGAATTTAGTGTTTTATTCAGAAATTTTCTCTAGGTCTTTAGGTTTCTTAGGTACCCTTAATTCTACCCCTAGGTTCCTAATTCCTTCAATAAAGCCCCTTCTCTTAAACTTTTAGCCTAATTATTCTAATTCCTTCAATTTATTTAATCATAACAAAAATTATAATAAATGTTTTATGTCCATATGTTCTATTTTACTAATTTTCTGGCTTATATTTATTTAAATTTGATTTGTTTTATTCTTTTAAGAGTTTAAACACCTAAAATCTCCTAATCGTAATACCCTGCTTAGCTGGGGTATTACATATTGCTCCTTTAGATATCTGATGTCCTGGATCAAGAACCTGAGAAGGCATAGTGGTTAAAAGTTCATAGTCATTACTGTATATGCTCATCGGTTCATTTTGGTTAAAGTTTAAGACATGATTAAGCACTTCCTGCAGTTGTTTTGGAACCAAATATTTAGACCTAATGACGTGTCCTTGTTGTTGTAAAAGATTTTGGCGAACACTTCAAAATAAAATTTATAATTAACAAAATAAAAATACTAAAACTATAGTACTTATGGTTTCATTCCCATGAAATTTATGGTATTAAATGAAGTGGTTGTTGGGTTCGAGCCCTCACTTACTATAATTTCTAGTATTATAGTAGTCTAAGAATCTAACAAAGCAAAGTAAAAGATAGTGATTTGGTAAAAGTCATGCAAAGAACAAAATAAAGAAAATAAAAGATAATATCGTAAAAGGCGGAAAATCACACCACAACCAAGATCCAAGGGGCTATTGTAAGCAAATTATCATGCAATTGTACTTGGATACCATAATGCCTAATACCATCATTATTGAAATATAAGGGCTAAAACTAGCCAATAATAGAAATAGGGTCATCAATCCTATCTATTATCATCCTCTACTTTATCTTCCTTAAGATCGAGTTACCCACAAAATTCCACTTGTATTATAAAACCATGAAACTTGTAACACAAGATATCACTATTGTTTAAAACACATGCTCATCAAAGTTGATAATCCAACAACAATACTTAGCAATAGAGTAGATTCAACATATAAATCAGCAACAAGGCATTTTTCATATCCATAAACAATAATTAATCAATTCTTGCATGAAACATGAAAGATTATCTTCCCGGGCCTAGCCAGAAACTCACTTTCATGCTATGCATTCCAGAATCAGAATCTCTGGCCAGGCCTAGACGCTAGCACAATGCTATTCCAACTCTTTTGAAATAACATTGTACAGGATCTGAGTTCACACTTATTCGATTTACCACGCAACAAAATTTCTAATTAAAAGTGAAACTTTAGAAAATACCTTTGAAGCGTGCACTCAGGTGATTCTCTCATATACCTCAAGACTTTGATCTCACGTTGTGTGGGCAATGATCTAGAAACCAATTTGATCAGCTAATCATCACAATCCACCTGCCAAAAAATTCCAGCACAACTGCACCTGGCACGTACTGTAAAAGAACCGCGCGGAGAGAGAGAAAGCTACACGCGCAGCTGGCTTAACAGGCCAATAATTTTGGCCAAAAGAAGAAGAAAATCCATCCACACAAAGCCTTGTAAAATCCGACTTTGAGAGAAGAATTTTATTTCTCTCTCTACGATTTTATCTCTCTAGTTTTCTTGTCTTGAAAACTTATGAATTGCATATTCAATAATATGTCTTAAATAGCTAATCTCTTGTCTATATATAGAGTTACAAGAGACACCCCAAGTTGGTTTAAGATTGGCTTCCTACTGGGATTCTGTATCCTTCAATCTTGTTCCTGGACTGATACACATCCAACTGATACAGGGATCCACTTATCCCAAACCAGTTCCTGGTATGATTCACAACCAACTGACACAGGGATTCACTTATCTCAAACCAGTTCCTGGTATGATTCACAACCAACTGACACAAGGATTAATTAATTACTTAATTAATTAAATCTACCTTTGTCAACAACCCAATACATAATTAATCATACCACTAACGGATTAATTATGGCACTACCATCCTACACCAGAATTGTTTCTGGAATAACTTAATTAATTTATATTCATAATCTCCCCACATCAAAGATATAGTGCTCGTTAATATATTAATTTAATGATAAATTAATTAATTAACTCTTTAATTCCGAGACTAGTACCACTCGACCTTTTTACTATACCGGACATAAGTCCACCGGCCGGGTTTAGTATAATAAACTTTACGAGCTTATCTCGGGAGCACCATCACCCTGGGCGCACCGGTACATGGTTTCCTTTCGACAAGCAGCAGCACACCAAGTAACTAAACACGCACACCCAACCTACTAAGAATATTGGCCACAATTGACCTCACCCATTGGCAGATCAAAGTACACTATGTCTAATCCTCATGCCCGATCGAGTCTAGGGATTAGGAGATAGAATACCAAGAATGATTTATCTATTAAATCAGTACAAGACAAATCATATGTAACGGGTCAAGTTCAATATGCCCCGGGCATATCTATATGATTCAATTAGTTTAGACAAACCAATTATCTGAATCACATAATAATCTAAACCGATAGTTTGTCCAAAGCTATCTCGATTATGAACCTCATTTATATATTATATCTTTCAACCAATGATCAGATCTACTGTGTCACACAAGACACCTCATTATCTACTTACATAATATAAATGGACATATCACGCACAACAAGATATAACCAAAACATAAATCGATATATTACTGGGAAATAGTACAATACAAGCATAGCTTATGTATTCAACTCCAACAATCTCCCACTAATACTTAAGTTGTGCTTTAAGTATATAACTACATACAACTCCTATACATTCTACTGCTATATATCTAGAAAAACTAACATGGCTCTCCTAAGTATCTGATTCCCATGCCCTCCACGTGAGCCTCAAAGACTTTCGAAGTTAATGTCTTTGTGAACAGATCTGCAAGGTTATTCTCTGATGCTATCTTAGCCACGACCATGTCTTCCCTCTTTATGATGTCTCGTATCAGCTGGTACTTGCGCTGTAGCTCGTGGTTCCTTCGAGTTTGCTACTGCACCATTGTTATCACAATAAACCGTGATTGACTTTTGCAAATCAGGAATCACATCTAAGTCCACTAGGAAGTTCTTGAGCCATACTGCTTCTTTCGCTGCCTCAGATGCGGCAACGTACTCAGCCTCCATGGTAGAGTCCGCCAAACATTTCTGCTTTACATTCTGCCAAACTATGGCTTCACCTCCCAGAGTAAACACATACCCTGAGGTAGACTTGCTCTTGTCCCTGTCACCTTGGAAATCTGAATCTGTGTAACCTCAGGGTACCAGCTCAGGCGCCTGATAGACCAGAACTTGGTCCCTCGTTCTGCGCAAATAATTGAGAATGCATTTTACTGCCTCCTAATGAGCTTTCCTGGGGTTACTCTGATATCTACTTACTATGCCAATGGTAAAACAGATATCAGGCCTCGTACACAACATGACATACATGAGACTTCCTACTGCTGAAGTATAAGGAACTGTCTTCATGGCCTCTATCTCCTCAACAGTCTTAGGGGACTATTCCTTAGATAGATACACTCCATGTCTGAAAGGTAGAAAACCTTTCTTGGAGTTCTGCATGTTAAAATAGACCAGAATCGTATCTATGTGGGAAGCTTGGGAGAGCGTTAACAAACATTTCCTATGATCTTGAATTATTTTGATCCCAATGATATGTCCCACTTCCCTTAAGTCCTTCATATCAAACTGCTTGTATAATCATGCCTTTACGTCTGATAACACTTTCTTGTTGTTGCCAATCAATAGAATGACATCTACGTAAAGTACAAGAAACACCACTTAGTTTCCATCATGTCTGCGGTACACACATTGCTCATCCGGACATTGAGTAAATCCGAAGGACTGGATTACCTCATCAAACCTGATGTTCCAAGATCTGGATGCCTGCTTAAGTCCATAAATAGACCTCTTAAGCATGCAAAACTTATGCTCTAGGTATTTTTCAACGAATCCCTTTGGTTGCTGCATAAAGATGGTTTCCTCAAGACTTCAAATCGGGAAAGCTGTCTTGATATACATTTGCCAAATCTCATAATCTAAATGAGCAGCTATGGCAAAAAGAATCCGGATCGACTTAAGCATGGCTACGGGGAGAAGGTTTTCTCATAATCGATTCCCTCTTTCTGAGTATACCCCTTCGCCACCAACCTAGCTTTAAAGGTTTCCACCTTCCCGTCAAGTCCTCTCTAACGTTTGTAGACCCACTTGCATCCAATGGGCTTGAACCCATCAGGCAGGTCCACAAGCTCCCAGACTTGATTGTGGTCCATTTACCCCATCTCGGATATCATTGCCTTACACCAAGACTCTGCATCTTTATCTCGGAGAGCCTCATTGTAGTTAACGGGGTCAGGTTCGGGCGCGCCTGGGACTAGGTCTGAGGCCTCTCCCACATCACTGAACCTATCGGTCAATCTCACAACCCTCCCACTACGACGAGGCACCACCTGTGTAGGCGCATCATCTGTGATCTCATGTGCAGTGTGTGGTGTATCTACTTGTGCAGGTGCATCAGGATTAGTAGTTTGTCGTCTAAGCTCTTCTAGTACTATCTTACCCTTGGGTTTGTGGTCTAAGACATAGTCCTCTTCCAAAAATCTAGTGTTGGTACTAACCACCACCTTCTGATCTTTAGGACTATAAAACAGACCACCTTTGGTTCCCCTAGGATATCCTACAAACAGCATTAATTCAGTTATCGCATCTAACTTAGCTGTATCTACCTTAAGCACATGTGCGTGGCAACCCCAAGTTCTGAGATGTTTTAGACTGGGCTTGCGCCCATTCCACAACTCTAATGGGGTTGAAGGCACGGTTTTAGATGGTACAAGATTAAGAATATACATCGCCATTTCTAAGGCATATCTCCAGAACGAACTTGGCAAATCACTATAGCTCATCATAGACCTAACCATTTCCATGAGAGTCTGATTCCTCCTTTCTGCTACACCATTCTGCTGTGACGTGCCAGGTGCAGACAACTGGGACTGAATTCCGACCTCACTGAGGTATTCTTGAAAATCATGGGACAGGTACTCCCCACCACGATCTGCCCGAAACTCTTTGAACTTTCCAAAACCAGGCTTTGATACCAATTGAAAGATTATCTACCCGGGCCTAGCCAGAAACTCACTTTCGTGCTATGAATTCCAGAATCAGAATCTTTGGCCAGGCCTAGACACTAGCACAATGCTATTCCAACTCTTTTGAAATAACCTTGCACAGGATTTGGGTTCACACTTATTTGATTTACCATGCAACAAAATTTCTAATTAAAAGTGGAACTTTAGAAAATACCGTTAAAGTGTGCACTAGGTGATTCTCTCGTATGCTTCAAGACTTTGATCTCACATTGTGTGGGCAACGATCTAGAAACCAATTTGATAAGCTAATCACCACAATCCACCTGCCAGAAAATTCCAGCACCACCGCACCTGGCACGTACTGTGAACGCACCGCCAGGAAAGAGAGAAAGCTACATGCGCAGTTGGCTTAATAGGCCAATAATTTCGGCCAAAAGAAGAAGAAAATCCAGCCGCACAAAGCCTTGTAAAATCTGACTTTGAGAGAAGAATTTTATTTCTCTCTCTAGGATTTTATCTCTCTAGTTTTCTTGTCTTGAAAACTTATGAATTGTATATTCAATTGTATGTCTTGAATATCTAATCCCTTGTCTATATATAGAGTTACAAGAGAGACCCCAAGTTGGTTTAGGATTGGCCTTCCTACTGGGATTCTGTTTCCTTCAATCCTGTTCCTAGACTGATACACATCCAACTGATATAGGGATCCACTTATCCCAAACCAGTTCCTGGTATGATTCACAACCAACTGACACAGGAATTCACTTATCCCAAACCAGTTTCTGGTATGATTCACAACTAACTGACACAATGATTAATTAATTACTTAATTAATTAAATCTACCCTTTTCAACAACCCAATACAGAATTAATCGTACAACTAATGGATTAATTATAGCACTACCATCCTACACTAGAATTGCTTCCGGAACAACTTAATTAATCTATACTCATAATCTCTCCACATCAAAGATATAGTGCTCGTTAACATATTAATTTACTGATAAATTAATTAATTAACCTCTTTAATTCTGAGACTAGTACCACTCGACCTTTTTACTATACTGGACATAAGTCCACCGGCCGGGTTTAGTATAATAAACTTTACGAGCTCATCTTGGGAGCACCATCACCCAGGACGCACCGGTACCTGGTTTCCTTTCGACAAGTAGTAGCACACCAAGTAACTAAACACGCGCACCCAACCTACCAAGAATATTGGCCACAATTGATCTCACCCATTGGCAGATCAAAGTACACTATGTCTAATCCTCATGCCCGCTCGAGTCTAGGGATTAAGAGATAGAATACCAATAATGATTTGTCTATTAAATCAGTACAAGACAAATCATTCCTAAAGGGTCAAGTTCAATACGCCCCAGGCATATCTATATGATTCAATTAGTTTAGACAAACCAATTATCTGAATCACATAATAACCTAAACCGACAGTTTGTCCAAAGCTGTCTCGGTTACGAACCTCATTTATATATTATGTCTTTCAATCAATGATCAGATCTACTGTGTCACACAAGACACCTCATCATCTACTTACATAATATAAACGGACATATCATGCACAATAACATATAACCAAAACATAAATCGATATATTACTGGGAAATAGTACAATACAAGCATAACTTATGTATTCAACTCCAACAAAACCCACTTAACAATTGACATGAATAACCAAAGAGTAGAACAAAAACAACATGGAAGTAATGAGAATATCTTGAAATAGCTCGATCAGCAAGCAAGGTGAGGCCTTTGCATCCATAATGCAAGACAACTCTCAATTCTTAGAACCTCCACCATAAAGAAACACCAATGTTTCACTAAATCCATTAGCTTGTTCCACATCTCATGGAAATACACTACACCCTATCACTTAGAAGGATAGATTTTCCTAGAATATACTTAGAACATGGATGTTCTAAGAGAATTCATAGTGTGTGTGTGTGTGTGTGTGAAAAAGTGAGAAAGTGTGTGTTTCTTCCTCACTAAACTACTCTCACTAAACTATGGAAAACACACTAAGATGTAATGCTATATGTCTTTACAAGGCCATTAAGAAAGGTCTCAGAGGACTAAAATTGGAATTTTATAAGAAAAGTCACGCTAAGGGTAAAGTTCTACTTTCAGCAGTGATTTCCAGGCGACGACCAGGCGGTGACACTATGGTAACACCGAGGTCGGGGGAGATCAGGCATTGGCGCCATAGGGACGTCAGACTCGAAATCTTCATCATTTCGCACCATTTCCAAATTCTTCTCTTTAAGCTTCAATATTGCGTGATTTCCTCCTTTTTTTAAGAAAAAGTCTTTAAGTTTTATCCAAAATCTCCAAAGTATCTCTTTACTACAAAACCATTCAAATCCATCTATAAGTGCATTGAAAGCTCATAAAAGATGTCATATTCATTGAAAATCAACTAAAAATAAGCTAAACATGCATGATTTTAGGTCATAAAAAGGTATATTTTGGAGTCACGTCACACCTATACACTTAAGACTTTGCTTGTCCTTAAGCAAACTAACCAAGAAAACAAATAGAAGGTGAGTCCAAAATAAAATAATCAGCTCTAAGATGGTTTTTTCTCCCCCTCGAAGCAAAACATGAAAAAGCATGCACTCACTTTGCACTCATGATATCATATAACTTCCATAATTAAGCAAGACAAGCATGGTATGAATTCTCGATCAACATCAATTTATCTCATCGCCTCACACTTTCAAGGATACACTCAATAACGATCAAAGTATATAGGTTTTGAAATTTTAAACAACGCTCGAGTCAATTGCATGAAAGATCTTCAACCATAAGCTTGACTCAAGATCACATCGCCACCCGCCTATTGAGAATGCAACACATTGATCAAAAGGACTTTTATTAGGGTAAAACGGGGCTAAGATAGTTGGTTAAGGACAAGAAAATGTCAAGAATTGAAAATTGGAGTTATCATAAAGAGATTTGTATTAATTGGATATTTAATCAACCATTTCGACTTGGATTCTTCAACTACTAATGGAGGTTTAAGGCTTAGATGTACTTTACTTCCCCATTCTTATTTCTTCAAACTTAACTTTTTTTTTTTGAAACTACTAAATAATGAAAACTATTGACTTAGAATCCACTAATTATATTTCATTTCCACATCCAATCACATACAAACTCTTTAAGGGTCCAAAAACAAGGCTTTAACAAAGAAAAATACTCAACTTAGCTTATTGGGATAAAAAGAAAAAAAAAAAAAGATGGGGCTCAACTTGGTAATATCTAAGAGGATAAAGATGATTACGGGTAATGTAAAACAAAGAAAATGTAAAAACAAAAGCTAACTAATTGCCTTCATCACTTCAATGTATCACAAACACGTAAAAGGTCTTGATATGTATGCTAAATTCAAGTTCTAGATTCAACCATTCATGCAAGACAAATCACACAACCAAAGAAAAATGAGCAAGAAAATAATACATGCTCAATAAAGGCTCAAATATGCTCACATAAAAATCAAGGGTTGAAATATGATTAAATCTCAAGATGTCAACATAGAACTCACATCATACATATCAATGCTCAATTATTTCCATCATATTTACACCAATCATGCAATGCAAATACACAAAACTAGCTTATTTTGGAAAAATTTTAAAAAAATCCAAAATAGAGCAAATTTTTTAAAATTAACCACAAATTGGACTCCTCTTCACTACTAGCTTCTCAATTAGCAAGCATGAAGACTTATAACAACTTATGTTTATCTATTCCCTCCCCCCCCCCCCATACACACACTTAAAATATACATTGTCCTAAATGTATCAAAAAAAAAAAAAAACAAACAAACAAAAGTGGGCCAATGGGATACCAATTTCTTTTCTTTTTCTTTAGATTCATTTATCACAATTAAGCTCATGCTCATATAATGTTAGCCAAATACCCAATGCAAATCACTTACACTTTAATGAAAAACCTAAATATAAACACACCAAAGTAAATAAAAATATTTAAATTGCAAAGTATCAACAAAATGCAGTAACAAAGTAATAGTGGTAAGGATTCTCAAACTCTTCTTGTAAATCCTTTGTAGAGAGAAAAACTATAGCTTTTGATCTATAAGCCTCCACTCTTTTCATTATAAGCTCATCATTCATCTACTTTCTTTGAATTTAAACATGTCTTGTAAATTTGTAAAGAATTAGTGAAATGAAAGAAATAAAGTTCAAGGACATGTAATATTGTAACAGTGGCATCCAATAGCTGTTGGCGCCTGGCGGTCGCCACAGGCAGCATCCAACAGGTGTTGGCGCCTTGCGGTCGCCAGTACAGGTGACACGGAGGTGCGTTGCCTTCATGTCGCCTATCCTCATGCCTTAAAGCAAATATTCACTAATTCAACACTTTGATCATTTTCAACACAACATCAACATGTTTATTTTATCGTATGATTGTTCCTCCAGTATGAATGCATGATTTCCTTTCATTGCAACCCAAGTTATGCATGCTCCATTATCATTAATCATCAATTCACAAGGTATAGAGAATAAATAATCCTTACACACTACAAAACACATGAGGAACATAGATAAACACTTTCTTTGCATCAACCAACCAAATTTCCAAAATGTGATTTTCTTTAGTTTGTATTAGTTTAATTTTTTTTTACGTTATTTTCTCTTTTGTATAAAAAAATTAAAAATCTAAAAACAACAAATATGAGTAAAATACAAAAACATTGAAAAGTTTAAAAATACCAAAAACATTGAAAATTTTTGAAAAACCCATAAAAATTTGAAAATTTTAAAAAAAAACCATAAAAATATGAAAAATTTTAAAAATCTCAAAAATATGTGTATGTACATTCCTTTAGCTATTTTGTTGTATATTCTTTTGATGAATATATGTTTGATATGAGAGCTTTACAATGTGAACCACTTGAATGTGGTGAGAGTTGTGTGGTTTAAGGGTTATGAGATGAACTTTAAGATAATATCATTATGCTTGTAAGTCTTAACCATTCATTGCTCATCATGCAGTCATTTAAGTGAATATTTAGATAATCATCAAGCATATTCATTCATCATGGATATATTGTATTTTTGACAGCTTGAGTTGGCAATGGGATTGTGTTTATGTGTTTTTGTAGGAACAAGAGTGTGGAGTCAAAGCTAGAAGTGAGAGAAAATATAGAGGTGAATAAAAAAAACCTTGTGTCAAACTGGCGCCAGCACCTATTGGTCGCCACTTGGATGCCTAAACAAGCTAGGGTCGGGCGCCACGCCACTTGGACACCTTCTGGTTGCCAGCATCAGCCACCTGGATGCCTCCATTGCCCTTGTTTCCTTTCTTAGTTCTTTTGTGTATTCTCTCTCCCTCCAAATTATTTAATCACTCATGCACACTACAAAAACACCTTGAGCTTCTAGATTTACATTCCCATCTCCAATCTTAAACGATCAAGGTAATGATTTATCCCTTCTTATTTCTGTATCTCTTGAAGTTGAGTTGTTGTGGGATCTTGGATATGATTGGTATAGTACACATTAGGCTTGCTGTTCTTGGAGAATTTTCATGTGCTTTGAATGCTTCATGCATAAATAACTTTATTTCGAGCTTCATGAGACAACATCTTACTTAAACTTCATTGGACAATATTTATGTTATATGTTCCAAAAAACATCCAAGATAGTAAGTTGAGCTTAATGGTATGCAATTTGGTGAAAAATGTGTACTTGTGTGTTTGAGATGTATAGTATACTTGTTTGTGTGTGACTTGTATTGGTTGCAATTTATCCTACAAGTTCTTGACCTCTCTCTTGTAGGTGAGGTATAATGTATAGCTTTCAAAACTAGTCATGTCCTTCAAGTATATTGAAGTGCCATCAAATCCAGATCTCACACCATCCAAACGAAAGAGATAGAGAAGTTTTCTAATTGTTTTTTCATTTTAGTTCTTTCATTTTTAGTAAATATCTATTCTTTTGGGTTTAAGTCGTGTTGTGCTAGTATTGGGTATGACATGTTTGATTTGTATTGATTAATGGGTGTTCTAATGTATGCACACAAATGTTTGTTAATCGTTTCAATGAACTTCAATGCTATGTTTTGTGTTTGGAACCATAATCTTATTTGGATAATTTTCATCAATTACTCTATTTTTGGTTTATTTCCTTGATAAGACATGTGGCTATTGTTTAATGTTGGTGAAGGGTATTCACGTAGTTCATTATATCGGTCACAAGCACAAGCATATACATTTTAGTGATTCATTTAGCAAGCATGTTCATACTTGCATCCTAATGTTGTTTATGTCTTCTTCTTAAACACTTGGTTTTTGTTCTTTTACCCCACTTGTGTTTTGTTTTGATACATTGAGGACAATGTATATCTTAAGTGTGGGGGGAATGAATACAAGTTGTTATTCCTTGTCTTCATGCTTGCTAATTAGGAAACAAGTAGTGAATGTGTCCATTTTGTGGAATATTTTCAAAAATTTGCTCTATTTTGGACATTGCGAAAATTTTTCCAAAACAAAAGGACCCATTCAAGCTAGTTTTGTGTATTTACATTGCATGATTGGTGGAAACATGATGGAAATGGTTGAGTATTGATAAGAATGATGTGAGTTCTTAGTTAACTTCTTGAGATTTAATCACACTTTGACCCTTATTTTGTGTGAGCTTGAAATTAAGCCTTAAAATGAGCATATTTTCCTCTCTTGCTCATAGTTTCTTTGTGTGTGTGATTTGTATTGTATGAATTATTAGATCTACAACTTGACTTTAGCATCCATATCAAGACTTTTTACGTGTTTGTGACATACTGAAGTGATAAAGGCAATTAGAGAAACCTTTGTGTTATCCTTTATATCTTTTTCAACACTCGAAATCATGTGCCCTTAGGTTTAACCCCGTTGAGCCCCAACCTTTTCTTTGATATTCAAAACCCAATCTAAGCCCTATTTAGCCTTCTTTTCAGGCCTAATCATTTGTGAACCCACAAAGAGTTTTTTTTGGTTAAAATTCTATTGGCTAATAATATAAGGATTCATAGTTTAGTTTTGTTAATTTTCAGTTGTTAGAATAGAAAAAGAATAAAAGAAAAATACTGTTTGCTAAAAAAAAAAAAGAAGAAAAATAATGGAGTTGGGAAGTGAAGGACATCTAAACCTTGAACCCTCACTAATATAATAAAAATCCAAGAATGCCTTCATAAACTACTTTAACCAAGATTAAATTCTTTGTTGTTAACCTCCTTTTTAAGCTTTTGACCTTTCTTGTCCCTTAGCCATTTTCTTAACCCCGTTTTACCTTAATAAAAGTCCTTTTGACCAATGTGTTTCATTCGCAATAGGAAAGTGGCGAGGTGATCTTGAGTCAAGCTTATGGTTAAAGACTTTTTCATGCAATTGACTTGAGCGTTATCGAATATTTCAAAGCCTATACACTTTGAGCGTTATTGAGTGAATCCTTTATAGTGTGAGGTGATGAGGCTAATTGATGTTAGTTGAGAATCCATATCATGCTTGTCTTGTTTAATTATTGAAGTTAGGTCCATGAATGTAAAGTGAGTGCATGGTTTTCATGTTTAGCTTGAAGGGGGAAAAAAACCATCTTAGAGCAATCTTGTTTTGTGATGGATTTGTGATCTAGTAGCTTTTCTAGTTACTTTGCTTGAGGATAAACAAAGTCTTTGGTGTAGGGGTGTGATGTGACTCTAAAATATAAATTGTTATGACCCAAAATCATGCATGTTTAGCTTACTTTTAGTTGTTTTTCAATGAAAATGATATCTTTTATGAGCTTACAATGCACTTATAGTTGGATTTGCATGATATTGTAGTAAAAGGCTATGTTGGAGACATTAGAAGAAACTAGAAGACTTTTGATGGAAAATAAAAGAAAACACGAAAAATGGAGCTGAAATAGAAGATTTAGGAAAAAAGCAAAATCGAGCTGAAGAGTCCAGGTTTGGCAACCTATAGGTACCGGTGCCTATATACCACCGACCTCAACGCTCTACAAGTAGGGTGCCTGACGTGTTCTTGTCGTTGTAAAAGTTAAGGACGAACAATTCAAAATAAATTTATAATAAAAAAAACTAAAATAACAAAACTATACTACTTAAGGTTTCATTCCAAGGAGAAAGTTGTCTTGCTTGAAGTTGTCATTGGGTTCAAATCCCTACCACGATTTTAATAGTTTTATACCTAAGAATCTAACAAAACAAAGGGTAAAGTAGTAAATTCATGTGTGTCATGAAAGTAACAAAACTAAACAAAAGAAAATATAATATGGATAAAAACAAAAATATACAACCTCAAGATCCAAAGGGCTACTAACAAGTAAATACCCTGCAAATGTGGGTAGTTAAATCTTTCCAAGTTGTCTCAGTAATCCATTTTACTCGTAATCACATGAAGACCATATTACATGAGTCGTTGAAGTCCAATTCCTAAGTCACACACAATAAAGCTCAACACTAAAAACTAGGAAATATAACAATAACCATATTAGTCAATAATATAAATAGGGCCGTCAATCCTATCATACTATCAATCCTCTACACACTTACCTCAAGATAATGGAAGTTCACTAAGGTATATAGTAAGTAGATCAAGAGACAACTAAGCTTGCAACACAATAAAGCATAATTAACCTAAATTAAATACGTATATAAGTTAGGAAACCATCCATTCTATAAACAATGAGTAGATTCAACCTCACATAATTATAACAAAGGAAAATCATCACAACTATTTAAGAAATAACTCATTTGCATGAAACCCACTTATCAATATGCATAGAAAACCATTGAAGAGAACAAAATAACAAAGAGAATGAGTAATCACTCATGATAGAACTTAATACAATAGAAAATAGGAAGGTTTTATCAACCAAACATGATAGAACCACCCAATTCTTGAACTAAATTCTCACAACCAATTTGTCTCCATTAAATCCATAGTTTTTGTCCTACATCCTTGGAAATCTACTACCCCCTATCACTTAGAGGGGTAGAATTCCCTAGAATCTACTTAGAACATCATAGTTCTAAGACAATTCATCTAGTGTGTGAAGAGAAAGGTGTAAAAGTGTGTGTCTTCTCTACTAAGCTAATCTCTACAAGAAAACCTACTAAAGTGTAAAAGTATGTGTTTTACAAAGTGCCTTGGCCATTAAGAAAAGAGGTCTGAGGGCTAAAATTGGTAAAATACATTTTTAAACATGCTAAGGGTAATTTGGAACATTTAGCACTGGTTTTTGGGTGGCAGTTAGGAGCAGCGCCGAGCGGACACCGAGCGGATGCCGAGGTCGGTCTTGGACTCTTCAGCTCACTTTTGCTCTTTTTCAAATTCTTCTATTTTGGCTCCATTTGTTCGTGTTTTCTTCCCTTTTCCAGCAAAAGTCTTTAAGTTTCTTCCAAAATCTCCAACATAGTTTTTTACTACAAGATCATGCAAATCCAACTATCAGTACATTGAAAGCTCATAAAAGATATCATAATTATCGAAAACCAACTAAAAGTAAGCTAAATATGCATGATTTTGGGTCACAAAAAGATATATTTTGAAGTCACGTAACAACCCCCACACTTAAGACTTTGCTTGTCCTCAAGCAAACTAACCAAGAAAGCTAATAGATCATGAGTCCATTACAAAACAAGTTTTCTCTAGAATGGTTTTTCTTCCCCCTTTAAGCTAAACATGAAAAACATGCACTCACTTTGCACTCATGGCATCAAAATAACTTCAATAATTAAGCAAGATAAGCATGATATGAATTCTTTATCAACATCAATTAACCTCATCACATTACTCTATCAAGGATTCACTCAATAACGCTCAAAGTGTATAAGCTTTGAAATATTCAATAATGCTCAAGTCAATTGCATGAAAGATCATCAACCATAAGCTTTACTCAAGATCACCTCGCCACCCGCCAATTACGAAATGGGGCTAAGAAAATTGGCTAATGACAATAAAATGTCGAGGCTTGAAAATTGGAGTTATTGTAAAGAAATTTTCATTGGTTGGAATGTTTCATTAACTACTTTTACTTGGATTCTTCTACTACTAATGGAGGTTTAAGGTTTAGATATCATTTACTTCCGCATTCTTATTCTTCAAACTTTAAACTTTACATTATTATTATTATTATTATTATTATTATTTAACTTTTCTTCTTTTAGAAACTTCTAAAAACTGAAAACTAACATACTTAGAATCCATCAAATTATTTTTGATTTCCACATCCAACTATATACAAACTCTTTAAGGGACTAAAAACAAGGCTTAACAATGAAAAATGGTCAAGTTGATTTATTGGGATAAAAGAAAACAAAGAAAATATGGGGCTCAACTTGGTTATACCTAAAGGGATAAAGATGATTACGGGAATTTTAAAGTAAAGAAAAGGTAAAAACAAAAGCTTACTAATTGTCTTTATCACTTCAATATATCACAAACACGTAAAAGGTATTGATATGTATGCTAAAGTCAAGCTCTAGATTCAATCATTCATGCAACAGATATCACACAACCAAAAAAATATGAGCAAGCAAATATGATATGCTCAATTAAGGCTCAAATTAAAGCTCACATAAAAAAGGGGTTATAATGTGATTACATCTCAAGATGTCAACTAACAACTCACATTATACTTACCAATATTTAACCATTTCCATCATGTTTCCACCAATCATGCAATGCAAATACATAAAACTAGCTTGAAGGGGTCCTTTTGTTTTGGAAAATTATTTGCAAAATCCAAAATAGAGCAAAATTTTTGAAAAATTATCCACAAAATGGATTCATTCACTACTAGTTTCCTAATTAGTATGCATGAAGACAAGGAATAACAACTTGTATTCACCCCCCCCCCCCTCCCCCCACTTAAGATATACATTGTCCTCGATGTATCAAAACAAAACACCAATTAGGTAAAATAGGGTACCATTTTTTCTTTGAAATCATATAATATCACAATTAAGCTCATGCCCATCTAATATTAGCCATAAACCAAATGAAAACACCACACTTAATTGAATACATAAATAAACATAAAAACACCAAAGCAATTAGACACACCAAAACATATAAAAATAACTAAATTGCATAGGTGTCAATAAAATGTAGTAAGAAAATAATAGTAGTAAGGATTCTCAAACTCTTGTTATAAAGGAATTAATTGTGAAAGAAAACCAATAGTGCATCACTCTATAAGCTTCCTCTCTTTCCAATATAAGCTCATCCTTCTTCTTCCTTACTTCATGAACTAACCATGCCCTAAAAATTGTAACGAATTAGTGATTTTTTAAAAATAACAAAGTGGCTTCAACATACCTCAGGGGCGTTCACTAGGCTCTGGGACCTGGAGGTCGCCAATGTTGGCGGCTTGGTGGTGCGGCGCCACCACATCGCATGGCATGAGGGCCGATTTCTATATGCCAACTCAATTCACTAAAACAATAGTTATAATCATTTAAGCACTACAAAACATGTTAATTTAACATATGATTTATCTAAACATATGAATACATGATTTTTCATTCATTAAAGCACAAATCATACATGTTCTATAACATTAAAGCTCCAAACATAAAGATTAGAACATGCAAAACATATAAAGTTTTAAAATGCATTCATTTAAACCATTATAAACTCATTCAATCATATTAATCATCCATAGCATAGTACTATGTCAAGTTTAAGAAATCCAACTTTTGAAACTTTAGCACATCACAGCTCTATACTCTTACCATAGATTCTTGAATGTGTATAATGCTTGGAATTCTCTAAAGAACATAAGAGCATCAAGTTGTAAGTAAGAATACTAAAAATGAAAAAATTCAAATCAAAATGCATGAATTGAGAACATTAAAGGTGTAAATAACATTCTTTTCAGTTCATGGAAGTTTTGGAAGTGTTAGGTAAGTAAAATTGAGGTTTTAATCTCCATGGTACCTCATTTAATTCATTTAAGCTCAACCTGGGTATCGGCTCTGCAGAGGCGCTGGATTGGCGCTGCTGATACCGTCTACAGGACATTGGCGGCGCCCTGGTGCGGAGCCTAGCGGTCGGCTACAGCTAGTGGCACACAGGTGTTGTGGCCTATTTTTTCTCGATCTTCGCAAAATTGCATCCACATAACTTATACACCATTTAATTGCACCAAATCATGTACCTACAACACAGGAATGTATTCCAAAATATCATACTCAAAAATCTCAATGAAATCCATGACTTATTAGCAATTTAGAAATTTGAAAATATAAAAACTAGAAAATGAAAAGAAAAGTGCTGAAAATGCTTGGGTTGCCTCCCAAGAAGTGCTTTGGACTTTATAGTCTCCGGCTAGACTTGTCTTGAGGTATAGATTCAAGATCCCTCAAAGCTCATTGAATCTTGTGCAAAAGATGCACTTTCCTTGTGATTTTCTATCATGATATTCTTCATTTCTTTGTATTTTTGTCTCACTCTCTCTTTTCTTTTATTTCTTCTCAACCTATATTTCTTTCTTCTTGAGTCTAGTTTTTCTTTATCTAGATCCTTTATTTCTTTAATTGTTTCATCTTTCTTAATAGCCATCTCCCCCTTTAACCATTCTATTTTTTCTTTAAGTGTTTCCAATCTTTCTTTTATCATCTCACCATTATTTTCTTGCACCTTTATCATTTTGTCCATCAATAACTCCATCTCTTTGTAATCACCCATTCCTTGGGCTTCTTTTTCTAATACTTCCTCTTATTTACTTGAATGATACTCTTCATCATCATCAACTTAACCTTGATCAATGAAGCGTTCTACACCGCCAAGAAACACAACCTCATTTTCGTTTTTGTTTTATTTTAAGGTCATTACCTTTTAGATTGGTTTGTTCGCCTTCTCATTGGCTTCTTCTAATTTTTTCAATCTATATTTTAGCTTTTTGACCATTTCTTCCAATTCTGAATTCTTTTTGTGGCATGGGGAAAGCTTTGAACATACCTTATCTATACAAGATGAGGTAAAATCACACTTTGATTGACCACTTCCATTTCCTTTGAATAATGGCATGATATCTTCAATGTCTTAAGGTTAATATACAAATAATCTTCACTTATAACCGTATCCCCAATCGGTTCTCCCAAGTCTTTTGTTATTCCCAAAAGTGCATTTACCAATTTGGACTCATCCATCTCACTGAACTTTTCAAGTTCCTTCTTACTAAAATTCAAAGGCATTAAGTGACTCACCTTCTTTGTACTAACCGTTTCTCATTCCTTTTTGGTTAGCTTATCTGATTTCTTCTCTTGTCTCCCTTGCTCTCCGCAATGATTCTTACTTGATTTCAACTTGTCTTCCTTCTCATCATCCAAATTCACTACAAGGCATTTTTCAAGATCCTTAGGATTGGGAACTGTATCACTTGGAAGTCCCCATTTACTTTGACTATTTTGATTTTGTTCAAATTGCCGAAGGGTAACTTCCATTGACTTGAGACTCTTTTGAAGCTCCTCTAAGATTTTGGAGTGTGCCCCCACCTTTTGTGTTAAGTAATTCATTTGATCTCTAGAAAATGACTCCTCACTTATATTAGTTTGATTTTGTCCTCTATGGAATTGATTCTTTTGTCTCCAATTCCCTTGATTTGTATTGCCAAAGTTGCTAAAATTTCTTCTTCCTTGGGATTAATTGTTCCCTCTAATCCCATTATTCCTCCATCTTTGATTCTCACCAATGAAATTCACATCTTCTACTACTTCCGGACAACGGTCTGTGTGATGTGGTCTTTTGCACAACCCACAAGATAGCACCTTCTTATCATTTTGCTTCAATTGATTTTGAAGATATGCTACTTGTGCTTCCAAATGTGATATTCTATCAGTCACAATAACTCCACCATTAGATGTAGAAGGTGTGGAAGGAGCAACATTCCTTTCACTTGGCCACTTTCCAAATGTGAGTGCCATGTTATCAAACAACTCCCTAACTTGATCCTTAGTCTTAAAATTGATGCAACCACCAACAATTGCATTCACCATGTTTGCCAACTCTCTTGTTAACCCATTGTAGAAGATTTACAACTCATTACCACCTTCAAAAGTTTGATTTGGGCATTTTCTCAATAACTCTTGAAATCTCTCCCAAGCTTCCGCAAATGACTTTCCTTGGTATTGCTTGAATTGTAAGATGTCATTTCTTAGCCTTTCAATCTTGTGAGGAGGATAATACTTAAACAAGAACTTTTTTCTCAACTCCTCAAAAGTTTGAATGTGGTTCTCATCCAAGGAATTGAACCATGTGCTTGCATTCCCCTTCAATGAAAAAGGAAATAAAATCCTCTTCATCTTATCTCTTTAAAGTCCTTGCAACCTTGCTGTATTACACAACATGAGAAAATTCCTTAGGTGAGCATTTGCATTTTCACCCTCAAGTCCTTGAAATTATGAACCATTTTGTATAAAAAAATTAATGAAGTGAGCCTGAATTTGATAATTCTCCGCTTCAATCCCTTGTAGTTCAGCCGGTTCTTGGAAATGTAGCTCAAAATACCACCCAAAATTCCTTTCTCCTTTTGGCGCCATTTCACTATGCTCTCCAACACAATTCCTTTTTCTCAAAATCCTCTCACTACTATCACCAAACTTAAACAACTCTCCTATGGCTTGTGATCTGGTAACAACCATCAACTACACACCAAAGAAAACCAGAACACCTAAAAGCAAAACAAACTATTACAAAATGACTCAAAACACACAAAAACAAGAAAAATACAAAAAAAGTACTGCACTACAAAAATTACATAAGAACACTCAAAAACTACTAAAAACGCAAAAACAAGTAAACACCCAAACTACCAACACACAATAATCAATCAAAATAAAGCATCCCCATCGACAGTGCCAATTTTAGCGTGCTCTTTTCGTTGTAAAAGTTAAGGGCAAATACTACAAAATAAATTTATAATAAACAAAACTAAAATACCAAAACTATAGTATTTATGGTTTCATTTCCATGAGAAAGTTGTCTTGCTTGAAGTTGTGATTGGGTTCAAATCCTTACTTACCACGATTTTAGTAGTTTTATACCAAAGAATCTAACAAAACAAAGGGTAGAGTAGTAAATTCAAGTGTGTCATGAAAGTAACAAAACTAAATAAAAGAAAATATAATATGGATAAAAGCAGGAAATCATACCACCTCAAGATCCAAAGAGCTACTAACAAGTAAATACCATGCAAATGTGCGTAGTTAAGTCTTTCCAAGTTGTCTCGGTAATCCATTTTACTCGTAATCACATGGAGACCATATTACATGAGTCGTTGAAGTCCAATTCCTAAGTGACACACAATAAAGATCAACACTAAAAAAGGGAAACATAACAATAACCATATTAGTCAATAACAAAAATAGGGTCGTCAATCCTATCCTACTATCAATCCTCCACACATTTACGTCAATATAATGGAAGTTCACTAAAGTATATCGTAAGTAGATCTAGAGACAATTAAGTTTGCAACATAAGAAAACATAATTACCTAAATCAAATATGTATATAAGTTAGGAAACCATCCATTCTATAAACAATGAGTAGATTCAACCTCACATAACTATAACAAAGGAAAATCAATGCAACGATTTAAGAAATAACTCATTTGCATGAAACCCACCTATCAATATGCATAGAAAACCATTGAAGAGAACAAAATAACCAAGAAAATGAGTAATCACTCATGATAGAACTTAATACAATAGAAAAGGTGAAGGTTTTATCAACCAAACATGATAGAACCACCAAATTCTTGAACTAAATTCTCATAAACAATTTGTCAACATTAAATCCATAGCTTTTGTCCTACATCTTTTAGAAATCTACTACCCCATATCACTTAGAGGAGTAGAATTCCCTAGAATCTACTTAGAACATCATAGTTCTAAGAGAATCCATCTAGTGTGTGAAGAGACAGGTGTAGAAGTGTGTGTCTTCTCCACTAAGCTAATCTCTATAAGAAAACATACTAAAGTGTGAAAGTATGTGTTTTACAAAGGGCTTTGGCCATTAAGAAAGCTGTCTGAGTGCTAAAAATGGTAAAATAAATTTTTAAACAGGCTAAGGGTAATTTGGAACATTCAGCAATGGTTTTCGGAGGGTAGCTAGGCAAGGTCGACGGTGAACAGGCGCCAACGCCTGTATGTCGCCGGTCTTAGACTCTTTAGCTCACTTTTGCACTTTTCCAAATTCTTCTATTTTGGCTCCATTTATTCATCTTTTCTGCCTTTTTCCAACAAAAATCTTTAAGTTTATTCCAAAATCTCCAATGTAGCTTTTTACAACAAGATCATGCAAATCCAACTATAAGTGCATTGAAAGATCATAAAAGATACCATAATCATCAAAAACCAACAAAAAATAAGCTAAATATGCTTGATTTTGGGTTATAAAAATATATATTTTGGAGTCACGTCAGTGTCCAGCCATCGCCGACCTCGGTAACTTGGAGGCACCGTGCCTTGCCGCTGCCTGGGTCACTTCTGCAGCAACGAGACCTTTTTTTATTCCAAATTTGCCCCAAACCTTCTTAAACATTTCCCAAAGTATCCCCACGACTTGAAACCATAAAAACCTTTATAAATACATCCTTTCAGGGTAGAATTAGATGTCTATGGTTGGGCTAGCCTCCAAAACCATAAAGAGCTTCTCTCTCTAGTTTCTTTCCATCTTTTCTTGTGTTTTTGCTTAGATTAGCTTAGATTTAGATTCTATATAGTGGAATAAATATTTTTAGGGTAGATTCATATTTCAACACCCATTTTACAAGGATCTCTTGATGTATATATATGAATTTATTCATGGGGTTCTATATCATGTGGGTTTTCTTCATTGTTATGCTATCCATGGATGCTTGTGTATTTAATTCTTCCAATTCTTGAGGTATTACTTGATGGGTTGTTGATCTACATGGTTTTTATTATTAGAGTGACTAAGGGTAGTGAAATCCAAGGAATTCATGTTCATTATCAAATGGGTTTCAGGTTAATGAGTTAATGCTTACAAAGGTTTGATTTGTTTGACTTTTCTTCTTGTGTTAGTGGTTGAATTTATTCATGGGTTAGGTACCATGAATAAAGGATTGGTAATTGGGTAGGATTGACGACCCTATTTTGATTATTGGTGCTAGTTTCACTATCCTTGATATTATGCATTACTTTCCTTCCATGTATGTATTAGCTAACCCCCGTTTGCATGTCTCTTATTGGTCTCTTTGAAACTAAAAATTCATCATTTGGTATTTGGTTAATTATGTATTGATGAAGCTATGTTGGTGTTGTGGGTTAATAAGCTCTTGTGAAACTAGAGGGGACCGTGTAGGATGCCTTTATGTGATCTTGAATCCTGGTTAATGTCCATGATTATCAACAGTGTAGTCAATTATAATTAATCAAGTACTCTTCCCTTTTTATCTTTTGTTATACACTTTCTTAGGTTAGTTGATAAACAAGAAACCAACAAAAATATTCTCATCATTCTTATCTATTTGCTATTCTTTATTCTTTTGTTGATATAATAAGTACTTAAGTTTAAACATGTTCACAAATTCCATCTAGCTCTTTGTGGGATCGACCCTCAAGTACTACACCGTGAGAGGATTATTGACGGTCCTTTAGTATGGAATTGAGGTTTATAAATTTAAGTGATGAGTTGTGAACCTTTATGTGTGCCTTAAAGCAAACCAAAAACCTCATGCTAAAAATCACACATGTCAGTGGCATCTTTCTGGAATGTGGCTAGCTGACACAGCTGTAAAAGTAACCTGCAACAATGCATTGGTTGTTCTTGTTCAGCATGCTTATCTCGTGCCTATGTACATTTGTCTCCTAGGTCAGCGCCAAAGCTCATGCTTCTGTACTAGTTATCCTTCCGGTTATCTGCCAGCTACCTATGCCAATGGTGGTCGCCAGACGTTCAGCTGCCATTGGTGTTCGTCGAACGTCACCGGATAATTTCTGTTGGAGGCATCATGCACTGGTCTAGTTGACACTTGTTCTTCAGACGTTGCAGTTCTGGGTTGTCATATAGCTCACAGTCACTAGACGCTGGCGTTCACTTCTCGTCAAGATATCATGCCCAAGTGACGCTGTTGTGAGTGTATCATGATCTCTTCATGCTTAAATTTAGCTGATTCTTCTTAGTAAAGTCTTGGCTTTGTCCTTGTCACGTCCAAGAGACGCTGTCGTGGTCTGGACGTCTACTGCTCACGCACACTGAACATTGTCGTCAACTGGTTGTCAAGTAGCTCACGCCAAGGGAAAGTTGTAGTCTGCTTCATGTGTCCTCTACTACCTTGAGCTTCTTCTGAAATCTTCAATTCTGCTCCAGAAGATTAGTCCTTAGTGTGATTTTCTAAAGTCTTCATTTATTCCATCTTTTACCTAAAATTAGCACAATAGAAGCCATAAATAGGATATTTACCGCAAAGATAGACTAAGAATCTATCTAAAGAAAGTTTAAACCCGTGCTAAAAACATAAAATAGATGTGAAATGATTGACATCAATATGGAAGCATATAATGGGAAGGGTGGGATGGTTGCAGAGTGAGGTGCTGGGAGGACAAGTGGATGAGTAGCTAGGATGTCCTAAAGGACTGGGTAACCGACCCGTTACTAGAGGAACATGTGGGCCTGCTGGGTTGTTGAATATGTCATTCGTGAGGGACAGTGGAATTGGAGCTATTTAGAGAGTTACTTCCAGAACAGGTACTTAATAGGATGACGGAAATCCCACCGCCAGGACCTGGAACTGGACCACATCGAAGTTATTGGAGATGGTCCTCAACGGGGCAATTCACAACAAGCTCGGCTTATTAATAACTGCTGCTAGAAGGGGAAAGGAGTAGATCACCAACTGCGGAAGATGATTTTGATGTGGCCTAGTCCGCAAAGGATGAGACAAACCTTGTGAATGGTGGCGAAAGAGCGACTTCTCACAAATGCAGAAGGCACCTCAGCACTTCCCCAGAGTGGGAGTTTAGCCGCTGCGTCAATGGGATGGAGACCACCCTCCATGTGATCCGAGACTGCTGGCGTTCAGCTCAGCTATGGAGACTGATTCTTCTGTCTTCGCTGCAACAAGATTTTTGTCGTATGGACCTACGGGAATAGATGTGGACTAACTTGAACTGTAAGGAGGTCACTGCAGGATTGGAGTGGGCAAAGATGTCTGAGGTTACAATTTGGATGTTAGGGGAAATCCGCAATTGCAAGATATTTAAAAAGGAGGTCCGACCACTGCCCTTAGTGAATATTGACATAGTTCTTCGGGTAAGGGAATCATACATGCATTATCCTTAGCAAAAAATAAAAAATAAATAAGTGGGTACACTGGGAGCTCAAGGGAACAACATTGCATCAAATGGTCTCATTCGCCTTTAGGTTGGATGAAAGTGAACACCGACGGGGCTTTCCAGCCAATATCATGTTGGGCCACAGCGGTAGGATCAGTTAGAGATTCACAAGGGCGATGGATGTGTAATTTTATGAAGAATATTGGACTTTGTAGTATAATAGGGGTTGAGTTATGGGGACTGTTGAGGGACTGCAGGTGGCATGGGAGGCTAGCGGAAGAAGAATTGTGGGCGGAGGTTGATAATACAAGTGTAGTGACCATGATTTGATCTGGGTGCAGTGAAGGAGTGCATGGGAGCTTGTTGACGGTCATACAAGAGCTTTTGAGGAGGGAATGGCAAGCTGAAGTCAGACAGGTCCATAGATAGAGGAACTTTGTGGCATTGGCATCAAAACAGCCTAGAGGTATTATAAAATTGGTGGAAATCCCTGGAGAATTGCGTAGGTTAGAGCATGATATTGTAGGGGGGTGACATACTTATGCAATATATTACCTTGATAGGTTAGTAGTAGCCTCCTTTTTACAATTTTTTTTTTTTTTTTTAAAAACAAGGTATGAAAGATAAACTACCTAAGTAATTTAAATTTGAAGGTGAAGAAATAAGAAAAATTAAAATGAGAAAAGTAGCAGAAACTGATTTCCTGAAACATCCTAGCCCAAATCCTCCGACGGACAACAGACTCTTCTCTCCATGAATTGAAGAAAAATGGCATATACAAATATTAGCGTGCCTCAATCGATATCAAGAATCAAGGCATCTTTGATTAAAATGTCAAAATTTGTATTATAATTTAAAAATATTTTACATTAAAAAATTAGAGAAAATATTTCATTAAATGGGATCCCAAAAAAAAAAAAAAAATCGCAATATACCCATCCATTAAAACTTTTTGTTTTTTTTTTTTAAACAATGAAAGATTAATATATTAGAAACTACTGCATGTTGTCCAAATGTAAAAGAAAGATATAATGAGGTATGTGTGGTTAGAGCTGGAGGATATTACAATTGAATTGGCAAAATGAATTATGTTATGAACATACAAATTTTGAAAATGAAAAATCTAAAAAGTTCCAGCACCGTAATATAGAAAGAAGAGCCTCACAATCTTCAACAATAATAGGGAGTCAACTATGGATACATAGTCTATCCTCGTGGCCGCCAAAATAACAGTTGAAGAGTCTGCATGGATGGAAAAATCAGACAAATGCAAATATCGAGGAAATAGAAAACTGTTGGTTTTATACTAAAACCAATTGAGCTAAGACTTAGTTTTATATTTATTTGCCAAATAGTTTAGGAACCTAAAGGGTCACACACTATTGAACAATTTCTGGTTAAACTGATTAGGGATTAAATTATGAGATTATTTAATTCCTAGTGCCTATGTGTAATTATCTAAGAGTTAGAAAGTTAATTGCAATAAAAGTTATTGAGTTACAGAGTTACTTTTTACTTAAGTTTGAAAAAGTAAACTCTGTAACGTACAGAGACGTTGGACACGATCAGATCGTGGGAGCATCTCTTCAGAGCGTTAATCTCTTGAAGATGCTTTTCACACCCAACGTCTTTTGTTCTTTAAATAGGCATACACACAGAGAACTTCAGGGCATCTCACAATCGTCAGAAAAACTCAGACAATATTTGATATTAGATTTGTGTTGTGCTAACGGAAGAAGAAGGATACTGGCCTATTTGTCTCTGGGTGTTCAGTACGTGGTAGTTCCAGAAATTGTTCGTGTGGATACCTTGGAGGCTGGTCATACTGATCAGTTCGATTGACGTTAGTCCAGTTGGTGATTCAGAGAGACGATACGAAAAGTGTTTTCTGAAAAATTCCGTTGGTGATCCGGAGAAGAAGGTTGGCACAAGCATCCGGAAAAAGGTAACTCACACAAACTATCTTGGATTCTTGGCAGGAAAATTTTATTAATGTTCCGCTGCAAATAGGATTTGCATATAGTTTTCCTAACAGTGGTATCAGAGCCTTGTATTTGCTGATAGTTTGTGAATATATGTGCATAATTGAAGGCTAATAAGTCGAAATTGTTCTGACTTTACTTTACGTATAAACATGAAAAGATGAACGGAAGGGTTCTGTTTGTTTTTCTTTTTGGTTTGCGTTTTCTGGGTTGCCAATTTATCACCAAATTTTGGTTTTGCGCAAGTTTTTTTTTTTTGCCAGTTTTTCCGAAAGGAAAAAGGGCTGGTTATTGCAAATATGTATACAAGAGAAATTAATCACCGGAAGAGTTCCGGACTTGGCCGCTGCTACAATTCGATGCCGGAAGATTTTGTATATTTGGTTGCTTGAAATTTTTCTGGGTTTTCGTTTTTTTTTTGTTCTTCAATGCCGGAAGATTTTGGAAATTTTTCTGGATTGTTAAATGCTTGAAAAATGAAAAAAGAAAACGAGGAAGAGTTCCGAGTTTATTTTCAAAATCAAAATCTGGGTTTTGTTTGGTTTGTTGCCGGAAAAACGGCCTGAATACTTTGGCTTGTTTTGGTTTTGTAATCTTGGACGATTTCGTTTCTAGGTTTTGTTTTTTCTGTCGCAGGGATCCGCCGAAATCGATGCCTTGGTTTGGAAATCGTTTCCGAAGCAACTCCGATTTCGAACGGCATTGAAGTCCTGTCGCCGGAAAAACGTGACCGCCGGAAAAAGGTTTTTCGATGGGTCTGTTTTGATGTCGGGAAGACAACTCGGTCGGCGCTGGATTGGTCGATTGGTTTCGCCATCTTCGTCGGTCGTATCTGACCGAGAAGATGGAATCGGCGCTGCGGGCGAATGTCGCCGGAAATCGCAGAGTCGCCGGCGAGAAAGGTTGAAGAAGGAGAATGGGGGCGGCGGCTGCGGCTGCGGCTGCTAACCCTAAAGGACCAAACATTTTAAAGTTTGTTTTATTATTAAATGGTCCCTGTATTTTATGTCTTCTTCAACTTTTACCCGTAAAGTTTTTTAAATAAAACTTAAGTAATAAAAAATTGTTTTTATTACATAAAAGGCCCAGAATTTTGTTCCTTGTTTAATTTTTGCCTAGAAAATTTTCAAAACAAACCTAATTTAGAAAAAGATGTTTTTCTTACAAAATTAGTCCCTGGTTTTAATTAATTTTTGTAATTGTTGCATAAATTATGAAAACCTCTAAAATTGGCCCAAAACTTGATTAAGCCTTCAATTTTATTTAATTCTAATATGATTAGAATATTATGCATGTATATTTAAATGAGTTACTTAAACTTTATGTTAATGTGCTATGTGGTTTGATTAAATTGCATGTTTTGAATATGCATGATCATATGTGAATTGAAATTGCATGTTTTTGAATATGCATAATTATATGTCAATTGCATGTTTTAAATTTATTTGAAAAAAATTGCATATTGTATGTCAATTGGTAATAAATTTAAATGAATGCATTAATCAAACCCACGTGTCTTCTTCACTCACTATCAAAGTAAAATGTTTACTTTGAAAAAGCTGTAAGACACACCCAACATTAATAATTTGATCCCTCAAAATAATATTAAATCCACAAGTTGCCTTCCATTATTATAGTTTAAAATGGGTTTTGTTAAACAGCTTGTTGGGCTAACCCAAGGTTGTTTTGTCAAGACCAAGCTTTTTAAACTATGAGAATAAATCTCTGGAAGGGCTTAAATAATTATGGGCCGAATAGCTTGTTGGGCTAACCCAAGGTTGTTTTGTCAAGAATTATTTTAGCCTTGAGATTATATCTCTGAATAATGGGTCGGAATTAACAAAGGAATGTGACTTGTTGGGCTAACCCAAGGTCACATGTCTTTTGAGGCAAAGAGTTAGGTGACATATGAGATATGTTGTCAAGTGTTGACTTCCTAACTATCTAGGAGTTGTAATTGTTACAATTGGAATTGATCCTACTTGTTTTGTTTATTTTGACTTGTTGGGCTAACTCAAGGTCAAAGTTAATTAAAATGAGATCCTAGCCACTAAGAATTTTATGAAAATTCTCGAATCAATAATGAGGGTTGTTGATTTGAATAAAATAGTGGAAACAAAACCAAAATCTAAATAAGCCCATATAAACATGTGTTTTGGTTTTGTTGATTGCATAAATATTTATTTTATTTTATTTTCATTGATTGTAGAACATGTCTACTGCTGTGAATTTAAGAAACATCTTGCTCGATAACAAGCTCGCGGGGCCAAACTTTATGGAATGGCTCCAGAACCTGAAAATTGTTCTCAGGAATGAGAAGTTATCTTATGTGCTTGAAAACCCTATCCCTAATGAGCTAGCTGATACAGCAACAAAAGAGGAAAAAGACAAGTTCAACAAACACTTGGAAGATTCAGAGAGTGTTTGTTGTATTATGCTTGCATCGATGAGTTCTGAGTTGCAAAAGCAGCATGAGGATATGACTGCTTTTTCAATGATGACTCACCTGAAGTCATTGTATCAGAACAGGGCTAGGACTGAGAGGTATGATATCTCTCAAGAGCTTTTCCGATGCAGGATGGCTGAGGGTTCCTCTGTGGCAGCTCATGGGCTAAAGATGATTGGCCTCATTGAGAAAATGGAGAAGTTGGGATTCACGATGCAGCATCAGTTAAGTGTTGACTTGATACTGCAATCCCTGCCTCCTAGTTTCTCGAACTTTGTCATGAACTATAACATGAACAAAGTAGAGACCGATACTTTGGCCGAGTTATTGAATTTGCTTAAGACTGCTGAGCAATCAATAAAGAAAGATAAGGGAAGTGTGTTGATGGTGGAGTCTTCCAAGAAAAGGAAGGCAAAAACTGTTCTTAAGAAGAACAAGAAAAGAAAAACCACCATCAATCCAAGCCATAAGAAAGAAGAAAAGAAGCCCAAGGGCACATGCTTCCACTGCCATAATGATGGCCACTGGAAAAGGAACTGCAAAGAGTACCTGGATACTTTGAAGCAAAAGAAGCTTGATGAAGCCTCTACCTCTGCTTCAGGTATGTTTATGATTGAAACCAATCTTTCTACTTTATCTGACTCATGGGTATTAGATACCGGATCTGGATCTCATATTTGTACAAATATGCAGGGTCTAAAGAGAAGTAGATTGCTGGTCAAAGGAGAGATGGACCTACGAGTTGGCAATGGAGCAAAAGTTGCTGCTTTAGCTGTAGGGACTTATAGTCTTCTTTTGCCAACTGGCATGATTCTTAAACTCAATAATTCTTATTTTGTTCCCTTGCTTACGAAAAATATTATTTCTATTTCATATTTGGATGATATAGATGGTTTTACGATTATCTCACAGAATAAGAGTTGTTCTATTTATCGTAATAATATTTTTTATGGCATTGGTTATTTATGTAATGGTCTTTACATTCTTGATCTTAAGAATCATGTATTCAACATAAACAACAAGAAATTAAAAGTTGATAGTTTTAGGAATTCATATCTCTGGCACTGTAGACTTGGTCATGTAAGCGAGAAACGCATAACCAAATTGCATAAAAATGGCTATTTGGGTTCATTTGATTATGAATCATATGACAAATGCGAGTCTTGTTTATTGGGTAAAATGACCAAAACACCCTTTTCTGGTAAGAGTGAAAGAACTACAGAATTACTTAGTCTCATACATACTGATGTATGTGGACCTATGTCAATTCAAGCTAGAGGAGGTTTTTCATACTTCCTTACCTTCACTGATGATCATTCTAGATATGGTCATGTATACTTATTGAAGTATAAATATGAAGTTTTTGAAAAGTTCAAAGAGTATAAAAGTGAAGTTGAAAAACAACTTGGTAAAAGTATTAAAGCACTTCGATCAGATCGAGGTGGAGAATACCTAAGCCAAGAATTTCAAGATTTTCTAAAACAGAATGGTATTCTATCTCAATGGACTCCTCCATACACCTCACAGATGAATGGTGTATCTGAGAGGAGAAATCGAACCTTATTGGATATGGTTCGTTCCATGATGAGTCGTGCAGAACTTCCCAAATCATTTTGGGGCTATGCTCTAAGTGCTGCTGCCCATCTTTTAAATTATGTTCCATCTAAAGCTGTGAACTCTACCCCATATGAGATATGGAAATGAAGGAAACCAAACCTTAAATATTTGAAGGTTTGGGGGTGTCCTGCCTTTGTTAAAAAGGTAGAATCAGATAAGCTTGACGCTAAGTCTGAAAGATGTTATTTTGTAGGATATCCGAAAGAAACTTTTGGATATTATTTCTACAATCCAAATGAGCAAAAAGTGTTTGTCTCAAAACATGCCACATTTCTAGAAAAAGAGTTTATTCTAGAAGAGGCAAGTGGGAGCTCAGTGGAACTTGAAGAAATTCAAGTACCACAAAATAACATCTCAGAACAAGTGGAACAAGATACACAAAGTACACGTAAGTCTAGTAGGACACATCGTCCACCCGAAAGGTATGATGATGTGTTTATCATTGAGAATGAACCTGGTACTTACGATGAGGTCTTATGTGATAAGGACTCTGAGAAGTGGCTTCAAGCCATGAAATCTGAAATGGATTCCATGTTCGAGAACCAAGTTTGGACTTTGGTCGATCCACCTGAAGGAATTAAGCCTATAGGGTGCAAATGGGTCTTTAAGAAAAAGACAGACATGGATGGTAGAGTGTCTACCTACAAAGCACGATTGGTTGCAAAAGGTTTCACACAACGACATGGTATTGACTATGATGAAACATTTTCACCAGTTGCTATGCTGAAATCCATTAGGATTTTACTTGCAATAGCTGCATACTTTGATTATGAAATCTGGCAAATGGATGTTAAGACTGCATTTCTTAACAGAAATTTACAAGAAGAGGTGTATATGATACAACCTGAAGGTTTCATATCAAAAGATCCTAAAAAGGTATGTAAGCTACAGAAGTCCATTTATGGACTCAAGCAAGCTTCAAGAAGTTGGAATATTCGTTTTGATGAGATAATCAAACAGTTTGGTTTTATCAAAAATGAAGAAGAACCTTGTGTATACAAAAAGATTAGTGGGAGCACTGTGGTTTTCCTCATACTATATGTAGATGACATATTGCTTATGGGAAATGACAAACCTGCACTTGAATCAGTCAAGAAATGGTTGTCAGAGAACTTCTCAATGAAGGATCTAGGAGACGCAACTTATATCTTAGGGATAAAGATCTATCGTGATAGGTCTAAGAGGTTGCTTGGTCTTTCACAGTCAACATATATTGATAAAATGCTAAAGAGATTTAGCATGGATCAATCGAAGAAAGGTTTTCTTCCAATGTCACATGGGATTCACCTTAATAAGAAAATGTGCCCAGTGACAGATGTTGACAAACATCGCATGCAAGATATTCCTTATGCTTCTGCTATAGGATCTATCATGTATGCAATGTTGTGTACAAGACCTGATGTCTCTCATGCTCTAAGTGTTATGAGCAGATACCAAGCTAATCCAGGTAATTGTCACTGGACCGCAGTCAAGAATATTCTTAAGTACTTGAGAAGAACTAAAGACTTATTCTTGGTCTATGGAGGAGCTGAGCTTGAGATCTGTGGATTCGTTGATGCGAGTTTTCAGTCTGATCAAGATGATTTCAAATCACAATCAGGGTACATATTTACTCTGAACGGTGGTGCAGTAAGTTGGAAGAGTTCCAAACAAGAAACTACTGCAGATTCTACAACGGAAGCTGAATACATTGCTGCTTCTGAAGCTGCGAAAGAGGCTGTTTGGATTAAAAAGTTCATAACTGAACTACAAGTTGTTCCTTCAAGTGTTGATCCAATAAAACTGTATTGTGACAACACCGGAGCCATTGCTCAGGCAAAGGAACCAAGGTCTCATCAACGATCCAAACATGTCCTTAGGCGCTATCACTTGATTAGAGAGATCATTGGTAGAAATGAAATTAGAATAGAAAAGATTCCTACAGACGATAACATAGCCGATCCATTGACTAAGGCCTTGTCCCAAAAGAAACATGAAAGTCATGTTGTTTCATTTGGTCTCAAGAGCATGAGTGATTGGTATTAGACATTGTAGGAATTATATTTTATAAATTCCAGAGTATTTGTATTTTGGTTAAATTTATGCAATGAATAATATGGCATCTTTATCATTTATGTTTTATATTTGATCAAATGATAAAAGTCCTTAGAATAATATTATTATTCTTAAAAGTCCCTAATCATAGTATTAACAAAACAAGGGCATTGTTAATACGGATAGATTGGCTTGTATAATGATGCATGAGTGAATTGTTGTGAACAAGTTCACTGGACTGATCCGCTAAGAGATTTCCAAAGGGTTGTACTTCTAAGTGCCATTGGTATAATCTCTTCATGGCAGAGTATAATAGATCCTTAGACTTGAGATCATAAGAGTATTGCTTGAGCTTATTATTGTGTTTTACTCTATTTTCACATAGCTGTAAAAGGTTATGCAAGTGGTAGATGTCAGATACAATAAGAAGCGCAAGTGTAATAGTTTATGATCAATAAAGAATTCACCGCTCCTTATAGTAGGAGAGTCTATTCCCAGTTTGGCCACTTGTTAGAATGTCAACTCTAAAGTTTGCAAACGACCAAATTTAGAAGAGTTCTAAATTTAAAGAGAGTTGAATTTGGTAACAAGAAAATTAGTATATAAAAGAGTTGGCACTTATACCTTACTCTTTACTAATGGGAATAAGTGATGGTGAAAGGAATCAATACAAGAAATCTGTTTCATGGACAGGTGAAGTCGATCATTTGACTTTTCCTAACTTTTGGGTGGTCATGATGCCTAGGCTAGAGGCCGCTCTTGATCTATAAATATAAAAGAGTTAATTAGAGAATTAACGATAAATTAAAGTTGTTTAATTTGTTTTAGTCTTAGAATTCTCACGGCTAAAATTGGTTTTAGTCTAAGTGGGAGTTTGTTGGTTTTATACTAAAACCAATTGAGCTAAGACTTAGTTTTATATTTATTTGCCAAATAGTTTAGGAACCTAAACACACTATTGAACAATTTCTGGTTAAACTGATTAGGGATTAAATTATGAGATTATTTAATTCCTAGTGCCTATGTGTAATTATCTAAGAGTTAGAAAGTTAATTGCAATAAAAGTTATTGAGTTACAGAGTTACTTTTTACTTAAGTTTGAAAAAGTAAACTCTGCAACGTACAGAGACGTTGGACACGATCAGATCATGGGAGCATCTCTTCAGAGCGTTAATCTCTTGAAGATGCTTTTCACACCCAACGTCTTTTGTTCTTTAAATAGGCATACACACAGAGAACTTCAGGGCATCTCACAATCGTCAGAAAAACTCAGACAATATTTGATATTAGATTTGTGTTGTGCTAACGGAAGAAGAAGGATACTGGCCTATTTGTCTCTGGGTGTTCAGTACGTGGTAGTTCCAGAAATTGTTCGTGTGGATACCTTGGAGGCTGGTCATACTGATCAGTTCGATTGACTTTAGTCCAGTTGGTGATTCAGAGAGACGATACGAAAAGTGTTTTCTAAAAAATTCCGTTGGTGATCCGGAGAAGAAGGTTGGCACAAGCATCCGAAAAAAGGTAACTCACACAAACTATCTTGGATTCTTGGCAGGAAAATTTTATTAATGTTCCGCTGCAAATAGGATTTGCATATAGTTTTCCTAACAAAAACTTGCCGCAATGCTAAGCGCTTTGTGACGTTTCAGGCACGTTGCTTAATTTATTTAATAGTATATTTTTGACCAATAAATTTTTCTTACTTGATAAATTACACACTCATCTTTAAAAAATAACATATCTCAGCCGCCCACCGCCACTCCTCACCATCGCACCGCCCAGAACCCCTCACCAATTTGGGGATCTTATTCACGAAAACTACAAGAGCCTATCTATGTACGAAATTTATTTTTTCTCCCTTTACCAAATTAATAAATTTTATTATTTGTTTGAATTTTAGATATTAATGGCCCATATAAACAAACGAATGCCTTAGTGGAAAAAGATATATAAGTTGATATCCTTATCCGAAATTAATACCAACAAATATGTGGGGATCTTATTGACGAAATTTTGGAAAAATTAAGAAATGAACAAAACAATTGGCATTCTTGAATTGCTCTCTTCTCCAAGGGAACAAGGCCATTGAGTAGCAGTTATTGGAGGGAAAATTGTTATAAAAGTTGGAAAAAAATACTAACTTTAATAAAATTTTGAGTCGTACGAATTTGCACTGTTCTAACGAATCTATTTCGATAAAATGAAATAGTTCTTAAACAAGTTTTTTTTTAAATTTTAAAGGGAGCATGAACAGTAAATTAATTTAAAATCCACACTTCAAATAAAGAAGGTAAAAAATTAAAACTAAAATGTGAAAAGATTTTTACTCAAATCAAAAGAGGAAGAATATGAGTAAAAAAGTCTGTAAAAAACTTTAAAAAACAAAAAAAAAAACTCTTTTTATTTTGGAAGTCGTGAGAAATTGAGAGAAAAGAAAGAAGAGTTACAGAAGACTTCTGCCTGTGGTGTGTTTTCTAAATGAAGAATAGTCCTCTATTTATAGTCAATTAAAACACCCCAATTAACGTTAAACTTTATCAGGTTAAAAAATTATGAGATCTAATCTTTCTCAAAAGAAATATTCAACCCTTATCAATCAGAAATTTTCAATCCTTATCAATCAGAAACTTTTAACGCTCTCTATCAGCAAGACTTAGTCTAAAGATTCTCCAAGATAAATTTTACTTTTAATTTCAATTTTTGAAATACCAACAAAAATCTACCACGTTTGATCATCTGTTTTGGAAGTTGAGGACTTTGATGGCGTAAATAAAGACAACAAAGAAAAGGAGAACCCAACCAAAATGTGCTGTAGCAACTGTTTAAGGTAAACCATTACAGGAAGATCTCCAAACTCAAGGATATGAAAACGGTCTTCTGTGACTGCAAGCTGAGATGTAATCAGGTCATAGATTGTCTATGCAACGGGAGAACCCTAATAATACCACCTCCACCAAATTGGTACAAGAGAGAAGGGAATTTTAACATTGTTCTTCCTCCAACGAGAGGGAGTTAACGGTGAAGTGTCTCAGTTAATGGGAAGAGACGGAGAAAGTGGTGGTACGACGTCAAAATTAAGAAAAGGGATAACAAGAAGGGGTTATTAGTTACCGCTTAAAAAAATGGGGTGGTAGTCTCTTAATTTGATAAAATTATTTTTGTATTTACTAATTATCGTCCTAATTTATCGCCCAATTCTTATTTATGGCGTCAATCTAATTTACTAATATAACTTTATAATATTATATTAATATAATAAAAAATATTAATTTTCTATTAAAATATTAAATAAAAATAAAAAATTAATATTTTTATTTTTAATAAAAATAATTCATAATTAAAAACTGTGAAGAAAGTGCAAAAAATAATATTGGTTCGACAAAATCCTACTTTGACAAAACACGATTTTTTACAAAATTCTTGTTTGACAAAAAATAATTCCAACAAAATCCTAGTTTGGCAAAAAAAAATTTCGACAAAATCCTAGTGTGGCAAAAAATAATTTCGGCAAAACCTTAATTTGGCAAAAAAAAGTTTTGACAAAATCCTTGTTTGACAAAACATAGTTTATAACAAAACCCTAATTTGGCAAAAAAGAGTTTAAACAAACACTTAGTTTGACAGGAGTAATATTTGTCTTAATATTTGTTTGGCAAAATTTATTTAGTCAACTATATCGAAAGTTAATAAGTTAAATGTAAAAATAAAATTTTGACAAACAAAAAATCATATTCTATCAACAGAAACTATGTATTGATTCTAGCAACACAAGCTATGTATTGAAGAAAATGGGGAAAAAAATTAACAATCAATCCTTATGAAATTCACTTTAAATATTGATGTCAAAATTTCCAAAATGTCAAGGCCTGATGGGTTTGTGCAATTTCTATTCTGTCACGGGGATCATTCAGATTCTCATCCCTTAATGCCTGAAGAATGGCCCTTACTCCTTGTTCCCTTGTTATTAGTATTTTATACAGCATCTTCATTATGGGGCAAAGCTCGACTGGTGCAACAGGCTTCTTATCATCAGGGTGCAATACATTTAGGCTAGACTGACTTAGAAGTTCATAAAAGTAGGATCCAATTCAGCCTCTATACCACCGTTGGCCAAAGAAATTATAATTGGGATTGTTATCCTTTCGTTCCAATATTTCCTGATCTCTTCAAACACTAGAGCGTCCAGCACCAACCATAAGTATTGCTAGAAGAAATTCTCTTTAAAATTACGTTATTATCTGTCCACAAGTAATGTGTTCATACAAGAAACAAATTTCTACAAAACATTTACTCTACATCCTCTGATCAATCTCTTAAATAAATGAATGCAAAACCATTACGTTTCTGATGTATATGAAAACCATCACGTGCTAAATGGCAACTAGTGCTCCCTCTAATTTTTTAGCAAGAAAATTAAAGTTTTAAAAAAATATCCCCCTTTTATTTTACTTAATAAAATAAAACAATCCCCTTTTAATAATTCAAGCAACGGAAAATAAAAAAAGTTTTCAGCAGTGCCAAACACCAACACACCACCACAAACAAGCAGCGCCGCAAACAAACAACGCTGAAAACACCAAAATAATCATTATAATCCAAAATTCTGAAGTTACCATAGTACATTTAGCCATAAAAGCCAACCCTATACTATTCAATCATGAATTCAGGGATGAAGTGTTTTCTGCCACTCAGTAATTCCTTCTGGGGACCAAAGAGCAAATTCTTTCTTTTCGCTCTCTACTGCATCACTTCCATGAATAACATTCCTGAGACAACAAAAGTTTGCAGCACTTGTTAGTGTATAAGTGGTATACCCGTGAATTCCTCCAAGGTACAACCAGGCAAGTGACCGACTAGTGTGAAAATGGAGATTTCTCTTTAACTAAAGCAAAATGCGAAGTTGCAGAGAGAGAAATGTCAGCTTCTACAATGGCAGTTCTCAACCCAACAGAGAGGTTTATTCCAAAGTCCCAAAAGAAGTTGTTTCAAGTACAATAACTAAGCCAGGGTAACCAACAAAAGGAAACAACTTGCTGCTGAAAACTAGATGTGGTGCAGAAAAAAAAACCAGAAAAAGAAACAGCACCAAAGCCAAGAAACCCATCAAAATTCAGAATGATCTACACTAATTTTAAGCAAAATGCAAACATTATAAGTATCCACAATCAGGAAATTCCACACGAAAAAAACCTTCCAGTGTATGCAACTAACACTACGAACTAAAAAGGGCATCATAACAAAACCATATTATCAGTTTCCATACAAACCTGAAAGCAGAATTAAATTGAAATCACTTTCTCTTGAAAGTCAAAACAAGAATTTCATTTCAAGTATCACATCAAGCCCTCAATCAGTTGCAACTTGCAACCCTTTTCTCAAAATAAATAGTAGAACCAAAAGAATCGAACAATTGAACCATCCAAATTTACCAAAAGAATCGAACAATTGAACAATTGCATAAAAAAGAACAAGAAGCACAAGTTTCAAATTTTCAGCTCATATTTTTCCCAAATTCTAAAATTTCAAATTTACCAAAGTTTTCAGTTTCCAACTATCTTATAGGATTTAATCCAAACCCAGCCAATCTTCTAAACATGAATAGACATTCACGTAATTAAGTTAACCAAACAATAATCTACTCAGTCAAATATCATTCCGGTAGTTGAATAACCTCTGTTAGATGATAACATGCAACAACATAGTCCAACCATACGTAGTTATAATAATTAAAGCCACACCCAAATGGTTTATAGCTATCACGAGATCGTACTTACCTTAATCCGGACTATGAGAATGCAATTGAATCAACAAAATTTGCAAGAAAAAAAACTGCAAACAACTACCTGACCGATCCAAACCCTCCGATAGAACGACTTTCAAAACTGCCTCAATCAAATCTGACGACCCCCGACTCGACGAATGGCTTCGGATAATCCCCTACTCGGCCCCAGTCTCGATCGAACGGCTTCTGATAATCGCCGACTTCGTACCCCGACTCGCCGCCACCCGAATCAGCTATCCGAATTCGCGACGCCCGAACTCCACTACCACGCGCGACCCCGACTTCGCGACCACCGGCAACCGCTCGAAGACCGACCACAATCTTTGGTCACGATCTGGACGAACTCAACATTGGATCACCAAAAGAGATCAAACAAGGTGAGCCCGGATCAAGCACACCAAGGACGGCAATTGGATCTAATAACAGTCGGCCCCCGGTGGCAACCTTCGCAACCCAAGGCTTCGCGAAGTCACGAACGGCGCTAATTACACCAAACTGCGGCGGCAACCTTCGCAAAGTCGCGAACGGCGCTAATAACACCAAATCGCGGCGGCAACCTTCGCAACCCAAGGCTTCGCGACTCAACTTCGCGACCGGCGCTAAGAACTCCAAACCGCGGTGGCAACCTTGGCAACCTTCGCGACCGGCTAGGGTTTTGGTAGAAGGAGGGGTGGAATCGTTAGTTTTGAGAGAGGGGTAGATTCGTTAGGGCATCCAATTGGGGCTAACCGATTTGGGGGAGGGGCGCAATGGCGGGAGGGGCGCGATGGGGGGAAGGGGGGTGACGGGGGGAGGGGGGTTGCCGGGGGGGGGGAGTAATTTTTTTTTGCCTAAATTTCTAGGAGGGTATTTTAGGTATTTTAGTATTGTTTAATTTAAATATTCATGAAGGTATTTAGTGTATTTTTAAGGGCATTATTGTCCAAATTGGGGTAGTAACTAGTAATTATATAACAAAAATTATAAATACATGAATTGTCATGTTTATCCCTAAATTTATTAGTTTAAACCGGAAAAATTAAGGAAATTACTACTAATATACTGTTTTTAAAGATGACTGGGGGGAGAAAAAAGTTTATTGCCTAAAAATAGACTATTAAATATGTTTGGTAACCCTTAATAGACTATTCAAGGTTTTAACCCTTAAATATATGAAGTGAAAGCCTATTCCGTGTCCCTTATTTTGTTATTTTGCGCTCCTTTTATATCTAAATTATTCTTAACAAATTAAGAAATACCAACCATAATATTTAAATATAATAATATATTAAATTACCTAACTCCCCTTAATCAATTTACTAAAAATATAAAAAAAATTATTTCTAGTTTCGCTCATCATGCTACTTTAATCATAATTTTTATAAATTTTTAAAATTTTGGTAGATTAAAAAGGGACTTATAAAATTTTTAGTAAATTAATTAAGCCAGTTAGGTAATAATAAGAGGGACAGAAGATAAATATTAAGGGAACGAGAAATAAAAATTAAGAAGGCAATACTTAACAAAATAAAATATTTTAAAAAAAAAAGAGACGTCAAAAATAGACGCGCGATATAATGGCTCTTTCATTAAAAAATAATAATTAGCCATTTCCATTAATATGACGCACACATTACCCAATCCCCCGCCCAATTGCCGCCAGGCCTACCACGCAACACCATTATTTGATGAAGAAACAATGTACCAATCCAAGCTCTTCATTCACGTTCAACCTCCGATTTTATTGAATGCAATTATTTTTCCTTTTCTAGTCAGAAAACAAGCCAACCTGCTGTTCTAATTTTACTTTTTCATGTTTATACTTTTATATTTAATATCTTCATTTATATATTTGTGTAAGGTTTATATTGTATGTATTCTCTCTGGGTTTTAAGTAAAAATTTAAAAATATGTAATATTTTAGATTTTTAATATAATTTTAATTTTCTAATTCTAAATTATTCTAATTTAATAATAAAATCTTAATATGAAAAATATATGTATTTATATATATTTATTTAAAGTAGAGTTATAATATGAGAAAAGTGAGAACAACATATTGTTAAATTAATTTTATTGTAGGGGGTGGGGAATGAAGAGAGTATAGTATATCATATATCTTGCAGTTCCAGTTTAATATAACTCCGCCGTCGGCGTCTACCCTAATTCAATTATGGATAGAGAAGCTGCCCTCATCCAAGTTGAATTTTTGGTCAACGTTAACAGTTCCCACTTTTCTTCCTAGGTTTGTAATCTTTCAAGTTTTATTAGAATTAAGAAAGCTTTAATTATATCGTTATAGTTATTACTAGTTATCCCACCACGGTGAAATGCACATTAAATTATATCGTAAACAGATACTTTGTAGAAAAACTATTTAGATCGTTATTACGATAATAATAATTTATTTATTAACATTATTTATTTTAAAGTATAATATTTTATATGAATTTTAAATTAGTAGTTTTATTTTACAAATATTGTATAGAAAATTTTTTAATAAATTAAAATATTAATAATTTATTTGTTAATTTTATTAATATAAATTATTAATATAATTGATATAATTTTGATCACATTTTAATAGAAAAATGACTATAAAAAAATTGTAACTAAATATTAATAAAAATATTTTTAAAATTAAGATTTTTCTAATTTCATATATTTATGTATAACTATTTCATAATATTATTATTTAACATATTTAAAAATTAATAAAAAAATTTTAAGTATGTTATTAAAATCATAAGTTAAAAACCATTAATATTAGTGTATAATTTGTTAATTATTGAAAGTTTAATGAAAATTTAATATCATTAAATTATATTTTTTACGATATATTCCAAATTATGAAATATAATTTACATTAAAAATTAATATTTTAATAAATTTGATGATATAAAATCGTGATTTTATTTTATAAAAGGGGTTGCATATTTAATAAATAAATAGATAGATAGATTAATAGATATATTCAAAGTCATATTTATCATAAATATTTATTTTTCTTATTATTTTTATTTAGATTTTAATCTTATTTAATTTCATTCTAATTATTTTTATCTCTTCAAATTCTTATCATCTCATCTCATTATTAAATTAATTTTTATATCTTCAAAAGTTAAATTCATATTACATAATAATTATATTTATTTTTATTTCATAATCAGATTTAAACTCACTTATGTTATTTAAAATATATTAAAATATTTTTAATAACAATTAATGTAGTTATGTAACTATGGGGTCTTTTTATTTTTTTTCCTTCTCTTGTGTGCATAAATTATATGTGTAAATGAGAGTTAATGATTTAGTGACAAAACTCCCTAAGGAATTTAAATGGATTGATTGATTAAATTAATTATTTTTAATCCATGAAAGTTATAAATAAATACATTAAATTAGATACTAATTATTTTTGTTTAAAATCATATTATTATTTTTTTAATAAATTAGATAAATTTAATGTATAATCTTTATTATCATGATAAACATAATCAAAATATAAAATATATTAAAACTAATAAAAATTTCAAGAGATAATAGAAGAAGAGTTGGAGAAAAATCACAATTGCAATTCATGAGAAGAGTGAGGGAGATGAAGGATGGGAGAGAGTTGTTTATTTCTTCTACATGAAGATTTCTAAAAAAAATAAGAAGAAAAAGACAAACTCATAATTAATCTTTATCATCATGATAAAACTAATCAAGATATAAAATAAAAATTTTAAAAAATATATAAACATTGACGATTTCGGATCCGTACCCTAAATTTTGATATTCTTCAAAGAGAAAACAATGAACAATTTTAGATTCCAATAACAATACATATCATAATGAGTGAGATGAGACAAAATTAATGCAGAGTGATTAACACTATAACAGATTAATATACCTTTGGTATTTAAGAATGACGAGGGAGATGAAGAAAAAATGTGGTAGCCATGAAGATTTCTGGAAAAAAAATAAATAAATATATATATTTTGGTTGATGATTTTGTGTGCGTGGGAAGTGGGAATGAATGATTGATGAGAAGTAAATAAAGATATACAATTGAAGTTCAAGATAACAATTTTAAATAAAAGGTGAAGAAAACGATACAATTATATTTTAGAATTAGAATTGATAGTTGATGAAAAGTTTAATATTAGTAATTATAAGGAAAATTGTATTGAGTGAATGTATTAAAAATTTAAATGACACGATATCAGGTTAGGGGTTGGTTGCTCTAGA
This sequence comes from Knoxia roxburghii, assembly GCA_030378225.1. Classification (NCBI taxonomy): domain Eukaryota; kingdom Viridiplantae; phylum Streptophyta; class Magnoliopsida; order Gentianales; family Rubiaceae; genus Knoxia; species Knoxia roxburghii. The sequence goes on along the minus strand of CM059415.1, from coordinate 41,231,972 downwards.
ATTTCTTTTGTTTTAGTATATTTAAGATAAGATATTAATTTATTTTTTTTCCTATAATAACAAAATTTTTTATCTATTTGATTTTAAATTTACAAGGGTAAAATAATATAAAATTGATACGATATTTTTTGAAAATGGAAGGTGACTAATAATTTAGAATAAATGAGATTTAGTAAAAAATAATTTAATTTCGAATGGAGGACCGAAGGAACTAGGGAAAAAGTCCTTCCTAGGGTATTTTTGGTTATTCCAGTCTTAAATCATTTTATTTTGGGTTATTTTTTGTCTTTAAAATAGAGTTGAATTTTTATATTTTACTATAAATACTTATAATTTCACTTTTAACATATGAATTAATATCATTATATATAATTTTTATATAGTTCTGACAACCAAAATATAAAGTTATATATGGAAAAAAAAAAGTAACAACACCAGATTTATGTAAATGGTATATTATTCAAAATAAAAAATTATAACGTATTCGAAACATTATTATTATTGCTTCAAAAAAAAATTATTATTATTATGAAACAGAGTAAATATACAGGTTCTCCTTCCTTGGTTGGTGGTAAGTCATCTGATGACTAATCACCTTTCTCAGGATCGAGACCTGGAACCAACTTAGTGTTGAGAAAATTCCATCAAATTTTGAGGTATTCTAAAATACCTCTTAAAAGAAAACTCTGAGCAAATATATTTATTTTTTTTAAAAAAAGAATAAACACAACCAAAAAAAAAAAAAAACAGTTTAGATATAGCCCCGTGCGGCATGCGCAGCATTTTTTTAATGATTCAAAAAAGAATCTCTTTTGTTGGCTGGTCTTGTCCAAGGATTATATTTAAAAGCAGTCAAGTTGGTCTAAACCATTACACCATAATTGGAGCAAAGGAAGAAAGCAGCCATTTCTTCCCCTCCTATAAATTAGAGCAATCAGGGAGGAAAGTTGAGGAGGAGAAGAAGAAAGAAAGCCAAAAAAAAAAAAAAAAACATGGCATGCTCAACCAACCTTAATACCTCATTTCTGTCGAAGCCTTTCAGTTCCGTTGTGTATGGAGGTTTCCCAGGTGGAGCAACTCGAAAGCAGCTCGGTTTCAGAATATCACACACAAGTACTACTACTTGTATGTGCATTCCGTCACCCCAAACAACCACCTCTACTAGTACTACCACCGCTGCTCAGCCCATAGCTACTCCTTTCATCAGAGATAACGAATCTCTTCTCAAATACTTGCGCCAACCCATGGTATGAATCATCATCAATCACCAACCTCTTTCCTAACTTACCATTCTAGTTTGGTTACTCACTATATGTTTTATCCATAATGGTTTTTGGTTCGGTGAATTATGTTTTTTTTTTTTTAAAAAAAAAAAATAGGTGCTTCCACATGAACTTGATGACGGAACAATGAGGAAGGAGTTGTTAGAAATTACAAGAAGGGAACTGACATCAATCTCAGAGCCCTTGGAGGCCTTGAAGTTGATCGATACAATTCAAAGACTGGGATTATCGTATCATTTTGAAGATGAAACTTATGTTATATTATCATCAGTATTAAATGGCGGGGATCAAGAAGATCTCCTCACCGCCGGACTAAGATTCCGGTTGCTCCGACAAAATGGACATCATATAAGTCCTGGTAAGCATTCAAATATGGTTCTTTCTGTAGTTGAATTTTCTCTTTTTCAACTCTTAGGTTCAAATAACAATATATTGCTTCTCTTTTTTAATGTGGCTCAGATATTTTCCAAAAATTTATGGATAAGAATGGAAAATTCAAAGACCCCCTAAAGGATGACACGAGTGGTCTGTTGAGCCTGTATGAAGCCTCACACTTGGGCGGAAATGGAGAAGACATATTATTAGAAGCACTGGACTTCAGTGAAGCCCACTTAAGAAGCTCACTCTCTAGCTTGCCAACCCAACTTGCTAAACAGGTCTCACAGGCCTTGGGCCTGCCAAGGCATAGAAGGATGGTTAGGCTGGAAGCCCGAAGGTTTATTGAAGAATATGAAATGGAAATTGGGCATAACCCAGACCTTTTGGAATTGGCCAAATTGGACTATAACAAGGTCCAATCACTCCACCAGATGGAGTTGTCTGAGATTTCTAGGTAGGTTTTGGTTCTTAATAATCGGATTTATTACTTTGAAAACGTTGGATCATTGACAATTGATTGAGGTTTTTGAATAATATATGTTATCAGGTGGTGGAAACAATTAGGGCTTGTTGATAAGCTAACGTTTGCTCGAGATCGACCCCTGGAATGCTTCCTCTGGACGGTTGGATTGCTTCCAGAGCCAAAGTATTCATCATGCAGGATCGAATTAGCCAAAACCATAGCAATTTTACTGGTGATTGACGACATTTTTGACACTCATGGCACCATAGATGAGCTTGTTCGCTTCACTAATGCAATTCGAAGGTCCACCATTCATTATTTCAATTTTTAGGCCGAATTAATACAGCATTCTATTCTGGGTGATTCTTAACGAATACATAGTATGCAGGTGGGATCTTGAGGCTATGGAAGAGCTGCCTGAATATATGAGGATATGCTACATGGCACTCTACAATACTACAAATGAAATCTGCTACAAGGTCCTTAAGGAAAATGGATGGAGCGTTCTCCCATATCTGAAATCAACGGTAACAAGCAATCAATGGTATTATTAGTTGTATTTTGATAGTCGACTCATTATTATTAGTTTATTATAACTCAAATGTCGCTATTGGAAATCACAGTGGATAGATATGATAGAGGGGTTTATGATGGAAGCAAGCTGGTTCAACAATGGACAAGTCCCAAGCCTGGAAGAATATGTGGAAAATGGCGTTACAACAGCTGGAGCCTACATGGCGTTGGTGCATCTCTTCTTCCTCATAGGCAAAGGTGTGACGCAGGAGAGTGTTAAGTTACTCATGAAACCATATCCAAAGCTCTTTTCAAGCTCCGGACGAATTCTTCGGCTTTGGGATGATTTGGGAACTGCCAAGGTATTCTTTGCTTTTTATTTTTTTGTTTTTTTTGTCTCACAAGTTCCAGTGAGCAAGCAGACTGGCGACATTGATAATAACATGCGTAATTTTGTCACATTATTATCAAAAGCCAAACCTGAAAAGTCGGAATATATTTCTTAGGAGGAACAAGAAAGGGGGGACCTTGCATCGAGCATACAATTATTCATGAAGGAGAAGAACATTAAAACTGATGAAGAGGGCCGAGAGGCGATCTTACAAATCATAAACAAGTTGTGGAAAGACCTGAATTCGGAGCTGGTTTCTTCAGGAAATGGCATGCCTCTTCCCATCGTCAAAGCTGCATTCAATATGGCCAGAGCCTCCCAAGTTGTGTACCAGCATGACGAAGACACCTACTTCTCTAGTGTCGATAATTATGTAAAGGCTTTGTTTTTCACTCCTGTTATTGTTAACTAATCGATGATTAACCCATCCATCCGTTCATATAATTATTAGTACATGAAATGTGAATATATATGTATCTCTATATATTAATCACCCTTGTTAGTTTCTTGTATACATTGGAGGGGTAAATTATATAGTGGTACTATATAAGAACTGTATAATTGTGATTCTATCCGAATTTATATTGTATTTTTTTTTAGTAGTGGTCCTTTTTTTTTTTTTTTTTTACTTTTTCTCTTTTCTCACTCAACTCACTTTCACGTGCGCAGCTCTTTTCCTTCACTTGACGCATCGTTTCTTTCCTTCATATTTATCCTTCATCCTTCAGTAATTTATTTTTGGGTAAAATAAATTTTGGTTAAAATACGAAAATTTCGCTAAAATTCTAAAAATTACAAAAACCCCCATGTACTATCTAATAGTATCTTTTCACCCCTTAAGCAGATGATGTCTATCAATTTATTAAGTAAATAGATAATAATACCCTTAATAATCCTTAAATAAATTTTAGACCAAAACACCCTCCTATTTAGACCAAAAGTATACTATGGATCTCTTAAACTTTACATAGTACTATACTATGTACGCTTTATATGATTGAATGAGCTTATAATGATATGAATGTATGTATTTTTCAAACTTATGTGTTTTATATGTTCTAATCTTTATATTTTGAAAGTTTAATGTTATAGAACATATATGACTTGTGTTTTAATGAACGACAAATCATAGATTTTTATGTTTAGATCAATCATATGTTAAATTAACATGTTTTGTGCTGCATTATTGATTATTACTGTTGCTTTAGTGAATTGAATTGGCTAATATTGACCGGCCCTGATGCCAGGCGACATGATGGCATCGCGCCACCGTGCTGCCCATAATGGCGACCGCCAGGCGCCAACACCTGTTGGACGCCGCCTGTGGCGACTGCCAGGCGCCAACACCTGTTGGACGCCCACCTCTGAGGTATACTGAAGCCATTTTTCTTCTAAAAATTCACTAATTCGTTACAATTTTCAGGACATGATTAATTATTGGAGTAAGATAGGAGAAGGATATGTTATAATGGGAAGAGAGGGAGCTTATAGAGTGATACACTATTGGTTTTCCTCCACACTTAGTTCTTTTACTGTTGGGTTTGAATACTAAAGGTTTGCTTGTATTAAACTATTTCCCAGTTTATATATATCGATTAAATGTTTTAGTTAAATTATTTTTATATTTTGCATATGTTGTCCATTTATATTATGTAATTAGATGATGAGGTGTCTGGTGTGACACAGTAGATCTCATCATTGGTTAAAAGACATAATATATAAAGGAGATTTGTAACTGAGACAGTTTTGGACACACTGTCAGTTTAAGTTATTATGTGATTCAGAAATTGGTTTGTCTAAACTAATTGAATCATATAGATATGCCCGGTGCATATTGAACTTGACCAATTAGGATGAATTATCTTGTACTGATTTAATAAACTATTTGCTCATAGTATTCTATCTCTAAATTCCTAGACTTGAGTAGGCATGAGGATTAGACATAGTGTACTTTAATCTGCCAAAGAGTGAGGTCACTTGAGACCAATAGTCTCGGTAGGTTGGGTGCGCGTGTTTGATTGCTTGGTGTGTTGTTACTTGTTAAAAGGAAACCATATACCGGTGCGTCCAATGTGATGGTGCTCCCGAGATGAGCTCGTTATGTTTATTATACTAAACCCGACCGGTGGACTTATGTCCGGTATATTAAAAAGGTCGAGTGGTACTAGTCTCGGATTATAAGAAGTTAATTAATTAATTTATCAGTAAATTAATAAATTAAGCACTATATTTTTGATGTGGGGAGATTAACGAATAATTAATTTAGTTGTTCCGGAAGTAATTCTGGTGTAGGATGGTAGTGCCATAATTAATCCGTTAGTGGTACGATTAATTATGTATTGGTTAATTAAAAAATGTAGATTTAATTAATTAAGTTATTAATTAATCATTGTGTCAATTGGTTGTGAATCAGCCCAGGAACTGGATTAAGGATAAGTGAATCCTTGTGTCAGTTGGATATGAATCAGTCCAGGAACAAGATTGAAGTAAAACACAAACCCAATAGGAAGGCCAATTCTAAACCAACTTGAGGTCTCTCTTGTAGCTGTATAAATAGACAAGAGATTAGCAATTCACAATACACAATTCTTAGTTTCATTATTCAAGAAACTTAGAGAGAGATACCATGAGAGAAAAGCTAGAGAGAGAAATAGTTCTTCTCCCTCTTTGAGCGGCGGCTAGGTGGAAATCTGAGCAGAAACCGCGCGAATTTTCTCCGGTGGTGGCGAGTGTACCTCACGCATAGGCGATCCGGGCAGCAGTGCTTGGAGTATTTTCCGGCGAGTAGTTTTGTGGTGTTTTGCTGATCTTTAGTTCGTTGGTTCGTTGCCCATACAACATCTTAGCTAGTCTTGAGTCATACAAGTGATCACCTAAGTACACGCTTCAAGAGGTAAGTTTTACACTTATGCTTTAATTAAGAATTTATTGTTGCATGACAAATCGAACAAGTAGAAGCTAAGATCTTGCGCAATGGTATTTCAAGCAAGGGTTGGAATAGTAATTGTGCTAATGCTTAGGCCTGGTCAAGAGTTTCAATTCTGAAATGCGTAGTACGAAAGTAAATTTTTGACCAGACCCAGTCAGATAATCTTTCAATTGGTATCAGAGCTATGGTTTTGACTTTGTACTGGTTCAATTTTTACATGGTTTTGATTGCAGGTGGTTTAGTTATCCCGGCTAATATGGTTGCTGTTAGTTTTGAATACTAGAAAGCTATTTGCTTGTATCAAAAACTAATAACCAGTTGACATATCATTTTGTTTCAGTATTAAATTTGTTCTATTATATCATAGAACTAGATAACGAGGTGTAGAAAAGTACAGTAGATCTCGTTATTGGTTAAAGTATTGATATATAAAAAGAATGCTCGTAACTGAGATAGTATGAACATACGATCGGTATAGGTTATCGTGTGATTTGAAAATTAGTATTTCTAGACTAATTAAATCATACGGATGTGCCACGGGCATATTGAGCACGACCAGTTTGGATTGATTAACTTGTACTGATCGGCGTAGTTAATTTGATCCTAGTATTTTAATCTCTTAATCCTGAGATTGGGACGAGCGTGAGAGTTAGATATCGTATGCTTTGATTTGCCAAAGGGTGCGGTCAATTGGGGCCTAAATCTCGATAAGTTGAGTATGTGGTGTTTAGCTTCTTTGAGTGTCATTGCTAGTCGAAGGAATCCACGTACCGGTTCACCGGGTTGATGGTGCTCTCGAGATGACCTTGTAAGGTTTATTATACCAAATCTGGCCAGTGGGCTTTACGTCTGGTATAATAAGAAAGTCGAGTGATACTAATCTCGGATAATAAAAAGTCGATGAATTAATTTGTCAGTAAATTGATGAATGAACGAGCACTAGATCTTTGATATGGGGAGATAGAAGAATAATAAAGTGAGCGCGATGTAAAGTCATTTTTGAGCGGTAGTTCTATACTTGGTCCGTTAGTGGTACGGCTAATTATGCATTTGACTAATCGACAAAGTGAATTAATTAATTCTAAATATTTAATTAATTTAATTGACACAGTGGGTTATACAAAATAATCCTAAAGGTTCGATTAAATTTAATTAATAAAGTTAATTAAAAAATTAATTCAAAAGGCTCAATTGGAATTGATTAGTCTAGGGAAGACTAAGGGGTCAACGAAATTCAAACATTAAGGCCCAACTTAAAAGTCCACTAGGTCTCCTAAGAAGCTCCCTATAAATAGCTAATGTTAGGCACTTTAGTAAGACATTAGAAACCTTGTAGGCAAATGCCTTAGAGTGAGAAAGACAAGCCTAGCGAGAGAATTCTTTCTTCCTTATTGAGAATTCATTTTGAAGTCGGTTTGCGATCTTTCTAGTTCGAGAAACTCAACCCACGATTCTAGAAACCCAAGACCACCGCCCTAGAGTCTGATCGCCACCCTGAGGAGTCCGATCGCCACTATTTTTTAGCCGAATTGAGCTGCCGGCGATTGTGGTTCTCCGGGGCCGATTTGGTGTCTTTTTGTTGTGGACTTTGTGTTATTGTCACGTTGATCCTTTGGCTCGTTCCTTTTGGGTCGCCAAAGTCTAGATCTACGAGCAAAAGACTTACCCACTAAGTTTTATTAAGGCGGTGTGGGCTTTAAGATTAGAATCAAGTTCCCGGGCTAGATCCGTTTTTCAGATCTGTAAGTTTCTTGAAGTGAGTTTATTTGGATTTCTTCACTATTGCTTTTAGCCACCTCGTAGTCACTTGCCCACCTAAGTTCGAGGTTGTTTAGAGTTATTCTTGGGATTTCGAGTGGATTTCGCTTTCCCAAAGTTTTGGTATTCTTATTGCGAAAGACACGCTACAAGGGTATAATCTTTGAACGATTTCACTTTAGTTTAAAGATTTAATTTTTATGTGTTGTTTTAATAGATCGAACTAGTATAAGCCTAGATCCGTTTAGGAAAAATGAATTTGAGACTGAGCTGAGTTGAAAGTCTCTGATTCTGGAATGCATAGCACGAAAGTGAGATTTTTTTTTTAGCCCGGGCTTGTTCTGTTTCCTTTAGTTACATTTGTATGTTTTTTAATTAAACCCCGGGATATGTCCAGGTTGGTTTTTTTATGAATGCTTGTAATAGTAAAACCACGTGCTGGAAGCCGTGTAGGATTAGATAAAATATGTAGTAGGATTTTTCTATATAATTATCGATTTTATTTTCCTAGAAACCTTGTAGTAGGAAAATCTTTTGTAATCGAAGACGTTGTCGGAAGAAACTGCCGACAGTGGCAGCACCACTGCGCGCTGAGCTGCGCACAGCGTGTGCTGGTGCAGCGTCACATAAGTACGGCATTGGGCACATCAGTGCGCGTGACCCGTTTTTCATTTTTCAGAGATTATTATGAGATCCATGTTCTCAAGACTTAAGCATCGAGTGATGTGATGGGACACGAGAACAAGGTAACAGATGAAAACAATTCAAACCATAATAGTCAGAAAATTTATTTTACGTATTTATTTCATGTTTTATTGTTTTAATTATGTGTTTAAAATTTTTGTGCTATATTTTATATGCATGATTTAAAGCATGTTGGTTTCATGTTGCTCATAACTTAGAATTAGTTAATTTCATATTAAAATCAGAAAAACTTTCGTTTTAGAAATCTAAGTGGGAGCGGGTTGGTTAATATTCCCATGGCCTCTATTACGAGTTCATAAGTGATGTGGTTAGACTTGCGCGTTGGCATTAGAGCTTTTCTCCATATCGGATGAGTTTAACCATAAGATCACTAGTTTGAATTTCTAAGTAAGATGACTAGAGTGAGTTAAAATTGGAGAAATGCGAAACCCTGTCTATCTGAGTCGCACTATCCTAGGTAACAAACTTAGAAGTCACGTAATGACATACACATTGTGTACGATTTGTAGTATTCCACCCATCGATTTTATGCTGCTTATTTGCACGGCTGAAAGCACTGACTATTAGCTAAATTGATGAATAGATCATTAGGTCAGATGGTGTTGTTAATGAACTTGGTTCTTCTCAAACGAATATGGCTAGCATAAACGTTCACACTATCGTGTCTTGCGCAAATCCCGGTGGATGAGATGTCAATGGATTTAATTATTATTTTGAGGGATGTCAATAATTGATCTCTGAATTTTCGAAATTCTTAAATTATTTTACTGAAACATTGTCTGTTTATTTATTTACAGTTTTCGATATGGATTTTAATTCGTTAGCTACAATACTGAAAGATAACAAATTAACTGGTCCAAATTATGTTGATTGGAGTCAAAACTTGGACATTGTCCTAACGGCTGAGAGCACTCATGTGAGACAACTTATGCTCTCTTTTGACTTCTTTAGCTGTTCTACAATCAGACCATTCAGCTCCAATATTTCTGTATTTTAAAACAAGATTTTAATAAAAAAGTGATAAACCGATCCTGAGCTTGCATTTCCCACAAAATACATTATAAGCCTAAAAAGTTCATAAGAGCTATCAAAACTCAATCGAAATGTAATGAATTAAAGTGGAAAAAGCCAATAGAATTGATGTAACTTAGGGTTACATCAGCTAGGCTTGTGGTGAAGGGGTATACTCAGTAAGAGGGAATTGATTATGAGAAAACCTTCTTCCCAGTAGCCATGCTTATGTCAATTCAAATTCTCTTGGTTATAGCTGCTCATTTAAATTATGAGATTTGGCATATGGATGTCAAGGAAGCTTTCCTTAATGAAAGTCTTGAAGAAACCATCTTCATGCAGTAACCAGAGGGATTCATTGAGAAAGGCCAAGAGCATAAGGTTTTCAAGTTTAAGAGGTCCATCTACGAACTTAAGTAAGTATCTAGATCTTGGTACATCCAGTTCGATGAGGTAATCTAATCCTACGAATTTACTCAATGCCCGGATGAATAATGTGTATACAGCAGATGTGATGGAAAAGCGGTGGTGTTTCTTGTGCTTTATGTAGATGACATTTTTCATGTTGGCAACAATAAGAAAGTGTTATTAGATGTAAAGGCATGGCTGTACAAGCAATTCGATATGAAAGACTTAGGAGAAGCGGGACATATCCTTGGGATCAAGATCATTCGAGATCGTAGGAAACGTTCGCTAACGCTCTCTCAAGCTTCATACATAGATACGATTCTGGCTCGTTTTAACATACAGAAATCTAAGAAAGGTTTTCTACCTTTCAAACATGTAGTGCATCCATCTAAAGAGCAGTCTCCAAAGAAAATTGAGAAGATAGAAGCCATGAAGACTGTTCCTTATACTTCTGCAGTATGAAATCTCATGTATGCAATGTTGTGTACGAGGCCTGATATTTGCTATGCTGTTGGCATTGTAAGCAGATATCAGAGTAACCCCAGAAAAGCTCATTGGGAGGCAGTAAAATGCATTCTTAAATATTTGCGCAGAACGAGACACCAAGTCTTGGTCTATTAGGCGCATGAGCTTATACCCCGTGGTTACACAGATTCAGATTTCCAATGCGACATAGACAAGAGTAAGTCTATCTCAGGGTATGTGTTTACTTTGGAAGGTGGAGCCATAATTTGGGGGAGTGTCAAGCAGAAATGCGTGGCAGACTCCACTATGGAGGCTGAGTACGTTGCAGCATCAGAGGCAGTGAAAGAAGCAGTGTGGCTCAAGAACTTTCTAGTGGACTTAGACGTGATTCCTGGTTTGCAAATGTCGATAACAATGTACTGTGACAACAACGGTGCAATAACAAACTCGAAGGAACTATGACCCACAAGGCGAGTAAGCATATACAACGCACGTACCATCTTATATAAGATATCGTTAAAAGAGAATACGTGGTCGTGACAAAGATAGCATCAGAAGATAACCTTACAGATCCATTCGTGAAGTACTGACTGTGAAAGTCTTTGAAGCACACGCAGAGGGCATAGGGATTAGATACTTAGTTGAGCCTTGACTGTTTTTCTAGTTATTGCTGTAACTATAGTAGCTATAGGTTAATGTAGTTTTATACTTAAAACACATATTAAGTATTTGTGGGAGATTGTTAGGTCTGAATACTAAAACTTTGATTGTATTAAACTATTTTCTAGTTTATATATATCGATTAAATGTTTTAGTTAAATTATTTTTATGTTTTACATATGTTGTCCATTTATACTATGTAGTTAGATGATGAGGTATCTGGTGTGACACAGTAGATGTCATCATTGGTCAAAAGACATAATATATAAATGAGGTTTGTAACTGAGATAGTTTTGCACACACTGTTAGTTTAAGTTATTATGTGCTTTAGAAATTGGTTTGTCTAAACTAATTGAATCATATAGATATGCCCGGGGCATATTGAACTTGACCAATTAGGATTAATTGTCTTGTACTTATTTAATAGACTATTCGATCCTAGTATTCTATCTCTAAATCCCTATACTTGAGCACGCATGAGGATTAAACATAGTGTACTTTAATCTACCAAAGAGTGAGGTCACTTGAGACCAATAGTCTTGGTAAGTTGGGTGCGCATATTTGATTACTTGGTGTACTGTTACTTGTCGAAAGGAAACCATGTACCGGTGCGTTCGGGGTGATGGTGCCCCCAAGATGAGCTCGTTATGTTTATTATGCTAAACCCAGCCGGTGGACATATGCCCGATAGAGTAAAAATGTCGAGTGGTACTAGTTTTATAAGAAGTTAATTAATTAATTTATCAGTAAATGAATAAATTAATGAGCACTATATCTTTGATGTGGAGAGATTAAAGAATAATTAATTTAGTTGTTCTGGAAGCAATTCTGGTGTAGGATGGTAGTGCCATAATTAATCTGTTAGTGGTACGATTAATTATGTATTGGCTAATTGGCAAAGGTAGATTTAATTAATTAAGATATTAATTAATCATTTTGTCCGTTGGTTGTGAATTAGTTCAGGAACTGGATTAAGGATAAGTGAATCCTTGTGTCAGTTGGATGTGAATCAGTCAAGGAAGGCCAATCCTAAACCAACTTGGGGTCTTTCTTGTATCTCTATAAATAGACAAGAGATTAGCAATTCACAATACACAATTCTTAGTTTCATTATTCAAGAAACTTATAAAGAGAAATCTTGAGAGAAAAATAGAGAGGGAAACAGTTCTTCTCCCTCTTTGAGTGACAACTAGGTGGAAATCCATGCAGAAACCGTGCGAATTTTCTCTGGTGGTGGCGCGTGTACCTCACGTGCAGTTTTTCTCTCTCGTCACAGGTGGTGGCGCGTGTACCTCATGAGCAGGCGATCCGGGCAGCAGCGCTTGGAGTATTTTTCGACAAACAGTTTTGTGGTGTTTCCTGATCTTTGGTTCGTTCATTCGTTGCCCACGCAACATACGAGCTAGTCTTGAGTCATACAAGTGATCACCTAAGTACATGCTTCAAGAGGTAATTCTGTTATGGTTTTGGCTTTGTGCTTGTTCGATTTGTTACATGTTTTGATTGTAGGTGGATTAGTTATCCTGACTATTATGGTTGCGTTTGTATGTTTTTTAATTAAACCCCGGGACATGTCCGAGTTGTTTTTTCATGAATGCTTGTAATAGTAAAACCACGTGCTGGAAGCCGTGTAAGATTAGATAAAATCTGTAGTAGCATTTTTCTATGTAATTGTCGATTTTATTTTCCTAGAAGCCTTGTAGTAGGAAAATCTTTTGTAATCGAAGATGTTATGATGGGCGACTTGATTTCGTGGGTTTTGTTTTATCATTAATACTTAGAAAACTAAGAAAACGCAGAATGAATTGCAAGAAGACCAAATAACGTAGTGTGAGTAAGATAGAAAACCCAGAAACAAAATGGGGCAGGCGGGCCGTTAAACATTTTGCCTGCAGAAATTGCCAACAGCGGCAGCACCGCTGTGCGCTGAGCTGTGCGCAGCGTGCGTTTGTGCAGTGCAGCACAAGTACGGCGCTGGGCGCACCAGTACTCACGGCCCTAGTTGCACGTAGCTTGGGTTGCGCACAGGCCCAACAAAGGCTGTGCCCGCGCAGCACGCCCCATGCATGCTGCGTGCATGCGGCCCGTTCGGGTTGTATGTGCGGCTCGTTTTTTATTTTTCGAGATTATTCCGAGATCCAGTTTTTCAAGACTCAATCCATCGAGTGACGTGACTGGACACGAGAACGAGGCAGCAGATGAAGGCAATTAAAACAATAATAGTTGAGAAATTTATTTTATGTATTTATTTCGTGTTTTATTGTTTTAATTATGTGTTTTAAATTTTTGTGCTATATTTTACATGCATGATTTAAAGCATGTTGGTTTTATGTTGCACAAAATTTAGAATTAGTTAATTGCATGTTAAAACCAAAAAAACCTTTTTTTAGAAATCTAAGTGGGATCGGGCTTGTTAATATTCCCATAGCCTCCATTATGAGTTCATAAGTGATGTGGTTAGACTTGCTCATTGGTATTAGAGCCTTCTTCCATATCGGATGAGTTTTACCATAAGATCACTAGTTTGAATTTCTAAGTACAATGACTAGAGTGAGTTAAAATTGGAGAAATGCGAAACCCTCTGCATCTGAGGCGCACTATCCTAGGTAACAAACTTAGAAGTCACGTAATGGCATAAACTTAGTGTACGATTTGTAGTATTTCACCCATCGAGGTTACACTGCTTATTTGTATTGCTAAAAGCACTGACTATTAGCTACATTGATGAATAGATCATTTGGTTAGATGCTGTTGTTAATGAACTTGGTTCTTCTCAAACAAATGTGGGCTAGCATAAACGTTCACACTATCGTGACTTGTGCAAATCCTGGTGGATGAGATGTCGATTGACTTAATTATTGTTTTGAGGGATGTCAATAATTGATCTCTGAATTTTTGAAATTCTTGAATTATTTTATTGAAACATTGTCTGTTTATTTATTTACAGTTTTTGATATAGCTATTAATTCGTTAGCTACAATATTGAAAGACAAAAAATTAACTGGTCCAAATTATGTCGATTGGAGTCAAAACTTGGACATTGTCCTAATGGCTGAGAGCACTCCTGTAAGAGATTGTGTCGTTGACATGATTTGTAGCATCAATAAGGTTGAGGTAGTGGGAGGCGAAATCGATGGTGAAACCAAAGTCGATATTCCTCCTGAACTTACCTAAAAGCTATGAGCAGTTTCGGTTGAACTAAAACATAAGTAAGATGTTGTGTACTTCATCCGAGCTCTTGGCGGAGTTGGTGGTGGCTGAAAGTCTTTTTCAAAAGAAGATGTGAGATTTAGTCGCAGTCAAAGCTTTAAAATTTTTTTTTCTGAACATGAGGTTAGAGAGAAGAAGAGAAAGCTCGAGAGAATAGCTTAAAAGGAAAAAATTGGGCCAAATCCAGAGATTAAAAAGAAAAAGCCGAAAGGCAAGTGCTTCAAGTACAATCAGCTGGGACAGTAGAAAGAGGATTGTTCAAAGGAACAAAAGTACGACAATCTCTGCCTTAATTATTGAGACATGTTTAGCGGTAATTCCCACGGATACCTGGTGTGTGCATTCGGGCGCCACTGATCCTGTTTGTAATTCTCTACATGGGTTTTAGGTGACCCAGAAGCTTAGAGAAAGCTAGATGCAAGTTTAGTTGGGCGACACTACGAAAGTGTCAGTTGTTGCAGTGGGAAGCTGATTTTCGAAAATCAAGAGCTTGTTTTAGAAAATTGTCTTTATGTTCCCAGTTTTAGGAAGAACTTTGTTTCAGTTTCTAAATTTTTAAAGAACGGTTATGAGTTTTTTTTTTTTTTTGATAAATCTTTATTTGTTAGAAGAAATAAGAAACTCAATTGTTCTGGTTCGTTGGTAGACAATTTGTTTATTCTAAAACAAACTCCTCCTACAAGATATGCAACTACAAATCAAACATCAATTAAACAAAATAAGAGGGAAGAACCTTCTGAAATGAATCAAACCTATCTTTGGCATCTTAGACTAGGTCATATAAACCTTAGTAGGATTCAGAGGTTAGTCTTTGGTGGACCATTAAGTTCATTAGAGATTGACAGTTATTCAACATGTGAATCTTGCTTGGAAGGTAAAATGACCAAGAGACCTTTTAAAACAAAAGGTTACAGAGCCAAAGAAGTATTAGAGTTGATTCACTATGACTTGTGTGGACAAATTTCAGTTAGAGCACGAGGTGGGTTTGAGTTTTTTGTGACTTTCACAGATGATTACTCAAGGTACATATACATTTACTTAATCTTGTAAAAGTTCAAAGAGTATCGGACAGATGTGGAGAAACATCATAGTAAAAGTATCAAGGCACTACGATCAAATTGTGGTAGAGAGTACCTATCCCACAAATTTCAAGAATACATCAGTGAGGTCAGAATTTAGTCTCAATTGTCTGCACCTGGCACACCACAGTATAATGGTGTAGCAGAAAGAAGAAATAGAACTCTCATGAAAATGGTTAGGTCAATGATGAGCTATAGTGAATTGCCTGACTCATTTTGTGGATATGCCTTAGAAACTGTAGCATACATTCTAAATCTTGTACCATCTAAAAATGTGCCTTCAACCCCTACAAAGTTCTGGAATAGGCGCAAGCCCAGTCTAAGACATCTCAGAATTTGGGGTTGTTCAGCACATGTGCTTAAGGCAGATGCGACTAAGTTAGATGCAAGAACCAAAGTAATGCTATTTTTAGAATATCCTGAAGATCAGAATATGATAGTTAGCACTAACGCCAGATTTTTTGAAGAGGAATATATTCTAGATCACAAGCACAAGAGTAAGATCGTACTAGAAGAACTTACAAAACAATCTAATCCTGATGCACCAGAACAAGTTGATAAACCCCAAAACACGGCACAAGATATCACAGATGATGCGCCTGCACAGGTGGTGCCTCATCGTAGTGAGAGGGTTGTGAGATAGCCTGAGAGGTTTAGTGGCATGGGAAAAGATTCAGACTTCATCCCAAGTGCTCCAGAACCTAACCCCATTAACTACAATGAGGCTCTCGGAGATAAAAATGCAAAATCTTGGTGAAAAGCGATGATATCCGAGATAGGGTCGATGATGTTGGGTTTGAATGCTAAAGCTTTGTTTGTATTAAATTATTTCCCAGTTTGTATATATCGATTAAATGTTTTAGTTAAATTGTTTATATGTTTTACATATGTTGTCCATTTATATTATGTAATTAGATGATGGGGTGTCTAGTGTGACATAGTAGATTTCATCATTGGTTAAAAGACATAATATATAAATAAGGTTCGTAATTGAGACAGTTTTGGACACACTGTCAGTTTAGGTTATTATGTGATTCAAATATTGGTTTGTCTAAACTAATTGAATGATATAGATATACCCGGGGCATATTGAACATGACCATTTAGGACAAATTGTCTTATAATGATTTAATAGACTATTCGATCCTAGTATTCTATCTCTTAATCCCTAGACTTGAGCAGACATGAGGATTAGACATAGTATACTTTGATCTGCCAAAGAGTGAGGTCACTTGAGGACAATAATCTCGGTAGGTTGGGTGCGCGTGTTTAGTTACTTAGTGTGTTGTTGCTTGTCAAAAGGAAACTATGTACTGGTGCGTCTGGGGTGATGGTGTTTTTGAGAAGAGCTCATTTTGTTTATTATACTAAACCCGATCTATGGACTTATGTCCGGTATATTAAAAAGGTCGACTGGTACTAGTCTCGGATTATAAGAAGTTAATTAATTAATTTATCAGTAAATTAATAAATTAATGAGCACTAGATCTTTGATGTGGGGAGATTAAAGAATAATTAATTTAGTTATTCTGGAAGCAATTAAGGTGTATGATGGTAGTGCCATAATTAATCCGTTAGTGGTGCGATTAATTATGTATTGGGTAATTAAAAAATGTAGATTTAATTAATTAAGAGATTAATTAATCATTGTGTCAAGTGGTTATGAATCAGACTAGGAACTGGATTGAGGATAAGTGAATCCTTGTGTCAGTTGGTTGTGAATCAGACTAGGAAGTAGATTGAGGATAAGTGAATCATTGTGTCAGTTGGATATGAATCAGTCGAGGAACAGGATTGAAGTACAACACAAACCCAATAGGAAGGCCAATCCTAAACCAACTTAGGGTCTTTCTTGTAACTCTATAAATAGACAAGAGATTATCAATTCACAAAAACACAATTCATAGTTTCATAATTCAAGAAACTATAGAGAGAAAGCTAGAGAGAGAAAAGAGAGAAAAGATTTGTTAGCAATTCTTTTGGTTTTCTCTTTTGGCGCACATCGGGAAAGGTCAGGCTGTGGATAGTACGAAGTGGTAGCAGCTCCGTCTATCTTTCCGACTTCTTTCTCCAGCAGCTCAAGCAGTAGCGCGTGAGGAAGTCTCGGGTCACCTTCGGCGCGTGAATCGCCCGTGTGGCTAGTGACGACGGTTGGAAGTTTTTCCAGTAGAGTTTTTGTGTATTCTATTTTGTTTCTGATCAATAAGTTCGTTGGTTTGTTGCCCACACAACGTATGAGCTAGTCTTGAGTCAACAAGAAAATCACCTAAGTACACGCTTCAAGAGGTAATTCTTAAACTTCCGCTTTAATTAAGAATTTGTTGCGTGACAAATCAAATAAGTAGAAGCTAAGATCCTGCGCAATGGTATTTCAAGCAAGGGTTGAATAATAATTGCACTAGAGTTTAGGCTTGGTCAAGTGTTTCGATTTTGGAACGCGTAGCACGAAAGTAAATTTTTGACCGGGCCTGGGCAGATAATCTTTCAGATGGACCACAATCAAGTCTGGGAGCTTATGGACCTGTCTGATGATTTTAAACCCATTGGATGTAAGTGGGTCTACA
Source organism: Knoxia roxburghii (assembly GCA_030378225.1). Classification (NCBI taxonomy): domain Eukaryota; kingdom Viridiplantae; phylum Streptophyta; class Magnoliopsida; order Gentianales; family Rubiaceae; genus Knoxia; species Knoxia roxburghii. The sequence continues at coordinate 41,214,155 of CM059415.1, read as the reverse complement.
AACGCAAGAGAGGACCTGACGGAAATGTTGAATCTTTAAAGCTAGGCTTGTGACGAAGGATCAGAAAGAGGGAATCAGTTATGAGGAAACCTTCTTCCCAGTAGCCATGCTTAAGCCAATTCGGATTCTCTTAGCCATAGCTGCTCATTTAGATTATGAGATTTGGCAGATGGATGTCAAGACAGCTTTCCTTAATGGAAGTCTTGAAGAAACCATATTCATGCAGCAACCAGAGGGATTCATTGAAAAATGCCAAGAGCATAAGGTTTGCAAACTTAAGAGGTCCATCAACAGACTTAAGCAAGCATCCAGATCTCGGAACATCCAGTTCGATGAGGTAATCCAATCCTACGAATTTACTCAATGCCCGAATGAACAGTGTGTATACAGCAGGTGTGATGGAAATGCGGTGGTGTTTCTTGTGCTTTATGTAGATGACATTTTACTTGTTGGCAACAATAAGAAGGTGTTATCAGACGTAAAGGCATGTCTTGTACTAATTTAATTGACAATTCGTTCTTCGTATTCTATCTCTTAATCCCTAGACTTGAGCGGGCATGAGGATTAGACATAGCGTACTTTGATCTGCCAATAGGTGAGGTCATTTGTTGCCAATAGTCTAGGTGGGTTGGGTGCACATGTTTAGTTACTTGGTGTGCTGCAGCTTGTCGAAAGGTAACCATGTACCGGCGCGTCCGAGGTGATGGTGCTCCCGAGATGCGCTCATTATGTTTATTATACTAAACCCATCTGGTGGACTTATGTTCGGTATAGTAAAAAGGTCGAGTAGTACTACTCTCAGAATTAAAGAAGTTAATTAATTAAATTATCAGTAAATTAATAAATTAACGAGCACTAAATCTTTGATGTGGGAAGATTAAGAATAAATTAATTTAGTTGTTCCGAAAGTAATTCTAGTGTAGGATGGTAGTGCCAAAATTATTCCATTAGTGGTATAATTGATTTTGTAATGGGTTAATTGAATAAGTAGAATTAATTATTTAATTAATTATTCCAAAGGGTTAATTAAGTAATTAACAAAGTAGAATTATTTATTTAATTAATTAAGTCTTAAGTTTCAATTAGAATTAGGAAATCCTACATATTAGGAAATCTAATTAGATTTGGATTGTCTTATTAGATTAGTTACCTAATTGGATTTGGAAACTAATTAATTACCTAAACCCATTAGGTAGACCAATCCTAAACCAACTTGGGGTCTCTCTTTTAGGTCTATATATAGACAAGGCATTAGCAATTCTATAACGCACAATTTATAAGTTTTCAAGACAAGAAAACTAGAGAGAGAAAATCCTAGAGAGAAAAATTAATTCTCCTCAAAATTGAGTTTTAGTTTGTTCCTAAAGGTGGCAAGATTTCCAAAGCAAAGTCAGCGGCCAGTTTTCCCTTCTTCTCCAGCAGCGCGTGATTTTGCTTGCGGTGGCGCATGTGGAGCTCTCTCAATTGGCGCGTGGTCTTCACGCAATTGGGTGGTGGCTCCAGTGACTTTTTTTGATGAGCTGTTTGTGGAGAATTACTGATCGTTGGTTCGTTGGATCATTACCCACACAACGTTTGAGCCTAGTCTTGAGTCATACAAGCGATCACCTGATTTTACACTTCAAGAGGTACTTTCTATGTTTTCGCTTTTAATTATAAATGTTTTGTTGCGTGATAAATCGAATGAGTACATACCATAATCCTGCGCAATGTTATTTCAAGCAAGGATTGGAATAGCGATTGTGCTAAATTCTAGGCCTGATCAAGGATTCCGATTCTGGAATGCGTAGCACAAAAGTGAATTTTTGCCTGGTCCCGGGCAGATAATCTTTCAATTGGTATCAGAGCCTGGTTTTGAGTTTTGTGCTTGTTCGATTTATTACATGGTTTTATTTGTAAGTGGTTTAGAAATCCTGACTATTATGGTTGCGTTTGTATGGTTTTTAATTAAACCCCGGGACTTATCTGGGTTTGGTTTTATTATGAATGCTTGTAATAGTATAACCACGTGCTGGAAGCCGTGTAGGATTAGATCAAATCTGTAGCAGGATTTTTTCTATGTAATTTCGATTTTAATTTTCCTAGAAACCTTGTAGTAGCAGAATTTTTTTGTAATCGAAGGCGTTATGTTGGACGACTTGAATTCGTGGGTTTTGGGTTATCGTTAATTCATAGAAACCCGAACGAATTGCAAGAAGACCAATTAGCATACAAGAAGCAAAGGAGGGATTGGAGGTGGGCAGCGGCGCCGACAACGAATCGCCAGCAGAAGCCGCCACCAGCACAAGCGATGCTGCCTTTGCGCAGGCGCGCGGTGGCTGCAACAGCAGTAGTGCGTAGCGGCAGCAGCAATGCTGAGCGCGGTGCAATTGGTTCGCAGGTTTGGCCCGTTTTTTCTCCGGAGTTCATTTTTTTTGAAATTCAATTTTTCAAAACTCAATCCATCTAGTGGCGTGACGGGACACGAGATCAAGGCAAAAGATGGAAGCAATAAAGCCATAATAGTCAAAAATTTTATTTTATGTATTTATTTTTGAAATTTATAGTTTTAATTTTTTGTGTTTTAATTTTGTATTGTATTTTAGATGCATAATTTTAAAGCATGCTAGTTTTATGTTTGCACATAAATTAGGATTAGTTAATTGCATGTTAAAACTGGGAAATCCCTTAATTTAGATATCTAAGTGGGAGCGGGTTGGTTTAATATCCCCACAGCCACCATTACGAGTTCATATGTGATGTGGGTGAACTTGCGCGTTGGCATTAGGGCCTTCCTCCATTCGGATGAGTCCAACCACAAGATCGCTAGATTATGAATTTTTAAGTAAGATGACTAGAATAAGTTTAACTAGGAGAAATGTGATGCCCTCTCCATCTGAGACGCATTATCCTGAGGTAACAAGGTCAAAAGTCACTTAATGGCACACACTTAGTGTACGATCTATAGTATTCCTCCCATCGAGGTTACGCTGCATAGTTATACTGCTGAAAGCACTGACTATTAGCTACATTGATCAATAGATTGTTTGGTCAGATAGTGTAGTTAATGAACTTGATTCTTCTCAAACGAATGTGGGTTAGTGTAAACGTCCCTACTATCTTGGTTTGCGAGAATCCCGGTGAATGAGATGTCAGTGGATTTAAATTATTGTTTTGAGAGAAGTCAATAATTATTAGAATTTCTTCATTGTTTTCAAAATTTGAGGATATACACTAAAACATTGTCTGTTTATTTAATTTATAGTATTCGACATGACATTCAATCCTTTGGCTACAATTTTGAAAGACAACAAACTTACTGGTCCCGATTATGTCGACTAGAGTCGTAATTTGGACAATGTCCTGATGGTTGAGCAGTATAAGTTTGTGCTCATTGATGTTTGTCTATATGTGCCTAATGATGATTCTCATCAAGAGGATAGGGATGCCTATGTGAGGTGGAGAAAAGCGGATGAGATGGCACGGTGTTACATTCTAGCCTCTGTGTCGAATGTTCTGCAATATCATCTTTATCCCATGGTCTCTGCTTTTAACATGATGGCTTACCTGAGAGAGATGTCCGCTCATCAAGGAAGGACAACTAGACAAGAAGCCATGAGGAAGATCATGAATACCAAAATGTCTGAGGGCTCGTCAGTGAGAGATCATGTGCTTCACATGATCAGTAACATAAATGAGATAGAGATATTGGAAGATGAGATTGATCCAGAGACTCAGATTGATATCATTCTCCAGAGCTTACCCTCTAGTTTCGAGCAGTTTTGGGTCAACTATAACATGAACCAAATAGTGTATATACTCTACCCGAGCTCTTAACACCATTGGTGTCGGCCGAAAGCATCTTCTACGAGAAGAAGCAAGCTTTGGTCGCCTAAAGGCAAGAGCAAGAAGAAGAAAAATGCCAAAAAACATGCTGCCAACCCAGACATCGCAAAGAAGAGTAAGTCTAAAGGTAAATGCGTCAAGTACGGGAAATGGGACATTGGAAATCGGATTGTCCAAAGCTTAAAGGTACGATAGTTTCTGTCTTAATTACTGAGACATATTTAGCAGCGATTCCCACAGATACTTGGTGTGTGGATTCAGGAGCCACTGACCATGTTTGTAATTCTTTCCAGGGGTTCTAAGTAACCCGGAAGCTTAGAGAAGGCGAGGTGGATATCTACTTGGGGGACAGTACAAGAGTGTCAGTAGAAGCAGCGGGAGCAATCAGCCTTAATTTCGAAAATTCTAGGCTAGATTTAGTTAATTGTCTTTATGTACCAAGTTTTTGAAAGAACCTCATTCCAGTTTCTAAACTATTAAAGAATAGTTATAAGTTTATTTTTTCTAATAATTCTGTTGTTATTAGAAAAGATAGCAAACTTATTTGTTCTAGTTTGTTAGCTGACAATTTTTTTATAATTAAATCAAACTCCCATGTTGTGCAAAACATAGAGATAAATGGCGCATCATCTAAGACTAATAAGAGGAAATAACCTTCTAAAATGAATCAAACCTATCTTTGGCATCTCAGGCTAGGTCATATAAACCTTAGTAAGATTCAAAGGTTGGTCAATGATGGACCTTTAAGTTCATTAGAGATTGACAGTTATTCAACCTGCGAATCTTGCTTTAAAGGTAAGATGACCAAGAGACCTTTTAAGGCAAAAGGTTATAGATCCAAATAAGTATTAGAGTTGATTCACTCTGACTTGTGTGGACCAATGTTGGTCCAAGAAGGAGGTGGGTTTGAGTATTTCATGACGTTCACGGATGATTACTCAAGGTACAAATATATTTAACTAATGCGCCACAAGTCCTAATACTTTAGTAAATTCAAAGAGTATCGGGCAGATGTGGAGAAACATCACGATAAAAGTATCAAGAAACTGCGATCAGATCGTGGTGGTGAGTACCTGTCCCACGAATTTCGAGAATACCTCAGTGAGGTCAGAATTCAGTTTCAGTTGTCTGCACCTCGCATACCACAGCAGAACTGTGTAGCAGAAAGAAGGAACTGACCTCTCATGGAATGGTTAGATCTATGATGAGCTACAGTGATTTGCCGAGTTCGTTCTGGGGGTATGCCTTAGAAACAACAATGTACATCCTTAATCTTGTACCATCTAAAACAGTGCCTTCAACCCAGTAGAGGTGTGGAACGGGCGTAAGCCCAGTCTAAGACATCTCAGAATTTGGGGTTGCCCAACACATGTGCTTAAGGCAGATGCGGCTAAGTTAGATGCAAGAACAGAAGTAATGCTATTTGTAGGATATCCTAGGGGAACGAAAAGTGGTCTGTTTTATAGTCCTAAAGATCAGAAGGTGATAGTTAGCACTAACGCTATATTTTTGGAGGAATACTATATTATAGATCACAAGCCCAAGAGCAAGATAGTACTAGAAGAGCTTAGGAAACAATCTGACAATCCTGATGCACCAGCACAAGTAGATACACCACACACTGCACAAGATATCATAGATGATGCGCCTGCACAGGTGGTGCCTCGTCGTAGTGAGAGGGTTGTAAGACAGCCCAACAGGTTCATTGGCATGGGACAGGCCTCAGACCTAGTCCCAGGCGCACCTCAGCCTGACCCAGTAAACTACAATGAGGCTCTCCTAGATAAAGATGCAGAATCTTGGTAAAAAGTAATGATATCCGAGATAGGGTCGATGAACCACAATCAAGTCCGGGAGCATGTGGACCTGCCTGATGGGTTTAAACCCATCGGATGTAATTTGGTCTACAAATGCAAGAGAGGACCTAATGGAAAGGTTAAAACCTTTAAAGCTAGGCTTGTGGCGAAGGGGTATACTTAGAAAGAGGGAATCAATTTTGAGGAAACGTTCTCCCCGGTAGCTATGCTTAAGTCAATTCGGATTCTCTGTGCCATAGCTGCTCATTTAGATTATGAGATTATGAGATATGGTAGATGGATGTCACGACAGATTTCCTTAACGGAAGTCTTGAGGAAACCATCTTCATGCAGCAACTAGAAGGATTCGTTGAAAAAGGCCAAGAGCATATGGTTTGCAGGCTTAAGAGGTTTATTCCAAACTTAAGCAGGCATCCAGATCTTGGAACATCCGGTTTGATGAGGTGATGTCCTACAGATTTACTCAGTGCCCGAATGAGCAATGTGTGTACCATAGACGTGATGAAAACGCAGTGGTATTTTTTATTCTTTGCGTAGATGACATTTTACTAATTGGCAACAATAAGAAAGTGTTTTCAGAAGTAAAAGCATGGTTGTACAAACAATTTGATATGAAGGACTTAGAAAGTCTCATGTATGCAATGTTGTGTATGAGGCATGATATTTGTTATGCCGTTGGCATCGTAAGCATATATCAGAGTAACCCCAGAAAAGCTCATTGGTAGGCACTAAAATGCATTCTTAAGTATTTTTGCGCAGAACGAGAGACCAAGTGTTGGTCTATCAGGCGCCTGAGCTGGTACCCCTAGGTTACACAGATTCAGATTTTCAAGGTGACAGGGACAAGAGCAAGTTTACCTCATGATATATGTTTACTTTAGGAGGTGGAGCCATAGTTTGGCGCAGTGTCAAGCAGAAATGCGTGGCGGACTCTACCATGGAGGCTGAATACGTTGTCGCATCATTGGTAGGGAAAGAAGCAGTGTGGCTCAATAACTTTCTAGTGGAGTTAGGTGTGATTCCTGGTTTGCAGAAGTCAATCACAGTGTACTGTGTTAACAACGGTGCAGTAGCAAACTCGAAGGAACCACGAGCCTACAAGACGAGTAAACACATATAGCGCAAGTACCACCTAATATGAGATATCATCAAGAGGGAATACGAGGTTATGGAAAAGATAGCATGAGAGGATAACCTTGCAGATCCTTTCACGAAGACATTGATTTCAAAAGTCTTTGAGGCTCACGTGGAGGGCATGAGGATCAGATACTTAGGAGAGCCATGATAGTTTTTCTAGATGTATTGTAGATTGCAAAAGATTGAATGTAGTTATATATTTAAAGCACAACTTCTATATTAGTGGGAGATTGTTAGGTTTCAATACATAAGCTATACTTTTATTGTACTTTTTCCCAGTTCATATATCGATTTAATTTTTTGGTTTATATGTTGTGCATGTTTAGTCCATTTATATTATGTAGTTAGATGATGAGGTGTCTGGTGTGACATAGTAGATCTCATCATTGGTTAAAAGACATAATATATAAATGAGGTTTGTAACTGAGACAGTGTTGCACATGCTGTCGGTTTGGGTAATTATGTGATTCGGATAATTGGTTTGTCTAAACTAATTGAATCATATAGACATGCCCGGGGCATATTGAACTTGACCATTTATAATGATTTGTCTTGTACTGATTTAGTAGACAATTCATTTTTAGTATTCTATCTCTTAATCCCTAGACTTGAGCGGGCATGAGGATTAGACATAGCGTACTTTGATCTGCCAATGGGTGAGGTCATTTGTGGCCAATAGTCTCGGTGGGTTGGGTGCGCGTGTTTAGTTACTTTGTGTGCTGCTGCTTTTCAAAAGGAAACCATGTACCTGTGCGTCCGGGGTGATAGTGCTCCCGAGATGAGCTCGTTATGTTTATTATACTGAACTCAGCCGATAGACTTACGTCTGGTATAGTAAAAAGGTTGAGTTGTACTAATTTTGAAATTAAAGAGTTTAATTAATTAATTGATAAGCAAATTAATAAATTAACGAGCACTAAATCTTTAATGCGGGGAGATTAAGAAAAAATTAATTTAGTTGTTGTGGAAGCAATTCCGGTGTAGGATGATAGTGCAAAAATTAATCCGTTAGTGGTACGATTAATTTTGTAATAGGTTAATTGAATAAGTAGAATTAATTATTTAATTAATTATTCATAAGGGTTAATTAAGTAATTAACAAAGTGAAATTATTTAATTAATTAATTAAGTCTCAAGTTTCAATTATAATTAGGAAATTCTAGAGATTTGGAAATCTAATTCGATTTAGATAATCTTATTAGATTAGTTACCTAATTGGATTTGGAAAATAATTAATTCCTAAACTCATTAGGAAGACCAATCCTAAACCAATTTGGGGTCTCTCTTGTAGCTCTATATATAGACAAGGGATTAGCAATTCTATAACACAATTCATAAGTTTTGAAGATAAGAAAACTAGAGAGAGAAAATCCTAGAGAGAGAAATTAATTCTCCTCAAAATTGGGTTTTAGTTTGTTCTTAGCGGTGGCACGGTTTCCAAAGCAAAGTCGACGGCCGGTTTTCCTTTCTTCTCTGACAGCGCATGATTTTGCTTGTGGCGGCACGTATGGAACTCTCTCAATTGGCGGGTGGTCTTCACGCGCTTGGGTGGCAGCTCCGGTGACTTTTTTCGGTGAGCTGTTTGTGGAGAATTGCTGATCGTTGGTTTGTTGGATCATTGCCCACACAACGTTCGAGCCTAGTCTTTAGTCATACAAGCGATCACCTGAGTTTACACTTCAAGAGGTACTTTCTATGTTTCCGCTTTTAGTTAAGAATATTTTGTTGCGTGATAAATCAAATAAGTATATACCAAGATCCTGAACAATGTTATTTCAAGCAAGGATTGGAATAGCAATTGTGCTAGAGTCTAGGCCTGGTTAAGGATTCCGATTCTGGAATGCGTAGCAAGAAATTGAGTTTTTGACCGTGTCTAGGCAAATAATCTTTCACGGGGTATATTGAACTTGACCAATTAGGATGAATTTTCTTGTACTAATTTAATAGACTATTCGATCCTAGTATTCTATCTCTAAATCCCTAGACTTGAACAGGCATGAGGATTAAACATAGTGTACCTTAATCTACCAAAGAGTAAGGTCACTTGAGACTAATAGTCTCGGTAGGTTGGGTGCACGTGTTTGATTGCTTGGTGTGCTGTTACTTGTCGAAAGGAAACCATATACCAGTGCATCTGGGGTGATGGTGCTCCCAAGATGAGCTCGTTATATTTATTATACTAAACCCAGCCAGTGGACTTATGTCCGGTATAGTAAAAAGATCGAGTGGTACTAGTTTCGGATTGTAAGAAATTAATTATTTAACTTATCAGGAAATTAATAAATTAATGAGCACTATATCTTTTATGTGGAGAGATTAAAGAATAATTAATTTAGTTATTCCGGAAGCAATTCTGGTGTAGGATGGTAGTGCCATAATTAATCTGTTAGTGGTATGATTAATTATGTATTGGCAAAGGTAGATTTAATTAATTAAGATATTAATTAATTATTGTGTCAGTTGGTTGTGAATCAATCCAGAAACTGGATTAAGGATAAGTGAATCCTTCTGTCAGTTCGATGTGAATCAATCCAGGAACGGAATTGAAGTAAAACACAAATTCAATAGGAAGGCCAATCCAAAACCAACTTGGAGTCTCTCTTGCAGGTCTATAAATTGACAAGAGATTAATGTTGGTGAATGTGCCCTAATGAGGGCTATTTATGTAAATATACTTTGAGGGTATTTATGTAAATAAGATATTTGTCGTTTGATTGATTGTTTATCAAATGAGTTAATTTCATGATAGTAATATCCTTGTGCATATTTAAATTCATGAAATCGATCCGCCAAAAGAAACACTCCATGGACTAACCAGATCATGAGTGATTCTTTTGAGTAGTACTGGTACTAGGATCCTTAGACCAGAAATCACTACATGGTCTTAGGTGAATTGTAGTGTGCTTTGACATACGCCTAACGGGGCCGTAACAGGTTGCCAAGTACGGGTATGATTGGGTACACTATGAGACACGCTAAGGTATGTAGGTGAAGTGATGGGACTACAAATCTCTCTTAAGTGAGAGATGATATCTTGGCCACTTGATAGTGAACTGAAAAGTGCATGGCCATGCCCAAGGAATGATAAGGATATCATTTGCTTGATGGATTCAGTGTCACTAAGAGATCAAGTAAACGCTTAGCTACATAAGGATGATGGTTCCATGCCTTATGCTAAGCTGGATATCGATGTAGAGGATCGTACGCAGTTTGCTCGGAAAGGTTGTGTTGAATCTCCATTCGACCCTCCATTCTGAATTGGGTAGTCATTATGTCTTGCTAGAGACCACTAATGACTTATGGATTAATCAATGAGATTGAGTTATCCGTTGCCAATTTGGAATGGGCCTACAGGATCGCACATAAGAAAGTCCAATGATGCAGAATAAGTATTCTTGCCTACAATAAGTATAATTGTTATACTTAAATAAATAAGATTTAATTAAATGGTTTAATTGAATATTATTGGAAAGTTCGGTGGTATTAATTAATAGTTAATTAATTACCTGGGAACAATTGGGATGGGCTGATAAATCAAGGGACTTAATTGCAATTGAAGTTCTTGACCCATCAGCCTGATCCATGGGTCATGGGTTGATCCATGGGCTTGGTGTATAACCCAAATCATTAAAGTGTTATTTAAGGCTGATTTGGAATTAGTAAATATTATTTAAATACTGACTTGGAATCAGTTAAATAATATTTGGTAATAATACTGATTTGGAAATTACTAAAATCAGTTAAGTTATAATTGGATAAATTACAATACTGATTTTGGAAATTAATTCTCTACAAATATCCTAGGGATATAATTGTAGGGGAGGGATTTTTGAATGATTCTCATCAGAAAAATACACAGATTTTCCCAAATTCTCCGGGTAGGCAAGATTGGCTAGCACCAACCTGCGAAGGCTTTCGTGCTTGAGAGTAGAGGATCCTTCGAGGAAGGATTTTGGAGACAACAAAACGCCATCTTCTCAGAGGAGCCAGGCGACGTGCGCAACCGATTACGCTTCAAGGGTAAGACCCGATCCTCATAGTTTAGGATTCCGCTGTTTAATTGGATTAAACACCTAGACTAATTCTCCACAGTGGTATCAGAGCTAGGCTTATAATTTTAGTGTTAAAATTAAAATTGATTTTGATTAAAAGTAATTGGATTTTAATTAAAATTGATTTTAATAAAATTTTGGAAAAATCGGGCTTTTAGAAAGCAAAAGAAAAAAAAAAGAAAAAAAAAAAACTGGAAAAAATAATTAAAAAATTTTTCTGGAAATTATTTTGAAGCTACGCCGGACAGGGTTGATATCGACCGGCCGGAAAATTTTCTGACCGGCCGGATTCTCGTCGAAAATCGCGAGCGCCCGATATGGCCAGATTTCATGATTTTGGTTCAAAATTCTTTGAGGGTTTTGTTCTTCGTTCTCCCGGAAATCGTTTTCGGGTGATTTGGGTTTCAAAACTAAAATGATTTCTGAGAATCGAAATTTTTTTTCCTTGGGTTTTCGAAACCGACCGCCGGAGAAACGAGTTTAAAACAAAGGTTTTTGGGGATGTTTTTGCTCTGAAAATTGAGTATTAAAGGCTGGGTTTTGTGACCGGGATGTTTCCGATGATTTTCCAAATTGTTTTAAAAGGGTTTTGTTGCTTGTCGGACGGAGAAGTTCGTTCTTCGAATTTCGTCGGAAAATCGGGGTAGCCGGAAATTTTGTTGGACGAGATTTCCGTTTGGATCTTCGAAGATCGATGATGGTTCTTCGATCATCGGGAATTCCAGATCACCGGGAGAGATCGGACGAGATGAACGGTGTTCATCGATGACGCCGTGAAATTTTTCGTTTCTCGCCGGGAATCGCAAACTGGCCGAGGAAGACGATCGGAGGCTGGCGGCGGGCGGTTGAAGCCCTAGGGGCTGAAATTACCAAAATGCCCCTGCCGCAGCCTCAAAACCCTAAAATGCCATCAGTTTTAAAATTGCATAGGGACCCCAGAAGTTTTGTTCCTTTAAAACCCTAAGCCCGGGAATTTCGGTAAATTACTGAACTGCCCCCGTCTAGCCAGATTTTAAAATAGTTTTAAAAATTGCAGAATGGCCCCTGGACTTTGAGCCCTCCTCAAAAACCCTAGCCCAGAATTTTATTTAAATTAGATTATTGCCCAAAAGGTTTCAGAAAATTAAAAATTAAAATTTTCTGAATTTTATTTAATAAGATTTTAATTAAATAGTCTTATTAGATAAAGATAGGATTAATTTAGAATTTTATCCTATAAGTTTAAATTTATCTTAATTAGATAATTAGATAAATTTTAAAATAATTATTTTAATTAGATTAAAATAATTAGAAAAAAGATAAATAAATAAATAAATAATTAATTAATTAGATTAATTAATTAGTTTAAATTTTGAATTGTTGTTTATTTTTTTATTTTACTTTAATTTTGATGCTTATTTAAATTGTTTAAATTTTATTTGAAGCATCATAATTATGCAAGCATGTTCATGCATCATTTTGGATAAAAAAATGAACAGAAGGATTGATTAAAATTGATCATGACACGATCAATTTTAATTCTGTAATAGTTACACAATCCTTAAAATTAATCGGCTTAAATTAAAAACGGCTTGTATGAGCATATGCATTTTATGTGTTCAAAGCATGAATTGGGCTTTTAATTTTAACGTTTTAAAAGTTGGGGCCTGCGTGCCTATAAAATCATCATGTAATAGTTAGGCCCAAAAGAAGGTTCCAAGAGGAGTCCATGATGGAGCCCAGGAGAGGAGGCCGAATATGAAGATTTTAAAAGGCCCTGTAATAGACTAGAGCCCAGTTCATGGCTTTAATTTCATTGCTTTTATTCATTTTATTTGATATGCAAATGAATATGATAAACGAAAATGCATGTTAAGCCGATCAAACTAAAATCCCAAAAATCCAAGATTTTGCTTCCATACTTAAGGGCCCGCTTGAGCGTCGAACGTCTGGTGGACTTGGAGAGCCCAAGGGCCTCAGGTTTTCTTCGTGCGGCGGGTTGTTACATAATAGTGCCCAACTTTATCACTACCATTAATGAGTGGAAAAACTGTTTGGGTATTAGATGCTCAACTTTATCACTACCACTTGTTATGGAAAAACTGTGTGGGTGTCTATTGATGTGATGCCTTGAGGGATGGTTTAACTTGGGAAAATTAATCCTAGCTTGACCCGATAAGTTGACTAGGGATTAATTTTGCAAAGATAGGATGGTGTCAAACATTTGGAATGTTCATCCTATCACCGAAAAGTTGCATGGTATGCAATTGGAAAGCGTTAAATTACATGGAATGTGATTTGAACGTTGCCTACCAAAAGAGCCCGATCCCTACGATACTTGCCAAAGCAAGACTAGGGTTGACTTTTTGTGGATTTTCGGCCCACAATCTAGCACCAACACAAAATTGTTTGGGATTTCAATTTTGGCTATTGTGGAAAACATTTTTCAAAACTCATTCTAATATTTTGCATTTACTCTTTGTAGAAATGGCATCATCTAGCACAAATGTTATCTTAAACTCTGCTCTAAGAAGTATATTGGATAAAGGTAAATTGGTTGGACCAAACTTCTTAGATTGGGAAAGAAACTTGAGAATAGTTCTCAAACAAGAAAGGAAGCTACATGTCTTAGAGACCCCTTTACCTGAACCACCACAAAATGCTTCGGCAAATGTTCAACGAGCCTGGGATAAGCTGAAAAGTGACTCCGATGATGTGACGTGCTTGATGCTCGCGTCTATGATAGGCGAGCTTCAAAAGCAGTTCATGAATTTGGAAGCGTTCCGAATTTATGAGTCACTGACGGAAATGTTTCGTGAACAAGCTTCAGGTATCTTTGTTATAGAAATAAATCTTTCTATGTCCACCTCATGGGTATTAGATACTGGTTGTGGGGCTCACATTTGTACTAATGTGCAAGGACTCAGAAATAGAAGGATAACAAAGAAAGGTGAAGTAGATCTCCGAGTGGGCAACGGGGCAAGAGTTGCTGCTGTTGAAGTTGGAGATTACACTCTGTCTTTACCTTCTGGTTTAAATATCGAACTTGAAAATTGTTATTATGTACCTGCTTTGAGCAGAAATATTATTTCAGTTTCGAGTTTAGATAATAAAGGTTTTCGATTTATTATAGAGAATAACTCGTTATCTTTATATCAAAATGATATTTTATACGGAGTTGCAAATATGTGTAACGGTCTGTATGTCTTGGATTTGACCCAAGAAAAACCAGTCTATAACATAGAAAAGAAAGCTAAATCAACTAAAGATGATTTAAGTCCAACATACCTTTGGCATTGTCGATTAGGCCATGCAAATGAAAAGCGAGTTCAAAAGCTTCACAAGGATGGAGTGCTTGGTTCATTTGATTTTGAATCATATGATACCTGCGAACCCTGCTTGCAAGACAAAATGACAAAGAGTACTTTCAATAAGAAAGGTGAAAGAACAAGTGAGCTATTGGCCCTAATACATACGGATGTATGTGGACCAATGAGCACACAAGCCAGAGGTGGATTTGAATACTTCGTAACTTTTACTGATGACTTTAGTAGATATGGGTATGTCTACTTAATGAGGTATAAAAGTGAAACTTTTGAAAAGTTCAAAGAGTTTAAAAACGAAGTAGAGAATCAGTTGGATAGAAGGATTAAGGTTATTCGCTCCGATCGGGGAGGTGAATACCTTAGTGATGAGTTCGATGGCTATCTAAAACAGTGTGGAATTGTTTCACAACTGACTCCACCAGGAACACCTCAATGGAATGGTGTATCCGAGAGGAGAAATCGGACCTTATTAGATATGGTTCGATCAATGATGGGCCTAGCAACTCTCCCTACATCCTTTTGGGGTTATGCTCTCCTTTCTGCTGCCTACTTATTGAATCGTATTCCATCTAAGGCAGTAGATAAGACTCCATATGAGATATGGATGGGTCGGAAGCCCTATATGTCCTATCTACGAGTTTGGGGTTGTCAAGCTCATGTAAAGCGTTTACAAAGTAATAAGCTTGAACCCAAAACTGACAAATGCCTATTTGTGGGATATCCTAAGGAAACCAAAGGATATCAATTCTACAACCCAACTGAGAACAAAGTGTTCGTTGCTTGAGGAGCTACTTTCTTAGAGAAAGAATATCTGTATCAGAAAGATAGTGGGAGTAGAATAGAACTCGGAGAAGTTCAAGAACCACAAGAGAATGTAGAACGATCTACAGAAACTCAGATGGAAGTTGACATAGAAACTCATGAAGATGAGCAACCTGAGTCAACAACACAAGAACCTAGAAGATCTGGTAGATCTCGTCACCAACCCGAGAGATACGGATTTCTCGTGACTGACGATCAAGATTTGATCTTGGTGGACTCTAATGAGCCCGCGAACTATAAACAGGTTTTAGAAAGTCCGGATTCCGATAAATGGCTAGAAGCTATGGAATCTGAAATGCAATCCATGAGGGACAATAAAGTGTGGACTTTGATTGACCCTCCTGTTCAGGCAAAGGTTGTCGATTGCAAGTGGATTTTCAAGTTAAAACCTGGCGGGATCTTCAAGGCACGACTAGTGGCTAAAGGTTTCAGACAGACTCATGGTATTGACTATGATGAAACCTTCTCCCCTGTCGTAATGCTCAAGTCCATTAGGACAATGCTTGCCATAGCAGCATATTTTGACTATGAGGTATGGCAGATGGATGTTAAGACGGCTTTCCTGAATGGAAACCTACTCGAGGATGTTTATATGAAACAACCCGAGGGATACATCGATCAAAAGCATCCTAATCGAGTATGTAAGCTTCAGAGGTCCATCTATGGACTAAAGCAAGCATCTCGAAGTTGGAATCTTCGTTTTGATGAGGAAGTAAAAGGTTACGGATTCATCAAGAACGAAGATGAGCCTTGTGTTTACAAGAAAGTTAGTGGGAGCAAGATTGTTTTCCTTGTCCTATATGTGGACGACATCCTGCTCATAGGAAATGACATTCCCTTGATGAAGGACATCAAACAATGGTTGGGGAGTGTATTTTCTATGAAAGACTTAGGAGAAGCTGAGACGATACTAGGTATCAAGATCTATAGAGATAGGTCTAAAAGGCTTCTGGGACTAAGTCAAGAAGGGTACATAGACAAGATATTGAAAAGATTCAATATGTCTAACTCCAAAAATGGTAAGGTACCATTTAGACATGGCCTTCTCTTGAAGAAGAACCAAGGTCCTTCAACAAGAGAGGAGAGGGATACAATGAGTAGAGTCCCATATGCTTCGGCAATAGGATCTATCATGTATGCCATGTTGTGTACCCGTCCGGATGTTGCACATGCACTTAGCATGACTAGCAGATACCAACAAGATCCAGGGATGGATCATTGGACTGCAGTCAAAGCAATCCTGAAGTACTTACGAAGAACTAAAGGATTAATGCTAGTGTATGGAGGACAAGAACAGCTCATTGTACAAGGTTACGCTGATGCTGCTTTCCAAACAGATCAAGATGACATGAAGTCACAATCAGGCTACGTGTTTAGTCTGAATGGCGGTGCAATAAGTTGGAAAAGCTCAAAGCAAGATACAACAGCCGATTCTACAACAGAGTCTGAGTACATTGCTGCATCAGATGCTGCAAAGGAAGCTGTTTGGCTGAGAAAGTTCGTGTCAGACATCGGAGTGATACCGAGTATCCAAGATCCGATAGAACTTTTCTGTGACAATAACGGGGCCATCGCACAAGCTAAGGAGCCTCGGTCACACCAGAAAACCAAACACATACTTAGAAGATTTCACCTCATCCGAGAGATCATTGATCGAGGAGATGTGAAAGTGTGCAAAATAGGGTCAGACGACAATATAGCAGATCCTCTCACAAAAGCTCTACCACAGTCAAAGTTTGATAGACATGTAATAGAGCTTGGTCTTAAACAGTTTAGGACATAGCCCTTCATCGGGCAAGTGGGAGATTGTTGGTGAATGTGCCCTAATGAGGGCTATTTATGTAAATATACTTTGAGGGTATTTATGTAAATAAGATATTTGTCGTTTGATTGATTGTTTATCAAATGAGTTAATTTCATGATAGTAATATCCTTGTGCATATTTAAATTCATGAAATCGATCCGCCAAAAGAAACACTCCATGGACTAACCAGATCATGAGTGATTCTTTTGAGTAGTACTGGTACTAGGATCCTTAGACCAGAAATCACTACATGGTCTTAGGTGAATTGTAGTGTGCTTTGACATACGCCTAACGGGGCCGTAACAGGTTGCCAAGTACGGGTATGATTGGGTACACTATGAGACACGCTAAGGTATGTAGGTGAAGTGATGGGACTACAAATCTCTCTTAAGTGAGAGATGATATCTTGGCCACTTGATAGTGAACTGAAAAGTGCATGGCCATGCCCAAGGAATGATAAGGATATCATTTGCTTGATGGATTCAGTGTCACTAAGAGATCAAGTAAACGCTTAGCTACATAAGGATGATGGTTCCATGCCTTATGCTAAGCTGGATATCGATGTAGAGGATCGTACGCAGTTTGCTCGGAAAGGTTGTGTTGAATCTCCATTCGACCCTCCATTCTGAATTGGGTAGTCATTATGTCTTGCTAGAGACCACTAATGACTTATGGATTAATCAATGAGATTGAGTTATCCGTTGCCAATTTGGAATGGGCCTACAGGATCGCACATAAGAAAGTCCAATGATGCAGAATAAGTATTCTTGCCTACAATAAGTATAATTGTTATACTTAAATAAATAAGATTTAATTAAATGGTTTAATTGAATATTATTGGAAAGTTCGGTGGTATTAATTAATAGTTAATTAATTACCTGGGAACAATTGGGATGGGCTGATAAATCAAGGGACTTAATTGCAATTGAAGTTCTTGACCCATCAGCCTGATCCATGGGTCATGGGTTGATCCATGGGCTTGGTGTATAACCCAAATCATTAAAGTGTTATTTAAGGCTGATTTGGAATTAGTAAATATTATTTAAATACTGACTTGGAATCAGTTAAATAATATTTGGTAATAATACTGATTTGGAAATTACTAAAATCAGTTAAGTTATAATTGGATAAATTACAATACTGATTTTGGAAATTAATTCTCTACAAATATCCTAGGGATATAATTGTAGGGGAGGGATTTTTGAATGATTCTCATCAGAAAAATACACAGATTTTCCCAAATTCTCCGGGTAGGCAAGATTGGCTAGCACCAACCTGCGAAGGCTTTCGTGCTTGAGAGTAGAGGATCCTTCGAGGAAGGATTTTGGAGACAACAAAACGCCATCTTCTCAGAGGAGCCAGGCGACGTGCGCAACCGATTACGCTTCAAGGGTAAGACCCGATCCTCATAGTTTAGGATTCCGCTGTTTAATTGGATTAAACACCTAGACTAATTCTCCACAATTAACAATTCACAATACACAATTCTTAGTTTCATTATTCAAGAAACTTAGAGAGAAATCTTGAGAGAAAAGTTAGAGAGAGAAATAATTCTTCTCTCTCTTTGAGCGACGGCTAGGTGGAAATCCGGGCAGCAACCGCGCGACTTTTCCCCAGTGGTGGTGCGTGTACCTCACATGCGGTTTTTTCTCTCTCCTCACCGGCAGAGCGTGTACCTCACGCGCAGGCGATCTTGGCAGCAGTGCTTGGAGTATTTTTCGAAGAGCAGTTTAGTGGTGTTTTTCTGATCGTTGGTTCGTTGGTTTGTTGCCCACGCAATATACGAGCTAGTTTTGAGTCATACAAGCGTTCACCTAAGTACACTCTTCAAGAGGTAATTCTTAAACTCCCGCTTTAATTAAGAATTTATTGTTGCATGATAAATCAAACAAGTAGAAGCTAAGATCCTGCGTAATGGTATTTCAAGCAAGGGTTGGAATAGTAATTGCGCTAGTGCTTAGGCTTGGTCAAGAGTTTCGATTCTAAAATGCGTAGCATGAAAGTAAATTTTTGACCGGGCCAGGGTAGTTAATCTTTAATTTACAACAAAGAGTTTGAGAATCCTTACTACTATTACCTTCTTACTACATTTTGTTGACACTTTTGCAATTTAACGCAGGGTGAGAGAAACTCCCTGTCGTGGAGGACTCGGTAAATCTAAACCCACACGGGGCATAAAGAGCATTTATCTTTGCACTGATTCCTTGAAAAAAGCCTTGGATGTTGTCGAGCTGCTCTTGGATCGCATCCAACTGCTCCGTCGTCACAACATTTGTGGCAGTTTGCTCCTCATATGATTCGCCTGCAGGAGGAACTCTAAGAGGCACGGGCAGACCAGGTTTGCCCGACGAAAGAAATTCATGTTTATCATTCTTCAAGCGAATCAATTACATTCTTATAAGACAAGTGGCATCTAATGGAGCTAGCGTACAAGACAAATGCAGAGGGTTACTGTTTGGTTCAAAACTTTCAAATTGACAGCTAAATATGGAATGAAGAAGCTTAAGATCAATCCCCTACTCGGGCGATTCATGGAAGGTAAAACTTGAGTAACAAAGGAATAGGCAAAACAAACCCTTGTCCCCTTTATCATTCTAGTCAGTAGAAACATCTCATGTGTAGTTATGATATTCGCCTGATCTTTCCTCCCAGACAGACTATAACCTAAAAAGCGATAACACAATCTCAAAGCAGGATTAGTAAAGTAGTAATCACAGACTTTACTAGGCTTAAAAACCTCTTTTGATGCTAGGGATAAACTTTTCCAAGCTTCAAAACATTGGGTTGGGTAAAAATCAGGAGGCGTATCCAACTCACATGAAATATAGGCTTCAGTTTTTGACTCAGACTCAGATACAAATCCCATGGCTTATCAAACTCCATCAATGACATTTTAAAAGATTTATTCATCAGCATAAAGCAAATAAAACCTGGGGATTCAAGTGTAAAATCATGCTTTGGTGGTTTATACTCAAGAGTTGCATAGAATTCACGAGTGATTTCCATATACGCAGGCAATGAAAAATTAAAGTATTATAACCAACCAATTCCAGCAAACATGTTACGAATTTCATCATACACATTGAATACATGCAAGGTATCTACATCAAACCGTTTACATTCATAAATAAGTCGGGAAGATACCTTTTTGAAAAGTTTGCGTTGACTGGCATTTTCGAACTCCACCACAAATTGGTGTGATTGGGAATTAGGCAATGTATTCAGGTCAGCCTTTGTCCTTGCGCGACCAGTAAATGCTCGACCAGTAAATGCCCCAAAAAATCAATGAAAAATTGACCTGGGCATGTCGGGAGAAAGTTTCTTCACTAGAATTCCCTTGAATCTTTCTCACTAATACCTGCCAAAAATCACCTTAAAAGGCAATTAAATCAACAAAAACAACTACAAAACTTAAGAAATTGGGTTGCCTCCCAACAAGCGCCTTTCTTTAACATCTTGGGCTAAACACAGTCCTTCTTCTAATTAGTCTTCATGAATCGGTTGAAGTAAGTTAATCTCATCCACAGATTCCATGTTAAAATTTTCAAGAAATGGTTTAAGTCGATGACCATTGACATGAAAAACTTTTCCTGATTTCAAACACTAAATTCTAATCATGCCATAAGAAGAGATGCTACCACACTATAAAGGCCATGCCATCTCGATTGGCATGAGCTTTAACTTGGAATCGAAAAGGAGTACCTTTTGACCATCCACGAATTCCTTACTCCGCAGCAGTTTTGAAAGATTATCTACCCGGGCCTAGCCAGAAACTCACTTTCGTGCTACTCATTCCAGAATCGGAATCTTTGGCCAGGCCTAGACTCTAGCATAATCGCTATTCCAACCCTTGCTTGAAATAACATTGCGCAGGATCTTGGTATGTACTTATTCGATTTATCTTGCAACAAATAAATTCTTCATTAAAAGTGAAAACATAAGAATCACCTATTGAAGCGTTCACTCAGGTGATTCTCTTATATGCCTCAAGACTTTGATCACACGTTGTGTGGGAAACGATCTAGCAAGAAATTGATCTGCTAATCACCACAACTGGGTCACATGAAAAACTCTGCAACCACTTGTCTATAGCGTGTGAAGATCACGCGCCACCTAGGGCCTCGAGAGAACTCATGCACTGTCGGAAACTCTCCCACGTGCCACCAAAATCCGTCCAGCCAAAGGGAGAATAAATCGGCAGCCTATTGAGCTTATAAAATCTGATTTTAGAGAGAGAAAGTTTTTCTCTCTCTAGGATTTTCTCTCTCTAAGTTTTCTTGTCTTGCAAACTTATGAATTGTATATCGTGTAATAGCTAATCCCTTGTCTATATATAGAGTTACAAGAGAGACCCCAAGTTGGTTTGAGATTGGTCTTCCTAATGGGTTTAGATAATTAATTAGTTTCCAAATCCAATTAGGTAACCAATCTAATAGGATAAACCAAATCCAATTAGATTTCCTAATCTCTTGGATTTTCTAATTCTAATTGAAACTTAAGACTTAATTAATTAATTAAATAATTCTGCTTTGTTAATTACTTAATTAACATTTAGGAATAATTAATCAATTAATTAATTCTTCTTATTCAATTAACTCATTACAAAATTAATCGTACCACTAACGGATTAATTTTGGCACTACCATCATACACCAGAATTGCTTCAGGAACAACTTAATTAATTTATTCTTAATCTCCCCACATCAAAGTTATAGTGCTCGTTAATTTATTAATTTACTGATAAATTAATTAATTAACTTCTTTAATTCTGAGACTAGTACCACTCGAATTTTTAACTATACCGGACATAAGTCCACCAGCTGGGTTTAGTATAGTAAACATAGAGAGTTCATCTCGGGAGCACCATCACCCCAGACGCACCGGTACATGGTTTCCTTTTGACAAGCAGCAGCACACTAAGTAACTAAACACGCGCACCCAACCCGTCGAGACTATTGGCCACAATTGACCTCACCTATTGGCAGATCAAAGTACACTATGTCTAATCCTCATGTCCGCTCAAGTCTAGGGATTAAGAGATAGAATACTAAGAACAATTTGTCTATTAAATCAGTGCAAGACAAATCATTCTAAATGGTCAAGTTCAATACGTCCCGGGCATATCTATATGATTCAATCAGTTTAGACAAACCAATTATCCGAATCAAATAATAACCTAAATCGACAGTTTGTCCAAAACTATCTCAGTTAAGAACCTCATTTATATATTATCTCTTTTAACCAATGATGAGATCTACTGTGTCACACAAGACACCTCACCATCTAACTATATAATATAAATGGAAAAATAATACACAACAAAATATAACCAAAACATAAATCGATATATTAACTGGGAAAATATAAAATACTAGCATAGCTTATGTATTCAACTCCAACAATCTCCCACTAATACTTAAGCTATGCTTTAAGTATACAACTACATTAAACTCCTGTACACTCTACTACTATATATCTAGAAAAACTGTCATGGCTCTCTTAAGTATCTGATTCTCATGCCCTTCACATGAGCCTCAAAGACCTTTGAAGTCAATGTCTTCATGAACGGATCTGCAAGGTTATCCTCTGATGCTATCTTAGCCATGACCACGTCTTTTCTCTTTACGATATCTCGTATCAGGTGGTACTTGCGCTGTATATGTTTACTAGCCTTGTGGGCTCGTGGTTCCTTCGAGTTTGCTACTGCGCCATTGTTATCACAATACACTGTGATAAACTTCTACAAACCAGGAATCACATCTAAGTCCACCAAGAAGTTCTTTAGCCACACTGCTTCCTTCACTGCCTCTGATGCGGCAACGTATTCAGCCTCCATGGTAGAGTTTGCCATGCATTTCTACTTGACACTCTGCCAAAATATGGCTCCACAACCTAGAGTAAACACATACCCTGAGGTAGACTTGCTCTTGTCCATGTCACTTTGGAAATCTAAATCTGTGTAACCTCGAAGTACCAGCTCAGGCGCCTGATAGACCAACACTTGGTCTCTTGTTTTGCGCAAATACTTGAGAATGCATTTTACTGCCTCTCAATGAGCTTTCCTGGGGTTACTCTGATATCTTCTTACAATGCCAAAGGCATAATAGATATTAGGCCTCATTTACAACATGGCATACATGAGACTTCCTACTGCCGAAGCATAAGGAATTGTCTTTATGGCCTCTATCTCCTCAACAGTCTTGGGAGACTATTCTTTAGATAGATGCACTCCGTGTCTGAAAGGTAGAAAACCTTTCTTGGAGTTCTGCATGTTAAAACGGGCCATAATTGTATCTATGTATGAAGTTTAGGAGAGCGTTAACGAACTTTTTCTATGATCTCGAATTATCTTGATCCCAAGGATATATCCCGCTTTCTCTAAGTCCCTCATATTAAACTGCTTGGACAGCTATGCCTTTACATCTTATAACACATTCTTGTTGTTGCCAATCAATAGAATGTCATCTACGTAAAGCACAAGAAATATCACCGAGTTTCCATCATGTTTACGGTACACATATTGCTCATCCGGACACTGAGTAAATCCTTATGAATGGATTACCTCATCAAACCAGATGTTCCAAGATCTGGATGTCTGCTTAAGTCCGTAAATGGACTTCTTAAGCCTGCAAACCTTAGTGGGAGATTGTTGGAGTTGAATACATATGCTATGCTTGTATTGTACATTTTCCCGGTTAATATATCAATTTATGTTTGGTTATATTTTGTTGTGCATCATTTGTCCATTTATATTATGTAGTTAGATGATGAGGTGTCTTGTGTGACACAGTAGATCTCATCATTGGTTAAAAGGCATAATATATAAATGAGGTTCGTAACCGAGATAGTTTTAGACAAACTGTCAGTTTAGGTTATTATGTGATTCGGACAATTAGTTTTTCTAAACTGATTGAATCATATAGATATGCCCGGGGCGTGTTGAACTTGACCAATTTGAATGATTCATCTTATACTGATTTAATAGACAAATCGTTCTTAGTATTCTATCTCTTAATCCCCAACCTTGAGCGGGTATGAGGATTAGACATAGTGTACTTTGATCTGCCAATGGGTGAGGTCGATTGTGGCCAATAGTCTCGGTAGGTTGGGTGCACGTGTTTAGTTACTTGGTGTGCTACCGCTTGTCGAAGGAAAACCATGAACCAGTGCGTCCGGAGTGATGGTGCTCCCAAGATGAGCTCGTTATGTTTATTATACTAAACTCAGCTGGTGGACTTATGTCCAGTATAGTAAAAAGGTCGAGTGGTACTAGTCTCGAAATTAAAGAACTTAATTAATTAATTTATCAGTAAATTAATAAATGAACGAGCACTATATTTTTTATGTGGAGAGATTATGAATAAATTAATTAAGTTGTTCCGGAAGCAATCTGGTGTAGGATGGTAGTGCCAAAATTAATCCGTTAGTGGTATGATTAATTTTGTAATGGGTTAATTGAATAGGTAGAATTAATTAATTAATTAATTAATTATTCCTAAGGGTTAATTAAGTAATTAACAAAGTGAAATTATTTAATTATTTAATTGAGTCTTAAATTTCAATTAGAATTAGGAAATCCTAGAGATTTGAAAATCTAATTGGATTTGGTTTATCCTATTAGATTGATTAGCTAATTGGATTTGGAAACTAATTAATTAGCTAAACCCATTAGGAAGACCAATCCTAAACCAACTTGGGGTCTCTCTTGTAACTCTATATATAGACAAGGGATTAGCTATGACACAATATACAATTCATAAGTTTTCAAGACAAGAAAAATTAGAGAGAGAAAATCCTTGAGAGAGAAAACTTTCTCTCTCTAAAATTGGGTTTTTGATCAAAGGCTGCCAAATTTCCTTCTATTTTGGGCGGCCAATTTTTGTCCAATTCTGGCGGAGCGTGAGGTCTCTCTCAGGTCCCAGGTGGCGCGTGAATCTTACGTGCTAGGTGCAGTGGTGCTGGAATTTTTCTACCAGGTGGATTGTGGTAATTAGTTGATAAATTGTTCGTTGGATTGTTGCCCACACAACATACGAAAAAAGTCTTGAAACATATAAGAGAATTACCTGAGTAAACGCTTCAATAGTTAATTCTTATGTTTTCGCTTTTAATTAAGAATTTATTTGTTGCGTGATAAATTGAATAAGTACATACTAAGATCCTATGCAATGTTATTTCAAGCAAGGGTTGGAATAACAATTGTGCTAGCGTCTAGGCTTAGCCAGAGATTCCGATTCTGGAATGCTTAGCACGAAAGTGAGTTTCTGGCTAGGTCCGGGCAGATAATCTTTCACACACCAGGTATCTGTAGAAATCACCACTAAACATGTCTCAGTAATTAAGGCAGAAACTGTCGTACCTCTGAGCTTTAGACAATCTGACTTCTAATGTCCTGCTTTTCCATATTTGAAACATTTGCCTTTAGGATTCTTCTTTTTTGCGATGTCAGGCTTAGGCACATGATTATTAGTCTTCTTCTTGGCCTTCTTCTTTTTCTTATTCTTACCTTTAGGCACAAAAGAAGAGCTTGAAGCCTTGGCTGTGGCTAAAGCTTGCTTCTTTTCTTGAAAGAGGCCTTCAGTAGACACCAATTCAGTTAAGAGCTTGGGTAGAGTATAAATTCGCTGATTCACATTATATTTCAGCCAAAACTGCTCAAAACTCTGAGGTAAATGCTGGAGGATCATGTCAATCTGCGATTCTACATCAATCTCACCTCCCAGTACCTCAACCTCATTAATGTTACTTATCATGTTAAGTACGTGATCTCTGACTGAGGTGCCTTCAGCCATTTTGGTGTTCATTATCTTTCTCATGGCTGATTGTCTTGCCGCCCTGCCATGATGACCGAATATCCCCCTTAGGTGAGCCATAATGTCAAAAGTTGAGATCATAGGATGAAGTTGATGTTGTAGAACATTCGATGCAGAAGACAGAATGTAACACCACACCATCTTATCAACCTTCCTCAACCTCTGATAGGCTTCCCTATCTGCTTGAGGTGTCTCATCACGTAGGTGGACAAACCTCAATGAGCACAAACTTATACTACTTAGCCGTTAGGACAATGTCCAAGTTGCGATTCGAATCAACAAAATTCAGACTAGTTAATTTGTTATCTTTTAGTATAGAAGCTAATGGATTGAATGTCATATCAGAAAATTGAAAAATAAATAAACAGACATGTTTAAGGAAAAATTCGAAAAAAATTAAAGTATCGTACCCTCAAAAACAATATAAATACACCATCATCTCGTTCACCAAGGTTCACACAAGTCACAATAGTGTGAATACTTGCGTTAACCCACATTCGTTTGAGAACAACCTAGTTCATTAATTTTACTATCTGACCAAATGTTCTATTGATCAATAAAATTAATTGTTGGTACTTTCAGCCGCACACAAGAGCAACGTAACCTCGATAGGAGGAATACTACTAGTTGTATACTAAATGTATGCCATTATGTAACTTCCAAGTTTGTTTCCTCGAATAGTGTGCCTCAGATGGAGAGGGTATCACATTTTTCCAGTTTAACTTACTATAGTTATCGTACTTAGAAATTCAATCTAGTGATCTTGTGAATAAGACTCATCCTATATGGAGAAAGGCTCTAACGCACAAGTCTACCCACATCACATATGAATTCGTAATGGAGGCTATGGGAATTAATAAGCTAATTTTGCACAAATTTGTATAATGATGTTTTCAATCCATTTTATGACTCGGTTTCTCATGAATGTTCAACCTATTTAAATTGACTCATAATAAAAAATGACGGATAAAACCCTAAATGGGTTGAACATTCATGAGGATCCAGATCATAAAACTAGTTAAAAATATTGTTAGTGTGAATACTGAAAAGCTTCATTTGTATGAACACTATTTTTCAGTTTATATCGATTGAAATTGCTTTAGTTAAAATTGTTTGTGATTTCACATAAAGTCCCTTTATATCATATGACTAGATGATGAGGTGTTTGGTATGACACAGAGGATCTCATCATTGGTTAAAGTTATGATATATAAATATGCTCGTGACTGAGTCAGTTTGGACATACTATCGGGTTAAGTCATTGTATGTTTCTGGAATCAGTTTGTCTTGACTGATTGAATCATATGGATATGCATGGTGCATATTAAGTAAGACCGTTTAAGGATTGAATTAACTTGTATTGATCCTTCGTAGTTAATTCGAACCTGGTATTCAATCTCTTAATCCCTAGACGAGGACGGGCATGGGTATTGAGCATATTGTATTTTAATCTGTCAAAGAGTGTGGTCACTTGAGGCCTATATACTCGGTAGGATAGGTGCACGTGTTTAGCTGCTCGGTGTGATATTGCTAGTTGAAAGAAAACTGTGTACCAATGTGCCGGGGTGATGGTGCTCTCGAGAAGAGCTCGAAAATATTATTATACTAAACCTGGCCGGTGGACGTAAAGTCCGGTATAGTAATAAGGTCAAATGGTACTAATCTCAAATATAAAGAAGTTGATTAAATTAATTTATCAGAAAATTAATAAATTAACGAGCATTATATCTTTGACACGGGGAGATAATGGAATACTTAATTAAGTGGAACCGAAAGCATTATTCTATTTGAGTGGTAGTTCCATAATTAATCCGTTAGAGTTATGATTAATTTTGTGTTGGATTAACTGACAAAGTGGATTTAATTATTTAATTAATTAATCCTTAGGTCAATTGGTTATTAATCAGTTCTGGTTTAGGATTGGAATTAATAAAACCCAAACCCAACAGGAAGGCCTAACTCAAGCCCACTTGAGGTCTCTCTTGTAGCCCCCTATATAAGACACAAGAATCAGCCCCAGGAAAGACACAAAACTCAGACAAGTCATTACTGAAAGAATACACAAAACCTAGAGATAGAAAAAAACGTGTGAGTTTCTCAGCACAGAACTCAGAGACACGCAAACATCAAGGCTTCCCGGTGATTAGCAGTGGCGAGGCTTCCCGGAGATTGGCAGTGGCGGACGTCCTCAGCTTTGGGCAGCAACGGCGTTCTGGCAATCGGCGGTGAGCGGTGCAGTTTTCCAGCGGGGCAGCAGCTCAGTTTTTCGAAGGGAATTTTGTGCGGGTTTTTTGTCGGGTCTAATTCAGAAATGTTCGGTAGATCGTTGCCCACACAACATCCTAACGGGTCTTTTAGAATACAAGAGAATTCTCAAGTTCACGCTTCAAAGGTTAATTCTAAACTTCCGCATTTATTTTAGATATTGTATTTGTGTACATGTCAAATCGAACAAGGTAATCCAAGATCTTGTGCCATAGTTTCTGAGAGAAAATTTCAAATCGGATGGCACAAACCGAAATCTTTCAATTAGTATCAGAGGTAAGGTTCTGGTATTATCTTATTCGATTTGATTACATGGTTTTGCAGGTGGTTTTTTTTCCCCGACTATTATGGTTATGTGTTTGTGTTTTATGAAACCCGTGGACATGTCCAGGCTGGTTTTTTTGAAATATGAATGCATGTAATAGTAATAACCACGAGCTGAAAGCCGTGTAGGATTAGATTTAATCTATAGTAGGATTCTGATATGATGTAATTTTCAATTTTATTTTTCTTGTTATTTTTGCCTTGTATTTTGGAAAATTGTAATCGAAGATGTGCGGACAACTTGGTTTCAAGGGTTTAGTTTTGACACAATTTGGGTGATTCCAAGGATTGTTTGTAAAATTGAGACAACCAAAGTGAATTGCAAGAAGGCCAAATAACGAGTGGGAGAGGTGCAGGAAAAAATGGAGAAGCGGCGTCTGGCGTGGCGGGTTGGGGGCACCGGTTCTCAGTGGCTCGTCGGTGTCTATGACGCAGTGCGGACTGTGCGGCATCACTGGTGCCGCATTACTGTGGCGGCCTGTGCGCGCGTGCACCGTGTGCCTGCGGCGGCAGTCAATGCATGGGATGCACGTGTGCGACATTGTCGCGTGCATTAACACGGTTTCTAGAAGCCCCGAGATCTCCAAGCCAAGACTCAATCCATCAGAGTGATGTGACAGTACACGCAAACAAGACAGTAGATGGAAGTGACATGCAGTTTTTGAAGACCATAATATTCGGGAATTTTATTTATTTATTTTTCTCGTATTTATCCTTTTTAATTTTATAGATGTATGTTTTAATTTATGCTTTAATTTGATGCATGATTAAAAGATAGGTTTTCATAATGTGTATAACTTATGATAGTTAATGACATGTTTAAAATCGAAAAAAAACCCTCGTTTAAGAATCTAAGTGGGAGCGGGCACATAATTAAATCCCATGGATGGTCAAATTTGCGAATCACTGGAATGAATTTCTAAAGAGATGACTATAGTAAATTAAACTAGAGAAATGTGATACCCTCTCTATCTGAGGTGCACTATCTAAAGTAACGAACTTAGAAGTCACGTGATGACATACACGTAGTGTACAATCTGTAGTATTCTTCTCATCGAGGTTACGCTATATTTATATACGACTAAAAGTACTGACTAATAGTCTCATTAGTCAATAGTTTGTTTGGTCAGATAATGAGATGAATGAACTAAGTTCTTCTCAAACGAATGTAGACTAACATAAACGCCCGTATTATTGTGGTTTGTGTGAATCTTGGTGAATTAAATTTCTGTAGATTCAATTAATTTATATTGTTTGAGGGAGTCAATATGTTAGAATTGAATTAATTTTATTTTCTAAAGCATTTTTTGTTTATTTACTTTCAGTTTTGATATGACGTTCAATCCGTTAGCTGCCATACTTAAAGAGAACAAACTAACTGATCCAAACTATATCGATTGGAAAGGTAACCTGGATATTGTCCTAATGGCTGAGGGCTACAAATTCGTGCTAACTGAGGTATGCTCAGATGCGCTAAATGACAAATCGACTGAAGAGGAAAGGTTAGCCTATCAGAGGAGGATTAAGGCAGATGATATGGCGCGGTGTTACATTCTGCCTTCTATATCGAATTCTGCAATATCAACATCAAGTTATGAACTCTGCTTTTGACATGATTGCTAAGTTGAGGGAAATGTTCGGCCATCAAGGTCGTGCAGCTAGGAAAGTGACTATAAGAAAGCTTATGACTAGCATGTGTGGGATTACGTTGTTGAGATGATTAGTAACATCAACGAAATTGAGATTTTGAGAGGTGAGATCGATGGTGAGACCAAGGTCTACATCGTCTTCCAGAGCTTTCCTCAAAGCTTTGAACAATTTCGGTTAAACTATAACATGAATCATAGGATGTATACATTATCCGAGCTTTTGGCAGAGTTGGTGTCAGCTGAAGGTCTTTTTCAAGAGAAAGGCAAGCTTTTGTCACAGTTAAAGCCTCAGGTTTTGCGCTTAAAGTAGGAAAGAGGAAGTAAAAGACTAAAGGCAAGGTGCTAAAGGCACAGGTTGCTCCTAAAGCCGGCGGAATCGCAAAGAAGAAGCCGATAGGCAAGTGCTTCAAGTGCGGTCAGACGGGACATTGGAAGGTGGATTGTCCAAAGAAAGGTACAACTATTTCTGCCTTCATTACTGAGACATGTTTAGCGGTGATTCTCGCAGATACCTGGTGTGTAGATTCAGGAACCACTGATCATGTTTCTAATTCTTTGCAGGGTTTTAGGTAACTCAGAAGCTTAGAGAGGGAGAGATGGAAGTCTACTTGGGCACCACTATGAAAAGGTCAGTTGTTGCAATGGAAGAAGTGACTCTGAAATTCGAAAATTCTAGTTTAGTTTAAAACATTGTCTTTATGTTCCTAGTTTTAGAAAGAATTTAATTTCAGTTTCTAAACTTTTGAAGAATGGTTATAAGTTTGTTTTTTCTGAAGGATTTGTTTTTGTTAGAAAGAATGAGAAATTTATTTGTGCTGGTTCATTAGTTGACAATTTATTTTTGCTAAAACTAACTTATTCTTCTAAACATGAAATTGCAATTCATACATCATTGGATCATAATAAGAGAAAAGAACCCTCTGAGATGAACCAAACATATCTTTGACATCTTAGGTTAGGTTATATTAATCTTAGTAGGATTCAGAGGTTAGTAGCTTATGGACATTTAGGCTTGTTGGAAGTTGATAACTACTCAACCTGCGAATCCTACTTGGAAGGGTAAGATGACCATGCAACCTTTTAAGAAAAAGGGGTATAGGACTAAAGAGGTGTTAGAATTGGTTCATTCTGACTTGTGTGATCCTATATCAATTCAAGCAAGAGGTGGTTTTGAGTATTTTGTGATTTTCAAAGATGACTACTCGAGATACGGATACATTTACTTGATGCGTCACAAGTCTAAATACTTTGATAAGTTCAGGGAGTATCGGGCAGATGTGGAGAAACATCATGCTAAGAGTATCAAGACACTGCGATCAGATCGTGGTGATGAGTATCTTGCGGGTGAATTTAGGTCGTACTTGCTAGATGTGGGAATTCAATCCTTGTTATCTGCACCTGGCACACCCCAGTAGAACGGTGTTGCAGAAAAGAGGAATAGGACTCTGATGGAAATAGTTAGATCAATGATGAGTTATAGTGAATTGCCTAATTCATTTTGGGGTTTTGCTTTGGAAATAGCAGCTTACATTCTGAATCTTGTTCCATCTAAATCCGTGCCTTCAACCCCTACAGAGTTGTGGACGGGGCCGCAAGCCCATTCTGCGACACCTTAGGATTTGGGGTTGTCCAACACATGTGCTTGAGGCAGATACGGGTAAGTTAGATTCAAGAACAGAACTAAGGCTATTTATAGGATATCTCAAGGGAACGAAAGGTGGTTTATTTTATGGTCCCAAAGACCAGAAGGTGATAGTTAGCACTAACGCCAGATTTCTGGAGGAGGATTATATTATGGATCACAAGCCCAATAGTAAGATCGTACTAGAAGAACTTAAGGGACAACCGCGACTTCTATACCACCAGTATAAGTAGATACTGAAGGAAAACTGAACAAGCCCGGGCTAAATCAAAAACCTCACTTTCGTGCAATGCATTCCAGAATCGGAAGCTTTCGACCAAGCTCAGGCTCAAATTAGTTTATCCATGAACGGATCTAGGCTTATACTTATTTAATTTATTAATCGGGACACAAAAGATTTGATCTTTAATTAAAGCGGAATATTTAAAGATACTACCTTTTGAAGCGAAGTCCCTTGCCTAAAGAAAAATCCAATCTTTGTTGCGATTTCCACAAAGAATCCAAAGAATTACTCCGATACAAACTTCGAAATAGTGTGGGCTATTGTCTACGAAGTTACCCACGGTGAAATTAAGAAATCCAAAGGAAACCCACTTCGGGAAAAATCAAATCTGCCCAATAATCAAAGCTGCCCAAAAAAAAACTTACTGCGCGAGTTATAAAAATTACAACAGCAGTTCTACCGAATTCAACCAAGAAACCGAGATCTTAATCACTCGATCACGATCTGTACGCGGGCTCAAAGCTTGATAGCCAAGCCGGCGGACAAGTGTAGCGAGCAACCAAGAACCAGCCCTGGAAGGAAAAAAGGACAGCAGCCAAAACCGAGCACAGCAGCAAAAACCCGAACCTGGCGATCAGTCCGTACTGCCGCTGCAAAAACCGTGCAGCGACTGGTCTGATCAAGCCAAACGAGTAACCAAGAAATACTGCACTTTAAGAACCGGACAACCGAAGAAAAACCACCCGACGATCGGTCCGTACTGCCGCTGCAAGAACCAGCAGCGGCTGGTCCGATCAAGCCAAGAATCCGGCAGAAAATTGATGAAAAAACAATGAGCTGCTCTAATTAATCTATAGGCTTGAGTTTCTCGAAGAAAAGAAAGCTTTCCTAGTCGACTTTGAGAGAAAACTTGACGAGGAAGATAATGTTCTCTCTCTAGACTAGACTTTCTCTCACTAGGCTTTTCTTGGCCTTCAAGTTTCCTTATGTCTTGACTTGCCCAATAAGTTGTATTTATAAGAAGCTTCTAAGGAGACCTAATGGGCTCTCGAGTTAGGCCTTAAGATTTGACTTTCGCTGACCGCTAAGTCTTCCCGACTAATCAACTCCAATCGACCCATTTAAATTAATTTATTTAATCCACTTTGTTAATTTAATTTAATCGAACCCTTTGAATTAATTAATTCAAAATAGAATTAATTTCTAAATTCACTTTGTTGATTAAATATTAATTAAACCTTTTGGATTAATTAATTTACCTTGTCGATTAGTCAAATGCATAATCGGTCGTACCACTAACGGACAAATTATGGAACTACCGCTCGAAAATGACTTTACATCGCGCCATTATATTTTATTCTATCTCCCCATATTAAAGATCTAGCGCTCGTCGATTTATCAATTTACTGACAAATTAATTCACCGACTTCTTGGTTTCTGAGATTAGTACCACTCGTCCTTTTATTATACTGAACATAAAGTTCACCGGCCGGGTTTAGTATAATAACCTTACGAGCTCATCTCGGGAGCACCATCAACCCGGCGAACCGGTACGTGGATTCCTCCGACTAGCAATGGTACGTAAGAAGCTAAACACCGCATACCCAACCTACCGAGGTATAGGCCTCAATCGACCGCACTCTTTGGCAAATCCAAGCATACGATATCCGACCCTCACGCCCGTCCCAATCTCGGGATTGAGAGACATAATACTAGGACCGAATTGACTACGCCGATCAGTATAAGTCAATTCTATCCAAACTGGTCATGCTCAATATGCCCCGGGCATATCTGTGTGATTTAAACTAGTTTAGATAAACTAATTTCCAAACCACGATAACCTATACCGATAGTATGTTCAAACTATCTCGGTTACGAGCATACTTTTTATATATCAATACTTTAACCAATAACGGTATCTACTGTGTCTGTCCACACCCCGTTATCTAGCTCTATGATATAAAGGAACAAATTTATACTTAAACAAAATGATATGTCAACTGTGGATATTAGTTTTTGATACAAGCCATAGCTTTTCTGTATTCAAAACTAACAGATACACCACATGATGTTGGTTTTGAATACTAAAGCTCTGCTTGTTTTAAAACTATTTTCCAATTAATATATCAATTAAATGTTTCAGTTAAAATTGTCTTTATGTTTTACATACGTCGTCCATTTATATTATGTGATTAGATGATGAGGTGTCTGGTATGACACAGTAGATCTCATCATTGGTTAAAATCATAATAAGTAAATTGAGCTCGTAACTGAGACAGTTTTGGAACACTGTCAGTTTAAGTTATTATATGATTCTAAAATTAGTTTGTCTAGACTAACTGAATCATATAGATGTGCTCGGGGCATATTCAGCATGACCAGTTTGGATTGAATTGTCTTATACTGATTTAATAGAATATTCGATCCTAGTATTCCATCTCTTAATCTATCGATTTGAACAGGCATGAGGATTAGACATAGCGTACTTTAATCTACCGAAGAGGGAGGTCACTTGAGGCTAATAATCTCGGTAGGTTGGGTGCGCATGTTCAATTGCTTGGTGTGTTGTTACTTGTCAAAAGAAAACCATGTATCGGTGTGTCCTGGGTGATGGTGTTCTCAAGATTATCTCGTAATGTTTATTATACTAAACCCGGCCGGTGGACTTATGTCCGGTATAGTAAAAAGGTCGAGTGGTACTAATATTGGATAAAGAAGTTAATTAATTAATTTATTAGTAAATTAATAAATTAACGAGCACTATATCTTTCAAGTGGGAAGAATAAAGAATAATTAATTTAGTGGTTCCAGAAGCAATTCTTGTTTGAGTAGTGATTCCATAATTAATCCGTTAGTGGTACGATTAATTATGTTTTGAGTTAATTGATAAAGAATAATTAATTATTTAATTAATTAATCCTAAGGGTCAATTAGTAAATTGACAAAGTAAAATTAATTAATTAAGTTTTATAGTTCAATTAGAATTAGGAAATCTAATTGGATTTTGAAGCTAATTAATCTTAAGCCCAACAAGAAGGCTTAACTCAAGCCCACTTAAGGTCTCTCTTGTAGCTATATAAATAGACAAGGGATTAGCAATACAAGACACACAAGTCATAATTGACAGAGCACTTTAAGAACTTAGAGAGAGAAACTCTGAGAGAAGTTCTAGAGTGATAAAGAACTCAACAATTAGAGTTCTTTCTCAGGGTGCGTGCGAGGTTTGTGGCAGTCGGGGCAGCAACGCAAGGTCCGGGCAAATGGCACAAATTTCAAAGCTCAGTTTTTTGTGTGTTGCTGATCAACTGGTTCTGTAGATCATTGCCCACACAACGTCAGAATCTGTCTCAGAGTCATACAAGCGATTTACATAAGGGACACGCTTCAAGAGGTCGATTTCTCTCTTTTCACTTTTATAAGTTATCGTAATATTGTGCGTGTTAACAAATTGATTAAAGTAAAACTAAGATCCTGTGGAATGGTATTTCAAAAGGGTTTGAATAGTATTACACTAGTGTCTGGGTTTTATTGAAAGTTCCCGATTCTAGAATGCAATGCATGAAAGTGGAATTTTTTATCGGACCCGGATAAATAATTCCTTCAATTGGTATCAGAGCTAAGGTTTTGGCTTTGCTTTATTCGATTTGTTTGCATGGTTTTTTATATGCATGTGGTTTCTTTATCCCGGCTATTATGATTTATGTGTTTGTATTGTATTAAACCCCGGGACATATTCGGGTTGGTTTTTTGATATGAATGCTTGTAATAGTAAAACCACGTGCTGGAAGCCGTGTAGAATTAGATTAAATCTGTAGTAGGATTTTCTCTATGAATTTTTTTTTTTATTTTCCTATAAAGATGCAGCCTTGTATTTAGGAAAATGTGTAATAGCAAAGATGTTATTGTTGGCAACTTGAATTTGTGGGTTTTTGGTTTAAACGCTTGGGTGATTTGAAGAATTGTGTAAAAAACCAAAAAAATCTGGGCAAATTGCAAAAAGACCAATTAACGGATTGGTAGCGAAACGAAAGACCAAACAGAAATACGGAACAGCAGGCGGTGCCAGCGACGAATCGCCACAGCTGCTACGGCGCAGCGCTGCTTAATTGCAGCGCCAGGGACTGCAGTTGTATTGGGCCAGCACTGGCATGGCCCAGTTGCGCAACAGTGCTGGGCCAGTGCAGGTGCGGCCCAGTTGCAGCAGGCCAGTGTGGCGCAGCCCAACAGCAATGTTGTGGGCCAGCGCAGCGCACACGCAGATTACGCGTGGCCTAATTTTTTCCGAGAAAATTCCGTGGTCCAAATTTTCAGACTTAATCCATCAGAGTGATGTAACGGAATACGTGAACAAGACAGCAGATGGAAGTGTTGATGCAGTTTTAAAATCATAATAGTCAGAAAATTTACTTTACGTATTTATTTCTCGTATTTATCATTTTAAATTGCATGCTTTTATGTATTAATTTATGCTTTATTATATCGCATGATTAAAACATGATTTTATGTTGCATATAACTTAGTTTAGTTAATTGCATGATAAAATCAGAAAAACTCTCGTTTTAAGAATCTAAGTGGGATTGGTTTACTTAATTAATTCCCATAGCCTCCATTATGAATTCATATGTGATGTGGGTTGATTTGCGTGTTGGCATTAAAGCATTCTTCCATATTGGATGAGTATTATTCACAAGATCACTAGATTGAATTTCTATGTATAGTAAGTTGAACTGGAAAAATGCGATACCCTCTCCATCTGAGGCGTACTATTTGAGGAAACAAACTTAGAAGTTACGTAATGGCATACACTTAGTGTACAACTAGTAGTATTCCTCCTATCGAGGTTACGCTACTCTTGTGTGCGGCTGAAAGTACCAACTATTAATTTTATGCTCAATAGAACATTTGGTCACATAGTAAAATTAATAAATTAGGTTCTTCTTGAACAAATGTGGGTTAATGTAAGCGTTCACACTATCGTTACTTACGTGAACCTCAGTGAACGAGATGTTGGTGTATTTATATTGTTTTTGAGGGTACAATATTTTAATTTTTTTTTGAATTTTTTTGTAAACATGTCTGTTTATTTTTTTTTTAGTTTTTCGATATGGAATTCAATCCATTAGCTTCTATACTAAAAAATAACAAATTAACTGGTTCGAATTTTTTCAATTGGAATCACAACTTGGACTTTGTCCTAACGGCTGAGCAGTATAAGTTTGTGCTCATTGAGGTTTGTCCACCTATGCCTACTGATGAGACACCTCAAAAAGAAATGGAAGCCTATCAGATATGGAGGAATACTGATGAGATGACGAGGTGTTACATTCTGGCTTCTGTGTCAAATGTTCTGCAACATCAACTTCATCCTATGCTCTCCGCTTTTGACATGATGACTCACCTAAGGGGGATGTTCGGTCATCAAGACAGGGCGGTAAGACAAACAGCCATGAGAAAGATAATGAACACCAAAATGTCTTAAGGCACCTCAGTGAGAGATCACGTACTTGACATGATAAGTAACATCAATGAGGTTGAAGTACTGGGAGGTGAGATTGATGCAGAATCGTAGATTGACATGATCCTCCAGCATTTACCTCAGAGTTTTGAGCAGTTTCGCATGAACTATAACATGAATAAGCGAGTTTATACTCTACCCGAGCTCTTAACTGAAAAGAAGAGAAGCAAGCTTTAGCCACAGTGAAGGCTTCAAGCTCTTCTTCTGTGCCCAAAGGCAAGAAGAAGAAGAAAAAGACTGATAATCATGCACCTAAGCCTGCCATCGCAACGAAGAAGAAGCCTAAAGGCAAATGCTTCAAATGCCAGAAAACGGGACATTGGAAGTCAGATTGTCCAAAACTCAAAGGTACAACATTTTCTACCTTAATTACTGAGACATGTTTAGCGGTGATTCCCATAGATACCTAGTGTGTGGATTCAGAAACAACTGATCAGGTTTGTAATTCTTTACAGGGGTTTCAGGTAACCCGGAAGCTTAGAAGTGGCGAGCTTGAAGTCTACTTTGGTGACACTATGAAAGTGTCAGTTGAAGCAGTAGGAGTAGTTGAAGTAGTTTTCGAAAATTCTAGTTTAGATTTAAAGAATTGTTTTTATGTTCCAAGGTTTAGAAAGAACTTAATTTCAATTTCTAAGCTCATAGTGGATGGTTATGCGTTTATTTTTTCTGATAAATCTGTTGTTATTAGAAAAGATAAGAAACTTATTTGTTCTGGTTCATTAATAGATAATTTGTTTTTGCTTAAATATAACTCCCCTATTGAGCGAAACACAGAGACAAATAACAAATCAATACACTAAAATAAGAGGAAAGAACTGTCTGACACGAACCAAACCTATTTTTTGCATCTTAGACTAGGTCATATTAACCTCAGTAGGATTCAAAGGTTAGTCAATGATGTGTTGGAGTTGAATACATAAGCTATGCTTGTATTGTACATTATCCCAGTAAATATATCGATTTATGTTTTGGTTATATCTTGTTGTGCATTATTTGTCCATTTATATTATGTAGTTAAATGATGAGGTGTCTTGTGTGACACAGTAGATCTTCATCATTGGTTGAAAGACATAATATATAAATGAGGTTCGTAACAGAGACAGCTTTGGACAAACTGTCGATTTAGGTTATTATGTGATTCAGATAATTGGTTTGTCTAAACTAATTGAATCATATAGATATGCCCAGAGCATATTGAACTTGACCATTTGGAATAATTTGTCTTGTACTGATTTAATAGAAAAATTGTTCTTGGTATTCTATCTCTTAATCCCTAGACTCGAGCGGGCATGAGGATTAGACATATTGTACTTTGATCTGCCAATGGGTGAGGTCAAATGTGGCCAATAGT
Source organism: Knoxia roxburghii (assembly GCA_030378225.1). NCBI lineage: Eukaryota > Viridiplantae > Streptophyta > Magnoliopsida > Gentianales > Rubiaceae > Knoxia > Knoxia roxburghii. The sequence goes on along the minus strand of CM059415.1, from coordinate 41,175,611 downwards.
CTCGGTAGGTTGGGTGTGCATGTTTAGTTGCTTGGTGTGCTGCTGCTTGTCGAAAGGAAACCATGTATCGGTGCGTCCGGGGTGATGGTGTTCCCGAGATGAGCTCGTAAAGTTTATTATACTAAACCTGGCTGGTGGACTTATGTCCGGTATAGTAAAAAGGTTGAGTGGTACTAGTCTCAAAATTAAGAGGTTAATTAATTAATTTATCAGTAAATTAATATATTAACGAGCACTATATCTTTGATGTGGGGAGATTATGAATATAAATTAATCAAGTTCGGAAGCAATTTTGGTGTAGGATGGTAGTGCCATAATTAATCCGTTAGTGATACGATTAATTATGTATTGGGTTATTGACAAAGGTAGATTTAATTAATTAAGTAATTAATTAATCCTTGTGTCAGTTGGCTGTAAATCATACTAGGAACTGGTTTGGGATAAGTTAATCCCTGTATCAGTTGGGTGTGAATCATACCAAGAACTGGTTTAGGATAAGTGAATCCCGGTATCAGTTGGTTGTGAATCATATCAGGAACTGGATTGGGATAAGTGAATCCCTGTATCTGTTGGATGTGTGTCAGTCCAGGAACATGATTGAAGGAAACAGAAACCCAGTAGGAAGGTCAATCCTAAACCAACTTGAGGTCTCTCTTGTAACTCTATATATAGACAAGGGATTAGCTATTCAACACACACAATTCAGAAAGACAATTCATAAGTTTTCAAGATAAGAAAACTTAGAGAGAGAAAATCATAGAGAGAAAACTTCTCTCTAAATTTTGGATTTTCCATAGCTAAGAGCAGCCGAATATCTTCTTGATTTTTGGCAGCAAAGTGTAGCTCTCTTTTTCTCTGGGCGGTGCGTTAATTGTACACGCCAGGTGCAGCGGTGCTGGATTTTTCTGGCAGGTGGATTATGGTGATTAGCTGATCAAATTGCTAGTTAGATTGCTGCCCACACAGTATACAAACAAAGTCTTGATGCATACAAGAGAATCACCTGGGTATATGCTTCAATAGGTAATTCTTATGCTTCCGCTTAATTAAGAATTTTTGTTGCGTGGTAAATCGAATAAGTGCAAACCCAGATCCTGCGCAATATTATTTCAAAAGGGTGAGAATAGCAATTGTGCTAGCGTCTAGGCCTAGCCAGAGATTACGATTCTGGAATGCATAGCACGAAAGTGAGTTTCTATCTAGGCCCGGGCAGATAATCTTTCAATTGGTATCAGACCCTGGTTTTGGGTTTTGTGCTTGTTCGATTTATTACATGGTTTTATTTGCAGGTGGTTAAGAAATCTCGACTATTATGGTTACATTTGTATGGGTTTTAATTAAACTCCGGGACATGTCCGGATTTGATTTTATTATGAATGTTTGTAATAGTATAACCACGTGCTGGAAGTCGTGTAGGATTAGATCAAATCTGTAGTAGGATTTTTTCTATGAAATTTCGATTCTTTAATTTCCTAGAAAGCCTTGTAGTAGGAGAATTATTTTTTTTTTTGTAATCGAAGGCGTTATGGTGGGCAACTTGAGTTCGTGGGTTTTGGATTATCATTAATATTTAGAAACCCAGGAAAACCCAGAACGAATTGCAAGAATACCAAATAGTGTGTGAAGAAGCCAAGGAGCCGGCGCCGGTGACGACTCACCGGTGGGAGCCGCCGCCGGCAGCAGCAGCACCACTGACGCGTGGTGCCGTAGTTTGCTGCACCAGTGTGCGGCAGTAGGCGCAGCAGCAGCCGCCCGCTGCTGGGCCGCGTGCAGCCCTTGAGGGCTGCATGTGCGCAGTGCGCCTTGTGATTGCTGCGCGTGCGGCCCGTTCGGGTCACGTTTTTGGCCCGTTCTTCTCCAGTTTTTGTTTTTCAAGATTAAGACTCAATCCATGAAGTTGCATAGTGGGACACAAGATCAAGGCAGAAGATGGAAGCGATTAAAATCATGATAGTCGGGAAATTTAATTTTGTCATTTATTTCCCGTATTTGTTGTTTTAATTTTATGCTTTAATTTTTGTGTTGTATTTTAGATGCATGATTTTAAAGCATGACTGGTTTTATGGTTGCACATAACTAGGGTTAGTTAATTGCATGTTAAAACTGGAAAAACCCTCAATTTGGGAATCTAAGTGGGAACGGGTTAGTTTAATATCCCCACAGCCACCATTACGAGTTCATATGCGATGTGGGTGGGCTTGCGCGTCGGCATTAGGGCCTTCCTCTATTCGGATGAGTCCATCCCCGAGATTGCTAGATTATGAATTTCTGAGTAAGATGACTAGATTAAGTTTAACTGGGAGAAATGCAACACCCTCTCCATCTGATGCGCACTATCCTGAGGTAACAAACTCAGAAGTCACGTAATTGTACACACTTAGTGTACGATCTGCAGTATTCCTCCCTCGAGCTTACGCTGCTTATTTGTACGGCTGAAAACACATACTATTAACTACATTGATCAATAGATCGTTTGGTCAGATAGTGTAGTTAATGAACATAGTTCTTCTCAAATGAATGTGGGTTAGCTTGAACGTCCACACTACATGGCTTACAAGAATCCCGGTGAATGAGATGTTGGTGGATTAAGATTATTGTTTTGAGGAAAGTCAATAATTGTTAGAATTTTCTTGTTTTCGAAATTCTAGATTACATAACTAAAACGTTGTATATTTAATTACAATATTCGATATGGAATTCAACCCATTAGCTACTATATTGAAAAACAACAAGTTAACTGGACCTAATTATGTCGATTGGAGTCGTAACTTGGACATTGTCCTTATGGCTGAGAGTACTACTGTGAGAGATCATGTCATTGACGTGATTAGTAACATCAACAAGGTTGAGGTAGTGGGAGGCGAAATCGTTGGTGAAACCAAAGTCGAGATTATCCTCCGGAGCTTACCTCAAAGCTATGAGCAGATTCGGTTGAACTACAACATAAGTAAGATGTTGTGTACTTTATTCATGCTCTTGGCAGAGTTGTTGGCGGCTAAAAGTCTTGTTCAATAGAAAAAACGAGCTTTAGTCACAGGCAAAGCTTCAGAATCTTCTTCTGAGCCTGAGGCTAGAAAGAAGAAGAGAAAGCTTGAGGGAATAGCTCAAAAGGCGCAGATTGCGCCTAAGCCAGATATTGCAAAGAAGAAGTCGAAAGATAAGTGTTTCAAGTGCAATAAGACGGGACATTGGAAATTGAATTGTCCAAAGCTTATATGTATGATAGTTTTTGCCTTAATTACTGAGACATTTTTAGCGGCGATTTCCACAGATACTTGGTGTGTAAATTCAGGTGCCACTGACCATGTTTGTAATTCATTGTAAGGGTTCCAAGTAACCCGGAAGCTTAGAGAAGGCGAATTGGATATCTACTTGGGCGACACTACAAGAGTGTCAGTAGAAGCAGTGGGAGTAGTTACTCTGAATTTCAAGAATTCTAACTACTCTGAATTTCAAGAATTCTAGTTTAGAGTTAGTTAATTGTCTTTATGTACCGAGTTTTAGAAAGAACGTTATTTCAGTTTCAAAACTCTTAAAGAAAGGTTATAAGTTTATTTTTTCTGATGACTGTGTTGTTATTAGAATAAATGGAAAACTTATTTGTTCTGGTTCATTGGCTGACAATTTGTTTGTGGTTAATTCTAACTTCCCTGTTGTGCAAAACATAGAAATAGATAGCTCTTTATCTAACATTAATAAGAGGAAGAAACCTTCTGAAATGAATCAACCTAACTTTGGCATCTCAGGCTAGGTCATATAAATCATAGTAAGATTCAGAGGTTGGTCAATGATGGACCTTTGGTTCATTAGAGATTGACAGTTATTCAACCTGCGAATCTTGCTTTGAGGGTAAGATGACCAAGAGACCTTTTAAAGCAAAAGGTTATAGAGCCAATGAAGTACTAGAGTTGATTCATTCTGACTTGTGTGGACCAATGTTGGTCCAAGCACGAGGTGGGTTCTAGTATTTCATGACGTTCACGGATGACTACTCAATGTACGGGTACATTTACCTAATGCATCACAAATCTGAATGTTTTGGCAAGTTCAAAGAGTTTCGGGCAGATGTGGAGAAGCATCATGGTAAGAGTATCAAGATACTGTGATCAGATTATGGTGGGAAGTACCTGTCCTATGAATTTTGAGAATACCTCAGTGATGTTGGAATTCAGTCTCAGTTGTCTGCACCTGGCATGCCACAGCAGAACGGTTTAGCAGAAAGAAGGAATCGAACTCTCATGGAAATGGTCAGGTCGATGATGAGCTATAGTGATTTGCCAAGTTTATTATGGGGATATGTCTTAGAAACAGATGTGTATATTCTTAATCTTGTACCATCTAAAACCGTGCCTTCAACCCCAGTAGAGTTGTGGAACTGGCGCAAACCCAGTCTAAGACATCTCAAAGTTTGGGGTTGCACAGCACATGTGCTCAAGGCAGATGCGGCTAAGTTAGATGCGAGAACTGAATTAATACTATTTGTAGGATATCCTAGAGGAACGAAAGGTGGTCTGTTTTATAGTCCTAAAGATCAGAAGGTACCAACACTAGATTTTTGGAAAAGGACTATATCTTAGATCACAGACCCAAGAGTAAGATAGTACTATAAGAGCTTAGGAGACAAACTACTAATTTTGATGCACCAGCACAAATAGATACACCACACACTGCACATGAGATCACAAATGATGAACCTACACAGGTGGTGCCTCGTCATAGTGGGAGGGTTGTGAGACAGCCTGACAGGTTTATTGGCGTGGGAGAGGCCTCAGACCTAGTCCCAGGTGCGCCTGAACCTGACCCGGTTAACTAAAATGAGGCTCTTCAAGATAAAAATACAGAATCTTGGCATAGAAAATGATATCTGAGAAGGGGTCAATGGACCACAATCAAGTCTGGGAGCTTGTGGACCTGCCTGATGGGTTTAAGCCCATTGGATGTAAGTGGGTCTACAAACGTAAGAGAGAGGACCTGACGGAAAGGTGGAAACCTTTAAAGTTAGGCTGTTAGCAAAGGGGTATACTGAGAAAGAGGGAATCAATTATGAGGAAACCTTCTCCCCGATAGCTATGCTTAAGTCGATCAGGATTCTCTTGGCCATAGCTGCTCATTTAGATTATGATATTTGGCAGATGGATGTCAAGACAGCTTTCCCAAACGGAAGTCTTGAGAAAACCATCTTCATGCAGCAACCAGAGGGATTCGTTAAAAGGCCAAGAGCATAAGGTTTGCAGGCTTAAGAGGTCCATTTACGGACTTAAGCTGGCATCCAGATCTTAGAACATCCAGTTTGATGAGGTAATCCAGTCTTACGAATTTACTCGGTGTCCGGATGAGCAATGTGTGTACCGCAGACTTGATGGAAACTCAGTGGTGTTTCCTGTGCTTTACGTAGATGACATTCTATTGATTGGCAACAACAAGAAAGTGTTATCATACGAAAAGGCAAGGCTGTCCAAGCAGTTTGATATGAAGGACTTAGGGAAGTGGGACATATCCTTTGGATCAAGAAAATTCGAGATCGTAGGAAATGTTCGTTAACGCTCACCCAAGCTTTGTACATGGATACGATTCTGGCCCATTTTAACATCCAGAGCTCCAAGAAAGGTTTTTTACCTTTTAAAAACCTAGTGCATCTAACTAAGAAACAGTCTCCCATGACTGTTGAGGAGATAGAGGCCATGAAGGCAGTTCCTTATACTTCGGCAGTAGGAAGTCTCATGTATGCCATGTTGTGTACGAGGCCTGATATTTGTCATGCCGTTGGCATGGTAAGCAGATATCAGAGTAACCCGGGGAAAGCTCATTGGGAGGCAGTAAAATGCATTCTCAAGTATTTGCACAGAACGAGGGACCAAGTTCTGGTCTATCAGCGCTTGAGCTGGTACCCCGAGGTTACATAGATTCAGATTTCTAAGGTGACAGGGACAAAAGCAAGTCTACCTCAGGGTATGTGTTTACTCTAGGATGAGCCATAGTTTGGCAGAGTGTCAAGCAGAAATGCATGGCGGACTCTACCATGGAGGCTGAATACGTTGTCGCATCAAAGGCAGCGAAGGAAGCAGTGTGGCTTAAGAACTTCTTAGTGGACTTAGATGTGATTCCTAGTTTGTAAAAGTCTATCACAGTGTATTGTGATAACACCGGTGCAGTAGCAAACTCGAAGGAACCACGAGCTCACAAGACGAGTAAACATATACAACGCAAGTACCACCTGATACGAGACATCGTAAGAGGGAAGACGTGATCATGGCTCAGATAGCATCAGAAGATAACCTTGCAGATCCGTTCACGAAGACGTTGACTTCAAAAGTCTTTGAGGCTCACGTGGAGGGCATAGGAATCAGATACTTAGGAGAGCCATGACAGTTTTCCTAGATATATAGCAACAGAGTATGTAGGGGTTGTATGTAGATGTATACTTAAAGCACAGCTTAAGTATTAGTGGGAGATTATTGGAGTTGAATACATAAGATATGCTTGTATTGTACATTTTCCCAGTAAATATATCGATTTATATTCTGGTTATATCTTGTTGTGCATTATTTGTCCATTTATATTATGTAGTTAGATGATGAGGTGTCTTGTGTGACACAGTAGATCTCATCATTGCTTGAAGACATAATATATAAATGAGGTTTGTAACCGAGACAGCTTTGGGCAAACTGTCGGTTTAGGTTATTATGTGATTTGGATAATTGGTTTGTCTAAACTAATTAAATCATATAGATATGCCTGGGGCATATTGAACTTGACCATTTTGAATAATTTGTCTTGTACTAATTTAATAGACAAATTGTTCTTGGTATTCTATCTCTTAATCCCTAGACTCGAGCGGGCATTAGGATTAGACATAGTGTACTTTGATCTGTCAATGGGTGAGGTCAATTGTGGCCAATAGTCTCGGTAGGTTGGGTGCGCGTGTTTAGTTGTTTGGTGTGCTGCTGTTTGTCGAAAGGAAACCATGTACCGGTGCGTCCGGGGTGATGGTGCTCCCGAAACGAGCTCGTAAAGTTTATTATACTAAACCCGACCAGTGGACTTATGTCCGGTACAGTAAAAAGATCGAGTGGTACTAGTCTCAGAATTAAAGAGGTTAATTAATTAATTTATCAGTAAATTAAAATATTAATGAGCACTATACCTTTGATATGGGGAGATTATGAATATAAATTAATTAAGTTGTTCCGGAAGTAATTCTGGTGTATGATGGTAGTGCCATAATTAATCCGTTAGTGGTACGATTAATTATGTATTGGGTTATTGACAAAGGTAGATTTAATTAATTAAGTAATTAATTGATCCTTGTATCAGTTGGTTGTGAGTTATACAAAGAACTGGTTTGGGATAAGTGAATCCTTGTATCAGTTGGTTGTGAATCATACCAGGAACTGGATTGGGATAAGTGAATCCCTGTATCAGTTGGTTGTGAATCATATCAGGAACTGGATTGGGATAAGTGAATCTCTGTATCAGTTGAATGTGTATCAGTCTAGGAACAGGATTGAAGGAAACAGAAACCCAGTAGGAAAGCCAATCCTAAACCAACTTGGGGTCTTTCTTGTAACTCTGTATATAGACAAGGGATTAGCTATTCAAGACACAAAATTCAGAAAGATAATTCATAAGTTTTCAAGATAAGAAAACTTAGAGAGAGAAATTCATAGAGAGAGAAAAATTCTCTCTAAATTTTGGATTTTCCATAGCTAAGAGCAGCCGAATTTCTTCTTGATTTTTGGCAGCAAAGTGTAGCTCTCTCTCTCTCTCTCTCTCCGGGCGGTCCGTTAATTGTATGAGCCAGGTGCAGCGGTGCTAGATTTTTCTAGCAGGTGGATTGTGATGATTAGCTGATCAAATTGCTAGTTAGATTGCTGCTCACACAGCATACAAGCAAAGTCTTGAGGCATGCAAGATAATAACCTGGGTACACGCTTCAATAGGTAATTCTTATGTTTCCGCTTAATTAAGAATTTTTGTTGCTTGGTAAATCGAATATGTGCAAACCCAAATCCTGCACAATGTTATTTCAAAAGGGTTGGAATAACAATTGTGCTAGCATCTAGGCCTGGCCAGAGACTCCGATTCTGGAATGCATATCACGAAAGTGAGTTTCTCGCTAGGTCCGGGCAGATAATCTTTCATAATGGACCATTAAGTTCATTAGAGATTGACAACTACTCAACCTGTGAGTCCTACTTAAAAGGTAAAATGACCAAAAGGCCTTTCAAGGCAAAAGGTTATAGAGCCAAAAAAGTATTAGAGTTCATTCAGTCTGGCTTGTGTGGACCTATGTCTATGCAAGCGAGAGAAGGTTTTGAGTATTTTGTGACATTCACAGATGACTACTCAAGGTATGGATACATTACCTAATGTGCCACAAGTTCGAATGCTTTGGCAAATTTAAGGAATTTTGAGCAGATATGGAGAAACATCATGGTAAAAGTATCAAGACACTGTGATCAGATCGTGGTGGAGAATATCTCTCGGGTGAATTCAGAGACTATCTCTTAGAGGTAGAAATTCAGTCTCAGTTATCTGCACCGGGCACACTTCAGCAGAATGGTGTAGCAGAACGGAGGAACAGAACTCTTATGGAAATGGTGAGATCTATGATGAGTTATAGTGAATTGCCCAATTCGTTTTGGAGATATGCCTTAGAAACTGCAGCCTACATTTTTAATCTTGTGCCATCTAAAATCGTGCCTCAACCTCTACAGAGTTGTAGAACGGGCGCAATCCCAGTTTAAGACATTTCAGAATCAGGGGTTGTCCAACACATGTGCATAAGACAGATGCGGGTAATTAGATGCAATAAAAAAAGTAATGTTGTTTGTAGGATATCCTAAAGGAAGGAAATGTGGTATATTCTATAGTCCTAAAGATCAGAAGGTGATAGTTAGCACTAACGCCGGATTTTTAGAATAAGACTATATTCTAGATCACAGGCTCAGAAGTAAGGTTATACTAGAGGAACTTAGAGGACAATCCAATTATCCTGATGCACCAGCACAAGTAGATACACCACAGAACACTGCACAAGATTTCACAGATGATGCGCATACACAAACGGTGTCTCGTCATGAGAGAGGGTTGTAAGACAGCCTGAAAGGTACATGGGCTTAGAAGAATCCTCATATTTGATCCCAGGTATGCACGAACCAGACCCCGTGAACTACAATGAGACTCTGTAAGATAAAGATGTAGAATATTGGCAAAAAATAATGATTTATGATATGGGGTCAATGGACTCTTATCAAGTCTGGGAGTTTGTAGATCTGCCTGAGGGTTTTTGCCCAATAGGCTATAAGTGGGTCTACAAACGCAAGAGATGACCTGTTGAAACCTTTAAAGCTAGGCTTGTGGCGAAATGGTATACTCAAAAAGAAGGCGTTGGTTATAAGGAAACCTTCTCCCCGGTAGCTATGCTTAAGTTGATCTAGATTCTCTTGGTCATATCTACTCATTTAGATTATGAGATTTGGTAGATGGATGTCAAGACGGCTTTCCTTCATGAAAATCTTGAAGAAACCATCTTCATACAGCAACTAGAGGGATTCATTATAGAAGGCCAAGACCACAAGGTTTGCAAGCTTAAGAGTGAAAGAATTTGCCACATAGGATCTGGGTTTGCACTTGCTCGATTTACCACGCAACAAAAATTTCTAATTAAAGCGGAACCTTAGAAACTTACCTTTGAAGCGTGCACCTGGTGATTCTCTTGTATGCCTCAAAGACTATGACCTCTTGTTGTGTGGGCAACAATCTAGAAGTCAATTGATCAGCAACTCACCACAATCCACCTGCCAGAAAAATCCAGCACCTCCGCACCTAACACATACTGCAAACGCATTGCCCGGAGAGAGAGAGAAAGCAATACACGGGGCTGTCAAAAGAGAAGCAAATTTTGGCAACCTCCATGGGAAAAATCAGCCGCCCTTGCTCTTCAAAATTCGTTTTGGAGAGAGAAATTATTTTCTCTCCCTAGAATTTTATCTCTCTAGATTCTTGAATAATGAATCTATTGAATTGTGTTGTCTTGAATGGCTAATCCCTTATCTATTTATAGAGTTACAAGAGAGACTCCAAGTTGGTTTAGAATTGGTCTTCCTAATGGGTTTAGGTAATGAATTAGTTTCCAAATCCAATTAGGCAACCAATCTGATGGGATAAACCAAATCCTACTAGATTCCTAATCTCTAGGATTTCCTAATTCCAATTGAAACTTAAGACTTAATTAATTAATTAAATAATTCCACTTTATTAATTACTTAATTAACCCTTAGGAATTAATTAAATAATTCTACTTTGTTAATTACTGAATTAACCCTTAGGAATAATTAACCAATTAATTAATTAAATCTATCTATTCAATTAACCCATTACAAAATTAATCGTACCACTAACAGATTAATTTTGGCACTACCATCCTACACCAGAATTGCTTCCGGAACAACTTAATTAAATTTTATTCATTAATCTCCCCACATCAAAGATATAGTGCTCGTTAATTAAAATTAATTTACTGATAAATTAATTAATTAACTTCTTTAATTCCGAGAATAGTACCACTCGACCTTTTTACTATGCCAGACATAAGTTCACCGGCCGGGTTTAGTATAATAAACATTTCGAGCTCATCTAGGGAGCACCATCACCCCGGACGCACAGGTACATGGTTTCCTTTTGACAAGCAGTAGCATACCAAGTAACTAAACACGCGCACCCAACCCACCGAGACTATTGGCCACATTTGACCTCACCCATTGGCAGATCAAAGTACACTATGTCTAATCCTCATGCCCACTCGAGTCTAGGGATTTAGAGATAGAATACAAGGATCGATTTGTCTATTAAATCAATACAAGACAAATCCTTCCCAAAAGTCAAGTTCAATATGCCCCGGGCATATCTATATGATTCAATTAGTTTAGACAAACTAATTCTCTGAATCACATAATAACCTAGACCGACAGTTTATCCAAAACTGTCTTGGTTACGAACCTCATTTATATATTATGTCTTTCAACCAATGATGAGATCAACTGTGTCGCACCAGACACCTCATCATCTACTTACATAATATAAATGGACAATTAATGCACAACAAGATATGACTGAAACACGAATCGATATATTAATCTGGGAAACTGTACAATACAAGCATAGCTTATGTATTCTACTCCAACAATCTCCCCCTAATACTTAAGCTGTGCTTTACGTATACAACTACATACAATCCCCACACAATCTGCTGCTATCTATCTAGAAAAACTATCATGGCTCTTCTAAGTATCTGATCCCCATGCCCTTCACGTGAGCTTCAAAGACTTTAGAAGTCAATGTTTTCGTGAATGGATCTGCAAGGTTATCCTCTGATGCTATCTTAGCCACGACCACGTCTACCCTCTTTACGATGTCTCGTATCAGGTGGTATTTGTGTTGTATATGTTTACTCGCCTCGTGGGCTTGTGGTTCCTTCGAGTTTGCTACTGCACCGTTGTTATCACAATAAACCGTGATAGACTTCGGCAAACCAGGAATCACATCTAAGTCTACTATGAAGTTCTTGAGCCATACTGCTTCTTTCGCTGCCTCTGATGCGGCAACGTACTCAGCCTCCATGGTAGAGTCCGCCACGCATTTCTGCTTGACACTCTGCCAAACTATGGCTCTACCTCCTAGAGTAAACACATACCCTGAGGTAGACTTACTCTTGTCCCTGTCGTCTTGGAAATCTGAATCTGTGTAACCTCGGGGTACCAGCTCAGGCGCCTGATAGACCAGAACTTGGTCCCTCGTTCTGTGCAAATACTTGAGAATGCATTTTACTGCCTCCCAATGAGCTTTCCCGGGGTTACTCTGATATCTGCTCACCATGCCAACGGCATAACAGATATCAGGCCGCGTACACAACATGGCATATATGAGACTTCCTACTGCCGAAGCATATGGAACTGTCTTCATGGTCTCTATCTCCTCAACAGTCTTAGGAGACTGCTCCTTAGATAGAAACACTCCATGTCTGAGAGGTAGAAAACCTTTCTTGGAGTTCTGCATGTTGAAACGGGCCAGAATCGTGTCTATGTATGAAGCTTGGGAGAGCGTTAACGAACGTTTCCTACGATCTAGAATAATCTTGATCCCAAGGATATGTCCCGCTTCTCCTAAGTCCTTCATATCAAATTGCTTGGATAGCCATGCCTTTACGTCTGATAACACTTTCTTGTTGTTGCCAATCAATAGAATGTCATCTACGTAAAGCACAAAAAACACCACTGAGTTTCCATCACGTTTGCGATACACACATTGCTCATTTGGACACTGAGTAAATCCAAATGACTGGATTACCTCATCAAACCGGATGTTCCAAGATCTGGATGCCTGCTTAAGTCCATAAATAGACCTCTTAAGCCTGCAAACCTTATGCTCTTGGCCTTTTTCAATGAATCCCTCTGGTTGCTGCATAAAGATGGTTTCCTTAAGATTTCCGTTTAGGAAAGCTGTCTTGACATCCATCTGCCAAATCTCATAATCCATATGAGCAGCTATGGCCAAGAGAATCCGGATCGACTTAAGCATGGATACCGGGGAGAAGGTTTCCTCATAATCGATTCCCTCTTTCTGAGTATACCCCTTCGTCACCAGCCTAGCTTTAAAGGTTTCCACCTCCCCGTCAGGTCCTCTCTTACGTTTGTAGACCCACTTGCATCCAATGGGCTTAAACCCGTCAGCCAGGTCCACAAGCTCCCAGACTTGATTGTGGTCCATTGACCCCATCTCGGATATCATTGCCTTACACCAAGATTCTGCATCTTTATCTCAAAGTGCCTCATTGTAGTTAACTGGGTCAGGTTCAGGCGCACCTGGGACTAGGTCTGAGGCCTATCCTACACCAACGAACCTATCGGGCTGTCTCACAACCCTCCCACTATGACGAGGCACCACCTATATAGGGGCATCATCTGTGATCTCATGTGCATTGTGTGGTGTATCTACTTGTGCTGGTACATCAGGATTAGTAGTTTGTCGTCTAAGCTCTTCTAGTACTATCTTACTCTTGGGCTTGTGGTCTAAGACATAGTTGTCTTCTAAAAATCTAGCATTGGTACTTACCACCACCTTCTAGTCTTTAGGACTATAGAATAGACCACCTTTCGTTCCCCTAGGATATTCTACAAACAGCATTAATTCTGTTCTCGCATCTAACTTAGCCGTATCTGCCTTAAGCACATGTACTGGGCAACCCCAAATTCTGAGATGTCTTAGACTTGGCTTGCGTCCCTTCCACAACTCTACTGGGGTTGAAGGCACGGTTTTAGATGGTACAAGATTAAGAATATACATTGCCGTTTTTAAGGCATATCCCCAGAACGAACTTGGCAAATCACTATAGCTCATCATGGACCTAACTATTTCCATAAGAGTTCGATTCCTCCTTTCTGATACCAATTGAAAGAATTTGCCACATAGGATCTGGGTTTGCACTTGCTTGATTTACCACGCAACAAAAATTTCTAATTAAAGCGGAACCTTAGAAACTTACCTTTGAAGTGTGCACCTGGTGATTCTCTTGTATGCCTCAAAGACTATGACCTCTTGTTGTGTGGGCAACAATCTAGAAGTCAATTGATCAGCAACTCACCACAATCCACCTGCCAGAAAAATCCAGCACCTCCGCACCTAACACGTACTGCAAACGCACTGCCCGGAGAGAGAGAAAGCAATACACAGGGCTGCCAAAAGAGAAGAAAATTTCGGCCACCTCTATGGGAAAAATCAGCCGCCCCTTTGCTCTTCAAAATTCATTTTGGAGAGAGAAATTATTCTCTCTCTCTAGAATTTTATCTCTCTAGATTCTTAAATAATGAATCTATTGAATTGTGTTGTCTTGAATGGCTTATCCCTTGTCTATTTATAGAGTTACAAGAGAGACTCCAAGTTGGTTTAGGATTGGTCTTCCTAATGGGTTTAGGTAATGAATTAGTTTCCAAATCCAATTAGGCAACCAATCTAATAGGATAAACCAAATCCTACTAGATTCCTAATCTCTAGGATTTCCTAATTCCAATTGAAACTTAAAACTTAATTAATTAATTAATTAATTAATTCTACTTTGTTATTTACTTAATTAACCCTTAGGAATTAATTAAATAATTCCACTTTGTTAATTACTGAATTAACCCTTAGGAATAATTAACCAATTAATTAATTAAATCTACCTATTCAATTAACCCATTACAAAATTAATCGTACCACTAACGGATTAATTTTGGCACTACCATCCTACACCAGAATTGCTTCTGGAACAACTTAATTAAATTTTATTCATTAATCTCTCCACATCAAAGATATAGTGCTCGTTAATTAAAATTAATTTACTGATAAATTAATTAATTAACTTCTTTAATTCTGAGACTAGTACCACTCGACCTTTTTACTATACCGGACATAAGTCCACCTGCCAGGTTTAGTATAATAAATATTTCGAGCTCAACTCGGGAGCACCATCACCCCGAACGCACCGGTACATGGTTTCCTTTTGACAAACAGTAGCACACCAAGTAACTAAACACGTGTACCCAACCCACCGAGACTATTGGCCACATTTGACCTCACCCATTGGCAGATCAAAGTACACTATGTCTAATCCTCATGCCCACTCGAGTCTAGGGATTTAGAGATAGAATACAATGATCGATTTGTCTATTAAATCAGTACAAGACAAATCATTCCTAAAAGTCAAGTTCAATATGCCCCGGGCATATCTATATAATTTAATTAGTTTAGACAAACCAATTATCCGAATCACATAATAACCTAGACCGACAGTTTGTCTGAAACTGTCTCGGTTACGAATCTCATTTATATATTATGTCTTTCAACCAATGATGAGATCTACTGTGTCGCACCAGACACCTCATCATCTATTTACATAATATAAATGGACAATTAATGCACAACAAGATATGACTGAAACACGAATCGATATATTAATCTGGGAAACTGTCATACAAGCATAGCTTATGTATTCTACTCCAACAAAGAGGTCCATCTATGGACTTAAGTGAGTATCCAGATCTAGGAATATCAGGTTTGATGAGGTAATCCAGTCCTACAGATTTACTCAATATCCGGATGAGCACTGTGTGTACCGCAAATGTGATGAAAATGTGGTGGAGTTTCTTATACTTTACATAGATGATATTTTCCTTATTGGCGACAATAAGAAAGTGTTATCAGATGTAAAGACATGGTTGTCTAAGCAATTTGATATGAAAGACTAGGGAGAAGCGAGATATGGATCAAGATTATTCAAGATCATAGGAAACGTTCACTAACGTTTTCCCAAGCTTCATATATAGATAAAATTCTGGCTCATTTCAACATGCAAGACTCCAAGTAAGGTTTTCTACCTTTCAGACACGAAGTGTATCTATCTAAAGAACAGTCTCCTAAGACTGTTGGGAAATAGATACCATAAAGACAATTTCTTATACTTCGGCGGTAGGAAGTCTCATGTATGCAATGTTGTGCACGAGACCTGATATTTGATATGCCATCGATATGGTTAGTAGATATCATCGTGGTCCCGAAAAAACTTGTTGGGAGGCTGTAAAGTGCATCTTGAAGTATTTGCGCAGAACGAGAGACCAATTGCTGGTCTATCAAGCGCATGAGCTTGTGCCTAGGGGTTACACAGATTCTGATTTCCAAGGTGATAGGGACGAGAGTAATTCTTCCTCTGGTTTTTGTTTACTTTAGGAGGTGGAATCATATTTTGGCGGAGTGTCAAGTAGAAATGCGTGGCAGACTCTACCATGAAAGCTGAGTATGTTGCAGCCTCAGAAGCGACAAAGGAAGTAGTGTGGCTCAGAAACTTCTTAGTGGAATTAAATGTTCATGAGTTACCAAGGTCAATCACAGTGTACTGTGATAACAATAGTACAATAGCTAACTCAAGAGAACCACGAGCCCAAAAAGTGAGTAAGCACATAGAGCACAAGTACAACCTGATATGAGATATCATTAAGAAGGAAGATGTAGTCGTGACAAAGATAGCATCAGCAGATAACCTTACAGATCCATTCACGAAGACATTGACTGAGAAAGTCTTTGAGGCTCACGTGGAGGGCATGAGAATTAGATACTTAGTTGAGCCTTGACTGTTTTTTAGTTATTAGTATAGCTATAGATTAATGTAGTTTTATACTTAAAGCTTAGCTTAAGCATTAGTGGGAGATTGTTTGTTTTGAATACTAAAGCTCTGTTTGTATTAAAACTATTTCCAAATTTATATATCGATTAAATATTTCAGTTAAAATTGTCTTTATGTGTTACACATGTAATCCATTTATATTATGTGATTAGATGATGAGGTGTCTGGTGTGACACAGTAGATCTCATCATTGGTTAAAATCATAATCAATAAATTGAGCTCGTAACTGAGACAGTTTTGGATACATTGTCAGTTTAAGTTATTATATGATTCTGAAATTATTTTTTCTAGACTAGCTGAATCATATAGATGTGCCAGGGGCATATTGAGCATGACCAGTTTGGATTGAATTGTCTTATACTGATTTAATAGACTATTCGATCCTAGTATTCTATCTCTTAATCCCTAGACTTGAGCAGACATAAGGATTAGACATAGTGTACTTTAATCTAACAAAGAGTGAGGTCACTAGAGGCTAATAATCTCGGTATGTTGGGTACGCATGTTTAATTTATTACTGTGTTGTTACTTATCAAAAGGAAACCATGTACCGGTGTGTTCGGGGTGATGGTGTTCTCGAGATGAGCTCGTAATAGTATAAAGGTCGAGTGGTACTAATCTTAGATAAATAAGTTAATTAATTAATTTATCAGTAAATTAATAAATTAACGAGCACTATCTTTGTCATAGGGAGAATAAAAAATAATTAAATTAGTGTTCCGGATGCAATTCTGGTTTGAGTAGTGATTTCATAATTAATCCATTAGTGGTACGATTAATTATGTGTTAGGTTAATTGATAAAGAAAAATTAATTAATCCTAAGGGTCAATTAGTAAATTGACAAAGTGGACTTAATTAATTAATTATTTAATTAAGTCATGTAGTTCAATTAGAATTAAGAAATCCAAGATTTAGGAAATCTAATTGGATTTGGAAACTAATTAATCCTAAGCCCAACAAGAAGGCTTAACTCAAGGTCACTTAAGGTCTCTCTTGTAGCTCTATAAATAGACTAGGGATTAGTAATACAAGCACACAAGTCATAATTGACATAGCACTTTGAGAACTTAGAGAGAGAAACTCTGAGAGAAGTTATAGAGTGAGAAAGAACTCAAAAAGTAGAGTTCTTTCTCGGGGTGCGTGCAAACGACGGCGGCGGTGTGAGTTCACCGGCGGCGGCGACAACCTGAGGGCTGCTACTGCGACCGAAATTTTCTACGATCGATAGCGAGGTTTATGGCGGTCCGGACAGTAACGCAAGGTCTGAGCAGGCGGCACGAATTTCGAAGCTCAGTTTTTTGTGCGTTCCTGATCAACTGGTTCTGTAAAGGGTTGCCCACACTAAAGAAAATAGAACTAACCTGAGCTAAATAGAAAATCTCACTTTCGTGCAATGCATTCCAGAATCGGAGACTTTTGATTCAACTCAGACTAAAATTCATTTCCCTCGAACAGATCTAGTTTTATACTAGTTTGATCTATTAAAATGACACGCAAAAATCGAATTTTTAAATTAAAGCGGAAACCTTTAAAGATTATACCATTGAAGCGTGTACCTCGCAAATATAGAAAACCAGGTCTTGTGATGCGAATCCACTAATGAGTCCCAGAATAACTCCAAACGATCTCGAATCTAAGTGGGCAAATGTCCACGGGATTGCTAAAGCATAATATGAAGAAATCTAAAGGAACCTACTTCAAGAAAACTCAATCTACCCAAATATGAAATAGCCCGGAGGCCTGATCCTAATCTGAAAACACATACCGCCTAAATAAAAAATGTTGGGAAAAGTGTTTATCCCGTAGATCTAGACTTTTACGAACCTGTAGGAATGAGCCAAAGGATCAACACGACAAAAGAGACACAACCCACAAAAAAAAAAAAACAAACGGCGCCGAACAAAGAACTCGCAGGAAACTAAAAACCTGGCGGCTGGATTTGGAGCTCGGAGGATCAGTACAAATCTCGAGGGACTAGGGGCGATGATCTTTGGGATTTTCTAGGATCGATCGTGGGATGAGTTTCTTGAAGAAGAAGAATCAAAATCGACTTCGAGAGAAATCTAAGAAGATGAAGACTTCTCTCTAGATTTCTCCTTCTCTATCTAGAGTTGCCTCTCAAGGTTCCTTATGTCTTCTAAGTGCCTAACTTAAGCTATTTATAGGAGCTTCAAGGGGGACCTAGTGGGCTTTTGAGTTGAGCTTTAATGTTTGACTTTCGTTGACCCCTAAGTCTTCCCTAAGACTAATTAACTCCAATGAGCCTTTCAAATTAATTTCTTATTTCACTTCGTTAATTAAATTTAATCAAACCCTTAGGATTATTTCGAATAACCCACTTAGCCAATTAAATATTAATTAAACCTTTAGAATTAATTAATTCACTTTGTCGATTAGTCAAACGCATAATTAGTCGTACCACTAATGGACCAATTATGGAACTACCACTCAAAAATGAATTTACTTCGCACTCACTTTATTATTCTTCTATCTCCCCACATTAAAGATCTAGTGCTCGTTGATTCATCAATTTACTGACAAATTAATTCATCGACATCTTAGTATCCGAGATTAGTACCACTCGACTTTCTTATTATACCGGACGTAAAGCCCACTGGCCAGATTTAGTATAATAAACCTTATGAGCTCATCTCGATAGCACCATCAACTCGGCGAACTGGTACATGGATTCCTTCGACTAGCAATGGCACACAAAAAGCTAAACACCATATACCCAACTTACCGAGATTTAGGCCTCAATTGACCGCACCTTTTGGCAAATCAAAGCATACGATATCTAACTCTCATACCCGTCCCAATCTAGGGATTAAGAGATTAGAATACTAGGATCGAATTACTACGCCGATCAGTATAAGTTAATTCAATCCCGAACTGATCATGCTCAATATGCCCCGGGCACATCCGTATGATTTAATTAGTCTAGACAAACTAATTTCCAAATCACACGATAACCTATACGGATAGTATATTCAAACTATCTCAGCTATAAGTATCTGTTTATATATCAATACTTTAACCAATAACGAGAACTACTGTGCTTTTTTACACTTTGTTATCTAATTCTATGATATAATGAAACAAATTTAATACTGAAACAAAATCATATGTTTTTAATATTGAAAAGCTATTTGCTTGTATAAAAAACTAATACACACAATGTATGAATCTATCTCATAGTCATACAAGCGATTTACTTAAGGGACATGCTTCAAGGGGTCGATTTCTATCTTTTCGTTTTTACTAGTTATCGTAATATTGTGCGTGTTAACAAATTGAATAAAGTAAAACTAAGATCCTGTATAATGGTATTTCAAAAGGGTTTGAATAGTATTACACTAATGTCTGGGTTTGAATAAAGTTCCCGATTCTGGAATGCAATGCACAAAAGTGGAATTTTTATCGGACCCAGACGGATAATTCCTTCACATGATACTGCACAACATGTTATAAGTATTGCGTCTTTGCAGGAAGTATCTCGTCGTAGTGGGACGATTGTGAGATAGCCCGAGAGGTTCGTGTTCTTGGGAGAATCTACCAATTTTGTCCCTGGAGATAATATAGCCGATCCCGTGACCTACGATGAGTTGCTCCGAGATAAAGATGCATATTCTTGGCAGAAAGCAATTTTGACTGAGATGGGGTAATAGACTCTAAGCTTCTAGACTTGCCTGATGGTTTTCAACCAATTGGGTGCAAGTGGTTCTACAAACGCAAGGGAGGACCTGACGGGAAGGTGGAAACCTTTAAAGCAAGGCTTGTGGCGAAAGGGGTATACTTAGAAAGAGAGTATTGATTATGAGAAAACCTTTTCCCTGGTAGCTATGCTTAAGTTGATCTGGATTCTCTTAGCCATAGTTAATCATACGGATTATGAGATTTGGAAGATGGATGTCAAGACAGCTTTCCTTAACGGAAGTCTTGAGGAAATCATTTTTATGTAGCAACTAGAGAGATTCATTGCTAAAGGCCAAATGCATAAGGTTCGCAAGCTTAAAAGGTCTATTTACGGATTTAAACAACTATCCAAATCTTGGAATATTCAGTTTGATGAGGTTACTCTAGTAAGCCTTCTTCAAACCTGGGTTTATTAAGAGTCTAATTTATGATACCAATTTCTTTGTTCTAAATACTCGTCATCTTCTAAATCCTCTATTAATTGATCAAAATTTATGGTGGTTACTCTAGTAATAACATTAATATCACCCTACATCTGAGAGACTGTTGGTGACAAATGTGGAGAGTGATAAGAATTTATTTCGGGAAATGGATTTTTATGATAAACTTGAGTCTTTGTAAAATTTTTTGTGAAATCCTCAATACTTGACATTGATCTTCTATGAGGTTGGAAAGGAATATCGCATGAACTAGAAGTATTATATCTAAAAGAATTAAACATAACTAAAACTGTGTCATCTTCTTTTTCTATTATTTGTGATACTTCCCTACGTTCAATATTTCTACACGATTGCTGATTTTTTATCTGAAATTCGTCTGGTATTGTTATTTCATTCCATTTTAATCTTTTGGGAGTGTATTTTTTCGAATGTTCATCATCTATTTGTAATAAAACAGTTTCTTCTTTAACTGTTTTGTTAATTTTTCAAATTCATCTCCTTGTATGTGAATATATAAAATAAGAGAATTCAATATTAATGGATCTGTTAATGATACCGAGAAATTAGGAGCACAATTAAAAAATATTAGACCATTACAAATATTAGTATGAATTAATGCTAACAAAGAAGTCTTGTATTTTTTTACCTCTTATCTCTTAATGCTACATAAATGGGAGTATCTACGCCAATATGAACTAAAGGTTTTATTGCAATCTGAATTAATCCAAAATGAACAAATCTATATCCTTTATCCAAATAATTCCTTATGGAAATATTAGACAATAATGATGAAGAATGAAATTTTTCTTTGAATATTCAATGTTTCTTCATAAGTTTTAATACTGAAAGCAGTTTTAAAATCCAAAGATCCTATCTTATAGATTGTCTCTATATTCTCTTCTGGAATAGACCAATCATTAAAATTGCTATGTATTATTTCTTCTTTACTTTGAACAATCCTTTTAGTATTATTATTATTATTATTTAAGATTTTGCTTAGCATATTAGCCATAATATTGCACTAGAATATAAACATTATCAATGTAAAATAGAGGAATTAGTGGGAGACTTCACCGGGAACACTAACTCTACGTGGCTTACCAACGGACTTACGATCTAACAACCACTTAACCACGCACTATATTGACAAAGATAATGTTAATAAAATAATGAACTATAATGGCTCTGATACAAAGGTTTGAAGAAGGCTTAGTTGATGAAGGAAGATTATGATGAAATATAAACTAGAAGTTGGAGTTGCATATAGTTGAACACATAAATTGGGGTCTCGTGTAGGAAGATGAACAGAAAGATATAATCCTTAAGATTCTTCTTTATTATTTTTTAAAATACTGAAACAAGACTATTGTTTACAAAGAAAGGTTTTGGAGAACTTGAAGTAGTAGTCGAAAGAGTTCTGCCGATTTTCCTAGCTTACGCACGGTAGGACCTGGCGGGAAGGTGGAAACCTTTAAAGCAAGGCTTGTGGCGAAAGGGGTATACTCAGAAAGAGAGTATTGATTATGAGGAAACCTTTTCCCTGGTAGCTATGCTTAGGTTGATCTGGATTCTCTTAGCCATAGTTGATCATATGGATTATGAGATTTGGCAGATGGGTGTTAAGACAGCTCTCCTTAACGAAAGTCTTGAGGAAACCATTTTTATGCAACAACCAGAGAGATTCATTGCTAAAGGCCAAATGCATAAGGTTTGCAAGCTTAAAAGGTCTATTTACAGATTTAAACAAGCATCAAAATCTTGGAATATTCAGTTTGATGAGGTTACTCTAGTAAGCTTTCTTCAAACCTGGGTTTATTGAGAGTCTAATTTATGATACCAATTTCTTTGTTCTAAATACTTGTCATCTTCTAAATCCTCTATTAATTGATCAAAATTTATGGTGGTTACTCTAGTAATAACATTAATATCACCCTGCATCTGAGAGACTGTAGGTGACAAAGGTGGAGAGTGATAAGAATTTATTTCGGGAAATGGATTTTTATGATAAACTTGAGTCTTTGTAAAATTTTTTGTGAAATTCTCAATACTTGACATTGATCTTCTATGAGGTTGGAAAGGAATATCACATGAACTTGAAGTATTATATCTAAAAGAATTAAACTTAACTAAAACTGTGTCATCCTCTTCTTCTATTATTTGTGATACTTCCCTACGTTCAATATTTCTATACGGCTGCTAATTTTCGACCTGAAATTCATCTAGTATTGTTATTTCATTCCATTTTAATCTTTTGGGAGTATATGTTTTCGAATGTTCATCATCTATTTGTAATAAAGCAGTTTCTTCTTTAACTGTTGGATACATTTTAAATTTAGGATTCAACTGAATACTCATTAATTTATAATAAATCTATACAATACAACAAACTGTTTTGTTAATTTTTCAAATTCATCTCCTTGTATGTGAATATCTAAAATAAGAGAATTCAATATTAATGGATCTGTTAATAATACCAAGAAATTAGGAGCATAATTAAAAAATATTATACCATTACAAATATTAGTATGAATTAATGCTAACAAAGAAGTCTTGTATTTTTTTAACCTCTTGTCTCTTAATGCTACATAAATGGGAGTATCTACACCAATATAAACTAAAGCTTTTATTGCAATCTGAATTAATCCAAAATGAACAAATCTATATCCTTTATCCAAATAATTCATTATGAAAATATTAGACAATAATGATGAAGAATGAAATTTTTCTTGAATATTCAATGTTTCTTCGTGAGTTTTAATACTGAAAGTAGTTTTAAAATCCAAAGATCCTATCTTATAGATTGTCTCTATATTCTCTTCTGGAATACACCAATCATTAAAATTACTATGTATTATTTCTTCTTTACTTTGAACAATCCTTTTAGTATTATTATTATTATTATTATTATTATTATTATTATTATTTTGGATTTTTTTAGTATATTAGCCATAATATTGCACTAGAATATAAACATTATCAATGTAAAATAGAAGAATTAGTGGGAGACTTCACCGGGAACACCAACTCTATGTGGCTTACCAACGGACTTACGAACTAACAACCACTTAACCACGCACTATATTGACAAATATGAAGTTAATAAAATAATGAACTATAATGGCTCTGATACCAAAATAAACCCAGGTTTGAAGAAGGCTTACTTGATTGAAGGAAGATTATGATGAAATATAATCGAAAGTTGGAGTTGCATATAGTTGAACACATAAATTGGGGCCTCGTGTAGGAAGATGAACACCAAGATATAATCCTTAAGATTCTTCTTTATTATTTTTTAAAATACTAAAACAAGACTATTGTTTACAAAGAAAAGTTTTGGAGAACTTGAAGTAGTATTCGAAAGAGTTCTGCCGATTCTCCTAGCTTACGCAAGGTAGGACCTGACGGGAAGGTGGAAACCTTTAAAGCAAGGCTTGTGGCGAAGGGGTATACTCAGAAAGAGAGCATTGATTATGAGGAAACCTTTTCCCTGGTAGCTATGCTTAAGTTGATCTGGATTCTCTTAGCTATAGTTGATCATTTGGATTGTGAGATTTGGTAGATGGATGTCAAGAAAGCTTTCCTTAACGGAAGTCTTGAGAAAACCATTTTTATGCAGTAACCAGAGAGATTCATTGCTAAAGGCCAAATGCATAAGGTTTGCAAGCTTAAAAGGTCTATTTACAGATTTAAACAAGCATCAAAATCTTGGAATATTCAATTTGATGAGGTAATCCAGTCTTTTAGATGTACTCAATGTTCGGATGAGCAATACGTGTATCGCATATGTGATAGAAACGTGGTGGTGTTTCTTGTGCTTTACGTAGATGACCTTCTACTTATTGGCAATAATAAAAAAGTGTTACCAGATGTAAAGATGTGGTTATCTAAGCAGGTTGATATGAAGACTTGGGAGAGGCTGGACTTATCCTTGGGATCAAGATTATTCGAGATCGTAGGAAATGTTCACTGACTCTTTCCCACGCATCATACAAAGATACGATTCTGGCTCATTGTAACATGCAGAACTCAAAGAAAGGTTTTTTACCTTTCAAACATGGAGTGCATCTATCTAAGGAGCAGTCTCCAAAGACACTTGAGGAGATAGAAGCCATGAATACTGTTCCTTATACTTCAGCAGTAGGAAGTCTCATGCATGCGATATTATGCACAAGACCTGATATTTGCTTTGCAGTAGGCATAGTTAGCAGATATTAGAGTAATCCTGGTAAAGCTCATTGGGAAGCTGTTAAGCATATTCTCAACTACCTCGTCGGACGAGAGATCATGTTTTGGTCTATCAGGCGAGTGAGCTGGTACCCAGAATTTACACAGATTCAGATTTCCAATGCGATAAGGACAAGAATAAGTCTATCTCTGGTTTTGTGTTTACTTTGGGAGGTGGAGCCATAGTGTCGCAGAGTGTCAAACAGAAATGCGTGGTAGACTCTACCATAGAAGCTGAATAAGTTGCAGCCTCATACGCGGCAAAGGAAGCAGTATGGCTCAAAAACTTCTTAGTGGACTTAGATCTGAATCCTATTTTGTCAAAGTCTATCACGGTGTACTGTGATAATAATGGTGCAGTAGGCAACTCGAGGGAACCACGAGCCCACAAAGGGAGCAAACACATAGAGCGCAAGTATCACCTGATATGAGAAATTGTAAAGATAGGAGACGTGGTTGTGGCCAAGATAGCATCAGCAGAAAACATTGTAGATCCTTTCACAAAGATACTGATTGCGAAAGTCTTTGAGGCTCACGTGGAGGGCATGAGAGTTAGATACTTGGCTGAGCCTTAACTATTCTCTAGATGTCAGTATGACAGTAGAATAATGTATTGAACCAGTATTTTACTTTAAGAGTAGCTTTGAGTATTAGTAGGAGATTTTTAGTGTGAATACTGAAAACTTTCACTTGTATGAACACTTTTTCCCAGTTTATAGTGGTTGAAATTGATTTAGTTAAAATTGTTCGTGTTTTCACATAAAGTCCCTTTATATAATATGACTAGATGATGAAGTGTTTGATATGACATAGAGGATCTTATAATTGGTTAAATTTATGATATATAAATATGCTCATGACTGAGAGAGTTTGGACATACTGTTGGTTTATGTTACTGTATGTTTATGGAATCAGTTTATCTTGACTGATAGAATCATACGGATATGCGCAGTGCATCTTGAGCAGGACCGTTTAAGGATTGAATTAACTTGTACTGATCCTTCGTAGTTAATTCAAACCTGGTATTCAGTCTCTTAATCCCTAGACGAGGACGGGCACGAGTATTGAGTATAGTGTATTTTAATCTGCCAAAGAGTGCAATCACTTGAGGCCTATATACTCGGTAGGTTGGGTGTGCATGTTTAGTTGCTTGGTGTGATGTTGTTAGTCGAAAGGAAACTGTTTACCAGTGTGCCGGGGTGATGGTGCCCTCGAGATGAGCTCAAAAGGTTTATTATACTAAACCCGACTGGTGGACGTAAAGTCCGGTATAGTAATAAGGTCAAATGGTACTAATCTCGAATATAAAGAAGTTGATTAAATTAATTTATCAGTAAATTAATAAATTGACGAGCATTATATCTTTGACGCGGGAAGATAATGAAATACTTAATTAAGTGGAACCGGAAACATTTTTCGGTTTGAGCGGTAATTCCATAATTAATCCGTTAGTGGTACAATTAATTATGCATTGGGTTAATTGCAAAGTGGATTCAATTATTTAATTAATTAATCCTTGGGTCAATTGGTTATTAATCAGTTCTGGTTTATGATTGGATATAATAAAACCCAAACCCAACAGGAAGGCCTAACTCAATCCCACTTGATGTCTCTCTTGTAGCCCTATATATATGACACAATAATCAGCCCCAGGACAGACACAGAACTCAGACAACTCATTATTGACAGAATACACAAAATCTAGAGAGAGAAAAAATGAGTGAGTTTCTCAGCACAGAACTCAGAGGCGCACGAACTCCGAGGCTTCCCGATGATCAGCAGCGGGAGGCTTCTCGGCAATCGGTAGCGGCAGATGTCCTTGGCTTTGGGCGATGGCGGCGTTCCGGCAATCGGTGGTGGGCGGTGCAATTTTTCAGTGGGTGGCGGCGCGTGGTTTTCACGGCGACAACGCGAGATTTCGAATGGGGCGGCGGCTCAGTTTTTTGAAGGGAATTTTGTGAAGGTTTTTTGTTGGGTCTGATTTAGAAACGTTAGGTAGATCGTTGCCCACACAACGTCCGAATGGGTCTTTGGGAATACAAGAGAATTCTCAAGTTCAAGCTTCAAAGGTCAATTCTAAACTTCCGCATTTATTTTAGATATTGTATTTGTTCGCATGTCAAATCGAACAAGGTAATCCAAGATCATGTGCCATGCTTTCTGAGAGAAAATTTAAAATTGGATGGCACGAACAAAAATCTTTCAAATATCATGATACAAATCATTTTGAAGAAAAAATTAGGTTTAACTAGCGATCAAATGAGTTAATCCGTTATCTTCTAAATTTTTTCGTAAAAAAGGACTAAAATGCTAATAAAAAAATATTAAGGGACCAATAGTGCAGTCGTACTATTATTTAGGACCAAAAGCGCAACTACCTCTATTGAGAGGGACTAAAAAAACAATTTGGCCTTATCCAAAACCTACTTTTGGTTTTTATCCCTATGTTTCCCAACATATAACAAAGAATCCCAAATGAAAGGTTGCGGAAAATCAGAGTCCTTGCCCTAAATGTCCATTGTTTCTCCTTTTAACTGATTTTGTCATGCCTTTCTCCAATGACACATTGAAATATAGCCTTAGTATTATGATACAATCCATTTTATATATATATTTACATGTTTTTCGCCTAGTTATTAGCTGCCTATGGACATAATTATAATTTGTTTGTATGGTAAAAATACTAGTTACGGCTCTACTTGTGTTGATTGCAGGTTAAATATGCAATGAATGAAGATTATAGAAAACCACATTTTGGACATAGAATTTGGAGCAGAACTGAGGATTCTCAAGCTAGAATGAA
Organism: Knoxia roxburghii; assembly: GCA_030378225.1. NCBI lineage: Eukaryota > Viridiplantae > Streptophyta > Magnoliopsida > Gentianales > Rubiaceae > Knoxia > Knoxia roxburghii. The sequence goes on along the minus strand of CM059415.1, from coordinate 41,148,231 downwards.
AGACACAGCCAATAGGCGACGACGTCACATGAGCGTGAAGTCTATCAAAAGCCAGGGTTTGGCGATCGTGAGCTAAAAACGTCCAGTTCATGATACTGTTCATCCAGACAGAGTGGAGTAACACTGAAGTGAAACAGCAGGAGTTTAAGAGGACATCATGGTCTTTTGACGACAGCGTCCCAAGATGGTCCAGACGTAACTATCACCAAACGCCAGCGTCAGGAGAACATGAGAAGATGAGGATCAGGAACTGTAGCGTCTAGTGAAGCTAAGTCCAACCCTTTAGTGTACGGTGACTGAGACAAAACACTTCCATGTGACAATCAGCTGAAGCCACCGTCAGCTGAGTATCCGACCACCATCACAGGCATGGGCAGCGAGCAGAAACCAGAAGGACGGTCAGTACGCCGGCTCCAGCTATAGGCAGGACTACAGGAGACAAGAAGTACAACATTACAGCTAATGGTCCCTGCCCGATGAGACACGAACTACACCGGCGTAGGAATCAAGCGATTGAACTATATCGGAACAGTGTTGCAGGCTACTTTAACCATTTCTGAACTATGCAGAGATGTTTTTATGGCTGGATATCTGTGTTTTCCCCCTGGAAGATGCCAAGAAGCCAGCTTGCAATTCTTAGCCACCAAGCAATCCAAAAATTCCCATTTTAGCCGTCCAGCATTTCCTGCACTAGATTTCCTTCTATAAATAGCAGTAGTTAACTCCAAACTCAACAACAAGAGACAGTAGGGAGTAAGAAGTAGTAGTTGAGTTCGGAGTTTTTCCCTTGTAACTTGTTACTTGGGTTGTTTTATCCGAAACTCTTTTATTTTTCTCGTTATTCTTGTTCTTTCTTACATATGAGTGTTGATTTAGAACCGATGATGTTCTAAGTTCTTTACATGAATTTTTACTCCTCTAATGAGGTAGAGGCAAGGTGAAAGCATCATTTACAAATATGCATTAAAGCGGGTTTGATAGCGCTGAACTACACGCTTAAGTCTCTCTGCCGGCAGATGAGTGGAATAAGCTGCTATCGGAACCTGCTGAGCACTCCATTGTAATTGAACTTTCACTAAGTCTGTTTACAGTGAGCGTTGTAGCATAGGTTCTCAGTTAAACTAACAGTGTGAGAAGGGAGTGATGTGACGATGCCACGGAAGTCCGAATCATGACAGTGTCATACAATTTAAGGGGCTGTGATGGCTCAGATTGGAATTCTTGTTGGGAAATTAATTGATATCACTATAGATGTAATATCCCCACCAATTCCAAGTAAGTCTTCTAAAAGATTTAGTATTTTTATTGAGGAATTAATTATTTGGAATAGTGCATAAGTAAGATACGGAGGGTTCAATAGGATTAAAAAGGAAAAAAAATTAGAAGATTAGGAAATAAATTAAGTTGGAGGGAACAAGGGAGTTGAAGAATAAATTATAAGAGAAGGGTTTAGAGTTGAGACTGGTGCCAAGGACTATGCCTTACCATGTGGAACGCACTATACCTCTTTTCTTGCAATGGAAAATCCGCCTTTACCTTTCATTTTTAATCGGTTAAGGGAGGCTTATATTTTCTTAGTTTTCATCGACCCTCAACGACTATCTCACTCTCTTTTCATCTTCCAGTTCATGAGATTTCTGTAGGCGATTTTTAGGAACTTTTCTCTTCTCTTAATACGTTTGAGGGAGTTGTTCAGTAGACAGATTTTATCCTTTGATATATACCTCACATGACCTACAAAGTTCTGCACTAACCAAAAAAAAAAATAAAATAAAAAAGGAATTCTAATAGCCAATTCGTTAGGAGGTTGAGGGTTGGTTGGAGGAGCGGTTCCAGGGAGCTACAAAGAAACTGAGAGGTGCCGCCGCAGTAGTTGTTGGGAGGTAATTATTAAATTTATGTTGGTAGAGAGTTTAAATTAAGTTCCAATTAAGGTTTGGGAAAAATTAGGTATTAAGCAGTCTTGTTTAGGAAATGGAATTAGAGGTAATAGTTTAGAATGAGGAACAGAGGAGTGTTGGGTAAAGCCAGCATCAGTCCAGAGGGGTTGGAATCTATTAGAGCTTAGCTAACTCCAACAGGAACTTTCCCCTATCGACTTTGATTTGGTTAACGGCATTAATAGGAAAAGGGTGGGGGAAAATGAGCCATGTAGAAAATAGGTTCATATGCATATTATATAAATATAGATAGTAGTTATCAATTCTGGGCTGAGAAGAAACTGTTAATTTGTTATAGATTCAGCCCGTGCGTTGGAGACCGACAGTGACATATTTCCTGAATTAGGATCGTTTTAACAGAAGGTTTGGTGACGGTGAGTTTAGATTCCATTATTTGTTGTTTAATTCTGAGTTGTGTGTACTGGCAAATTCTTATACTCATGACAAGGAAATTGAACCTGGAAACATGCAGTAGTTTTATACTTGTAATATGTTCTTAAAATGCATAGGAATTCATAGCCTTGCCGGCACTTAGAGGGTATGAATTTCTGTATTTTCCTACTTTGTTGGTGCTGTCTCGGGTTGTGTAAATGTTTGACAGTTATATTTTTTTGTTTATGGTTACTGTTCAGTTTGAGTAAGTAACTTACTGTTGTACTGCTTGGTTATTGGAACTGTTTTGGTTGAGTAAATGGTGGACTGGTCTGTTTAGCTTGTTTGGTGCATTTTGTGGACTTTTCTAAAATTGCTGGTTATTGAATGTTAAAGTCCATTTTTGCTTGTACGTAAACTGTTAGGGTCCCCCCTCCCGTTTAGATCCTCCCTTTCGCCAGTGGGCTGGACTGGGACTGGGATCAAAGGTCTAGTGGTGATTTTGCTAGGTAAGACAGTCCCAGGATGTCTGGTTGGACGAAGGTATGGACGTAGAAACTGGTAAAGGTGATTTGCTCGCTCGCTTGAAATAATTACTGGACAAACTGATCATTGAGATCAGCCAGACCTATTTGCTTGCTGGATTCTATGTTGGTTATATTTTCTGAATGTTTATGCTAAATGAACATACCTGACTAGTTTTATGCTCGATGGTTGGTTACAGTTGTATGAGTTAACCTTGCTGTAAATGTTATAGTGAGTTTTGTGAAGTCAAGTGTGTATATGGAATTACTCACTAAGTATGTGTTTAGCATGCTTATTTTTTTGTCTAATGTTTCCATGAATAACTGATGAGGCAACTTTGGAAGTGTTTTGGGTGGACTTGGATTAAAATTGGCTCTGTTTTAAAGTATTCTGCTGGTTGTTTAGTATAATTTCATCTATTAGAAGTTAGTTTGGATTATGTAAAAGACGATGTAGTAGTATTCGGTGAAGTATTTAGGAACTTTTGTGTACTGTTCTGATTTGGAATTAAGAAACTAAACTGAAGCTACGTTACATTAATGTATTTAAGATGGGTTATGATGTTTTAACCTTGATTTACCTTATTATGTCGTGTGAACACAAAGCATAGTTAGAACTGGAATGCTTAACTACTTTAGAAGGGTTTTCGGGAGAGATCCTAAATTGAGGATATTACAATAGAAACCAATGATCATGTGTTATCCTGAGTCTAGCAGAGTTGGAATGCTTGTAGGGAAATCTTAATTGACAATACCTCTGCAACCACTTACTCTCTTAAACTCACGAGTCTAGCAGAATATGTATACTTTTTAGGGAAATCTTAATTGACAATACCTCAGTAACCATTTATTCTGTAAAGCTCTCGAATGACCAAAAGTCGGAATGCTTGTAGGGAAATCTTAATTGGTGATACCTTAGCAACTATTTACTCTGTTCATTCAAGTCCTGGTATGATATATGTGTGATAAAGAGGTCCAATCCCCTTGTTAAGCGGACTGGTTGGATTGGTGTTAGGCCTTACACAAGAGCGACCGGGGATTACATGGTTGATTGGCAGAGCGATCGTGGAGTACGTGACACGGGTGTTGTTCGAGTTGAGTCAGAACTGTGCTCTGCAGCACACTCCTTCTTGTTAGGAAGCTGAACCCATTTTGTCACCTGCAAGCTGTAATTAGAGCACCTATCCTTAACGGGGAGTAGAAATCCCAACTCTCATCCTCAGTTACTCTGTTCTTTTCCTTTTTTTATCTCACTGTTAATATTCTATCTTTTGAACTACTTACCTTACTGTTGTGGTACCTGTTCTATTTACTGCATTTTTCTATCTTGGCCATAGAATTCTACCCTCCATCCCCTGTGGATCAACCCGTATACTACCTTAATCAGTGGTATTCGATTTATAAATTGTTAATTCTGAGCGGTACGCGACATTAAATCTGTTGCATCATAATACTATATAACGATTAGAGGGGCACGTATTTTTTACATTTTTAAAAAATCTTTTACTATGGTAGGGATCTAATACTATACTTTATAGAAGGAGCATAACGGCCAAGGAGCATAACGGCCACAAGGAGCATAACCTACCAAAGTATATTAATTGCTGGCAAACAGATGCAGCTATGGATTTTGGCAAATTATATCTTACTCCTGGTTTACTCCTAGGAGTATCAAACAGCCCCTCACTTTTACTCTCTCTCTTACACACATACACACACACTCTTTCTTTCATCCTCTCTCTCTCTATTCCAATTATACACAAAAGGGTTAGAGAAGAAATTTGAGAAGCCATGGGATGGTTCCTCTGCACAGGGAAAGGGAAATCCAAGAAGAAAGATAGGTCCCAAAGAACCGATCAGTCTCCCTTCCTCGCCACAAGCCGTCGCAGATTCCGCTCCCTCTGGTCTCTTCTCGGCATACCGCCATTTTGAACGAAATCTCCTTTGCCTAGAGATTAAAACCCAGGCCACCGCCACCTTTTATCCGCCGTGATTCTCATCTTCCCGGCCACGAGTTTGTACGATTTCACCACCAACGGCTTTTCTCCGCTCAGATCTATACAATCCGACCATTTCTCCTTCGTCTGGTCGGTCGATTTTGCCAGAACCGGGTACGCCGCCGCCGTCCTGCGCCGCTCGCCACCGTGGTGGGGCACGACCAGAGATTATGAATGGATAAATGTGTAAAACAGAAAAGAAGGCTATATTTGGGTTTATGTTGAATTTTTGTCTCTGTTGTTGTGGCTGTCTTTCGATCTGATTGACGAATGGTTTTCAAAAAATAAGATTGTAGCTAATTCATTGTTGTTGGGACGAGTTGATGATGGGCTAAGCATTAGCGAGATTGCTGGTTATCAGTCTTTGGATGGAATGATGGAACTAAAAGTGGTAGATAATGTTCATCTCCCCTGTCTTGATGGGCTTCATTATGTAAACTCGAATGTGTACTTATGTAAACTTGAATTGATAGCTTATGTAAACTCGAATGTGTACTTATGTAAACTCGTTATGTAAACTGAGGGTTCTGAGCTACTTATGTAAACTGAGGGCTCTGAACTACTTATGTAAACTGAGGGCTCTGAACTACTTATGTAAACTGAGGGTTATGAACTATTTATGTAAACTGAGGTTCTGAACTACTTATGTAAACTGAGGGTGCTGAGCTACTTATGTAAACTGAGGGTTCTGAACTACTTATGTAAACTGAGGGTTCTGAACTACTTATGTAAACTGAGGTTCTAAACTACTTATGTAAACTGAGGGTGCTGAACTACTTGTGTAAATTGAGGGTTCTGAACTACTTATGTAAACTGAGGGTGCTGAACTACTTATGTAAACTGAGGGTTCTGAACTACTTATGTAAACTGAGGGTGCTGAACTATTTATGTAAACTGAGCGTGCTGATGATTTTATTCAATTTCTAGACGAACTTATATATATGAAAAGGACGGAATTAATTAAGCTTTTAATTAAAGTCATCACACTTCAAATTTTACATTTATATCAATGCTAGCCACAACTGAATTTGGCCGAGGGAAAAATTACGTGTTTTTATTTAGAGTTTAGTGATCGAAATGAAGTGTTATAGCGTATTATTATGATTTTCTTTCAAAATGGCCATGATATTCATGTGTGAAGCTTTTTTTTTCTTTTTATTTTGTGGAATGATTTACATTAGTATGTTCATTAAAAGGTAATATCACGTATGTGTTAAAAAAAATAATTTCATTAAATATTACTATTTATGTCAAATAGAAAACATTATGCATGAAAAGTATAGAATTGTTTTGAATATACGAGAAAATTGGTGAAGTTACCTTCACGAGTGATGAGCTTTTATTTTGTATCTTAAGTTACAAAAATTGGTTCATTACCTAGTTGGACCGAGGTATGGCAAAAAACTCTTGGGAGGGTCTAGACAAGGGCTTGTTTAGACTCGAATGAGCAAACTTTTGACACAAACATTTTCCAGTAAATGCATCCCACTTGTAAGTAAACTTGGAGGACTAAAATTTATAGTTTTTAATTCATCAATGCAAACCACATCATCTACTTAATTTTAAGAGATGATTTCACTATGAAATTATATGTTATTCATGGAATATACCCCAACCCAAGCCGTTCAATAATCTGCTTAGCTTTTCTTTGAATATACAACAATTGGACTTCTGACACTATGGAAGCCGTCAAACCACTCAAGTGAAGCAGATGCCACAAAACCTTCCCCAAACTTCTCATGACTTTCAACACTCACCTTAAATGACTTCGTTGTGTCGGATGATTTGAAAGATAGAAAGTTTGGCTTCACTGTAACATTCAACTTGGGATTCTTAGTGCTGATTATGGCCTTATAAATTGAGTTAGGGGGACCAACATTCTTAACAGTTCTTGAAAATGTTACACTAAAACTCTTGCCTTTCTCAACCTTAGTAGACATTGTTGGGTAGTTAAGATCTTGCGATTTGACAGGAGCTACTCCTTTGCAGGTGGTGTTATCTCCAATCACTTCCGAGATATTCAACCCACAAATCCAACCGATTAGATCTGTTTTCAGTGTCTCATACACAAGTCCTGGCTGTACCGCTTTTGTTGGATTCAGATGCCCTGCTCCGTATCCAAATTCTGCATTTACGTTTGTGACATTTGTAGCATTCATCTCCCAAGCTGGTGCATATAAGAGACAATAAACTTACCAGTCAAGAAGCAGCAAAAAACGCAAGAATCCTCATGATATAAACAAGTGTTGTATATGTATCTACCGGTAGTCATTAGAGCAGATTTGATTGCGGAAGGAGACCATTTGGGATGGAATGATTTTACATAAGCAGCTGCACCAGTTACATGAGGGCAAGACATTGATGTTCCTGATAGTATATTGTAGTTCACAGATCTATTATCAAATCTGGGATTGTGTGTTGGGGGAACAACAGGAGGGTAAGCCGCCAAGATAGTAACCCCTGGTGCCGTGATATCTGGCTGCAGTTTTGCCAATATAATAAATTACATGACATGTTAGTACTAAATACGGGGAAATAGTTTTGAAAACTTGAACAGAATTGTACATATGTATAGATTTTTCTAGCACCTTGAGAATGTCAGGAAAAATAAAATTAGGCCCTTTGGAGGAGAAAAGAGCAACTTCGGGTGCATTAACATCTTCAGTAGAGTCACTTACCAAAAGGTTCCCTGTAGGCATTCTGTAAATCAAGATGAAATTAATGGGAAATGAATGTGAAGAACAAGTGAAACTAAAAGCTGGATAAAAATAGTGAATATACATCCAATTGTTAAGTCAAATACTCCCATGAAAACTACTTGGGAGTAAGATGTATACTTACTTGGAATACTCGACATATTCAACCACCTGTCGGAAGTCTGCCGGACTGAGAGGTGAGGCAGGAAAAATAGAGACTTCATAGTTTGGCAGGTTATCATCAACTAAAATGACTCCAACGGAACCGGTTGAATTAATTTTTTCAAAAGTTTCCTCGCTGGTGTCATTGGTGTTACAGAGTAGGATTTTTCCCTTCACCCGACTTTGGTCCAGACAGTGAATATTACACCTTTTGCAACAATGAAGATACAAAAATGAAATGCTTAAATATTTTTCATTGACAAGCCAGAATTAATACATAAATGGCTAGATAGATTTTTAAAGACTTACGTTGCAGAATGTTTATCACAATTCTTCTTTGAAGCATTCCTCGCATCTATAAGAGGATAATGCGTCTTATTCAAGTTAAAAGTATTAATAGCATCACCCTGTCGTAGAAGAATGGAGAATGAAGAATGAAGAATCCATCAGAGTGATTAAAGTGTAAACTATACCATTTATGTTCACAAAATTCATTGCAAAATTGGTTTTGAGGGAAATTAAGTAACACATACATTTAGTATCTTTCCATTTCCAAGGGCAACTTTGGCGACGAATTTGCGAGGTATTGTGGTGGCAGCAACTGTGAATACCCATGGTGCAGTACTAGAAACGGTTCCATAATCATAACCATTTCCGGCAGATTGGACAGTGAGAATACCTTTTTCCCAAGCATGAAATGAACCGATGGCTATGGAATCCCTTTTTATATCAATTGGAATGGATGATCCAAGAGAAACTGAAAGTATATCTACGCCATCGGCAATGGCATCATCAAAAGCAGCCAGTATATTATGCGTTGAGCAAAAAATAAAGCAAACTTGGTACGCAGCAATCCTTGCTGAGGGAACAGCGCCTCGAGCAGTACCTTCCCCAACTCTATTAAAACTAGCATTTTTAACATCATTTCCGGCTGCTATAGAGGCCGTATGAGTTCCATGACCGACCACATCTCTAGTTGAATTTCCGATATAAGTACGTGCACCGATGATTTTTCTGCATCATAATCAAGCATAAACTAAAAAATGAATTCAACAAAATTCGATTTCAACACATACTACTTCTTTTGATTAAAATAACATATAAGACTATTATGTTCTAATTGGTGTAATATTATTAAAAAAAAAAAAGAAATGGAATGAACAACGTTGTTGTGATGCATGCATAATTAAGGAAATGCAACAGAGAAGATTTAGTAAATTACTTGTTGCATGCGAAATTCTCGCCACCTTCACAAACCCCCTTCCATTTCTTAGGCACAGGACCAAGACCATGATCATTGAAACTGTCTGACTCCGGCCATATCCCGGAGTCGAGGACTCCTATGATGACGTCCCTTTCTAATGTGAGGTTTCTAGGGACATCGTGATGGAATTTCATGAAGTCCCATGATGCTGTGGTATGAAGTTGGAGGGTTTGACTTGGAAAAATCAGTTTCACATCTTCACGCCCTGCATATAATTACTTACTAGTAAATTTATACAGTGACATTAATCCTTAAAATGGAGGTAATAAATCATATTTAATGATGAGATTATCTAAATCTCATACCAGCGATGATTTGTTGCTCTTTGTCAGTGAGATAAGCAGCAAATCCATTAAAACTTCTTTTGTAACTCTTAATTAAGGATTTCTCCACAAACCTTAATTTCATCAAAAATTAAATAAAAGATTAGAGAAATAAAACGCATAATTACAAACAAAAATGTAAAGCCTTTCAATTTTTAGACTAATCAAAATATGTGCAGCCATAGCCTGTATTTTGAAACATAATTTTTGTATATACATATATACCTGTTGTCTACTCCTTGTCGAAGAATATGGAGATGGTGCTTTGAAGGTGAATATTCTTGAATTTTTGGAAGAGATCCCATATACACTATATAAATCTGATATTTAATAATTCAAAAAAAAAAAAAGGTATGTTAAATAAATCAACAAAAATTAATGAATTTGGAAAAAATGTTCTTGTAAAAAATTGAGGGAGATATGGATTTTGGCTTGCCTTTCTTTCTTCGTTGATGTTAGTAGAGGAAGCTCCATTTGAACCAATGGAGAAGATGAGAAAAATGTAGTAGAAAATTCCAAGGACAACTACTGCAGGTCTACCCATTCTTCAATCTTAATTATTGATGATTTGGTTTCTCAATTACTTAATTTTCCGAAGGCTCAATCAGATATTACATATATATATAAACTCCTAAACTTCAATATGGTACTTTGATTATCAAAATTAATAAGGGATAATAAATAAGGGTGAAATCGTAAAAAAAAGTGTTATTTAATGATACCCATTGATATTATTTTTATTTATATATAATGATTAACATTAATTCTTATTTTATTGGAGGTAATCAATTTTAATTAACATTATTCCCATTTGACAACATGCAATTCAATGAATCAGGGACAACAATATCCACACCCTCATAAATCCATATAAATGATGTTTCTATGGATTATTTCTTAATTATCGTATATTAACTTTGTAATAATCAGTGGTTAGAGCGTATCAATGTTTGTATTAATTAGTGGCGTTTGGAACGTATTGTTGATTGTATATTTTAGAATGAGAAACGGGATAACTTAGAGTTAAGTGGGATTTTAGGTTAGTTTTGGCACTACACATTATACCTTATTCTTATTTTTTTATAAACTTTAATAAAAGGATATCAAATCTCACCGGTTCACCTTACCCGTTAAGGCTTGTGGAACTGCTTGACAAAAAAAAAAAAAAAAAAAAAGTCTTATTTATTAAATTAACATAATACAATAAACAAAACTATTTGAGACAAAAATAATGGAAAAAATAAATAAAAATGATTAATTTGGCTAACCACTATATTTTGGAAAAAATAAAAATGGAACGACAATTAAACGTCGCGGAAGAGAGATGGAAGGGTGGTTTGGCAATGAATTTGGCGCTAAAAATAAATGGTAAAAGTTATGCTCCCACAATACGGTATTAACGCATATTACCATAATTTTCTTCGGAAAATGCCTATATTTATAAGATTAATTTTTTTTTGAAAAGATGAATTATGCAGTAGTGTATACCACCAAATGTATTACGTATAATCTAAATATTCAAATATTTAAATAGTCTAAATGATTAGAAATGTCCATAATTTTTCAATAAAAATAGTTTATTTTTAAAACGATTCTCAACTCATAAAAATACTTAAATTACTATATCTCTTACATTAATACATGTGTATTATCTATTTTGAAATAATATTACTATTTATTAAATTAAAATAATATCATAATAGAATTATTGTTAGAATCCAGTTTATTTTTAAAACGATTCTCAACTCATAAAAATACTTAAATTACTATATCTCTTACATTAATATATGTGTATTATCTATTTTGAAATAATATTACTATTTATTAAATTAAAATAATATCATAATAGAATTATTGTTAGAATCCAAATAGATAAGTTGTTTTGGTCTATTTTATACCTACCAATTTTTATATTGTCTATTTATTTTCTTTAAAAAATAATAAAAAGTTTCACAAACCCCAATAGACAAAGTAGACCGGCGGGATTGATTACACTTTTATTAAAACTTAATTATAATAATAAAATGTATAATAGACAGTGTCTGCCCTGTATCTGAACTGCTAAACCATTCCTTCCGTCATACAACTATACAGCCGTCATACAACTTCGAATAGCTACTATCTATTACAATTAATAACTACCCATCTTGGAATCAATTGCAACCCTGGAACTCCTTGCTCGTCAAGAGAAAGTAGCCCCATTAAACGTATTGGCACTTCTTCAAATCGGTCGTAACTAGCAATTATACCCTTTTGTCCCATATTAGCCAAAAAAATCAGCAGCAGAATTACCTTGACAAAGGATGTGACCAACTGAAGCTTCCAACTCCCCCACAGTCCGAACAATTTTAGTAAGGGCCAAGATTTGGCGTCAATCCATAACAAGCTCTCCTTTTATCATTCTTACCACCATAAGATTATCAGATAGAATCTGCAGCCCGTGTAAATTTAACCCCCTACAGTATCGAATTCCCCAGAAAATAGCCTCTATTTCTACAGCTAAAACAGAGTCATTAGCCAAAGATCCGGATGCAGCATGAATAAGCCTCCCACTTTGAAAACGAAAGGGCAAAGCCCCATCCACCTCTATTATTCCCATCAAAAGCCCCATCTGAATTTAATATCCAAGTTGCTCAGATATTTTGCTTCCAATCAACAACCCTCACATACGATATACGGGGAACAGAAAGTCGAATTTGAAATAGGTTACAGCATAAGTCGCTCTCCCTTTTGTGCACAGCTTGAGGCCGGAAAGCAAATAAAGAAGTCTTTCCAAGAGATCTATTTATTTTCTTATGTTCCCCACATTTTTTTTTTTTCATTTTCTCCATTTCCCTTATTTACGCGGGTGTACAGTGATTGCTCATTTTGCCCATTTACTTCTTGTAGGTTTAGAAATTAATTCAATCTTTTTTTCTCAAACAATCTCCAAGCCCCAGCGGACAAGGCAGACTGATGAGATTGATTACCCTATTATTAAGTATGAATAATAATAAAAATGAATAGGTACAAAGGGCAATACTAAGACCTACCCCAACCCGTGATAATGAAAAACAAGGGAGCAGATACATTAATGAAAAACAAACAAAGAAACCTAATTAGCATACTGTGGAAAGGTATGAAGACCAGGAATGCCTTGAGCATCCAGCGCAATAAGACCTCGCAGTTGGGTGGGAAGTTCTGTCAGAAAATCATACGCACAACACAGTCATTTCATCCCCAATGAAGCTAAATAGTCCGCCGGAGCATTACCCTGTCGAAGAATGTGAACGAATGAGCTATTAAGTTGACTAAGAATTGCCATAACTTCCCTCAACTCTGCTAGGTGGCGCCAAAGAGTATATTCGAGGACGAATCCTTTGAAGAAAGAGAGATGAAACATTAAGGATACATGAGATCCAAGAGACAAGAAGATGACCAAGCCAGAATAATAAGTTTCTCCACTGTTCATCGAGCTCTTTTTAAGCTATGCTTTAAAGAGTAGTTTGTTTGTCTCTTGTTTGAATTGTAAGGCCACATAGGATAGAATTTTTGGCCAAAGTGTCTTTAATTTCTTTGAGTCTTTAGACATTTGAAAGGGATTTTAAATCCACTTGGATTATTTTTACCTTCAAGAGGCACAATGTTAGGATTACTATTGGACTGTAAGTTTAAGGCCCAAATGAGGCAGGTTAAACTGAATAAAACCCATTAGTAAACTAGCGTCCTTCTATTTTTAATAATTGACTATCCTTATAAGATAATTGTTAGAAGGATCAAAGTCAACTAGTGTTCACACTAGATAGGACTAGTGATAGCACTAGAGTAGAGTTAGAAACCTTCTCTAGTTTTAACTTCAACTAAGATTCAAACTCTAGTGAGAGAATGCACTGTAAACCCTAGGAGTAACCCTAGTGACAGGCCAACCCTACCCCTATTTCTATAAATAGAGGAGCTTGTTGATGCAAACAGATTTAGTGTCATGTACCGCTCAGAATTAATAATTTATAAACCTCACACCACAAATTAACATAGTATAAGGGTCGATCCACAGGTAATGGAGGGTAGAATCCAGCTGACAAGTTAGAAATCCCAGTAAAAATGAACAAGTATAAAAGCAGTAAAGTAAAAGCAGTTGGTGAGGTATATAATAAGGAAGAAAAGAGAAAATATAAAGAACAGAGAAACAGAGGATGAGAGTTTGGATTTTCACTTCCCTGTAAGAATAGAGGCTCTGGTTATGATTTACAGTTAACAAGAAAACATAAAACTCCCTAACAGCTAGGATTGGAAATGAACTGTAGAGCACCCAGATCTGGCTCAACTCGAGTAACACCTGTGTCACTTACTCCATGATCACCCTACCATTCGACCATGTAGTCCCTGTTTACTCTTGTGTACGGCCTAGCATGAGTCCTACCACTAGGGGACTGAACCTCTTCACCATAACATGCATCGTACCAGGACTTGACTGTAACAGAGTTTTTGATTGCTAAGGTATTATCAATTAAGATTTTCTTACAAGCATTCTAACTCTGTTCATTCGTGAGTTTCACAGAATAGTTGGTTTCTAAGGTATTATAAATTAATATTTCCATAAAAGCATTCCTATTCTGCTGAACTTTGGGAGTCGCAGGATCTTTGGTTGTTAAGGTATTATCAATTAAGATTTCCCTACAAGCTTTCCAATCCTACTTCCCCACAGCCCTTTAAATTGTAGGACACTGCTATGATTTAGAATTCTGTGCATCCACACTCCACTCCCTACTCACACTGTTAGTTAAACTAGAGAACCTAAACTAAAACACTCCCCATAATCAGAATCAGTGAAAGCTCTGATACAAGATAGTGCTCAGAAGATTTCATAGCAGTCTAGTCCACTTATCAATCGGTAGAGATACACATGCATACAGTTCGTCACTAGCAAATCCGCTTTAGTGCACATCTTGTAAATGAGCCTTTCACCTTGACTCTACCTCATTAGAGGAGTAAAAATCCCTGTAAAGACTTAGAAATGATGTGTTTGGTGTGACACATTAGATTTCATCATTGGTTAAAATTATGATATATAAATAAAGCTCGTAACTGAGACAGTTTGGACATACTGTCAGTTTAGGTTATTGTATGATTTTGAGATTGGTTTGTCTAGACTAATTGAATCATGCAGATGTGCCTGGGGAATATTGAGCAGGACCGAAGTAGGATCGAATTAACTTGTACTGATCATTGAAGTTGATTCAAGCCTTGTATTCTGTCTCTTAATCCCTAGACTAAAGCAGGCATGAGGATTAGATATAGTGTACTTTGATTTGGCAAAGAGTGCAGTCAATTGAGGCCTATACTGTTGGTGTATGCCCTTTTGAGGGCTAACTTAGACATTTGTCGTCTGTTTGATAATTTATCAAATGAGTTAATTTCATGATAATTATATTATTGTGCATATTTAATTTCATGAAATCGATCCGCCAAAAGAAACATTCCATGGACTTTTAGATCATGAGTGATTCTTTTGAGTAGTACTTGTACGAGGATCCTTAGACCAGAAATCACTACATGGTCTTAGGTGAATTGTAGTGTGCTTTGACATACACCTAACGGGACCGTAACAGGTTGTCAAGTACGGGTATGATTGGGTACACTATGAGTCAGGCTAAGATATGTATGTGAAGTGATGGGACTACAAATCTCTCTTGAGTGAGAGATGATATCTTGGCCACTTGATAGTGAACTGAGAAGTGCATGGCCATGCCCAAGAAATGATAAGCGTTATCATTTGCTTGATTAAGTTCAGTGTCACTAAGGGATCAAGTAAACGTTTAGCTAAATAAGGATGATGGTTCTATGCCTTATGCTAAACGAGATATCGATGTAGAGGACCGTACGAAATATGCTCGAAAGGTTGTGTTGAATCATCATTCGATCCTCTGTTCTGAATTGGGTAGTCATTATGTCTTGCTAGAGACCACTAATGATTTATGGATTAATTAATTAGATTTAATTGTCTATTGCCAATTTGGAGTGGGCCTACAGGATCGCACATAAGAGAGTTCGATGATACAGAATTTTCTGCACTAAGTATAATTGTTATACTTAGACAAATAATACTTAATTAAATAGTTTAATTAGATATTATTGAGAAGTTCTGTGGTATTAATTAAGAGTTAATTAAGTACCTAGGAACAATTGGGATAGGCTGACAAATCAAGGGACCTAATTGCAATTGAGGTTCTTGACCCATCAGCCTGATCCATGGGTCAATGGGTTGATCCATGGTTTTGGTAAAAACCCATGTCAGTAAAAATAATATTTATATTAATAATAGTATTAACTGAAAGAGTATCTCACTCTTATATATCCCGGGGGATATTGAGTCAGATACTCATATCAATTTTCTTGGAGAAAACGGGTTTTAAAATAGAAAGAGATATTCCCAAAATTCTCTCTCTTGGCAGACAGGCTAGCACCAGTTCTGTAAGGGCTCCAGTGCAAGATCATAGAGACAATTCATCTGAATTTCTGGTGAACGCAATCTTCTCAAAGGGGCCAGGCGACGAGCGCAACCTATTACGCTTCAAGGGTAAGACCCTATTTCTGATAATTAGGCTTTTTCGCTGTAAGTTTTTTGAAAACTAGGCCTAATTGATCCTAACATATACCTCGGTAAGTTGGGTATATGTATTTAATTTCTTATTATGTTGTTGCTTGTCGAAATGAAACCATGTACCAGAACATCCGGGGTGATGGTGCTCCCGAGATGAGCTCGTAAGGATTATTATACTAAACCTGGCAGGTGGATTTATATACGGTATAATAATAAGGTTGAGTGGCATTAATCTCAGATGATAAGAAGTCGATTAATTAATTTATCAGTAAATTAATAAATTGACGAGCACTATATCTTTGACGTAGGGAGATAAAAGAATAATTAAAGTGGTACCCGAAATAATTTTTGTTTTGAACGGTAGTTCCACAATTAATTCGTTAGTGATACGATTAATTATGTGTTGGAATAATTGACAAAGTGGATTTAATTATTTATCCTTGGGTCGATTAGTATTTAATTGATAAAGTGGATTAAATTAATTATCCTTTGGCCAATTAGTATTGACTAGTCTAGTGAAGACTAAGAAAGTCAATTAACAGCCCAACTAGAAGGCCAACTCAAAAGCCCACTAGGTCTCCCTTGAAGCTCCTATCAATAGATAAAATCTTAGCCTTAAAAACATAAGAAACATGGAAGACAAAATGTCTTACCTCTAGAGAGAGAAAGGCCTAGAGAGAGACTTGAAGAAATAGTAAAATCAAGACCCACTCGAAGTCAGCTTTTGGATCTCTCTCTCGAAAAAGATGTAGGTCAAAGATCTCTGGCGTGGGCTTCGATTTTTCAGCAAAACTATCTCACCGGCGCTGCTCACGGTCACTCGCGACAGATTCACGGCCAGCTGGAATCCGACGAGTGGAGCTTGTTCTGATGGACTGCTCATTTTTAACAAGATCTCGATGCTTTCTTTGGTTTCTTTAGCTTGTTTTCACGGTATTTAATCGATCTATCCGGTAGATAGTTGCCCACACAACTTCCGGATATATCTTGGAGATATTTGAGAGATTTTTTGTGGGAAAGTTTCAAAGGTGCCATCTTTGCTTCAAAGGTGGATTTTTTGTCTTCAAAAGTGGAAGCTTTGATCTTTTTCAATTGATTTCTTTGAGGACACGCTACAAAGGTCGAATCTTTAATCTTTTCGCATTGATTTAAAGATTCTATTTGTAGTGGGTAAAGTAAATCGAACAAGTATAAGCTAGATCGGGTTCAAATGAACTTGTACTAGTGTTTGGGCTGGATCGAAAGTTTCTGATTCTGGAATGCATAGCACGAAAGTGAAATTTTTTATTCAGCCCAGACTGACTAGTTCCTTCAATTAGCTCGACCAAGGTTTGATCCACATGGCAATGAAGTTTTTTCATGTAAAATTGGTGTCTTTCCATTTGTCACTCAATTGCCAGCTCAAAGGACAAGTGCTAATAGAGTTTGATGTGATTCATTTTATACATATTTTTACTTGTTTTTAGCATAGTTTTGAGCTGCCTATGAACAGAGTTACAATCTATTTGTATGGTAAAAATACTAGTTACGGATTTACTTATGTTGATTGCAGGTTAAATATGCATGGAATGGAAACCGTAGTAAACCACACTTCAGATTCAGCATCTGGAGCAGAACTAAGGATCTTCAAGTTAGAAGGAATGACACGGTCAGCGGAGGACAATTTCACTTGAGCATGAAGTTCACCAAATCTAGTAAAATCCAGCATTTGGGGACCGTGAGCTAAAGACGTCCAGTTCACGACAACGTTCACTGCACGTGACCTCGACAAAGAGAAAGACAGCTGAAGCTAAGTAGCAGGAGCTTAAAGAGAATATCATGACCTTCGGACAACAGCGTCCCATGAAAGACCCAACATGACGATCACCAAACGCTAGCTTCTGATGGACATGAGAAGATGATGATAGGAAAATGCAGCGTCTAGTAAAGCCAGGTCTCCACTTTTAGGGTACGGTGACTGAGACAGAACACTTCCAAGTGATGCTCAGCTGAAACAACCATCAACTGAACATCCAACCATCATCACTGGCACAGAAAATAGGAAGATTCCATAAGGGCAGATAGTACGCCCAAGCGACAGCTAAGGGTAGGACCACAGGAAACAAGAAGAACAACATTACAACTAAGGGTTCTTGCGGAGACAAGAGGTACACCGGCGTGGGAATCAAGCAGTCGAAGTACGCCCAGAATAGTGTTGCAGGCTGCTTTAACCATTTCTGAACTGCGCAGGGATGTTTTTATGGCTACATGCCAGCGTTTGCCCCTGGAAGATGCCAAAGGAGCCAGCTTGCAATCCCTAGCCTCTAAGCAATATGGAAATTCCCAAATTAGCTATCCAGCATTTCTTTCACTAGATTTCTTTCTATAAATAGTAGTAGTTAGCTCCGAACTCATTAACAGAGATAGTAGGGAGTAAGGAGTAGTAAAGTAGGAGTTCGGAGTTATTTCTCCCTTGTAATTCTTTACTTGGGTTATTAATCCGAAACTCATATTCTCTTTATTCATGTTCTTGAGCATTTGAGGGTGGTTTTGTATCGATGAGGTTCTGAATCTTGGTTGGGATTTTTCTTCCTCTAATGAGATAGAGGCAAGGTGAAAGTCTCATTTACAAGAGGTGCATTAAAGTGGGTGTGATAGTATCGAACCACACGCCTAAGCCTCTCTGACAGTTGATGTGTGGAATGTAACAACCCTCAAAGCAGGTAAACAGAACACAAGCTGCATGAGACTAATTATCAAAGCTAAACACACTAGTTAATAAAACCAAAGCTCAAGGTTCAGGTAACAAGCCGTATACAGAAGGTCTCAACCTTCAATCAAATCTCTCTATTACACAAAATGCTAAACCTCAAACCACAACACCAACAGAAAGTACAACATAAATCTTAGTCTTTATCTTCCTAAAGCTTGATTATCACCAACAACCATCCAAGATCTCTCGCCTAGGTTGCTCTCCCAACGGGTACCTGGTATTAGTTTTGAATACTAGAAAGCTATTTACTTGTATTTAAAACTAATACCCACTTGACATATTGTTTTGTTTCTGTATTAAATTTGTTCCATTATATCATAGAACTAGATAACGAGGTGTGAAAAGACACAATAGATCTCGTTATTGGTTAAAGTATTGATATATAAAAAGGAATGCTCATAACTGAGATAGTATGAACATACTATCGATATAGGTTATCATGTGATTTGGAAATTAGTTTGTCTAGGCTAATTAAATCATACGGATGTGCCCGGGGTATATTAAGCATGACCAGTTAAGGATTGAATTAACTTGTACTGATCGGCGTAGTTAATTTGATCCTAGTATTCTAATCTCTTAATCCCGAGATTGGGACAGACATGAGAGTTAGATATCGTATACTTTGATTTTCCAAAGGGTGCGGTCAATTGAGGCCTAAATCTCGGTAATTTAGCTATGCGGTGTTTAGTTTCTTTATGTGTTGTTGCTAGTTGAAGGAATCCACGTACCGGTTCACCGGGTTGATGGTGCTCCCGAGATGAGCTCCTAAGGTATATTATACTAAATCTGGCCAATGGACTTTATGTCCGGTATAATAAGAAAATCGAGTGGTACTAATCTCGGATACCAAGAAGTCGATGAATTAATTTGTCAATAAATTGATGAATTGACGAGCACTAGATCTTTGATATGGGGAGAAGAAGAATAATAAAGTGAGCATGATGTAAAGTCATTTTTTAGTGGTAGTTCCATAATTGCTCCGTTTGTGGTACGACTAATTATGCGTTTGACTAATCGACAAAGTGAATTAATTAATCCTAAAGGTTTAATTAATATTTAATTAACTAAGTGGATTAAGAAATTAATTCATATTGAATTAATTAATCCTAAGGGTTCGATTAACTTTAATTAATAAAATGGGTTAAGAAATTAATTTAAAAGGCTCGATTGGAATTGATTAGTCTAGAGAAGACTAAGGGGTCAACTAAAGTCAAACATTAATGCCCAACTCAAAAGCCAACTAGGTCTCCTAAGAAGCTCCCTTTAAATAGCTAATATTATGCACATTTGAAGACATAAGAAACCTTTGTAGGCAAATTAGCCTTAGAGTGAGAAAGTCAAGCCTAGAGAGAGAACTTCATCTCTTTCGTTGAGATTTCTCTTTCAAAGTTGGTTTATGATCTTTCTTGCTTGAGGAACTCAAGACTGGATCCTACAGAACCAAGTGGGCCTTAGATTTTCCAATCCACCATCTGTTTTCCCCCGCGCCGCTGTGTCTTCCGCAGCGCTGCCAGTTTTTCGACACGATTTTGGCGGCCGGTCTTGGTGGGTTTTGGCCGGTGATCTATTTGGGTTTTGATCCTCTTGTTGCGCTGATCATTTGGCTCATTCCTTCGGGTTCGCGAAAGTTTAGATCTATGGCAAAGGTTATTCCTGAAGTGGGTTTTCAGATTAGGATCAGTTCCCAAGCTAAATCTGTTTTTCAGATTTGTGAGTTTCTTGAAGTGTGTTTCTTTGGATTTTTTAGATCGTGCTATTAGCCACTCAGTAGTTGATTACCCACATGATCTCGGAGTTGTTGGAGTCATCCAGAGGATCTTTCAGTGGTATTCGCAGTTTCTCGGCTTTGGATTTTCTTATTGCGAGGGACACGCTCCAAAGGTATAATCTTTGAATGATTCCGCTTTAGTTTAAAGATTTAATTTTTGAGCATCGATTTAATAAATCAAACTAGTATAAGCCTAGATCCATTCAAGAGAAATAAATTTTAGCCTGAGCCGAATCGAAAGTCTCCGATTCTGGAATGCATTGCACGAAAGTGAGATTGTCGGTTTAGCCCGGGCTAGTTCTGTTTCCTTCACCTGGGAAATAGTAGAATAAAATAAAGACGTGAGTATGCGAGGCATACCCAGTGAGAACCTCCCAATCTTACCTAGCACCGCCTGTGCTGGAAGGAGGGTTCAACTAAGAAACAACATACAAACAAGCATATAACAATCACAGCACCATCAATCACAATACAATAATGTCAGGAGGGACAAGCCCACCGAAACTGTACACACAAGACAACCTGATCGTGCTGATCAGATATGCAGTGTAAAATACAAAAGGGGTAGAGCTCATATCTCGGGTCACCGTGACTAAAACTGCGTCCACCCTACGTCCACCAGACATCCCGGGACTGTCTATATATAATCTATACAAAATCACTGAACGGCCTTTGGCCCTAAATCCCAGTCCTGCCCACTGGCGAAAGGGAGGCTCGAACAGGAGGAGATCCTCAAAAGTCTCAAGCACAAACAGAACAGAAGGTAACAAGCAACAACCATCATGCCAGGCCACATGTACAATCAGAACAAGCCACAAGAACAACCAACAAGCCACACATTCACAACATAGAACAACGACCCAGCCAGTACATAAAGAGACAACCCTAGTGTCGGGAAGGCCATAATCTCCAAACAGACCATAGGCATAAATGTAAAAAAAAATCATAGAATAATTGTTTCCCAGGTTCAACCCAAGTTACTGTTGGTGTATATGCCCTAATGAGGGCTATTTATGTAAATAAACTTTGAGGGTTATTTATGTAAATAAGACATTTGTCGTTTGATTGATTATTTATCTGATGAGTTAATTTCATGAAATTATATTCTTGTGCATATTGAATTTTATGAAATCGATCCGCCAAAAGAAACACTCCATGGACTGTTAGATCATGAGTGATTCTTTTGAGTAGTACTCGTACGAGGATCCTTAGACCAGAAATCACTGCATAGTCTTAGGTGAATTAGAGTGTGCTTTGACATATGCCTAACGGGACCGTAACAGGTTGCCAAGTACGGGTATGATTGGGTACACTATGAGTCACGCTAAGGTATGTAGGTGAAGTGATGGGACTACAAGTCTCTCTTAAATGAGAGATGATATCTTGGCCGCTTGATAGTGAACTGAGAAGTGCATGGCCGTGCCCAAGAAATGATAAGGGTTATCATTTGCTTGATTAAGTTCAGTGTCACTAAGAGATCAAGTAAAACGTTTAGCTATATAAGGATGATTGGTTCCATGCCTTATGCTAAACTGGATATCAGTGTAGAGGACATTACGTAGTATACTCGGAAGGTTGTGTTGAATCACCATTCGACCCTCCGTTCTGAATTGTGTAGTCATTATGTCTTGCTAGAGACCACTAATGATTTATGGATTAATTAATGAGATTAATTTATTCATTGTCAATTTGGAATGGACCTACAGGATCGCACATAAGTGAGTTCGATGAGTCAGAATTAATTAAATTGCCTGTTCTAAGTATAAGAGTTATACTTAAATAGATAATATTTAATTAAATGGTTTAATTAAATATTATTGAAGAGTTTTACGGTATTAATTAAAAGTTAATTAATTACCTGGGAAGAATTGAGTTGAGCTGATAAATCAAGGGACCTAATTGTGAATTAAGGTTCTTGACCCATCAGCCTGATCCATGGATCAATGGGTTGATCCATGGTGTTGGTAAAACCCAACTCAGTAAATAATTAATTAATTATTATTTATAATTATTAAAACAGATACTTCTCAAATCAGAGAAGTATCTGGAGTCTGTTAAAAACGTTTTAACAGACTCAGTTTTAAAATAAAACGTTTGAAAAAAAATTCTTTTTAACAGACAATCAGACTTTACAAGACAACGTTCTTTCAGAAAATTATTCTTCCCAGAGAGAAAAAGGTTTTCTCTAAAACAGGCAAATTTTGGGGCTAGCACCGGTTCTGAGAGAACTCCAGTGCAAGAACGTAGAGACAATTCGCTTGAATTGTTCTGTGGTGGTGAACGCAATCTTCCCAAAGGATCCAGGCGTCTGCACAACCGATTACGCTTCGAGGGTAAGACCCGAATCCTCTTAGAATTTAGGCTATTCCGTAGCATAATTTAGGAAATTATGCATGCCTAGTTCCTACAGTGGTATCAGAGCCATAGGTTGAAAAAAAATCGGGTATAAGAATTTTTTTTTTTTGCAAAATCGTTTTGAAAAGAAAAAAAAAAAAAATTCTGCTTGAAGGTCGCCGGATTCTGGGAAATCTTCGCCGGAAATTTTTCCCGCCGGCCGGAAGTTCGCCGGAAAAACGTATACTGCTCAAAAATTGGATTTTTGGCCTGAATTTTCTGTGCGTTCTGTTCTTTTCTTCATGGGAAACTATTTCGGACTTGTTTCGTTTCAAAAACATTTGTTGAATGGTTGATTTTTGAAGAAGTTTTCTGGGTTTACAAAACCCCGCTTCGCCGGGAAAATTTATTTTTTTCGTTTGGGGTTTTTGAAAGCCGCTGGTTTGGTTTAAATTGTTTGCTGGGTTGATGTTGTTTTCACTGGCTGCTTCGTCGAGGTCGGGGAAATGTTCCTCGCACCGGGGGGCAGAGAAAACGAAATGACCGAAATCGCGCCGACGGAGTTTCCGAAGTCCAGTCGCGGGTTTTTCCTTCGTCGTTCGATGAGTCGCCAAGGTCGACTTCGATTCGATCGGGGTCAGACCGGGGCGAAGAGGCGACGTCCGGCGCTGTGAGCAGCGCCGGAATAGGCGAATTGTTCGCCGGAAAAACCAGGGCGACGCCGGCAGCAAATCGGGGAAGAAGAAAGGAGGCGGCGGGGGCTGGTGCCCTAATTGGGCTGAAATGACCAGTTTGCCCCCGCCGCACTCCAAAATCCCGAAAATGCCTGCGTTTAAAAATTGTTTTAAAATTTGCAAAATAACCCCAGAAGTTTTAATCTTTAAAACCCTAAGCCCAGAATTTTGGTTATTTACGAAATGACCCCAAGAGTTTCAGAAAATTAAAATTTTAAAAATTTTCTGAATTTTATTTAATAAGATTTTAATTAAATAATCTTATTAGATAAAGATAGGATTAATTTAGAATTTTATCCTATAAGTTTAAATTTTGAAATAAATTATCTTAATTAGATTAGGATAATTAGAAAAGATAAATAAATAAATAATTAATTAGATTAATTAATTGTTATTTATTTATTTTAGTTTACTTATGATGCTAAAATTTAAATTGTTTAAATTTTATGTGAAGCATCATAATTATGCTAGCATGTTCATGCATCATTCGATTAAAATGAATGAACATGGGATTGATTAAAATTGATCATGACACGATCAATTTTAATAGTGTAAGAGTTACACAATCCCTAATTAAATGATTCGGCCTAATAAAATTGGCTTGTATGAAGCATATGCAATTGTATGTTTTTCTATGCATGAATTGGGCTTAAAATTTATTATTTAAATTTTTGGGCCTGTGAGCCATTTTAAAATTGGGCCTGCGTGCCTATTAAAAAAAAAATTATGTAATAGTTAGGCCCAAAAGGAGGTTCCAAAGGAGTCCATGGTGGAGCCCAGGAACGGAAGCCCAAAATGGAGGCCCAAAAGAAGTTTTTTTTTTTGTTAAAAGGCCCTGTAATAGATTAGAGCCCAATTCATCGCATTTCCGCAATTTTATGTTTTGTGAATGAATGAAAACGACAATGCATGTTAAGCCGATCAAACTTAAATCCCAAAAACCCAAGATTTTGCTTCCAAACTTGAGGGCCCGCTTGAGCGTTGAACGTCTGGTGGACTTGGAGAGCCCAAGGGCCTCAGGTTTTCTTCGTGCGGCGGGTTATTGCATAATAGTGCTCAACTTTATCACTACCATTAATGAGTGGAAAAACTGTTTGGGTATTAGATGCCCGACTTTATCACTACCACTTGTTATGGAAAAACTGTGTGGGTGTCTATTGATGTGATGCCTTGAGGGATGGTTTAACTTGGGAAAATTAATCCTAACTTGACCCGATAAGTTGACTAGGGATTAATTTTGCAAAGATAGGATGGTGTCAAACATTTGGAATGTTCATCCTATCACCGAAAAGTTGCATAGTGATGCAATTGGAAATCGTTAAATTACATAGGGATGTGATTTGAACGTTGCCTACCAAAAGAGCCCAATCCCTACGATACTTGCCAAAGCAAGACTGGGGTTGATTCTTTGTGGATTTTCGGCCCACAATCTAGCACCAACACAAAATTGTTTGGGATTTCAATTTTGGCTATTGTGGAAAATATTTTAAAACTCATTCTAATATTTTGCATTTTCTTTTGTAGAAATGGCATCTACTAGCACTAATACATCTAATCTCACTCTAAGAAGCATTTTGGACAAAGAAAAGCTTGTTGGTCCAAACTTCTTAGATTGGGAAAGAAACTTGAGAATCGTTCTCAAACAAGAAAGGAAGCTAAATATCTTAGACGCTGCTTTACCTGAACCACCAGTAAATGCTACGGCTGCGGTTCAACGAGCATGGGAAAAGCTGAAAAGCGATTCCGATGACGTGACATGTCTGATGCTCGCGACTATGTCAGGCGAGCTTCAGAAACAATTCATGAATTCGGAAGCGTTCCAAATTTATGTGTCACTAACGGAAATGTTCCGTGAACAAGCCCGTAACGAAAGGTTCGTTACGATAAAAGCATTGATCTCGTGCAAGATGGCGAAGGGTTCGTCAGTAAGCACGCATTTGATCAAGATGAAGGGGTATATTGATACCCTAGAGAGATTAAATGCACCTCTTTCTAGAGAGTTAACCATTGACATCATCTTGGCTTCACTGCCTGATGATTACAATGACTTTGTGGTGAACTACAACATGCATAACATGGAGAGGACAATTCCTGAGCTCCATGGAATGCTTAAAAATACTGAGCAAACCCTTCGGAAGGCAACGCCAGTACTTGTTGTGGAAAAGGGTAAGGGCAAAAAGAGAAAGTTTAAAGGCAAGGCAAAAGTTGCTGAAAACAAGAAGCCTCGCAGTAAGACTGCTCCTAAGGCTCAGCCTCAAACTCCTCCTGCTAAGAAAAATGCTCAGAAGGACGCAGTATGTTTCCATTGCAATCAGAAGGGGCATTGGAGAAGAAACTGCAAGCTGTTTCTTGAAGAGAAGAAACAGAATCCTTCGGCTTCAGGTATCTTTGTTATTGAGATTAATCTTTCTATGTCCACCTCATGGGTATTAGATACCGGTTGTGGGGCTCACATTTGTACTGATGTGCAGGGACTGAGCAATAGAAGGATGACAAAGAAAGGCGAAGTAGATCTCCGAGTAGGCAACGGGGCAAGAGTTGCAGCCGTTGAAGTTGGAGATTACATTTTGTCTTTGCCTTCCGGTTTAAACATTGTTTTAGAGAATTGTTATTATGTACCTACTATGAGTAGGAATATTATTTCAATTTCTTGCTTGGATATCAAAGGATTTCGTTTTATTATTGGTAATAAATCGTTGTCTTTATATCAAAAAGATGTTTTATATGGAGTTGCAAATTTGTGCAATGGCCTATATATCTTGGATTTGACCCAAGAGAAACCGGTATATAACATTGAAAAGAAAGCCAAATTAATTCAATCTGATTTAAGTCCAACATATCTATGGCACTGTCGTCTAGGCCATGCAAATGAGAAGCGAGTTCAAAGACTTCATAAGGATGGAGTGCTTGGTTCATTTGATTTTGAATCATATGACACATGTGAACCCTGTTTGCAAGGCAAAATGACGAAGAGTCCTTTCAGCAAGAAAGGCGAGAGGACTAGTGAGCTATTGGCACTAATACATACAGATGTATGTGGACCGATGAGCACACAAGCCAGAGGTGGATTTGAATACTTCGTGACTTTTACCGATGACTATAGTAGATATGGTTATGTCTACGTAATGAGGTATAAAAGTGAAACTTTTGAAAAGTTCAAAGAGTTTAAAAATGAAGTAGAAAATCAGTTAAATAGAAGGATTAAGGCTATTCGCTCCGATCGGGGAGGTGAATACCTTAATGATGAGTTCGATGGCTATTTAAAACAGTGTGGAATTGTTTCACAGCTGACTCCTCCAGGAACACCTCAATGGAATGGTGTATCCGAGAGGAGGAATCGGACCTTATTAGATATGGTTCGATCTATGATGGGCCAAGCGACTCTCCCTATGTCCTTTTGGGGTTATGCCCTCCTTTCAGCTGCCTACTTACTAAATCGTATTCCATCTAAGGCAGTAGATAAGACTCCATATGAGATGTGGACGGGTCAAAAACCCTATATGTCATATCTACGAGTTTGGGGTTGTCAAGCTCATGTAAAGCGTTTACAAAGTAGTAAGCTTGAACCTAAAACTGACAAATGCCTGTTTGTGGGATATCCTAAGGAAACTAAAGGATATCAATTCTACAATCCAACTGAGAACAAAGTGTTTGTTGCTCGGGGAGCCACTTTCTTAGAGAAAGATTTTCTCTACAAGAAAGATAGTGGGAGTAGAATAGAACTCGGAGAAGTTCCAGAACCACAAGAGAATGTAAAACGATCTACAGAAACTGAGATGGAAGTTGACATGGGAACTCATGAAGATGAGCAGCCTGAGTCAACAACACAAGAACCTAGAAGGTCTAGTAGATCTCGTCATGAACCTGAGAGATACGGATTTCTCGTAACTGACGATCAAGATTTGATCTTGGTGGACTCTAATGAGCCCGTGAACTACAAACAGGTTTTAGAAAGTCCAGATTCAGATAAATGGCTACAAGCAATGGAATCTGAAATGCAATCCATGAGGGACAATAAAGTTTGGACTTTGATTGATCCTCCTGTTCAGACAAAGGTTGTCGATTGCAAGTGGATTTTCAAGTTAAAACCTGGCGGGATCTTCAAGGCACGACTAGTGGCTAAAGGTTTCAGACAGACTCATGGTATAGACTATGATGAAACCTTCTCCCCTGTCGTGATGCTCAAGTCCATTCGGATTATGCTCGCCATAGCTGCATATTATGACTATGAGATATGGCAGATGGATGTTAAGACGGCTTTCCTGAATGGAAACCTACTCGAGGATGTTTATATGAAACAACCCGAGGGATACATCGATCAAGAGCATCCAAATCGTGTATGCAAGCTTCAGAGGTCCATCTACGGACTAAAGCAAGCATCTCGGAGTTGGAATCTTCGTTTTGACGAGGCAGTAAAAGGTTACGGCTTCATAAAGAACGAAGATGAGCCTTGTGTTTACAAGAAGGTTAGTGGGAGCAAGATAGTTTTCCTTGTCCTATATGTGGACGACATCCTACTCATAGGAAATGACATTCCCATGATGAAAGACATCAAACAATGGTTGGGGACTGTATTTTCTATGAAAGACTTAGGAGAAGCCGAAATGATACTAGGTATCAAGATCTATAGAGATAGGTCAAAAAGGCTTCTAGGACTAAGTCAAGAAGGGTACATAGACAAAATATTGAAGAGGTTCAATATGTCTAACTCCAAAAATGGTAAGGTACCATTTAGACATGGCCTTCTCTTGAAGAAGAACCAAGGTCCTTCAACAAGAGAGGAGAGGGATACAATGAGTAGAGTACCATATGCTTCGGCAATAGGATCTATCATGTATGCCATGTTATGTACCCGCCCGGATGTCGCACATGCACTGAGCATGACTAGCAGATACCAACAAGATCCAGGAACAGATCATTGGACTGCAGTCAAAGCAATCCTAAAGTACTTGCGAAGGACTAAAGGATTGATGCTAGTGTATGGAGGACAAGAACAGCTCATCGTACAAGGTTACGCTGATGCTGCTTTCCAAACAGATCAAGATGACATGAAGTCACAATCAGGCTACGTGTTTAGTCTGAATGGTGGTGCAATAAGTTGGAAAAGCTCAAAGCAAGATACAACAGCCGATTCTACAACAGAGTCTGAGTACATTGCTGCATCCGATGTTGCAAAGGAAGCTGTTTGGTTAAGAAAGTTCGTGTCAGACATCGGAGTGATACCGAGTATCCAAGATCCGATAGAACTTTTCTGTGACAATAACGGGGCCATCGCACAAGCTAAGGAGCCTCGGTCACACCAAAAAACCAAACATATACTCAGAAGGTTTCACCTCATCCGAGAGATCATTGATCGAGGAGATGTGAAAGTGTGCAAAATAGGGTCAGACGACAATGTAGCAGATCCTCTCACAAAAGCTCTACCACAGTCAAAATTTGATAGACATGTAATAGAGCTTGGTCTTAAACAGTTTAGGACATAGCCCTTCAACGGGCAAGTGGGAGATTGTTGGTGTATATGCCCTAATGAGGGCTATTTATGTAAATAAACTTTGAGGGTTATTTATGTAAATAAGACATTTGTCGTTTGATTGATTATTTATCTGATGAGTTAATTTCATGAAATTATATTCTTGTGCATATTGAATTTTATGAAATCGATCCGCCAAAAGAAACACTCCATGGACTGTTAGATCATGAGTGATTCTTTTGAGTAGTACTCGTACGAGGATCCTTAGACCAGAAATCACTGCATAGTCTTAGGTGAATTAGAGTGTGCTTTGACATATGCCTAACGGGACCGTAACAGGTTGCCAAGTACGGGTATGATTGGGTACACTATGAGTCACGCTAAGGTATGTAGGTGAAGTGATGGGACTACAAGTCTCTCTTAAATGAGAGATGATATCTTGGCCGCTTGATAGTGAACTGAGAAGTGCATGGCCGTGCCCAAGAAATGATAAGGGTTATCATTTGCTTGATTAAGTTCAGTGTCACTAAGAGATCAAGTAAAACGTTTAGCTATATAAGGATGATTGGTTCCATGCCTTATGCTAAACTGGATATCAGTGTAGAGGACATTACGTAGTATACTCGGAAGGTTGTGTTGAATCACCATTCGACCCTCCGTTCTGAATTGTGTAGTCATTATGTCTTGCTAGAGACCACTAATGATTTATGGATTAATTAATGAGATTAATTTATTCATTGTCAATTTGGAATGGACCTACAGGATCGCACATAAGTGAGTTCGATGAGTCAGAATTAATTAAATTGCCTGTTCTAAGTATAAGAGTTATACTTAAATAGATAATATTTAATTAAATGGTTTAATTAAATATTATTGAAGAGTTTTACGGTATTAATTAAAAGTTAATTAATTACCTGGGAAGAATTGAGTTGAGCTGATAAATCAAGGGACCTAATTGTGAATTAAGGTTCTTGACCCATCAGCCTGATCCATGGATCAATGGGTTGATCCATGGTGTTGGTAAAACCCAACTCAGTAAATAATTAATTAATTATTATTTATAATTATTAAAACATATACTTCTCAAATCAGAGAAGTATCTGGAGTCTGTTAAAAACGTTTTAACAGACTCAGTTTTAAAATAAAACGTTTGAAAAAAAATTCTTTTTAACAGACAATCAGACTTTACAAGACAACGTTCTTTCAGAAAATTATTCTTCCCAGAGAGAAAAAGGTTTTCTCTAAAACAGGCAAATTTTGGGGCTAGCACCGGTTCTGAGAGAACTCCAGTGCAAGAACGTAGAGACAATTCGCTTGAATTGTTCTGTGGTGGTGAACGCAATCTTCCCAAAGGATCCAGGCGTCTGCACAACCGATTACGCTTCGAGGGTAAGACCCGAATCCTCTTAGAATTTAGGCTATTCCGTAGCATAATTTAGGAAATTATGCATGCCTAGTTCCTACAGTTACATGTGACAGCCTTGTGAGCTCCTACATGTAATCCGAGGTTGAACAAACTAATAAACTAGGGGAGAGTCACTCACCTTGTGAAGCATCTGCTTCAAAAACCTGAATCCTGGAATAACCTCAACCAATCTCCAAGTCTCAAGACCACCTAAAACACATCGAACCCGAGTAAACCAAATTAGTATACCAATCATGGTATACTTGAGCATTCATGTGAATCCTAGGTCTATATGATCCTATTCATGTCCTTCACCAATAGTAAGGTTAAAAGGAAATGGGTAACACCCCAGAACATGTACCCTAGGCGGATTCACATAACCTTTTAACCTAACCTTGACCCAGAACACATGCATAGTAATCCTCTCCTACAATTCACACACCTAAGTCATGCATCTCTTGAAGGAAAACAGAACAAGCCCGGGCTAAATCGAAAACCTCACTTTCGTGCAATGCATTCCAGAATCGGAAGCTTTCGACAAAGCTCAGGCTCAAATTCATTTTCCCATGAACGGATCTAGGCTTATACTTATTTAATTTATTAATCGAAACAAAAAAGATACAATCTTTAATTAAAGCAGAATTTTCAAAAGATTATACCTTTGAAGCGTGTCCCTAGCAATAAGAAAACCAAAGCTGAAAATCCTGTTGTTTACCGCCTGGGACCAATTACAAGAGAATCCCGATAACAACTCCGTATCTACCTTGAAATTGCATGGGCGACTATCCAAAAGGTATCTAAGACACTAAAGAAGAGATCCATATGAGACCCACTTCCAAAAACTCGTAAGATTTTCAGCAGATCGTTGCCCGAAGATTACTGCACTTATTTACCGCCTGGCTACGAAATCCACTCGAAATTCGAAGAATAACTCCAATTCGACTCCGAACTAGTGTGGGCTAGTGTCTATGGAGTAGCCCAAGGCAAAATGAAGAAAACCCAAGAAACCCACTTCAAGAATCACACAAATCTTAAAAAAATATATTTAGCCCGGGAACTTAACCCAATCTGAAAATCCACACCAAAAGTGTCCGGAATGTGTTCCTACTCATAGATCTAGACTCTAGCGATCTAAGAAGATCAAGTTAGAGGATCAACATAACAAGAATTAACAAACCCACTTCAAAAGGAGCAAAGCCGCAGCCCCGAAAATAAACCAAACGTCAGCCGAGAAAACCAATCAAATACAGCAGCTTTTTACTCCAAAAATGGTGATCTAGGATTCTCTAGGTTATGGGCTTTTAGGATTCTCGAAGAAGAAAGCTCCAATGTCGACTTCGAAAGAAAAGCTACTAAGAAAGTTGAGAGTTTCTCTTTCTAGACTTAACTTTCTCTCACTAGGCAAATGCCTCTAAGGTTTCTAATGTCTTGTAAGTTGCCTAACAAGGGATATTTATAGGGAGCTTCTAAGGAGACCTAATAGGCCTTTGAGTTGGGCCTTTTAGTTTGACTTTCGTTAACCCCTTAGTCTTTCCTAGACTTGTCAACTCCAATCGATCCTTTTGAATTAAATCTTTAACCCACTTCGTTAATTTAATTTAATCGAACCCTTTGGATTAATTAATTCATATAAAATTAATTTTCTTAATCCACTTTGGCAATTAAAAATTAATTAAACCTTTAGAATTAATTAATTCACTTTATCGATTAGTCAAACACAAAATTAGTCGTACCACTAACGGACCAATTATGGAACTACCGCCCAAAAATGACTTTACATCGCGCCACTATATTTTCTTCTATCTTCCCACATTAAAGATCTAGTGCTCGTCGGTTTATCAATTTACTGACAAACTAATTCACCGACTTCTTGTTTTCTGAGATTAGTACCACTCGACCTTTTTATTATACAGGACATAAAGTCCACCGGCCGGGTTTAGTATAATAAACCATACGAGCTCATCTCGGGAGCACCATCAACCGGACGAACCAGTAGGTGGATTCCTCTGACTAGCAACGGCACGTAAGTAGCTAAACACCGCATACCCAACCTACTGAGGTATAGGCCTCAATTGACCGCACTCTTTGGAAAATCAAAGCATACGATATCCAACTCTCACTCCCATCCCAATCTCGGGATTGAGAGATGAAAAACTAAGACCGAATTTACTACACCGATCAGTATAAGTCAATTCTATCCAAACTGGTCGTGCTCAATATGCCCCTGGCATATTCGTGTGATTTAATTAGTCTAGATAAACCAATTTCTAAACCACACGATAACTTATACCAATAGTATATTCAGACTATCTCAGTTACGAGCATACTTTTAATATATCAATACTTTAACCAATAACGGTATCTACTGTGTCTTTCCACACCCCGTTATCTAGTTCTATGATATAATGGAACAATTTAATACTGAAACAAAATGATATATCATATGTGAATATTAGTTTTTGATACAAGCCACAGCTTTTCTGTATTCAAAACTAACAATCTCCCACTAATACTCAAAGCTATGCTAAGAAGTATCAAAACTGTCCAACCCGCTATTACACTGCTGTCATAATGAAATCTATAGAAAACCTTTAATCTCACTCACATCGCTCACTCAAGAATCTGACTCCCATGCCCTCCACATGTCTCTCAAAGACCTTTGGGGTCAATGGCTTTGTGAAAGGATCTGCAAGGTTGTCATCTGATGCTATCTTGGCCACAATCACCTCTCCCCTCTTTATGATATCTCGTATCAGGTGGTACTTGCGCTCTATGTGTTTACTCGCTTTATAGGCTTGTGGTTCCCTCGAGTTAGCAACTGCACCATTGTTATCACAGTAAACTGTGATAGACCTAGGCAACTCAGGAACCACATCTAAGTCCATCAAGAAGCTCCGGAGCCATACAGCTTCTTTCACTGCATCTGATGCGGCAACGTACTCAGCCTCCATGGTGGAGTCTGCCATGCATTTCTGCTTGACACTCCGCCATACTATGGCTCCACCTCCTAGAGTAAACACAAACCCAGAGGTAGACATACTCTTATCCATATCACCTTGAAAGTCCGAATCTGTGTAACCCAATGGTACAAGCTCATGCACTCTATAAACTAGGACATAATCTATCGTCCTGCGCAAGTACTTGAGAAGGCATTTTACTGCCTCCCAGTGAGCCTTCCCAGGGTTAATCTGATATCTGCTAACCATGCCAATGGCAAAGCAAATATCAAGCCTCGTGCACAACATAGCATACATGAGGCTACCCACTACAGAAGCATAGGGTGTCGCCTTCATGGCATCTATCTCCTCAGCAATCTTAAGACACTGCTCCTTAGACAAATGCACCCCATGCCTGAAAGGTAGTGAACCCTTCTTGGAGTTCTGCATGTTAAAACGGGCCAGAATCGTGTCTATGTAGGATGCCTGAGAGAGAGTCAGAGAACGCCTCCTACGATCAAGGATATGTCAAGTCTCTCCCAAATCCTTCATATCAAATTGCCTGGACAACCATGCCTTTACGTCTGACAACACCTTCTTACTGTTGCCAATCAGAAAAATATCATCTACATAAAGTACAAGAAACACCACCGTATCACCATCACGCCTGCGATAAACACACTACTCATCCGGACATTGAGTGAATCCATAGGACTGGATAACCTCGTCAAAATGGATGTTCCAAGATCTGGATGCTTGCTTAAGTCCATAAATGGACCTCCTAAACCTGTATACCTTGTGCTCTTGGCCCTGAACAATGAAACCCTCTGGTTGCTACATAAAGATGGTCTTCTCAAGACTTCCATTAAGGAAAGCTGTCTTGACGTCCATCTGCCAAATCTCATAGTCCATATGAGCAGCTATGGCCAAGAGAATCTGGTTCGACTTAAGCATAGCTACCAGGGAAAAGGTCTTCTCATAATCGATACCCTCTTTCTGAGTATGCCCCTTCGCCACAAGCCTAGCCTTGAAGGTCTCAACCCTCTCGTCAGATTCTCTCTTTCGCTTGTAGACCCATTTGCACCCAATAGGTCGAAACCCATCAGGAAGGTCTACCAGCTCCCAGACCTAATTTGAGTCCATAGAACCCATCTCAGCAATCATCGCTCTCTGCCAAGAATCTGCATCTTTATCTTAGATAGCCTTATTATAGCTAACTGGGTCTGGTTCATGAGCACCAGGTATAAAGTTTGAAGACTCACCCAAACCCATGTACCTCTCGGGCTGTCTAGCAACCCTCCCACTATGACGAGGTGCAGCCTGTGTAAGAGCATCATCTGTGATAGTGTGTGCAGTCTCTTGTGGTGTGTCTTCCTGTACTTGTGCATCTGGAATAATGGACTGACTTCTAAGCTCTTCCAATACTACCTTGTTGCTTGACTTGTGATCTAAAATATAGTCCTCCTCAAGAAATCTGGCATTGGTGCTCACCACCACCTTCTGATCCTGAGGACTATAAAATAGACCACCTCTCCTTCCTTTGGGGTAGCTTACAAACAGCATAACCTTTGATCTCGAATCTAACTTACCTGTATCTGCTTCGAGCACATGTGCTGGACAACCATAAATCCTGAGATGTCTTAGACTAGGCTTTCACCCAGTCCACAACTCTAGGGGTGTCGTAGGCACAGATTTAGATGGCACGAGATTACGGAATTACACGCTGTCTCTAAGGCATGACCCCAAAACGAGATAGGCAACTCACTATAACTCATCATCAATCTAACCATATCTATAAGAGTCCTGTTCCTCCTCTCTGCTACACCATTCTACTGGGGTGTGCCAGGTGCAGACAACTGGGTCTGAATACCCTCCTCTGACAAATAGGACCTAAATTCACTAGAGAGGTATTCACCACCGCGATCAGATCGCAAGGCCTTGATACTCTTACCCATATGGTTCTCCACCTCAGCCTTAAACTCTTTGAACTTGCCAAAGCATTCAGACTTGTGACGCATCAGGTATATGTATCCATATCTAGACTAATCATCCGTGAAAGTCACAAAATACTCATAACCACCTCTAGCCTGAACTGACATAGGCCCACACACGTCAGAATGAATCAACTCTAAAACCTCATTGGCCCTATACCCCTTTGCCTTGAAAGGCCTCTTGGTCATCTTACCCTCCAAGCAGGACTCACAGGTCGGATAGCTGTCAATATCCAATGAGTCCAAAGACCCATTATTGACCAACCTTTGAATCCTACTAAGGTTGATGTGACCGAGTCTCAGGTGCCAAAGATGAGTTTGATTCAAAAGGGAAGACTCCTTTCTCTTACTATGATTCGGTGATGAGTTATTAGTTTCTGTATTTTGCATTACTGGGGAGTATGTCTTGATTAAAAACAGATTGTCAACTAATGTACCGGAACATATAAGCTTCAGGCCTTTTCTAATAAAAACAGATTCATCAAAAAAAGCACACTTATAACCATCCAAAATAAGATTAGAAACTGAAAGCAAATTCTTACGAAAACTGGTATATATAAACAATCTCTCAAATGTAAAACTGAGTCTAAAAAACTAAAGACAAAGAACTCCCGCTGCAACAACAGAAACTCTGGTAGTATCCCCAAGGTAGACTTGCAACTCTCCCTCTTTAAGCAGCCGGGTCACTTGGAACCCCTCGAGGCTTTGGGAAATCCTTCTTCCAATATCCTGCTTTGCCACATCTTAAGCACTTGCCTTTCAGCTTATGCTTCTTGGCAATGACCGCCTTGGGTCCATGATCAGCTCCGGTTTTCTGGCCTCTCTTCCTCATTTGCTTCCTGGCTTTGGGCCTAGAAGAGGAACCTGAGGGACCAACAGTAGCCAAGGCTTGCTTCTTCTCTGCGAATAGGCCCTCAGCAGACACCAATACAGTCATGAGCTCGGGAAGTGAATATGAGAGCTGACCCATATTATAGTTCAATCGAAACTGCTCAAAAGTGGGGGGCAAGCTCTGGAGGATAATATCGACCTGGGTCTCCCCATCAATGTCACCTCCCAATACCTCGATCTCATTGATGCAACTCATCATGTCAAGTACGTGATCCCTCACTGAAGTGTCTTCAGCCATCCTAGCATTCATGAGTTTCCTCATAGCTGACTGTTTGGCATCTCTGCCCTGATATCAAAACATCTCCCTGAGGTTGAGCATCATATCGTAGGCTGAGGTAAATAATTGATGCTGGTGCTGCAGTAACTCGACATAGAAGCCAATATGTAGCACCGGGTCATCTCATCAGCCTCCTGTCACCTCGTATATGGCTCTCGCTGCTCAGGGGTGGTATCATCGCTAGGCTTAGGGAGGCACTCCTCAGTGAGCACGTACTTGTAATTTAGACCCGTAAGTTTGTTCTGATTCAAAATGACAGCTAACGAGTTGAACGACATATCAATAACTGAAAAATAAACAGTCAAGTTTCAGTATACTTTTTCAAAAATATTGATATCCTCAAAACAATACAATCTCCAACCGACATCTCTCACACCGGGATTAACGCAGGTCACGTTGGGTGAACGTCTACGCCAACCCACATTCGTTTGAGAAGAGCCAAAGTTCATTAATTCCATTATCTGACCAACGATCTTATGATCAATGAAATTAATAGTCGATAATTTTAGTCGTACTCAATAAGCAGCGTAACCTCTTAGGAGGAATACTACAAACGGTACACTAAGTGTTTGCCATTACGTGACTTCTAAGCTTGTTACTTAGGATACTAATGCGCATCGATTAGCGAGAGTGTCGCAACTTTCTCCAATTAAACATGCTATAGTCATCCCTTTAGAAATTCAATCTAGTGATATCTCGGGGTTGAAGACTTATCCGTAGGGAAGAAGGCCCTTGGCCAGCGCGTCGGTCTAACCCACATCACATATGAATCCGTAATGGAGGCCATGGGGATATTTACCAACCCGCTCCCACTTAGATTTTTAACTTTAAGGATTTTCCCATTTCAACATGCAACATCTTAACAAAGGATATTCGCACCCATAAAACCGTTGGAGTTTTAATATGTGAATAATCTACCTTAGTTAATTGCACTTTACTTTTAAAACGTTTTGGTTTGGTTTTTGTTCATGAAAAATAAAACAAAAAACACACAATCAACGAAAAGACATAAATATGGGAAATTAAAGAAATTAAAATTTCCCGACTATTATGGCCTTCTCTATCGTTGATTTCTTGACTCATCGGTGACACGTCCTGTCATGTTGCTCCCACTCATTATTTGGATTCCTCTCGATTTGCCCGAGTTTTCTCGGTTTATACGTAATTAGAAATCACCCAAAATTACGAGAAACCAAAACTCGGGAATATAAGTTACCTAAAATAAT
Organism: Knoxia roxburghii; assembly: GCA_030378225.1. Taxonomy (NCBI): domain Eukaryota; kingdom Viridiplantae; phylum Streptophyta; class Magnoliopsida; order Gentianales; family Rubiaceae; genus Knoxia; species Knoxia roxburghii. Next base: position 41,110,589 of record CM059415.1, on the reverse strand, counting down.
GTCTTCATCATAATACATAAATTCCTATATACAAAGGCGTTTTTCTAGGAATTTAAAGATGACATGATTAGATCAAATCCTACTACAAGATTTTTCTAATCCTACACGGCTTCCAGCTCGTGGTTATTACTATTACAGACATTTCCATTCAAAAACAATACGAGCCCGGACATGTCCCGGGGTTTATGAATGAAAAATAAAATTCTACCATAATAGTCGGGAAACCAATAACCACCTATTTAAACATTTCGACAAAAATAATAATGCCAAAATAAAGCCGTGTAATAAATAAAACAAGTATAAAGCCAAAACACTCGCTCTGATGCTATTTTGAAGGAAACCAGAACAAGCCCCTGCTAAATCGAAAACCTCACTTTCGTGCAATGCATTCCAGAATTGGAAGCTTTCGACAAAGCTCAGGCTCAAATTCATTTTCCCATGAACAGATCTAGGCTTATACTTATTTAATTTATTAATTAGGACACAAAAGATAGAATCTTTAATTAAAGAGGAAAGTTCAAAAGATTATACCTTTGAAGCGTGTCCCTAGCAATAAGAAAACCAAAGCTGAAAATCCTGCTGTTTACTACCCGGGACCAATCACGAGAGAATCCCGATAACAACTCCGTCTCTACCTCAAAATCGCGTGGGCGACTATCCAAAAGGTAGCTAAGACACTATGGAAGGGATCGAAATGAGACCCACTTCCAAAAACTCGTCAGATCCTCAGCAGATCGTTGCCCGAAGATTACTCTGCTTATTTACCGTCTGGCTGCGAAATCCACTCGAAATCCGAAGAATAACTCCAATTCGACTCCGAACTAGTGTGGGCTAGTGTCTACGGAGTAGCACAAGGAAAAACGAAGAAATCCCAAGAAACCCACTTCAAGAATCACACAAATCTGAAAAAAACAGATTTAGCCCGGGAACTTAAACCAATCTGAAAATCCACACCAAAAGTGTCTGGAATGTGTTCTTGCTCGTAAATCTAGACTCTAGCAATCTAAGAAGATCAAGCTAGAGGATCAACACAACAAGAATTAACAAACCTACTTCAAAAGGAGCAAAGTCGCCGCCCCAAAAATAAACCAAACGCCGGCCGAGAAAACCAATCAAATGCAGCAGCTTTTTACTCCAAAAATGGTGATCTTGGATTCTCTAGGTTATGGGCTTTTAGGATTCTCGAAGAAGAAAGCTCCAAAGTCGACTTCGAAAGAAAAGCTACTAAGAAAGTTGAGAGCTTCTCTTTCTAGACTTAACTTTCTCTCACTAGGCAAATGCCTCTAAGGTTTTTAATGTCTTGCAAGTTGTCTAACAAGGGTTATTTATAGGGAGCTTCTAAGGAGGCCTAATGTGCCTTTGAATTGGGTCTTTTAGTTTGACTTTCGTTAACCCCTTAGTCTTTCCTAGACTAGTCAACTTCAATCGATCATTTTGAATTAAATCTTTAACTCACTTCGTTAATTTAATTTAATCAAACCCATTGGATTAATTAATTCATATAGAATTAATTTTCTTAATCCAATTTGTCAATTAAATATTAATTAAACCTTTAGGATTAATTAATTCACTTTATCGATTAGTCAAACACATAATTAGTCGTACCACTAACGGACTAATTATGGAACTACCACTCAAAAATGACTTTACATCGCCCACTATATTTTCTTCTATCTCTCCACATACTCGTCGGTTTATCAATTTACTGACAAACTAATTCACTGACTTCTTGGTTTCCAAAATTAGTACCACTCGACCTTTTTATTATACAGGACATAAAGTCCACCGGCCGGGTTTAGTATAATAAACCATACGAGCTCATCTCAGGAGCACTATCAACCCGGCAAACCGGTACGTGGATTCCTCCGACTAACAACGGCACGTAAGTAGCTAAACACCGCATACCCAACCTACCGAGGTATAGGCCTCAATTGACCGCACTCTTTGGCAAATCAAAGCATACGATATCCAACTCTCACGCCCATCCCAATCTCGGGATTGAGAGACAGAATACTAAGACTGAATTGATATGCCGATCACTGTAAGTCAATTCTATCCAAACTGGTCATGCTCAATATGCCCCAGGCATATCCGTGTGATTTAATTAATCTAGATAAAACAATTTCCAAATCACACGATAACTTATACCAATAGTATGTTCAGACTATCTCAGTTACGAGCATACTTTTAATATATCAATACTTTAACCAATAACGGTATCTACTGTGTCTTTCCACACCCCGTTATCTAGTTCTATGATATAATAGAACAATTTAATACTGAAACAAAATGATATGTCATCTGTAGATATTAGTTTTTGATACAAGTCATAGCTTTCATGTACTCAAAACTAACATCTCTAAGTATTAACCAAGAACCTAAATAATAACCACAAACCTCTACACGCATGACTACTATCACAAAGACAGAAACTTAGTAAATCTTAAGAGCTTACCTTCCCCGAAGATGTTAGTTTTAATACAGAAAAGCTATTGCTTGTATGACAAACTAATATCCGCAGTTGACATATCATTTTTTTTCAGTGTTAAATTGTTCCATTATATCATAGAACTAGATAACGAGGTGTAGAAAAGTACAGTAGATCTCATTATTGGTTAAAGTATTGATATATAAAAATTATGTTCGTTACTAAGATAGTCTAAACATACTATCGGTATAGGTTATCGTGTGATTTGGAAATTAGTTTGTCTAGACTAATTAAATCATACGAATATGCCCGGGGCATATTGAGCAAGACTAGTTTGGATAGAATTAACTTGTACTGACCGGTGTAGTTAATTCAGTCCTAGTATTCTAATCTCTTAATCCTAAGATTGGGACGAGCATAAGAGTTAGATATCGTATGCTTTGATTTTCCAAAGGGTGCAGTCAATTAAGGCTGCCTAAATATCGGTAAGTAGGGTATACGGTGTTTAGCTTCTTGTGTGTCGTTGCTAGTCAAAGGAATCCATGTACCGGTTCACCCAGTTGATGGTGTTCCCCAGATGAGCTCGTAAGGTTTATTATACTAAACCCAGCCGGTGGACTTTATATCCAGTATAATAAGAAAGTCGAGTGGTACTAATCTCGGATATCAAGAAGTCGGTGAATTAATTTTTTAGTAAATTGATGAACCGACGAGCACTAGATCTTTGATGTGGGAATTAGAAGAATAACAAAATGAGCACGATGTAAAGTCATTTTTGAGCGGTAGTTCCATAATTGGTCCGATAGTGGTACGACTAATTATGTGTTTTACTTATCAAAAAAGTGAATTAATTAATTCTAAAGGTATAATTATTTAATTGACGAAGTGGGTTATTCGAAATAATCCTAAGGGTTTGATTAAATTTAATTAACGAAGTGAATAGAAATTAATTCGAATGGTTCGATTGGAGTTGATTAGTCTAGGAAAGACTAAGGGGTCAACGAAAATCAAATGTCAAAGGCCCAACTCAAAAGCCCACTAGGTCTCCTTAAGAGCTCCCTATAAATAGAAAGTTTAAGGCCAAAGAAACATTAAGAAAAATCTTGCAAGACAAGTCTTGCCTCTTAAAGTGAGAAAGTTCTAGAGAGAGAACTTCTCCTTTTTGAAGTTTCTTTTTCGAAGTCAAACTTTAGATCTCACTTCTCGAATCAAAACAAAGCTCGAAGATCAAAACTTTTTATGTATCCGCCTTTTATTTTGGATTCCGCCGGTTCCAATTTTGCGCCGTCGCAGGTATATTTTTTCGGCAGACTTTTGGCTTGATTTTGGCGTGCTTGATATACGTTGCTTCATGTTGATCTCTCTTTTTGTGATCTGTGAATAAGATTGTGCAGATAGTGGCCAAAGATCGAGTCTTTGGGTTTTTCCGGTTTGTTTTTGCGCGGCAGGGCTGGGCGTACTTGGCCGGCAGTGAAGTCCTAGCGGCGGGACTATTTTATTCAGCTTTCGGGCTTCGAGGGTTTTTTCTTAGGGATTTTTTGTGGGATTTGGTAGCATATCCCATTCGATTATTACCCACGCGATATTTGGGATTTCTTGTAGTTATCTTTTGGAATTCATTGGTAGTGCCTTCCAGATTTTTTGGTTTTCTTATTTGTTAAGGACTTCGCTTCAAAGTTATAATCTTTAATCCTTCTGCTTTAATTAAAGATTAAATCTTTGAGTGTCGTTTTAATAAATTAAACTAGTATAAACCTATATCCCTTCGGGGGAAATGAATTTGAGCCTGAGCTAAGTCGAAAGTCTCCGATTCTGGAATGCATTGTACGAAAGTGAGATTTTTTATTTAGCCCGAGCTTGTTCTGTTTCCTTCAAATTGGTATCAGCGCGAGTGTTTTGGCTTTCTACTTGTTTGATTTATTACATGGATTTGTTTTGGCATTATTATTTTTGTCAAAATGTTTAAACAGGTGGTTATTAGTTCTCGGCTATTATGGTAGATTTAATTTTTCATTCATAAACGTCGGGACATGTCCGGGGCTCATTTTGTTTTTGAATGGAAATGTCTGTAATAGTAATAACCACTAGCTGGAAGCCGTGTAAGATTAGAAAAATCTTGTAGTATGATTTAATTTAATTTTGTCGTCTTTAAATTCCTAGAAAAAATGCTTTTGTACATAGGAATTTATGTGTTATGACGAAGACGTTATTTTGGGTGACTTATATTCGTGGGTTTTGGTTTCTCGTAATTTTGGGTGATTCCTAATTATGTAGAAAATCGAGAAAACCTGGACGAAACGATAAGAATTCAAATAACGAGTGGAAGCGACATGACAGGACGTGTTAAGGAGGCGTCAAAGGAATCAACAATAGAGAAGGCCATAATAGTCGGGAAATTTTAATTCTTTAATTTTCCGTATTTATGTCTTTTTCATTGATTGTGTATTTTTTATTTATTTTGCATGAACGAAAACCAAACCATTTTAAAAGGTAAAGTGCAATTAACTAAGGTAGATTATTCGTATATTAAAACTCCAATGGTTTTATGGGTGTGAATATCCATAGTTAAGATATTGCATGTTAAAACGTAAAAATTCTCAAACTTAAAAATCTAAGTGGGAGCGGGTTGGTATATATCCCCATGGCCTCCATTACGAATTCATATGTGATGTGGATTAGACCTACTCGCTGGCCAAGGGCCTTATTCCCTACTGATAAGTCTTCAATCCAGAGATCACTAGATTGAATTTCTAAAGGGATGACTATAGCAAGTTTAATTGGAGAAATTTGCGACACCCTCGCTAACCAAGGCACAATAGTATCCTAAGTAACAAGCTTAGAAGTCACGTAATGGCAAACACTTGTGGTACCGTTTGTAGTATTCCTCCTAAGAGGTTACGCTACTTATGTGTCCGGCTAAAATCATCGACTATTAATTTTATTGATCATAAGATCGTTGGTCAGATAATGGAATTAATGAACTTTGGTTCTTCTCGAACGAATGTGGGTTGGCATAAACGTTCACCTAACGTGACCTGCGTTAATTCCGGTGTAAGAGATATCGGTGGGAGATTATATTTTTTTTGAGGATATCAATATTTTTGAAAAAGAATACTGAAATTTGACTGTTTATTTTTTCAGTTTGTTGATATGTCGTTCAACCCGCTAGTTGTCATACTGAATCAAAACAAACTTACGGGTCCTAATTACATTGACTGGAAATGTAACCTGGACATTGTCCTTACTGCCGAAGGTTACAAGTATGTGTTTACTGAGGAGTGCCCCCCTAAGCCCAGCGATTATGCCACCCCTGAGCATCGAGAGCCATATACAAGGTGGCAGAAGACTGATGAGATGACCAGGTGCTACATCTTGGCCTCTATGTCGAGTGTACTGCAGCACCAGCAACAGTTGTTTACCTCAGCCTATGATATGATGCTCACCCTCAGGGAGATGTTTGGACATCAGGGCAGGGCAGCTAAGCAGTCAGCTATGAGGAACTCATGAATGCTAGGATGGCTGAGGGCTCTTCAGTAAGGGATCACGTACTGGACATGATGAGTTGTATCAATGAGATCGAGGTATTGGGAGGTGATATTGATGGGGAGACCAGGTCAATATCATTCTCCAGAGCTTGCCCCCTAGTTTTGAGCAATTTCGGTTGAATTACAATATGGGCAAGCTCTCATATTCACTTCCCAAGCTCATGACAGTATTGGTGTCTGCTGAAAGCCACTTCACAGAGAAGAAGCAAGCTTTGGCGACTGTTGAACCCTCAGGTTCCTCTGCTAGGCCCAAAGCCAGGAAGCACAAAAGGAAGAAGGGCCAGAAAACAGCAGCTGATCATAGACATAAGGGAGGCATTGCAAAGAAGCATAAGCCGAAAAGCAAGTGCTTTAGATATGGCAAGGATGGACACTAGAAGAAGGACTGCCCAAAGCCTCGAGGTATGTGTAAAATTTTCCTACTTATTGAGATGTGTTTAGAGATGATTCCCACAAATACTTGGTGTGTGGATTCAGGAGCCACTGATCATGTTTGTAATTCTTTGCAAGGTTCCAATTGACCCAGCTGCTTAGAGAGGAAGAGTTGCAGATCTACCTTGGGGATACTACCAGAGTTTTCTGTTGTTGCAATGGGAGTTTTATGTCTTTATTTTTCATACTCTATTTTACATTTGAGAGATTGTTTATATGTACCCAGTTTCAGAAAGAACTTACTTTCAGTTTCAAAACTTCTTTTGGATCGTTATAAGTGTGTTTTTTCTGATAATTCTGTTTTTATTAGAAAGAACCAGAGGTTTATATGTTCTGGTACATTAGTTGACAATCTATTTTTAATTAAGACAAACTCCCCAGTAGTGCAAAATACAGAACCTAATAACTCATCACCGAATCATAGTAAGAGAAATGAGTCTTCCCCTTTGAATCAAACTTATCTTTGGCACCTGAGACTAGGTCACATCAACCTTATTAAGATTCAGAGGTTAGTTAATGATGGACCTTTAGACTCATTGGATATTGACGGTTTTCCTACATGTGAGTCCTGTTTTGAGGGTAAAATGACCAAGAGGCCTTTTAAGGCAAAGGGGTATAGGGCCAAAGAGGTTTTAGAGTTGATTCATTCTGACTTGTGTGCACCTATGTCAGTTCGGGCTAAAGGAGGTTATGAGTATTTCATGACATTCACAGAAGACTACTCTAGATTTGGATACATATACCTGATACACCACGAGTCTGAATACTTTGGTAGGTTCAAAGATTTTAAGGATGAGGTGAAGAAGCATCTGGATAAGAGTATCAAGACCTTGTGATCTGATCGTGGTTGTGAATACCTCTCTAGTGAATTTAGGTCCTATTTGTCAGAGGAGGGTATTCAGTCCTAGTTGTCTGCACTGGCACACCCCAGCAGAATGGTGTAGTAGAGAGGAGGAACAAGACTCTTATGGATATGGTAAGATCGATGATGAGTTATAGTGAATTGCCCACCTCATTTTGGGGTTATGCCTTGGAGACAACGTGTAATCTTCTTAATCTTGTACCATCTAAATCTGTGCCTACGACACACCTAGAGTTGTGGACTGGGTGAAAGCCTAGTATGCGACATCTCAAGATTTGGGGTTGTCCAACACATATGCTCGAAGCAGATGCAGGTAAGTTAGATGTGAGATCAAATGTTATTTTGTTTGTAGGCTACCCTAAAGGAACGATGGGTGGTCTATTTTATAGTCCTCGTGATCAGAAGGTGGTGGTCAGCACCAATCACAAGGCTAGCAGCAATGTAGTATTGGAAGAGCTTAGAATTCGGTCCACTATTCCAGATGCACAAATATAAGAAGACACACCACAAGATACTACACACACTATCACAGATGATGCTCTTACACAGGCTACGCCTCGTCGTAGTGAGAGGGTTGTCAGACAGCCCGAGAGGTACATGGGTTTGGGTGAGTCTTCAGACTTTATCCCTGGCGCCCATGAACTAGACCCAGTTAGCTACAATGAGGCTCTCCTGGATAAAGATGCAGATTCTTGGTAGAGAGCGATTATTGTTGAGATGGGTTCTATGGACTCAAATCCGGTCTGGGAGCTGGTAGACCTTCCTGATAGGTTTCGGCTTATTGGGTAATGGTTCTACAAGTGAAAGAGATGATTTCACGGGCGGTTAAGACATTCAAGACTAGGCATGTGGCGAAAGGAGATACTCAGAAAGAGGGTATTGATTATGAGAATACCTTTCCCCCGATAGCTATGCTTAAGTCGATCCAGATTCTCTTGGCCATAACTGCTTATATGGACTATGAGATTTGGCAGATGGACGTTAAGACAACTTTCCTTAATGGAAGTCTTGAGGAGCCCATCTTTATGCAACTACCAGAGGATTTCATTATTCAGGGCCAAGAGCACAAGGTATGTAGGCTTAAGAGGTCAATTTATGGACTTAAGCAAGTATCCTGATCTTGGAACATCCATTTTGACGAGGTTATCCAGTCCTATGGATTCACTCAGTGTCCGGATGAGTAGTATGTATATCGCAGGCGTGATGGCGATATGGTGGTGTTTCTCGTACTTTACGTAGATGACATCCTTCTGATTGGCAACAGTAAGAAGGTGTCATCAGAAGTAAAGGCATGGTTGTCCAGGCAATTTGATATGAAGGACTTGGGAAAAGCTGAACAAATCCTTGGGATCAAGATTATTCGAGATCGTAGGAGACGTTCTCTGACACTCTCCGAGGCTTCGTACATAGACATGATTCTGGCCCGTTTTAACATGCAGAACTCTAAGAGGGGTTCACTACCTTTCAGGCATGGAGCGCATTAATCAAAAGAGCAGTGTCCCAAGACTGCTAAGGAGATAGATACCATGCAGGCTGTACCCTATGCATCTGCAGTGGGTAGTCTTATATATGTTATGTTATGTACAAGGCCTAATATTTGTTTTTCCGTTGGCATGGTTAGCATATATCAGAGTAACCGTGGGAAGGCTCACTATGGGCAGTAAAATGCATTCTCAAGTATTTGCGCAGGACAAGAGATCATGTCCTAGTTTATAGAGCGCAGGAGCTAGTACCACACAGATTCTGACTTTCAAGGTGATATGGACAAGAGTAAGTCTACCTCTGGGTTTGTGTTTACTCTAGGAGGTAGAGCCATAGTATGGCGGAATGTCAAGCAGAAATGCGTGGCAGACTCCACCATGGAGGCTGAGTATGTGGCCGCATCAGAGGCATCGAAAGAAACTGTATGGCTCCAGAACTTCCTGGTGGACTTAGATGTGGTTCCTAAGTTGTCTATGTCTATCACAGTTTACTATGATAACAATGGTGCAGTTATTAACTCGGGGGAACTACGAGCCCACAAGGCGAGTAAACACATAGAGCACAGTTACCACTTGATACGAGAGATCGTATAGAGGGGAGACGTGACCGTGGCCAAGATAGCATCAGGAGAAAACCTTGCAGATCCTTTCACAAAGTCCTTGACCCCAAAGGTCTTTGAGAGACATGTGGAGGGCATGGGATTCAGATTCTTACGAGAGCCATGTGAGTGAGCTTAAAGGTGTTCTGTAGCTTTCATTATGACAGCAATGTAATAGCAGTTTGGACAGTGTTTTTATACTTCATAGCATAGCTTTGAGTATTAGTGGGAGATTGTTAGTTTTGAATACAGAAAAACTATTACTTTAATGAAAAACTAATATCCACAGTTGACATATCATTTTGTTTCAGTATTAATTAGTTTCATTATATCATAGAACTAGATAATGAGGTGTAGAAAAGCACAGTAGATCTCGTTATTGGTTAAAGTATTGATATATAGAAAGTATGCTCGTTACTAAGATAGTCTGAACATACTATAGGTATAGGTTATCGTGTGATTTGAAAATTAGTTTGTCTAGACTAATTAAATCATACAAATATGCCCGGGGCATATTGAGCAAGACCAGTTTAGATAGAATTAACTTGTACTGATCGGTGTAGTTAATTCGGTCCTAGTATTCTAATCTCTTAATCCTGAGATTGAGATGAGCATGAGAGTTAGATATCGATTTGCCAAAGGGTGCGATCAATTGAGGCCTAAATCTCGGTATGTTGGGTATACGGTGTTTAGCTTCTTGTGTGTCGTTGCTAGTCAGAGCAATCCATGTATCAGTGTGCCGGGTTGATGGTGCTCCCGAGATGAGCTCATAAGGTTTATTATACAAAACCCGACCGGTGGACTTTATGTCCGGTATAATAAGAAAGACGAGTGGTACTAATCTCGGATACCAAGAAGTCGGTGAATTAATTTGTCAATAAATTGATGAACCGACGAGCACTAGATCATTGATATGGGGAGATAGAAGAATAATAAAGTGAGCACGATGTAAAGCCGTTTTTTAGCGGTAGTTCCAAAATTGGTCCGATAGTGGTACGACTAATTATGTGTTTGATTGAAAGATTATTTGCCACATAGGATCTGGGTTTGCACTTGTTCGATTTACCACGCAACAAAATTTTCTAATTAAACCGGAACCTTAGAAAAATACCTTTGAAGCGTGCACCTGGTGATTCTCTCCTATGCCTCAAGACTATGACTTCACGTTGTGTGGGCAACGAACTAGAAGTCAATTGATCAGCTACTCACCACTATCCACCTGCTAGAAAAATCCAGTACCGCAGCACCTGGCACGTACTATAAACGCACCGCCCGCAGCTACACACAGCTGGTATAGACCAAGGCCAAAATTTCAGCCACTAGAAACCCAAAAACCAGCCGCACACTTTCTTGAAAATTTGACTTGGAGAGAGAAATATTTTCTCTCTCTCTAGAATTTTCTCTCTCTAGAAATCTTGTGGATTAATTGTGTTTCTTGAATGGCTAATCCCTTGTCTATTTATAAGAGAGACCCCAAGTTGGTTTAGGATTGGTCTTCCTAATGGGTTTAGGTAATGAATTAGTTTCCAAATCCAATTAGGCAACCAATCTGATAGGATAAACCAAATCCTACTAGATTTCCTAATCTCTAGGATTTCCTAATTCTAATTGAAACTTAAGACTTAATTAATTAATTAATTAATTCTACTTTGTTAATTACTTAATTAACCCTTAAGAATTAATTAAATAATTCCACTTTGTTAATTACTGAATTAACCCTTAGGAATAATTAACCAAATAATTAATTAAATCTACCTATTCAATTAACCCATTACAAAATTAATCGTACCACTAACGGATTAATTTTGGCACTACCATCCTACACCAGAATTGCTTCCGGAACAACTTAATTAAATTATATTCATTAATCTTCCCACATCAAAGATATAGTGCTCGCTAAATTAAAATTAATTTACTGATAAATTAATTAATTAACTTCTTTAATTTCCGAGACTAGTACCACTCGACCTTTTTACTATACCGGACATAAGTCCACCGGCCGGGTTTAGTATAATAAACATTTCAAGCTCATCTCGGGAGCACCATCACCCCGGACGCACCGGTACATGATTTCCTCTCGACAAGTAGTAGCACACCAAGTAACTAAACACGCGCACCCAACCCACCGAGACTATTGGCCACAATTGACCTCACCCTTTGGCAAATCAAAGTACACTATGTCTAATCCTCATGCCCACTCGAGTCTAGGGATTTAGAGATAGAATACAATGATCGATTTGTCTATTAAATCAGTACAAGACAAATCATTCCTAAAGGTCAAGTTCAATATGCCCCGGGCATATCTATATGATTCAATTAGTTTAGACAAACTAATTATCTGAATCACATAATAACCTAGACTGACAATTTGTCCAAAGCTATCTCGGTTACGAACCTCATTTATATATTATGTCTTTCAACCAATGATGAGATCTACTGTGTCACACCAGACACCTCATCATCTACTTACATAATATAAACGGACATATATATGCACAACAAAATATAATTGAAACACAAATCGATATATTAAACTGGAAAACTGTACAATACAAGCATAGCTTATGTATTCTAATCCAAAAATCTCCCACTAATACTTAAGCTGTGCTTTAAGTATACAACTACATACAATCCTATACAATCTGCGGTTATCTATCTAGAAAAACTATCATGGCTCTCCTAGATATCTGATCCCCATGCCCTCCACATGAGCCTCAAAGACTTTAAAGGTCAATGTCTTCGTGAATGGATCTGCAAGGTTATCCTCCGATGCTATCTTAGCCACGACCACGTCTTCCCTCTTTACGATGTCTCGTATCAAGTGGTACTTGCGCTGTATATGTTTACTCGCCTTGTGGGCTCGTGGTTCCTTCGAGTTTGCTACTGCACTGTTGTTAGCACAATATACCATGATAGACTATGACAAACCAGAAATCACATCTAAGTCCACTAGGAAGTTCTTGAGCCATACTGCTTCTTTCGCTGCCTCTGATGCGGCAACGTATTCAGCCTCCATGGTAGAATCAGCCACGCATTTCTGCTTGACACTCCGCCAAATTCTGAGGTGTCTTAGACTGGGCTTTCGCCCGTTCCACAACTCTACTGAGGTTGAAGGCACCGTTTTAGATGGCAGAAGATTAAGAATATACATTGCTGTTTCTAAGGCATATCCCCATAACGAACTTGGCAAATCACTATAGCTCATCATGGACCTAACCATTTCCATAAGAGTTCGATTCCTCCTTTCTGCTATACCATTCTGCTGTAGCGTGCCAGGTACAGACAACTGAGTCTGAATTCCTACCTCAGTGAGGTAATCTCAAAATTCATCGGACAGGTACTCCCCACAATGATCTGAACGCAATGCCTTGATACTCTTACCATGATGCTTGTCCACATCTGCCCGAAACTCTTTGAACTTGCTAAAACATTCGGACTTGTGGCGCATTAGGTAAATGTATCCGCACCTAGAGTAGTCATCCGTGAACGTCACAAAATACTCATATCCCCCTCGTGCCTGGATCGTCATAGGTCCACACAAGTTAGAATGAATCAACTCTAATACTTCTTTAGCTCTATAACATTTTGCCTTAAAAGGTCTCTTGCTCATCTTACCTTCCAAGCAAGATTCGCAGGTTGCATAATTGTCAATATCTAATGAACCCAGGGATCCATCATTGACCAACCTCTGAATCCTACTAAGGTTTATATGACCTAACCTGAGATGCCAAATATAGGTTTGATTCATTTCAGCAGGTCTCTTCCTCTTATTAATGTTAGATCCTGAGCTATATCTCTCTATGTTTTGCGCAACAGGGGAGTTAGAGTTAACCACAAACAAATTGTCCGCCAATGAACCAGAACAAATAAGTTTCCCATTTCTCCTAATAAGTACAGACTCATCAGAAAAAACAAACTTATAACCGTTCTTCAAGAGTTTAGAAACCAAAATAAGGTTCTTTCTAAAACTCGGTACATAAAGACAATTAACTAACTCTAAACTAGAATTCTCGAAATTCAGAGTAACTACTCCCACTGCTTCTACTGACACTCTTGTAGTGTCGCCCAAGTAGATATCCAATTCGCCTTCTCTAAGTATCCGGGTTACTTGGAACCCTTGCAAGGAATTACAAACATGGTCAGTGGCACCTGAATCCACACACCAAGTATCTGTGGGAATCACCGCTAAACATGTCTCAGTAATTAAGGCAGAATTTATCGTACTTATAAGCTTTGGACAATCCGATTTCCAATGTCCCATCTTATTGCACTTGAAGCACTTGTCTTTAGACTTCTTCTTTGCAATATCTGCCTAAGGCGCAATGTGCGCCACTTGAGCTATTCCCTCGAGCTTCCTCTTCTTCTTTCTAGTATCAGGCTCAGAAGAAGATTCTGAAACTTCAACTGCGACTAAAACTCACTTCTTCTCTTGAAGAAAACTTTTAGCCGCCACCAACTCTGCAAAGAGCTCGGATGAACTCCACAAGATCTTACTTATGTTGTAGTTCAACCGAATCCGCTCACAGCTTTGAGGCAAGCTCCGGAGGACAATATCGACTTTGGTTTCACCAACGATTTCGCCTCCCACTACCTCAATCTTGTTGATGTTACTAATCATGTCAATGACATGATCTTTCACAGGAGCGCTCTCAGCCCTAAGGACAATGTCCAAGTTACGACTTCCATCGACATTATTAGTTCCAGTTAAATTGTTATTTTTCAAAATAGCAGCTAAAGGATTGAATGCCATATCGATTTAAACTGCAAAGTAAACAAAACAATGTTTCAGTTATATATGCTAGAATTTCAAAAAAAATCTAATTAATTATTGACTTCCCTCAAAACAATAATTATAACCCACCAACATCTCATCCACCGGGATTCTCGCAAGCCATGCAGTCTGGACGTTTACGCTAACCCACATTCGTTTGAGGAGAACCAAGTTCATTAACTACACTATCTCACCAACGATCTTTTGATCAATGTAGCTAATAGTCGGTGCTTTTAGCCATACAAGTAAATAACGTAACCTCGCAGGAGGAATACTGCAGATCGTACACTAAGTGTGTGCCATTACGTGACTTCTGAGTTTGTTACCTCAGGATAGTGCGCCTCAGATGGAGAGGGTGTCGCATTTCTCCTAGTTAAACTCGCTCTAGTCATCTTACTCAGAAGTTCATAGTCTAGCAATCTCGGGGCTGGACTCATCCGAATGGAAGAAGGCCCTAATGCCAACGCGCAAGCCCACCCACATCGCATATGAACCCGTAATGGTGGCCATGGGGATATAAACCAACCCGCTCCCACTTAGATTTCCAAATTGAGGGTTTTTCTGGTTTTAACATGCAATTAACTAACCTAAGTTATGGGCAACCATAAAACCAGTCATGCTTTAAATCATGCATCTAATATACAGCATAAAAATTAAAACGATAAATACGGAAAATAAATACGAAAAATAAATTTCCCGACTATTATGGTTTTAATTACTTCCATCCTTTGCCTTGATCTCGTGTCCCATCATGTCACTCGATGGAGAGAATCTTGAACTTCAAAAAATGAAAACTGGAGGAAAAAAGGGCCAAAAACAGCCCGAACGGCCCGAACGGGCCGCCCGTGCCGCAGCACGGCCCGAAGGCCGCACTGCCCCAGAGCACAGCCCGCACGGCCCTGTGCGCCTGGGCGTCCAGCAGCAGCGCAGCAGCTGCTGCTGCTGCTGCCTGCTGCAACCTTCCCTGGCCGGCGCGACTGCTGCCGGCGGTCGTTGCCGGCGTCGCCTTGTGCCGCCAATTCCTCCCTCACTTTTTCCCACGCTATTTGGTCTTTTTGCAATTCGTTCTGGGTTTTCCTGGGTTTCTTCAAAATTCATGATAACCCAAAACCCACGAATCCAAGTCGCCCACCATAACGCCTTTGATTACAAAAAATAATTTTCTTACTACAAGGCATTCTAGGAAAATTAAAGAATCGAAATTACATAGAAAAAATCCTACTACAGATTTAATCTAATCCTACACGGCTTCCAGCACGTGGTTATACTATTACAAACATTCATAATAAAATTAAATCCGGACAAGTCCCGGAGTTTAATTAAAACCCATACAAACGTAACCATAATAGTCGGGATTCTAAACCACCTGCAAATAAAACCATGTAATAAATCGAACAAGCACAGAACCCCCTAAACCAGGCTCTGATACCAATTGAAAGATTATTTACCACATAGGATCTGGGTTTGCACTTGCTCGATTTACCACGCAACAAAAAATTTCTAATTAAAGCGGAACCTTAGAAAAATACCTTTGAAGCGTGCACCTGGTGATTCTCTTGTATGCCTCAAGACTATGACTTCACGTTGTGTGGGCAACGAACTAGAAGTCAATTGATCAGCTACTCACACAATCCACCTGCTAGAAAAATCCAGCACCGCAGCACCTGGCACGTACTATAAACGCACCGCCCGCAGAGAGAGAAAGCTACGCGCAGCTGGTATAGACCAAGGCCAAAATTTCAGCCACTAGAAACCCAAAAACCAGCCGCACACTTTCTTGAAAATTCGACTTAGAGAGAGAAACATTTTCTCTCTCTAGAAATCTTGTGGATTAATTGTGTTTCTTGAATGGCTAATCCCTTGTCTATTTATAAGAGAGACCCCAAGTTGGTTTAGGATTGGTCTTCCTAATGGGTTTAGGTAATGAATTAGTTTCCAAATCCAATTAGGCAACCAATCTGATAGGATAAACCAAATCCTACTAGATTTCCTAATCTCTAGGATTTCCTAATTCCAATTGAAACTTAAGACTTAATTAATTAATTAAATAATTCCACTTTGTTAATTACTTAATTAACCCTTAGGAATTAATTAAATAATTCCACTTTGTTAATTACTGAATTAACCCTTAGGAATAATTAACCAATTAATTAATTAAATCTACCTATTCAATTAACCCATTACAAAATTAATCGTACCACTAACGGATTAATTTTGGCACTACCATCCTACACCAGAATTGCTTCCGGAACAACTTAATTAAATTATATTCATTAATCTCCACATATCAAAGATATAGTGCTCGTTAATTAAAATTAATTTACTGATAAATTAATTAATTAACTTCTTTAATTTTTGAGACTAGTACCACTCAACCTTTTTACTATACCAGACATAAGTCCACCGGCCGAGTTTAGTATAATAAACATTTCAAGCTCATCTCGGGAGCACCATCACCCCGGACGCACCGGTACATGGTTTCCTTTCGACAAGCAGTAGCACACCAAGTAACTAAACACGCGCACCCAACCCACCGAGACTATTGGTCATAATTGACCTGACCCATTGGCATATCAAAGTACACTATGTCTAATTCTCATGCCCACTCGAGTCTAGGGATTTAGAGATAGAATACAAGGTTCGTTTTGTCTATTAAATCAGTACAAGACAAATCATTCTTAAAGGTCAAGTTCAATATGCCCCGGGCATATCTATATGATTCAATTAGTTTAGACAAACTAATTATCTAAATCACATATTAACCTAGACCGATAGTTTGTCCAAAGCTGTCTCAATTTCGAACCTCATTTATATATTATGTCTTTCAACCAATGATGAGATCTACTGTGTCACACCAGACACCTCATCCTCTATTTACATAATATAAATGGACATATATATGCACAGCAAAATATAATTGAAACACAAATCGATATATTAAACTGGGAAACTGTACAATATAAGCATAGCTTATGTATTGTACTCCAACATTTGACTAATCGACAAAGTGAATTAATTAATTTTAAAGGTATAATAAATTTAATTGACGAAGTGGGTTATTCGAAATAATCCTAATGGTTTGATTAAATTTAATTACCGAAGTGAATTAAGAAATTTATTCAAAAGGTTTGATTGGAGTTGATTAGTCTAAGAAATACTAAGGGTCAACGAAAGTCAAATATTAAAGGCCCACCTCAAAAGCCCACTAGGTTTCCCTAAGAGCTCCCTATAAATAGAAAGCTTAAGGCCAAAGAAACATTAAGAAAAATCTTGCAAGACAAGTCTTGCCTCTTAGAGTGAGAAAGTTCTAGAGAGAGAACTTCTCCTTCTTGAAGTTTCTTTTTTGAAGTTGAACTTTAGATCTCACTTCTCGAATCAAAAAAAAGCTTGAAGATCAAAACTTTTTGTGTATCTGCCTTTTATTTTGGATTCCGCCAGGTTCCAATTTTGCGCTGCCGCGGGTATATTTTTCCAGCAGCCTTTTGGCTTGATTTTGGCGTGCTTGATCCAAGTTTCTTCATGTTGATCCCTCTTTTGGTGATCCGTGAATAAGCTTGTGCAGATCGTGGCCAAAGATCAAGTCTTTGGGTTTTTCCAGTTTGTTTTTGCGCAGCGAGGCTGGGCGAACTTGGCTGGCGGTAAAGTCCTAGAGGCGGGACTGTTTTGGTCAGCTTTCGGTCAACCTTTTGTTTTATTCGAGGGATTTTTCGTGGGCCTTGGTAGCATATCCCATTAGATTATTGCACACGATATTTGGGATTTCTTGGAGTTATCTTTTGGATTTAGATGGTAGTCGCCTTCCAGATTTTTTGGTTTTCTTATTTTCTAAGGACTTCGCTTCAAAGGTATAATCTTTAATTCTTCCGCTTTAATTAAAGATTTAATCTTTGAGTGTCGGTTTAATAAATTAAACTAGTATAAGCCTAGATCCATTCAGGGAAAATGAATTTGAGCCTGAGCTGAGTCGAAAGTCTCCGATTCTGGAATGCATTGCACGAAAGTGAGATTTTCGATTTAGCCCAAGCTTGTTCTGTTTCCTTTAGATGATGCCGGAAGAAGGGTTGGAACCGATAAGAGTGGCGGCGGGCGGAGACAACACCAACGAACGGTGGTGGTGACCTCTAAATGCCAGAACCGGTGAGGGGTTTCGCTTTTCGTGATGAGGAGAGTTGATTCATGGTGAGGATGGACCAAATCGCCACCGGAGAAGGCCAAATCGCGGCGGAGAATAGAGGCGGTGTCTAGGGTTTCTAACTCCCTTCTCCAAATCACCAATTGATGGAGGGTTCTGTTCCCGAGTTCACTAAGAGTATTTTGGTGGTACAAACACACCTAGAACACCGTCAAAAAGTGTGGAACCGGTGGCGACTACATGGCGGGATCAGGGTGTATGGAAGAGAGAGAAACAACCGAGAACTGGAGCAATAAGGACTGGGTTATACTGTAGGGAGGATGGGGATTCTTTTTATGGATTCGGCCAGCCAAAGTAAGGCCGAAAACTGTGAGAACGACCGGTGGACAGAGGCGGGGCGGAGAAAACTGACGGGGTAAGGTGAAAGGGAATCAGAGTGCGGCTGACAAGGGTAAGGGAGAAAATGGTTATGGTTTTGGCTATAAAGAGTATTTAAACCCCCAGTATTTTCAACTTAAGCCCTCAGTTTCCTTTCCCTCCGCTTATTGCCCCTGATGGATTTTACTTGCCTTTTAATTGGGCCCTAAGTTGTTAGTTGCATTTTTATTTACTAATCAACTTGGCTAATCTTTTCCTTATATTCATTTAGGACCTAATTATTGTACTACTTCCCGTTAAATCTGAATAAACCAGGTGAGGATTTCCACCTTTTTGTCCGGGGTGTTACATAGAATAGATCACTATGTAAACTTGTTGAGCACTGATTGCATTTGAGCTCTCACTGATTCGGTTGTGGTGAGTGTTGTAGTATAGGTTCAGTAGATCAAACAAAGTGTTAGTAATGAGTGTTGTGAAGATGTCACAGAAGTCCAAGCCATGGCAGTATTATACAATTTAAGAGGTTGTGACAGCACAAGATCGGAATATTTGTCAGGAGATCTTTATTGATTATACTGTGGTAACCGTTTATCTTGTGCTATCCGGAGTTCTACAAGGGTAGACATGCTTATAGGGAAATATTAAGTGATAATACCTTGGCAGATATCTACTCTACAACTCCAGAGCTTAATATGAGTCAAATTGCTTATAGGGGGGTCTTGCTTGACGATACCTTGGCAATTGAGTATTTTGTTAAGTTCAAGAGACTAGCAAAATAGGTAAATTCCTAGGGAAGCCTTAACTGATAGTATCTTAGAAACACTTATTTTGTGAAGATCGTTAGTGTAGCAGGATGAGAATTACTTTAGGGAAGTCTTCAATGACAATACCTCGGTAACCTCTCATTTTGTGAAGCTATGAATGAACTAGGGTTAAAGTGCGTGTAGGGAGATCTTTATTGATGATACATAGCATCTATATACTCCGTATATACTCCTTTTATTCCAGCCCTGGTGTAATATATGTGTGATGAGGAGGTCCAATCCCCTTATCAATATGACTGGTTGGATTAGTGCTAGGCCATATACAAAAATAACCGGGGACTCCAATGGTCGATAAGGTAGAGTGGCTACAGAGTAAAGTGACACGGGAGTTGTTCAAGTGGAGCTGAAACTGAGTGCTCTTCATCACATTCTTGATCCTCGCTGGTGTAAACTGAAGTCTATCTTGTCAACCTCGAAACCATAATCAAAGTCTCACTTCATAAGGGAGTAAAACTTACCACTCTCATTCTCTGTTTCTCTGTTCATTTTAATTTCTTTTTTCATCCTTATTTTGCATACCTTGTCATTCTGCTTATTTGTTGTTTTATACTTGTTATGTTTTGCTTGTATTTCTAACGTAACAGCATAATTCTACCCTCTGTTCCCTTTGGATCAACCCGTATACTACATTTATTCGTTGTATTCGGTTATAATTTAATAATTCTGAGCGGTACACGACACTAAATCCGTTGGCATTAGAGTTGCGGGACTTTAGAAACGAAGCCAATAACAGTGACGAGAGAAATTACAAGGTCATTTTTTATTGAAAAGCTTCTACCTGCAATAAAGGCAAAATGGCCAAGAAATGATTTGAGGAATCCAATATACATTCAGCAAGATAATGCAAGACCTCACATTGATCAAGATGATATTGGATTTGCTCAGGACACTAGAGAATATGGTATAGATATTCGTTTAATGAATCAACCTCCAAACTCTCTAGATTTTAGTATTTTGGATCTTAGATTCTTTAGTGCTATTTAAGAAATTAAAGACAAAGTGTCAACCAGAACATATGATGAGCTCATTGCCACTGTTATGAAGGCCTACGAAAACTATTCAATATACAACATTAATAGGATATTTTTAACACTACAGTCATGCATGATAGAAGTTATGAAACTTAAAGGTTGCAACAGGTACAAAATCACACACATGAAGAAGGCAATGTTGCAGAGACGAGGTCAACTTCCCGAGCGACTACAATGTGATCCAAATTTAGTCTTGGAAGTATTAAATTACTTAAATAATATTTCTATTTAATATTTTCTCATGCAATAATATTAAATGTTATTTAATGAAACTTTGATTGCTCATGTATGAATTAAATTTTAATTTTATTAAATACTTTTACAAATTTGACATTTTAATATTGGAATATCGTGTTTGTCGTCGGAGTTTAATTCATAATACTAGTTACGGTAGTTAATTAATCGTAAATATCTAAATGTAAAGTATTAAATTAGAGTGAATTAGGATTTATTTAATTATATCCCTATTATAATTTATTAAAATAAGAAAGTTAGTTTTAAAATACAATTAGGTTTGGTTTTTATTTGACAAGAGGGATGTAGCCCAATATTATGGGCTCCCCACTTAAGACAATAGATCTTGAATTCGAGTCATCTTGTATAAAAAAAAAGGTTTGATTTTCATTTATAGTTTATTAAAAATAGGAAGTTAGTTTTAAAATTAAATTATACTTTATTTTTGTTTGGAGTTAGAAAAGGATATTTATAATTAAACATAAAGTTGTAATTTACAGTGAAAGTTCGAAAGCTTTATATTGCCAGTTTTACTTCCTGATCATTGATCAATTTTATTGGTCTTGGCAATTTGTTTATATTATTTCAATAATATCTCAATAATAATAATAATAATAATAATAATAATAATAATAATAATAATAAGTAGAGAGATGGTTGAAGATAAATGTCAATATTAGAACAATAGGGTAAGGATAGGTAAGAATAATGTAGAATTTTAAAATTTTTAATATTATCATCAAATGAAGTATTTTTTTCAATTCATCACGTTTACATCTAAATAAATGAACTTTTTTTTCGGTACACACGTTGTACAGCACAGAAAAAAAGTAAAAAAAAAATTTACAAAACAACAGCCCAAATTAGTACGTTTAGAATGCAAGTTTTACTGCAACAATAACAAAATAACAACCCAATAAAAATATAAAGTTAATCAAAAAAATACTAGAACACAACAAACATACAAATGCACCTGATATTAAATCCTATCAATCTTTGGAACCCAAATCTTCATCAATTCGTAAATTACATCTTTCTTTTCTTTTTGTGCAAATCTTTCTTCTACATCATCAGTTGGAATTTCGTTCATGTCAAAATCTAAAGTTGCTGGCTCATTCAAATCAAAACTCAAATGAAAATTTATCACCTTTAGATTGAGTTTCTTCTCCTTTCTCATTCCCCTCTTCTCCATCTTAATTTCCCGTTTCTTCATATGTGTCTTGAACGACTTGATTAACTCCTCTTCCAAAAAAAAAAAAATCTTCTTCTAATTCTTCATATGAATCTGGAACCACCTGATTGTTTAACTCCTCTTCCAAAGAAATATTTTATCTTGAACAGTGGCGTAACCAGGATTTTTTACAACGTGGGGCGGGAAAAATATTTTTGCCATCGTCATTTGTAGATATCTAACATAAAATATCCTAATAATATTAAAATATAATAATATTGAACAGTGGCGGAACTAGGAAAATTAACATGAGGGTTGTCTTTGTGAAAAAAATAGCTTAAATTCACATGCATGGATGTAGACGTTTCTGGATGTGGTGCTAGTTATTTTTGACGTGGTGCTAGTTGTTCTGGAGGTGGTGGGTTGTCTTTGTGAAAAAAAAACATTTTAAATTCACATGCATGGATGTAGACGTTTTTGGATGTGGTGCTAGTTGTTTTTGATGTGGTGCTAGTTGTTCTAGACGTGGTGGGTCGTCTTTGTGAAAAAAATTAGTTTAAATTCACATGCATTGATGTAGACGTTTCTGGACGTGCTGATAGTTGTTCTGGACGTGGTGGGTTGTCTTTGTGAAAAAAATCAGTTTAAATTCACATGCATGGATGTAGACATTTTTGGACATGGTGCTAGTTGTTTTTGACGTGGTGCTAGTTGTTTTGAGACGTGGTGGGTTGTCTTTGTGAAAAAAATCAGTTTTAATTCACACGCATGGATGTAGATGTTTCTGGACGTGGTGGTAGTTGTTTTTGATGTGGTGCTAGTTGTTCTGAACGTGGTGGGTTGTCTTTGTGAAAAAAATTAGTTTAAATTCACATGAATAGTTATAGACGTTTCTGGACGTGGTGCTAATTGTTTTTGACGTGGTGCTAGTTGTAATGGACGTGGTGGGTTGTCTTTGTGAAAAAAATCAGTTTAAATTCACATGGATGGTTGTAGACGTTTCTGGACGTGGTGCTAGTTGTTTTTGGACGTGGTGGACTCAGCGAGGGAAAAAAAAAAGACGCGCGCCTGATATTGAAGAAAAAACATGAATTTGATAATATTAAATAACATATTACATATCTAATGAAATCCATAATACATGTACTAAAAAGGCAGGAGTGAAATTCTGCGAGTACCCATTCCTTGAAAACGTTGTAACATTTTTTCATCATCAATCGAATCAATAACATCATTCTCAATGTAGCACACCAGCATATCATGCATCCAGTTGTCACTCATTCTATTGCGCAAATCAGTTTTGACAATATTCATAGCAGAAAAAACTCTCTCAACAGATGTTGTAGCTACCAGCAAAATCAAAACCAATTCAATCAATCAATAAAATAGAGGAAACACCTCATGCTTAAAGGTTTTCACCATCTTGATTGTGAGGCTGGCAAGATCATCACAACCAACAAAGTCTTCACTCCTCCGCACATTGAAGACAAATGTTTGAAGTTCATATTGCAATCTCTCAAGGTCAAAGGATGAGAAGTCTTCTGAATACATTGCAGCAAGTGACATCAAACTAGCATTATCATATCTAGCAAAAGAATCTCTAGGATCAAGGCATGAAATTAATTTCAATAAACTAGTTCTAGTTTCTGAAAACCTATCATTCAACTCAACAATAAGCAAATCAATCATAGTAAGAAATAACTCATTGTGATAATGGTGATAATATGTTACCAATTGGCCATGTCTTCTAGAACGGCCTCTCACATGTAAGTGGTCTTCCATGTTAATCACCGAAATTCCTTGTTTCTCACAAAATCTAGTGACTTCTTCAAGTAGAGGAATCCACCCATTCTCTCTCTCTCTCTCTTTGCAACAATTCTTTAGTACTATCCAAGAGATTCATAGCATTGAGAATATTTTGATCACCTCGTTGCAAAGCATTTGAGAAGTTGTGTGTTATACTCAATATTTTAAGCATCAAATGCATAATGAACACAAAATGAAAACTTTCCATATGACCAATCAAACCACATGCTGAACCTCTTTGCTCCATATATACTCCATCTTCTGCAACTACTTCAAGGACATACAAAACCGATTCCCACATACTTTTCATCCGAAATAAAGTAATATGATGCGATCCCCAACGAGTATCACCCGGTCTAACAAGATTGGTCTCTTGATGTTGGCATCTACCAAGGAAAATCTCTTTTTCTTCCAATTGTTTTAAAGCACTTTCACGATGTTTTAGTTTCAAAACATCTCTTCTCTTACAAGAAGCACTAACAACATGTACACTCATACCAACATAATTAAAGAAATCACCAACAGTTGGTATACCCTTTGTAACAGCAACAATAACTAATTGTAATTGATGGGTAAAATAATGAACATAAAACCCAAAGGAATTTTCATTTAGAACAAGTGTCTTCAAACCATTAAACTCTCCCCTCATGTTCGATGCTCCATCATAAGATTAACCCCGCAATCTTGAAATTGACAACTTGTTTCTCGCAAATACTTTATCTATTGACTTCTTCAATGAGCTCGATGAAGTGTCATTAACATGTTCAATGGAAAAAAACCATTCAACTACCTCACCTTTATCATTTACAAACCTTAAAATAATTGCCATCCGTTCCTTAACTGACTTGTCTTGAGATTCATCAACTAACAAAGAGAAATTTTTTTTACCCAACTGTTTCAAGACAGATAATGTCGTCTAAGAAGCACAAGCATTAACAAGCTCTTTTGGATTAATGGAGATGTACATTGAGAGTTCCCTGGAGCATTAGGCCCAACAACATTTCTAACACTTTCTACCTTTTCAGCATACCAATAGAATAATTCCAAAAAAAATTCCCCTATTGGAATCACAAGAAGACTCCCTATGTCCACGAAATGACAGGCCTTGTTTTAGTAAAAAGCGAACAATATGTAAGGAAGCAGTCAAACGAATACGATAATCAACTTCTCTGTTATGGCCTTGAGGTGACATAGAATTTGGAATACTTTGTCTTTGATTTTGAAAATCCTCACAATGTTGCCTTGCAAGATCATGAATGCTATTCACCATGCCAACATGATTATTGAAGAGTTCAATTGCTTTTTTCCAATTACTAAATCCTCCTTTAGTAAATGTTTCACATTTTTTCCCACACTTTGCAAATAAATAACACCAAAGACAAAATGCAGCATCTTTTTCCACACTATAATCTATCCAGGGAAATTTTACATACCATTCTTGTTTAAACCACCTCATACTATCTCCTTTTTTTTTTTTTTTTGGGAAAATCATGACCACGTGGTTGAGTTGGTCCTTGTAATAAATACTCTCTCCTAACTTTATCTCTTATAGAAACATCATATTCATCAATTGGTCTTCTCAAACCCGGATCACCTATAATATCTCGAGAACCGAATTCAACACGATTTCTTTTTTGACCACTACCACTTCCCGCTTCTAAAATTGTATTGGAATTGACATTGACATCTTCATTTCTTATAGGTATTGGTTTATAAAAATTCTTCAAAGTATTCTTCATTATAATATCTAAAATATCATAATAAGAAAAATTAATCGAACGCACAAACAACCATTATCTCTGTAAATCGAACAAATCAACTAGGGAAACCAAAACAAAAATCACAACCAAACTAAACTGGAAACTGAACAACCAAAACTCAAATCTACACAATATCACAACTTGAGTTGAATACATAAGCTATGCTTGTGTTGTACATTTTTCCAGTTAATATATCGATTTATGTTTTGGTTATATTTAGTTGTGCATTATTTGTTCATTTATATTATGTAGTTAGATGATGAGGTGTCTTGTGTGACACAGTAGATCTCATCATTGGTTAAAAGACATAATATATAAATGAGGTTCGTAACCGAGGCAGCTTTGGACAAACTGTCGGTTTAGGTTATTATGTGATTCGGATAATTGGTTTGTCTAAACTGATTGAATCCGGGGCATATTGAACTTGACCATTTGGAATTATTTGTCTTGTACTGATTTAATAGGCAAATCGTTCGTAGTATTCTATCTCTTAATCCCTAGACTCGAGCGGGCATGAGGATTAGACATAGTGTACTTTGATCTGCCAATGGGTGAGGTCAATTGTGGCCAATAGTCTCGGTAGGTTGGGTGCGCGTGTTTAGTTGTTTGGTGTGCTGCTGCTTGTCGAAAGGAAATCATGTACTGGTGCGTTCGGGGTGATGGTGCTCTCGAGATGAGCTCGTTATGTTTATTATACTAAACCCAGCTGGTGGACTTATGTCCGGTATATTAAAAAGGTCGAGTGGTACTAGTCTCATAATTAAAGAAGTTAATTAATTAATTTATCAGTAAATTAATAAATTAACGAGCACTATATCTTTGATGTGGGGAGATTATGAATAAATCAATTAAGTTGTTCCGAAAGTAATTCTGGTGTAGGATGGTAGTGCCAAAATTAATCCGTTAGTAGTACGATTAATTTTGTAATGGGTTAATTGAATAGGCAGAATTAATTAATTGATTAATTATTCCTAAGGGTTAATTAAGTAATTAACAAAGTGGAATTATTTAATTAATTAATTAAGTCTTAAGTTTCAATTAGAATTAAGAAATCCTAGAGATTAGGAAATCTAATTGGATTTGGTTTATCCTATTAGATTGGTTACTTAATTGGATTTGGAAACTAATTAATTATCTAAACCCATTAGGAATACCAATCCTAAACCAACTTGGGGTATCTCTTGTAACTCTATATATAGACAAGGGATTAGCTATTCCACAAAATACAATTTCATAAGTTTTCAAGACAAGAAAACTTAGAGAGAGAAAATTCTCTCACTAAATTTCGAATTTCATAAAGCTAGAGGCAGCCGAAATTTTCTTAAATTTTGGCAGCAACGTGTAGCTTTCTCTCTCTCTAGGTGGTACGTGATTTGTACGCACCAGGTGCAGCGGTGCTGGAATTTTTCTGGCAAGTGGATTGTGGTGATTAGCTGATCAATTGGTTGCTAGATCGTTGCCCACACAATGTGCAGTCAAAGTCTTGAGACATACAAGAGAATCACCTGAGTACACGCTTCAAAGGTATTTTTCTAAGATTCCACTTTTAATTAGAAATTTTTGTTGCGTGGTAAATCGAATCAGTGCAAACTCAGATCCTGCGCAATGTTATTTCAAAAGGGTTGGAATAGCGATTGTGCTAGCGTCTAGGCCTGGCCAGAGATTCCGATTCTGGAATGCATAGCACGAAAGTGAGTTTCTGGCTAGGCCCGGGCAGATAATCTTTCACAACCAAACAAAACCCATAAAATTTCTATCTCAATAAAGCAGAAAAGAGTAAAATTAGTTGAGTTGAGAGTTGAGATCATCATACCTACCGATTGTTGTGCCAATCACACCGCCAAGCCAAGCACAAACTACACAGATATGGCTAGCTTCAATTTCAAACTTAATGAAGACTTGTGGAAGTGAAGTGATGTTGGGAGGCGTTGAGCAGCGGCGGAGAGGTGTAGAGGTGGTGGGGTTTTCAAATTGAATTGGGTATTTGGAGAAAAGAAAAGGGCTGGGTTTTTTCGTTTGCCAACGTACTTTGATGTTTGATCAATTGCCAACTTCATCTTCTTCTTCAGCCTCGCCTCGGACCTCCTCCTCGCTGCAAAATTCCTCCCTCCCGGCCGGTAGGCGCGGCGCTCATGGTGGGGCGGCACTGCAATCCCTAATACCCCTACCCCCTAAAAATTTTCAATCAACATGGGGCGGTCGCCTTAACATGGTATAAGGTAGTTCCGCCCCTGATCTTGAACCACTTCTTCCTCTTCATCCATGTTCAAGCAAAATTTCGAGTATAGATATGAGTAGAGATGGAGTAATAAAGATGCAAAAAAAAAAAAAAGTTACATTTGGAAGGTTAAACGTGTGTTACTTAAAAGACTGCATTGGGAACCTCCGTTAATTACTTTTCGGTAACTTTTAGTTGGGAGTAAAAGTTGCATTGGGATAAAGCATTATAAGATAGAATAAGAAAAAAATGGTAATAGTTGTCTTGTAATTTTAAAACCACATGTAAATATGAAGAATATAAAATATCTAGAACGGCTGGTAAAAAAAAGGGTTGCACATAATAGTTGTTTTAGGAGATGGATGTGTCTTTTAATAATTAACGTTTTACTGTTATTTAAGTAAATTTTCTAATTTTTCTTGCTTTACCTTTTCTCAAAATTTATGTACTCAACTACTTATTTTTCTCTGTAATGAATTAATTTCCTTTTAAATTAAGGTAAAAAATAAAAGTTACTAACTAGTAAATTATAATTATTATTTTTATTAATAACAATTAAATGTGCAAAATAACTATTATATACATACGGACTGTTTTATTCCGGGAGCCGGATGACAACTGTGAACAACCGTGGAGGAGTTGAACATCGAAAAAGTGAAATTGCCTTGCTTTGCTGTAAATAAAGTTTGATGTCTTTGTGGTTTTGCTTGGAAAGGAAGGAATACTTGCGAGTGTCGTGCGTCCACAACTTGTTCACAAACCCATTCCCGCTCTTTAAAAATATTTTAATTCTTCGATTATTACAATTTTGCAAAATCAAAATTTAATTTTAAATTAAATAAAGTGTTTTGGGTAATTCAAGATTTAGCGTCCCCAATCCAACAGGCGTCACCGGCATACGCCTTAAAGCATCTCCAACGCTAAATATAGCATATGGAAAAGGCAACTGCAATATTGTACCAGTTGGTATTTTTCATTTTTTTAATATTTTTTTAACTTCATTCTTTTTTTTTAAACTTTATTATTTCCTTTTTTTCTTTTTCTTTTTATTGATTTATTTATTTTATTTTAATTTTAACACTAACAAAATTTTTTAATTAGCATATATTTAATATTAATAATTAATGTATGATTAATAATTTTGTATTTAATTATATAGTTCAAAATTTTCAAAATTTTACTGTTATTTTTATAAATAATGAAGTAAATATAAAATTATCTAACATTAAATTTTATGAAAAAATAAAATAAAATAACATTAAAATCTATTACTAACTAAATACAATATTATTGCAAGCAAAAATTAAAAAATAAAACACAAATTCGCATAAAATACATTCACTATTACATAAACAAACTCATATAAATTTATTATTACGTTACTAATAATAACTAAACTAACATATTTATTCTCGGTTATTAATGTCATCATAAATATAGATATGTTTATAAAAAAATATAATGTGAATGAATAAAAAAATATAATATACTAATAAAAATAAAAATAAATTTGAATAAAATATTATTTTAAAGTACGAGATAAAGTTGTTAGGTTGGAGTGGAGTTCCTGTAAAATACTGTAAATATTAGATTTTAGAGTAGACTGTACTGTATTTTGGATTATGTAGTTGGAGATGCTCTTATGTATATTTTCAACTGCACATCACGTGTCCATTCTCTACCATTTACTCCTTGGATTGTCTCCCATGATGTTTTCCATAAAAATCGCACCATGTTTAGTTAAAATTAGGGCTGGTAATTTCTGACACAACACGACAACACGACACGAATTTGACACGAAAAAAGGCGGGTTAGGGTTGAGTTTTTTGACACGATTAAGTAAACGGATCGGGTTCGTGTCAATCCGTTTATGTCCAGGTTAGGATCGGGTTGGTGGGTTGACCCGCGAACCCGCCAAATTTAAAAAAAAAAAAAAAAACTGACTAAATAATTGTTCCCCAAAATCCAAAAAACCCTACAATCCTCTTTTCTTTTTCTTTCTCTTCTCTCTCCCCGACTGTCCCTTCCCTCCGCCGGTCAACCCTCGCCGAGCTTTAGCTGGCCGTCCGGCCTCTCTCCCGGTCCCGTAGCACCACCAAAAGAACCCACTCCTTCACTATAACAAAACCCCTCCTTCAATTCTCTGTTTGCTTCACGTTTGAAAGGATTTTCCAAATTGGAGAAAGATTTTGTGGAGGAGCTACGCCTCTTTGGGACTGTCCAGCAACTTCTGTAAGCCTTAAAAGTAGTAAAATTGATGTTCCATTGTCAATTGATTCACAAGTTCGAGTATGAATTAATTTGTAGATTTTGAAATTGGAAGTAATGTACACTCTAACTAATACGATCCTTCCACACAATTAGAATTCCGGCAAAGGTCCAACTGTGACGAGGCTTTTTAGTGGCTTGGATTTTGGAATAATGACAGGAAACTATGGCTGAATTCTTGTTGAGGGGTTGAGGAAGATCATTAGGTCCCTAATCTAGTGCTTTCAAGGATGTGGAACTTTGTGGTGGTAGAGGGATGAGGACTTCAAAAGGAAGAGCCTAAGGAAGCAACCACACTAGCTTTTCTACCCGAGCTAATGATAAATGCAAAATGATGATTCAAAGCTTTGAGAGAAAACTTGTTCTTGGCTATTCAAATCATGCATAAAATGGCTGAATTCCTTCTCTATTTATAGGAGAAGGAATGACCTTGTTTTTACAAATTAATCCTCAAACCCTAATTTAGTCACTATTGAAGTCTAACTCTCATTTTCATTTTTTTCAAATTCAAAAAAAAAACAAAAAAAATTCTCAGCCATGGATTTTCCTTAGCTGATTTGAAAACCAACAAACTTCAAGATTCTTGACTTGTTCTTTCGGCTGAAATGGTGGACAGATTTGGTCAAAAAATTCATCCATCAAATATTCTCGGGCGGATGCAAAGAGACTTTGGCCTTTTGACTTGATCTCAAGTTTGGCTTGCGGGGTCTTGAGCTTGGAAGAATCAATCTTTCTCCTAAACTCTTTTAACTCATCTGATTCTTCATGGGGGGTCACATTCTCTTTTTCCTTGCCTTTTTGCCTCCTTAATCGAGCCTCATGCATTTATTTATTTGCTTGAGCAACCTGCGCACGAGACAAAGGATTCAAAATGATCTTGGAATTATTGAATGTGAAGAAATACCTATTTGAGAGTCCGTCATGGGTGGTTTTTCGGTCAAAGTCCCACGGTCTACCTAAGATCATGTGGGCCGCATCCATCGGGACGACATCGCAGGTTGCGTAGTCCTTGTACTTTCTGATCGTAAAACCCACTTTGCATTGGCGGTCAACTTGGATCTCTCCTCCGTTACTAAGCCATTGAAGCTTGTAAGGCTTGGGGTGTGGCTGGGTTGCTAGACTAAGATTGTTGACTGTATACTCAGAAACCAGGTTAGTCCAACTACCGCTATCTATAATTATTAAACATACATCCTTACCCACTAGTCCTTTTGTATGAAAGATGTTGCTCCTTTGCTCAGTTTCGTCTATGGGCTTAGCGTGTGCCTTCAGCGTCTTCTCGGTACCCAAGCCGGTTGTATCTTGCGAAGAAAGCTCGGGAACTTGCAAAGATACGAAGCAGGCACTGTCTGCACCATCAGAGGCCGCATAGTCTTCCTCTTCCATCAGGGGTGGCATGTCTTTAAAATCGTCCTCGTCTTCGAGTCTAGCCCCTTCTGCTTCTTCCTTCTCCACGATGGTTCCATCATCTAGTGCTATCATGGTTCGTTGATTTGGGCATTGTGACTGGATGTGGCCTTTGCCTAAACATTTAAAACATGTAACTTGCCTTGAAAAAGGCCGGTTAGTAGCACTATTACTAGAACCTTGTGAAACAACAGGTTTAGGTGTGTAAATAGAAGATTGAGAGAAAATAGGGTTAGAAATTACCTTCGTAGAACCTTTAGACCCACTTGCTGCGCCTGTACTTTTGGCGGGGGTCGGAGCTTGATACCTTGTAGAACTCCACCATGTTGAGGACATGGACCTATTTGCACTGGACTCCCTTGCTTCCACAAGGATGGCTTTGTGTACAAGCTCGTCTATGTCCACGTAGTGTTGTAACTCCACTACCTTGGCTATGTTTGGCTTCAAACCGTTAAGGAACCGGGACATCATCATCTCGGGATCCTCCTCGATGCCGCTGCGAATGGCCAAGTACTCTAATTCTTGGTAGAATTCTGCCACACTCTTGGTACCTTGCACTAAAGTGTTAAGAGATCCAAGCATTGTACGATAGTAGTGCAGAGGAATATACCTTTTTCTCATGTGGCGCTTCATGTCCTGCCAGGTCTCCACGGGCGCTTCATGATTCCTTCGCTAGAGGTAGGCCTCATCGTCCCACCAAGTTAGTGCATAATTGGTGAGTTCGGTGGAAGCTAAAGTAACCCAGTCTTCCTCCTGGTATTTACTTGCAATAAGCAGGGTATCCATCCGTTTCTCCCAATTTATATAGACCTCAGGGTCTAATTTTCTGTTGAACTGCGGGAAGGTTACCTTGGGCTTGTAGGATCGCCTTGCTTGGGAGGTGGATTCATCTGAATCTCGTGTTCCTCGGTCTCGGTCTCTGTTTGCCATCCGTTCGTGATCCCTTTCCTTCCTCAGAAGTTCAATCTCGGCTTGCAGCTCAGCAAACCTCTTCTCGTAATCCCTCACCTTATCTGTTAGGATATACCTAAGCATCTTTTCATGCTCAGTTTTGGGATGGATGTACAATTCCGGATCTTCTTTATTATCAAAATTGGCCATCTGAGACAGAGAAACTTGGGTAGAAGAATGATTCTCCCTTTGAGGGTTAGTTCACGAAAATCTTAAGTAAGAAGTAGAATATATATATATATTCACAAAATTTTTAATTACTCAGAGATATACACAAAGAATTTTAGATTAAGGTAAGGTAGAGATAAAAGAAATAGGTGAAGAATAAAGGTAATGAAAAACAACACTTATGAATGCTTGTGCTTTCGTGAGTGCTTAGTGTTCCGATTTTATGACCTATTTTTGAAGAAAACCCGTTGGCTTTAAGCCTCTTTGTACTTCCTTGGTTGTTTGGTTATCAATCTGCAAAGTTAGGAGAAAAATGAGTTATAATACCAAGACTCTATGACCCTTGTCATTTCCCATTATTATCTCTTTTCTAATATGGCGCCTAATGTTGAAAAACCTTTGAACAACCTCTTAGGTACTCCGGAAAACTTCTCCTTTGGTTAGAGTATAAGCAAGCTTACACTTTCACCTATGGGTTTTCTTTTACTTTGCACAAGAACTCCTTTTAAAATTTGAGCCGCACAAAATTTGTTTAAGTGCTTATATGCTCTTTTCTTGGCCTTTGGCCGTTACACTTTTGCACAAAATTTATTTGAGTGCTTCTGTGTTTTTTTTTTTTTTTTTTTTTCCTCTTAGCCTTTGGGCTTTACACTTTTGTAAGGAGACACTTTTTCCAAGTGCAACCCTACCCTATCATAGGTGGCTTAAACAAGTTATACAAAAACCAAAGAAAAAGTTAATAGAAATACAACGAAAATTACTCAAAAGTTTGATTCAAGTAAGACAGTACCACAATTAGGGAGTTTTATGGTAGTTACACGATCACAGAATAGGTACGATAACAAATAATCTCAAAGTGTTACTAACTTTTTGGAAAGAAATCACCAAATTCAACTTTAGTTATACTAGGTGACTTAAAACCAATAAATTTTCCCTTTTCAAAGATTTTTTTTTTTTTCCTAAAGTGTGGATGAGAGAAAAAAAAAATGCACAAATAAGTAAGCAATTAAATAATTACAAATTTCAAGGCAATTTTTTTCTTTTCAAAGTTTCAAATTTCAAAATTTGAATTTGAATTGTTTTTTTTTTTTTTTCTAGTGACACATGCAAGATTCAAGTTTTAGAATTATCTAGATGGATAGCAAGATAAAGATAACAATCTTATCACAAATTCAAATTTCAAATTTTTTTTTTAAATTTCAAAATTTTGAATTTAGCCAACTTGATTATGCATGCATCATTTTTTTTCAATTAATTTCAGCAACAAAGAAAATAAACTTATGCACAAGAATAAGGACAATAAAATTATAAAAAAAAATTATGAACAAGAAAAGTAATGAACAAAATTAAGAACAAGAATTAAAAATGAAGAATATGAACAAAATTAATACAAAAGAATTTATCGGAATCAAAGGGAAGAAAATCCGGCTATAGAACCGATTTCTTAAACCTTTTCCAATTATAGATTGTTGATTATAACAACTTGGAGAAGGAGAAGGATTCTTCCTTCCACAAGGTGTTATAACAACACTTACCATTGATAACACTTTTGGCTTTGATACCAAAATGATACGATCCTTCCACACAATTAGAATTCCGGCAGAGGTCCAACTGTGACGAGGCTTTTTAGTGGCTTGGATTTTGGAATAATGACAGGAAACTATGGCTGAATTCTTGTTGAGGGGTTGATTAAGATCATTAGGTCCCTAATATAGTGCTTTCAAGGATGTGGAACTTTGTGGTGGTAGAGGGATGAGGCCTTCAAAAGGAAGAACCTAAGGAAGCAACCACACTAGCTTTTCTACCCGAGCTAATGATAAATGCAAAATGATGATTCAAAGCTTTGAGAGAAAACTTGTTCTTGGCTATTCAAATCATGCATAAAATGGCTGAATTACTTCTCTATTTATAGGAGAAGGGATGACCTTGTTTTTACAAATTAATCCTCAAACCCTAATTTAGTCACTATTGAAGTCTAACTCTCATTTTCATTTTTTTCAAATTCAAAAAAAAAAAAAAAAATCTCAGCCATGGATTTTCCTTAGCTGATTTGAAAACCAACAAACTTCAAGATTCTTGACTTGTTCTTTCGGCTGAAATGGTGGACAGATTTGGTCAAAAATTCATCCATCAAATATTCTCGGCTGATATGTAAAAATACTCCAGCTGCTAATTTGCTAATGGGCTGATTTGGAATGATCTTTATGAATTGGCTTCAGCTGGCCCAATTAATTTGGGAAAAATCTGGACTGCTCCAAAGGCTTGCTTCAATTTGTGGCCTTCCAAAATTGTGGCCCGATCCACTTTGCTTCATTAATAAATAAAGCTGGCTGCTCCAAAACTTCTGGGCTTGTATGCTTCTTTGTGGGCCTTTCTTTTCGTTGCCCACAATAATTCTCCTGGACAAGGGCCTGTCCAATTTGTGCTTTAATTTGTGGGCTTCCAAACTACTTTGCTTAGTCAAATCTGCACCATGTGGGCTGCTCCAATGCTAATAAGGCTAAATAAATATTAGTACAAGGCCTGAATAATTCAAGGCCACAATACAAGAAAATTCAGTCACTTAGAAAATAAAATAGATTAGTTGTTTATAAATAATTAAATTAAATTAATTAATTCCAAGAAAACAAAATAAAATAGGAAAGACTTAGGGGCAAATACTCAATACCGTAACCTCCTTGATCGGGTACTTGTCTAGAAGGACAAGCTCTTGAGTTAAGAAATCCTGGGTTAAGGCATTAAGGGCTTGAGTAGCCTTTTTCCTCCTTGCTCTTGTCAAACACCCATCTATCTCTACCAAAGGGTCTCTTTGACTTGGTGGCGGATTTTGGCTCGGTGACCTTGGGCTCATAACACTAACTCTAACTTTCTGATGATTCTTGGTATGAATGCGTTGCTAGTTGAGTGTTTGTTTATATTTCATTTAGGTCTCTATATGCTACCCTTATGTCGTGGTTCCTAGCTACAACTAAGATTTGATATGGGGAGTTCTGAAAATTTTAACATGCCAAAATGAGAATTCCCTAAGAATTTGGTTCTTTTTGTGTGGGTTTCCCCTTGCCTTAATCCTTGTATGTCAAGGTTCATCTTGATCTTTAGGGCTTGTAAAATGGTTATCTAAGTTTTCTGGAAATTAGTTTTGGCCAGTGCAAGGTAGGTATCGAACTTTCTGAAATCAGAAAATCTTGATTTGACTGGCCAATTTTAGAGCTTCAGAACTCTGTAGTCCTCTAACCATTTCCGATAAAATCCAGCTCCATTTAAATGTCTATTCATCAAGTATTATTCCGAATTTACGGCTCAAATGGTTTCATACATCTCCCCAAGAACCTTACTGGAACAGGGCCTGCTCACCATAGGATTTTCTGATTCAGAAAATCTTGATTTGACTGCTAAAGTTTAAGGCTTCATATATCTTTCGTCCTGTGTCCAACTTTTTCAAAATTTAGCTTGTTTTAAATTTCATACTTTAAGATTTATTCAGAATTTTACCATTCATAAAATGTCTTTGTGGATTTTTCTGAATCATTCTGCGAAGGGAGCATATTACTGCTAGAATTTTCAGAAAAATTAACAGTGCACCTTTCAGTTTAAGGGCCCTTTTTTCTACCACCATATTGATTTTTGGATCTCTTTGCATGAATCTCTTCCTTGATTACTTTAGTTTATCACAGTTTTTGCAGATTTTGTTATTACTTATTAGTTGAATTGTGATATCATTTGTAGGTCAAAAAGATTACTTAGTGAGGCTTTTAGAAGGAAGTCTTTTGAACGGAAGACTTTTGGAATGACAACACAATGTGGAGGACTTTTGGACGGATGACTTTTCCTCCTTTGAGCTGTTTATTGTTACATTTTGGACGAATGACTTATTATTGCATTTGCAGAACCTTATAATACTCAAAATTGTTGCTTTCTACCTCATTAGCTAATGTGGGCTTATTGAAACTTCCAGATTCATTTCTAAGTTTATTTTTCCAATTGATGAATTTTACTTGGCAGTGTAAATCAAGAGCATATGTCTTCCCACAAAAATAAAACTTCTTCATGCATGATCTTAAAAAATAATAATAATATAAAAGAACAAAAGATGTATGAAATATATGTTGCGTGTTTTTACATTTAATTGGGTTAACGGATTGGTGGGCGGGTGGTTGACTTGACTTATTTAGTTAAACGGGTTACGCGGGTTAGGTTCTGGTCGACACGATTATAAACAGGTCGGGTTAGGGTTGGAGTTTTCGACACGATTAGTTAAATGAGTTAGGTTTGGGTCGGGGGTTTCTTGACACGTCAACACGCCAATCCGAACACGCCAACACGGACACGACACGAATTGCCAGCCCTAGTTAAAATGATAGTACATATTTATTTATGAAATTAAAATTTTGATTTATATATAAAATAGCAGGTATGTTACTCGAAGTTAATGGATAAATGATTTACAACGTGATAAACATATTTTCTTTATGAGTATTCTTTCATTGTAGCGTAGAATAGCATAAATGTTTCATGTAAGGTGAAAATGTAATAATATGTGTCCAATGTGATGTAATCACGATATTTTGGCTTTCAACCAAAAAAAAAAGAAAAAAGGATTACAAATCAAATAAACGAAAATTTTATTTTTTAACTGCAAGATTAGTTTTATATTAAGAATTAAAAAGTATTTTTAAAAATATAAGAAAAAATTATATAAAACATCAACACATGTTTTGAGGGGCAAATTATATTCCAAACCTACGAGACACCTTACAAGATGCTTTTAATATTTTAATAAAAAAATCTTTTATTATTTAATATGGTGACATCTTTGAATGTCTTTCCCTTTTAGTTAAGTAGTTATGTCATTTATCAAATAACACATTACAATATAACACTAATACTACTATATAACGATTAGTTTTGGAATGTATATCATACAATATCTATCTAATAGATTTTTTTGGGAGATTTTTTAAATATATAGTAATTTTTTAAAATCGAAAATAATACATATTTCTTCTAAGTGTTTTTTAGATTTACTAAATATGGGAAAATGAAAAGTTAGCTTTTTGGAAAATGAGAGCAATAACATTTGTAATGTCGGAACTCGAAAGTCGGGAGGCCATGGAGCAGAACAAGGCAGATTTTACAGAGCAGCAGCTCAATAATAATGCAAAAGTAGTACTACTACAGTATGTATGAGTATGACAATGGCAGAGATAGAGAGAAGCTTGCAAGAAAAGATTATAGACGTCATTTCCGATTCGACGTCCTTCCCTCCCATCTTCAATACTACTGTTGGTTGGAATCGTGTGTATCTCGTAATATGAATTATTTTAATTTTAATTTTTAATATATTTTAGTTATTGTAAAATTATAATATTATTATATTTAGGATTGTAAATATAATAATTTATTATTTCCTGTTCTTTTAGAATTAGGAAACTAGTTTTTTATTCAGAAAGAAACCTGAGACCTTGTAATTATAAATATTTATTCATACATCAATAAAACACATGCTTTGTATAAATTCCTTCTCATATTGTGTCATGGTATCAGAGCAAAAAAAATTTTCCTTAATTTTCATATTTGCGTATTGATTTTTTTCTTTCTTTCTGTTCGTAATTTTCATGCGCGTTAACCTTTCCAAATTAATTTGTTTGTCGGCGGAAACAAGTAGTTGCAGTAGAAACCAAATTAATTTGGTTTGAAAAGGGTTGGCACACGCTTTTCAAGAAGACAAATTCATTGTATTGCTGAAGACATATTTGGCAAATTGCAATTGCCCTGGAGCTTTATTTGATATTTTTCATATTTTTGTTTGGTTTAAAATTTGTTTCGGATTATTTGGGGGTTTTGTGGTGATAATACTATTGCCAATACTCTTGTCCGTGGACAGTGGACTTTGCAATACTCTTGGTGGCATTTGTTGGTTTTCTTGTCCGTGATAATATTTATTGTGTGACATGGCTCCACATGGCGGCGACACTGATAGCATCCAACAAGTGCCGACCGTCGGTCCAGCTCGGGTGAATTCCGTGCGTGTCCCCTTAGTTGCAGCTGATCTCAGTAAAGCTGCTTCCGGAATGTCTAGTGACCAATTAGCAGCAGTATTAGAATTTATTAATTCTGTTCAGATCGACAAATTATCTGGTATATCACAGTCTTCTGAATGGATGTTTGATTGTGAAGCTTCTCATCATATGCCAGGTTGTTTGGAATTGCTCAAGGATGTTCGATCAATTCCGTCTCGATCAGTTCACTTGCCATATGGGAATGTATTTCAGGCCTCCTATATTGGGACTATTTCTCTTAATTATCATATCACTTTATATGATGTCTTATTTGTTCCTGGATTACAGTGTAATCTAATTTCTTTGTCCCAGTTGTTGACCTGTTCTGATCTAATTGCTTCATTCGATGCTTCATCGTGTCTTATTCAGGACCGCATCACGAGGAGGACGATTGGCATAGGTAAACAGTGTGGGGGGCTATATTTCTTTCAGAGGGGGGCGATTGCTGTAGCAAGTGTGGCTCATTCAGAGTCTTCTTTGGAATTGTGGCATCGTCGATTTGGTCATCCATCTGTGATAGCTATTCAGTCTCTTCCCGGGATCTCTGTTTCTCGGTCAGATATTTTGCATTTTAATAAAGCTTGTGAAGTGTATTTTGTTCCAAGCATTCTCGTTCGTTTTCCTGCTAGTCAAACGGTTAGTTTAGCTGCCTTTGATTTGATACATGTTGATGTTTGGGGTCCCTACCGTTCTCCTGTCATATGTGGAGCTCGGTATTTTTTGACTGTTGTGGACGATTTTAGTCGTACCACTTGGACTTATTTGTTGCATGATAAGGCTGATGTGCCAGCTGCTTTGATAAAAAAAATTTAATATGATTCATCGTCAATTTAATTCTGCTGTGAAAGTTGTTAGAAGTAAAAATGGTACTGAATTCCTGGGATTGCATTCATATTTTCATGAGCATGGTATTTTGCATAAAACCTCTTGTGTTGGCACCCCTCAGCAGAATGATCGAGTTGAGCGTAAACACCAACATCTTCTTAATGTTGCTCGTGCCTTACTTTTTCAGTCTAAGTTACCTGTGCAATTTTGGGGTCACTGTGTGTTGACAGCAACCTATTTGATTAATCGCACACCTACTAAAGTCTTGCATAATCTCACTCCCTTTGAAAAGTTGTATGGCAAGCCTCCTTCAGTTACTCATATTCGTGTTTTTGGTTGCCTATGATATGCTCATAATCAGAATCATGGGGGTGATAAATTGCTAGTAGGTCCCGTAAGTGCTTGTTTGTTGGTTATCCTATGGGTACCAAAGGGTGGTGCTTGTATGATTTAGAATTACAGAAACTGTTTGTTTCCCGGTATGTGGTTTTCTGTGAATCTGAATTTCCTGGTCTTACTGTTGATGACTCTGCTGTCTCCTGGGTTTCTGCTTTGAATATTTTTTATGATAATTTGGATCTCATTGTCGTGCCTTCGTCGCCAGCGCGGCCTGCCACACCTTCCTCACCGTCGGCTGCCATTGCTCCTTTGCCGTCGGCCGCCAATCCTCCATCGCCGCCGACCGCTGATTCTTTTTCATTGGCGCCGTCCGCCGCCCTTTCGCCGGCGGTGCCACATCCTCCTTCAGCCAATGAGGCATTGGGTCGAGGTCTTCGCCAGAAAATTCCGTCATCTCGACTCTGAGATTTTGTTGCTTCTGCTATTAGCCCCCTCTCTTGCCTACTGTTACCCCTCATGTCTTGTCCTCCTCAGGTACTCCTTATTCCTTGACTAATTATGTTTCTTATGATAGATTTACCACTGCCCATCAGGTATTTTTGGCCTCTATTACTCTACAAATGAGCCTCAGACTTTTGGGCAAGCAGTTCGTCAGGAATGTTGGAGAGATGCTATGATGGACGAAATATCTGCTTTAGAGAAGAATAATACTTGGGATATTGTTGCTATTCCTGCAGGAAAAAGGGCTATTGGATGTAAATGGATTTTTAAAATCAATCATAATGCTGATGGCTCCATTGAACGTTATAAAGCTCGCTTGGTTGTTTTGGGAAATAATCAAGTTGAGGGGCTTGATTATACTGAAACATTTACTCCGGTTGCTAAGATGCCCACTGTTCGTTTGTTCTCTATATTGCAGCTGCTCTCAAGTGGGAGATTCACCAAATGGATGTTCATAATTTTCTCCATGGTGATCTTGAGGAGGAGGTGTATATGAAACTTCCTCATGGTTTTCGCTCCACAGGCCCAGACAAGGTCTGGCGTTTGCGTCGCTTTTTGTATGGCTTGAAGCAAGCTCCTCGTTGTTGGTTTGCCAAGCTCACCACTGCTCTTCTTCGGTATGGCATTAAGCAGTCATATCATGATTATTCTCTTTTTACCATTTGTCGAGGTTCCATTCAGTTGCGTGTTCTGGTTTATGTGGATGATTTGGTCATTTCTGGTAATGATCATAATGCTATTTCTGCTTTTAAGGCTTATTTGAGCTCTTGTTTTTATATGAAAGATTTGGGTGTTTTAAAGTATTTTCTTGGTCTGGAAGTTGCTCGCACCCAGATAGGGATCTCTCTATGCCAGCGTAAGTATGCTCTGGACGTTGTTACTGAGGCAAGTTTGTTGGGATGCAAGCTAGCATTGTTACCTATTGAGTAGAATCACCATCTTTCTTTGCTTCAATGACTTGTTTTTCATGATCCAGAGGTCTATCGTCGTCTCTTTGGTCGTCTCATTTATCTGACAGTTACTCGACCGGATCTCTCGTATTCGGTGCACGTTTTGTCTCAGTTCATGCATCATCTTTTGCATGACCATTGGGAAGCAGCTTTGCGGGCTATTCGTTATCTCAAAGGTTGTCCCGACAAAGGCCTTTTCTTTCCGGCAGCCTCATCTCTTTCTTTGACTGGGTGGTGTGATTCAGATTGGGCCGATTCTCCTACGACTCGGCATTCTCTTACCGGTTGGATGGTACAGTTTGGTGGTTCACCTATCTCCTAGAGTACCAAAAAGTAGCCTACTGTGGCTCGCTCCTCGGTGGAAGCAGAATATCGGGCCATGGAGGCTCTCACAGCTGAACTTAAGTGGCTCAAGTGTTGGAATTGAATACATAAGCTATGCTTGTGTTGTACTTTTTTCCTGTAATATATCGATTTATGTTTTGGTTATATATCTTGTTGTGCATTAATTGTCCATTTATATTATGCAATTAGATGATGAGGTGTCTTGTGTGACACAGTAGATCTCATCATTGGTTAAAAGACATAATATGTAAATGAGGTTCGTAACCGAGACAGCTTTGGAAAAGCTATCGATTTAGGTTATTATGTGATTCAGATAATTGGTTTGTCTAAACTAATTGAATCATATAGTGTTGGAGTAGAATACATAAGCTATGCTTGTATTGTACAGTTTCCCAGTTTAATATATCGATTTGTGTTTCAGTCATATCTAGTAGTGCATATTTATGTCCATTTATATTATGTAAGTAGATGATGAGGTGTCGGTGTGACACAGTAGATCTCATCATTGGTTGAAAGACATAATATATAAATGAGATTCGTAACCGAGACGATTTTGGACAAACTGTCGGTCTAGGTTATTATGTTATTCAGATAATTAGTTTGTCTAAACAAATTGAATCATATAGATATGCCCGGGGCATATTGAACTTGACTATTATGAATGATTTATCTTGTACTGATTTAATAGACAAATCGATCCTTGTATTCTATCTCTAAATCCCTAGACTCGAGTGGGCATGAGGATTAGACATAGTGTACTTTGATCTGCCAATGGGTGAGGTCAAATGTGGCCAATAGTCTCGGTGGGTTGGGTGCGCGTGTTTAATTACTTGGTGTGCTACTGCTGGTTGAAAGGAAACCATATACCGGTGCGTCCGGGGTGATGGTGCTCCCGAGATGAGCTCGAAATGTTTATTGTACTAAACCCGGCTTGTGGACTTATGTCCGGTATAGTAAAAAGGTCGAGTGGTACTAGCCTCAGAATTAAAGAAGTTAATTAATTAATTTATCAGTAAATTAATTTTAATTAACGAGCACTATATATTTGATGTGGGGAGATTAAATGAATATAATTTAATTAAGTTGTTCCGGAAGCAATTCTGGTGTAGGATGGTAGTGCCAAAATTAATCCGTTAGTGGTACGATTAATTTTGTAATGGTTAATTGAATAGGTAGATTTAATTAATTAATTGGTTAATTATTCCTAAGGGTTAATTCAGTAATTAACAAAGTGAAATTATTTAATTAATTCATAAGGGTTAATTAAGTAATTAACAAAGTGAAATTATTTAATTAATTAAGTCTTAAGTTTCAATTGGAATTAAGAAATCCTAGAGATTAGGAATCTAGTAGGATTTGGTTATCCTATCAGATTGGTTGCCTAATTGGATTTGGAAACTAATTCATTACCTAAACCCATTAGGAAGACCAATCCTAAACCAACTTGGAGTCTCTCTTGTAACTCTATAAATAGACAAGGGATCAGTAATTCAAGAATCACAATTCATAAGTTTTCAAGACAAGAAAACTAGAGAGATAAAATTCTAGAGAGAGAAAATTTTCTCTCTCTCAAAAATGAATTTTTAGCAATTTTGGGGCGGCTGATTTTCCTTGAAGTGGCCTAATTTTGGTCCTTCTTTGCTAGCCCCGCGTATTACTTTCTCTCTCTCCGGGCAGTGCGTTTGCAGTACGTGCTAGGTGCGGAGGTGCTGGATTTTTCTGGCAGGTGGAGTTGTGGTGATAGCTGATCAATTAACTTCTAGTTCGTTGCCCACACAACGTGAAGTTATAGTCTTGAGGCATACAAGAGATTCACCAGGTGCACGCTTCAAAGATATTTTTCTAAGATTCCGCTTTAATAGAAATTTTT
This sequence comes from Knoxia roxburghii, assembly GCA_030378225.1. Classification (NCBI taxonomy): domain Eukaryota; kingdom Viridiplantae; phylum Streptophyta; class Magnoliopsida; order Gentianales; family Rubiaceae; genus Knoxia; species Knoxia roxburghii. Next base: position 41,067,234 of record CM059415.1, on the reverse strand, counting down.
GTTGCGTGGTAAATCGAGCAAGTGCAAACCCAGATCCTACCAAAATCTTTCAATTGGTATCAGAGCCTGGTTTAGGGGGTTCTGTGCTTGTTCGATTTATTACATGATTTTATTTGCAGGTGGTTTAGAATCCCGACTATTATGGTTACGTTTGTATGGGTTTTAATTAAACTCCGGGACTTGTCCGGATTTAATTTTATTATGAATGTTTGTAATAGTTTAACCATGTGTTGGAATCCATGTAGGATTAGATCAAATCTATAGTAGGATTTTTTCTATGTAATTTCGATTATTTAATTTTCCTAGAATGCCTTGTAGTAGGAAAATTGTTTTTTTTTTGTAATCGAAGGCGTTATGGTGGGCGACTTGGATTCTTGAGTTTTGGGTTATCATGAATTTGAAGAAACCCAGGAAAACCCAGAACGAATTGCAAGAAGACCAAATAGCGTGGGAAAAAGCGAAGGAGGAGTTGGCGGCAGGAGGCGACGCCGGCAACGATTGCATGCAGCAAAATCGCCAGCCGGCAGGCAAAAATCGCAGCAGCAGGCAGCAGCAGCGCGCAGCAGTCGCTGCACGCAGCAGCTGCTGCGCGCTGCTGCCGACGCGCGTAGAAGGGCGCGCAGTGGGCCGCGTGCGCACGGCCCATGCGGGCTGTGCGCGCATGCGGGCAGCGCGGTCTTCGGACCGTGCTGCGGCCCTGGCGGCCCGTTCGGGCCGTTCGAGCTATTTTTGGCCCGTTTTTCCTCCAGTTTTTGTTTTTTGAAGTTCAAGACTCTCTCCATCGAGTGACGTGACGGGACACGAGATCAAGGCAAAGGATGGAAGCAATTAAAACCATAATAGTCGGGAAATTTATTTTACGTATTTACTTTCCATATTTATTGTTTTAATTTTTATGCTGTATTTTAGATGCATGATTTTAAAGCATGACTGGTTTTATGGTTGCACATAACTTAGGTTAGTTAATTGCATGTTAAAACCGGAAAAACCCTCAATTTGGAAATCTAAGTGGGAACGGGTTGGTTTAATATTCCCATAGCCACCATTACGGGTTCATATGCGATGTGGGTGGACTTGCGCGTTGGCATTAGGGCCTTCCTCCATTCGGATGAGTCCAGCCCGAGATCGCTAGAATATGAACTTCTGAGTAAGATGACTAGAGCGAGTTTAACTAGGAGAAATGCGACACCCTCTCCATCTGAGGCGCACTATCCTGAGGTAACAAACTCAGAAGTCACGTAATGGCATACACTTAGTGTACAATATGCAGTATTCCTCCTGCGAGGTTATGCTGCTTATTTGTACTGCTGAAAGCACCGACTATTAGCTACATTGATCAATAGATCATTTGGTCAGATAATGTAATTAATGAACTTGGTTATTCTCAAACGAATGTGGGTTAGCGTAAACATCCACACTGCGTGGCTTGCGAGAATCCCGGTGGATGAGATGTTGGTGGATTATAATTATTGTTTTGAGGGAAGTCAATAATTAAAGAGAATTTCATGTTTTCGAAATTCTAGGCTAAATAACTAAAACATTGTTTGTTTATTTTCCAGTTTAATCGATATGGCATTCAACCCCTTAGCTGCTATTTTGAAAAACAATAAATTAACTGGACCAAATTATGTCGATTGGAGTCGTAACTTGGACATTGTCCTTATGGCTGAGAGTACTCCTGTGAGAGATCATGTCATTGACGTGATTAGTAACATCAACAAGGTTGAGGTAGTGGGAGGCGAAATCGTTGGTGAAACCAAAGTCGATATCGTCCTCCGGAGCTTGCCTCAAAGCTATGAGCAGATTCGTTGAACTACAACATAAGTAAGATGTTGAGTACTTCATCCGAGCTCTTGGTAGAGTTGGTGGCGGCTAAAAGTCTTCTTCAAGAGAAGGAGCGAGCTTTAGTCGCAGTCAAAACTTTAGAATCTTCTTCTGAGCCTGAGGCTGGAAAGAAGAAGAGAAAGCTCGAGGGAATAGCTAAAAAGGCACAAATTGGGCCTAAGCCAGATATTGCAAAGAAGAAGACGAAAGACGAGTGCTTCAAGTGCAATAAGATGGGACATTGGAAATCGGATTGTCTAAAGCTTAAATGTATGATAGTTTTTGCCCTAATTACTGAGACATGTTTAGCGGCGATTCCCACAGATACTTGGTGTGTGGATTCAGGTGCCACTGACCGTGTTTGTAATTCTTTGCAAGGGTTCCAAGTGACCCGGAAGCTTAGAGAGGGCGAATTAGATATCTACTTGGGTGATACTACAAGAGTGTCAGTAGAAGCAGTGGGAGTAGTTACTTTGAATTTCGAGAATTCTAGTTTAGAGTTAGTTAATTGTCTTTATGTACCGAGTTTTAGAAAGAACCTTATTTCGGTTTCTAAACTCTTGAAGAATGGTTATAAGTTTATTTTTTATGATGAGTCTGTACTTATTAGAATAAATGGAAAACTTATTTGTTATGGTTCATTGGTTGACAATTTATTTGTGGTTAATTCTAAGTCCCCTGTTGCGCAAAACATAGAAATATGTAGCTCAGTATCTAACATTAATAAGAGGAAGAAACCTTCTGAAATGAATCAAACCTATCTTTGGCATCTCAGGCTAGGTCATATAAACCTTAGTAGGATTCAGAGGTTGGTCAATGATGGACCTTTAGGTTCATTAGAGATTGACAGTTATGCAACCTGTGAATCTTGCTTGGAAGGTAAAATGACCAAGAGACCTTTTAAGGCAAAAGGTTATAGAGCCAAAGAAATATTGGAATTGATTCATTCTGACTTGTGTGGACCTATGACGGTCCAGGCACGAGTGGGATTTGAGTATTTTGTGACGTTCACGGATGACTACTCTAGGTACGAATACATTTATGCGCCACAAGTCTGAATGTTTTGGCAAGTTCAAAGAGTTTCAGGCAGATGTGGAGAAGCATCATGGTAAGAGTATCAAGACACTGCGTTCAGATCGTGGTGGGGAGTACCTGTCCCATGAATTTCGAGATTACCTCAGTGAGGTAGGAATTCAGTCTCAGTTGTCTGCACCTGGCACGCCACAGCAGAATGGTGTAGCAGAAAGGAGGAATCGAACTCTTATGGAAATGGTTAGGTCCATGATGAGCTATAGTGATTTTCCAAGTTCGTTCTGGGGATATGCCTTAGAAACGACAATGTACAGTCTTAATCTTGTACCATCTAAAACCGTGCCTTTAACCCCAGTAGAGTTGTGAAATGGGCGCAAGCCCAGTCTAAGACATCTCAGAATTTGGGGCTGCCCAACACATGTGCTTAAGGCAGATACGGCTAAGTTGGATGGGAGAACAGAGTTAATGCTATTTCTAGGATATCCTAGGGGAACGAAAGGTGGTCTATTTTATAATCCTAAAGATCAGAAGGTGGTGGTTAGTACCAACGCTAGATTTTTAGAAGAGGACTATGTCTTATACCACAAGCCCAAGAGTAAGATAGTACTAGAAGAGCTTAGACGACAAACTACTAATCCTGATGCACTGGCACAAGTAGATACACCACACACTGCACATGAGATCACAGATGAAGTGCCTACACAGGTGGTGCCTCGTTGTAGTGGGCATTGGAGTGGGAGAGGCTTCAGACCTAGTCCCAGGTGTGCCTGAACCTGACTCGGTTAACTACAATGAGGCTCTCCAAGATAAAGAGAGTACCTAACGGAAAGGTGGAAACCTTTAAAGCTAGGTTGTTGGCGAAGGGATATACTCAGAAAGAGGGAATCGATTATGAGAAAACCTTCTCCCCAGTAGCCATGCTTAAGTCGATCCGGATTCTCTTGGTCATAGCTGCTCATTTGGATTATGAGATTTGGCAGATGGATATCAAGACAGCTTTCCTAAACGGAAGTCTTGAGGAAACCATTTTTATGCAACAACCAGAGGGATTTATTGAAAAATGCCAAGAGCATAAGGTTTGCAGGCTTAAGAGGTCTATTTATGAACTTAAGCAGACATCCAGATCTTGAAACATCCAGTTTGATGAGGTAATCCACTCCTTCGGATTTACTCAGTGTCCGGATGAGCAATGTGTGTATCGCAAGCGTGATGGAAACTCAGTGGTGTTTCTTGTACTTTATGTAGATGACATTCTATTGATTGGCAACAACAAGAAAGTGTTATCAGACGTAAAGGTATGGCTGTCCAAGCAGTTTGATATGAAGGACTTAGGGGAAGCGGGACATATCCTTGGGATAAAGATAATTCGAGATCGTAGAAAACGTTCGTTAACGCTCTCCCAAGCTTCATATATAGACACGATTCTGGCCCGTTTTAACATGCAGAACTTCAAGAAAGGTTTTCTACCTATGAGACACGAAGTGCATCTATCTACAGAACAGTCTCCTAAGACTGTTGAGGAGATAGAGGCCATGAAGACAGTTCCGTATGCTTCGGCAGTAGAAAGTCTCATGTATGCCATGTTTTGTACGAGGCCTGATATTTGTTATGCCATTGGCATGGTAAACAGATATCAGAGTAACCCCGGGAAAGCTCATTGGGAGGCAGTAAAATGCATTATCAAGTATTTACGCAGAACGAAGGACCAAGTTCTGGTCTATCAGGCGCCTGAGCTGGTACCTCGAGGTTACACAGATTCAGATTTCCAAGGCGACAGGGATAAGAGCAAGTCTACCTCAGGGTATGTGTTTACTCTGGGAGGTGGAGCCATAGTTTGGCGGAGTGTCAAGCAGAAATGCGTGGCAGACTCTACCATGGAGGCTGAGTACGTTGCCGCATCAGAGGCAGCGAAATAAGCAATATGGCTCAAGAACTTCCTAGTGGACTTAGATGTGATTCCTAGTTTGTAAAAGTCTATCACGGTTTATTGTGATAACAATGGTGCAGTAGCAAACTCGAAGGAACCACGAGCCCACAAGGTGAGTAAACATATACAGCGCAAGTACCACCTGATACGAGACATCGCAAAGAGGGAAGACGTAGTCGTGGCTAAGATAGCATCAGAGGATAACCTTGCAGATCCATTCACGAAAACATTGACTTCAAAAGTCTTTGAGGCTCACGTGGAGGGCATGGGGATCAGATACTTAGGAGAGCCATGATAGTTTTTCTAGATAGATAGCAGCAGAATGTATAGGAGTTGTATGTAGATGTATACTTAAAGCACGGCTTAAGTATTAATGGAAGATTATTGGAATTGAATACATAGACTATGCTTGTGTTGTACTTTTTCCCTGTAATATATCGATTTATGTTTTGGTTATATCTTGTTGTGCATTAATTGTCCATTTATATTATGTAATTAGATGATGAGGTGCCTTGTGTGATACAGTAGATCTCATCATTGGTTAAAAGACATAATATGTAAATGAGGTTCGTAACCGAGACAGCTTTGGACAAACTGTCGGTTTTGGTTATTATGTGATTCAGATAATTGGTTTGTCTAAACTAATTGAATCATATAGATATGCCCGGGGCATATTGAACTTGAACTTTAGGAATAATTTGTCTTGTACTGATTTAATAGACAAATCATTCCTTGTATTATATCTCTTAATCCCTAGACTCGAGCTGGCATGAGGATTAGACATAGTGTACTTTGATCTGCCAATGAGTGAGGTCAATTGTGACCAACAGTCTCAATAGGTTGGGTGCGCGTGTTTAGTTACTTGGTGTGCTCCTGCTTGTCGAAAGGAAACCATGTACCGGTGCGTCCGGGGTGATGGTGCTCCCGAGATGAGCTCGAAATGTTTATTATACTAAACCCGGCCGGTGGACTTATGTCCGGTATAGTAAAATGGTCGAGTGGTACTAGTCTCAGAATTAAAGAAGTTAATTAATTAATTTATCAGTAAATTAATTTATATTAACGAGCACTATATCTTTGATGTGGGGAGATTATGAATATAATTGAATTAAGTTGTTCCGAAAGCAATTCTAGTGTAGGATGGTAGTGCCAAAATTAATCCGTTAGTGGTACGATTAATTTTGTAATGGGTTAATTGAATAAGTAGATTTAAATAATTAATTGGTTAATTATTCCTAAGGATTAATTCAGTAATTAACAAAGTGGAATTATTTAATTAATTCATAAGGGTTACTTAAGCAATTAACAAAGTGGAATTATTTAATTAATTAATTAAGTCTTAAGCTTCAATTGGAATTAGGAAATCCTAGAGATTAGGAAATCTAGTAGGATTTGGTTTATCCTATCAGATTGGTTGCCTAATTGGATTTGGAAACTAATTCATTACCTAAACCCATTAGGAAGACCAATCCTAAACCAACTTGGGGTCTCTCTTGTAACTCTATATATAGACAAGGGATTAGCTATTCAAGACATACAATTCCATAAGTTTTCGAGACAAGAAAATTAGAGAGATAAAATTCTAGAGAGAGAAATTAAATTTCACTCTCAAAGTCGAATTTTTAATAGAGAATTGCGACTGACTTTCTCTTCCCTTGGCCGAAATTTTGGGCCTTGTTTTTTACCAGTTGCATGTAATTTTCTCTGTCTCCAGGCGGTGCGTTTACAGTACGTGTCAGGTGCTGCGGTGCTAGAATTTTCTAGCAGGTGGATTGTGGTGAGTAGCTGATCAATTGACTTCTAGTTCGTTGCCCACACAACGTGAAGTCAAAGTTTTGAGGCATACAAGAGAATCACCAAGTGTGCGCTTCAAATGTATTTTTTTAAAGTTTCGCTTTAATTAGAAATTTTTGTTGCGTGGTAAATCGAGCAAGTGCAAACCCAGATCCTATGTGGCAATCCTTTCATCAAGGGTCTTTTATCTTGTTTTGGAATTTCGCATTCCTCCCCCATCTATATGTTTTGTGACAGTCAATCAGCTCTTCACATTGCAGCCAATCCCGTTTTTCACGAGCGCACAAAACATATTGAGATTGATTGTCATTTTGTTCGGGAGGCTATTGCTCATGGTCTCATCACTCATATGCATGTTTCTTCTCAGCATCAGCTTGCTGATATCTTCACTAAGGCACTTGGTTATGTTCAGTTTGATGGCGTACTTCGCAAGTTGGGCATTTGTGATGTGCATGCTCCAACTTGAGGGGGGTGTGGAATTATAGTATTACTATATTTAGGATTGTAAATATAGTAGTTTACTATTTCCTGTTCTTTTAGAATAAGGAAACTGGTTTCTTGTTCATAAAGAAACATGAGACCTTGTAACTATAAATATTTGTTCATACATCAATAAAACACATGCTTTGTATAAAATTCCTTCTCATATCGTGTCAGTCGTCAATTTTAGTCTCACTTAAATTTTTTTACCAATTATGGTCTTTTTCAACAAAAAAGTTTAGAAGATAACAGATTAACTCATTTAATCGCTAGTCAAACCTATTTTTTTTTCAAAATGATTTGTATCGTGATGTTTTCAATCTATTTTATAACTCAGTTTCTCATAGATATTCAATCCATTTAGATCGACTCACGATCCAAAATGACAGCCGAAACCCTAAATGGATTAAACATTCATTAGGATCTGGATCATCAAACTGGTTGAAAACGTCACGGTACAAATCATTTTGAAGAAAAAAATTATGTTTGACTAGCATTCAAATGAGTTAATCCGTTATCTTCTAAACTTTTCCGTTAAAAATAGTCATAATTGGTAAAAAAAATTTAAGTGAGACTAAAATTGGTGTTAAAATATATAGGGGACCAAAATTAGAATAACTCATATTATGAGGGATAAAAATGAATTTAAGCCTAGAAACTATTATGAATATGTATCAATACTATTACAGTCGAATAGAATTAGTCTGGTTTCGTTATTGTATATTTCAATTTATTTTATTTCTATAGAATTTAATTTGAGAGATATTTAAAATTAATGTAATGTAATTTAATGATTATTTTGAATATATTTGATAAATAGTAAATACTACTAGATCGGTCCATTTATAATACTTGTAAAATCTCTACAATAGACAATGTTCCTCTCCTCAACCAGCCTCATTCGTACCTTGGATATATGTTTGTTTGCATTTTTTTAAAAAAGTATTTCGCATTGAAAGTGCAAATTTTTTTAGAAATTTTTATGAGAAAAAATAAAAATAAAAATAAATTTTTTAAAATAATATAAGAAAATTTTTTAAATGAATTAGAATTGATATGATACATTTTGATACTTATTTGAATACGCTTTTTTTTGTGAGAACCTTTTGTTCTAAAAACAACTATATTAAATTTTAAAATTGGTCACCATATTATAGTCGATTTTGAGGTTTGGTCATCATACTTTGAAAACTTTGTCATCAAACTTTAATTTTTTTAAAAAATAGTCATTCCATTAGAATAGACTGTTAGTTGATTAATGGACAGATTTTAAAAAAAAATAAATTTAAAATTGGTCATTATACTACAGTGAAAATCGAGTTTTCGTCATTTTACTTTAAAAACTATTTTTTTAGCAATCAACTTTTTTATTTTGTTACAAATGTAGTCACTCCATTAAGTTTGACTGTTAACTTTACAAAAGAACCATTTTAGTGAGGGAATTTTTGTATTTTTTCTCTCAACTTCTTCATTTTCTACATTTTTTTCACTTTTTTAAATAAGTGTTCTAGCCACTATTCTTAAAATTTTAATTTCTTTTCTCTTTCTTATTTTTAGAAAATTATTTTTTAATTTTCTTTAAAAAATCATTTTCATTTTATTTTATTTATTGTTTTATAATAGTAATTTTTTCATTTTATCAATTTTCTATTATTGAATTTAATTTTTCATTAGACAAATTATATTATCCTTTGGTTTGTCACTTTTTACTTTTTATTGGTGTGAAAAAAGTAAAAATAATATGAAAAATAAAATGAAATGCACTATTATCAAATAATAAGTAAGATAAAAATAAAATAAATTTTTAAAAGAAAATTTAAAAAATTAAGTTTGCAAAAATAAGAAAGAAAAAATGAATTAAAATTTTAAGGGCATTGGCAAAAAAATTGGTGGAAAAAAAAGTGAAAAAAGACAAAATAGTTCGTCAGTACAGTTAACAGTTAAAATTAACGGAGTGACCGAATTTATGACAAAATGAAAAATTTAATGACTAAAAAAATAATTTTTAAAGAAATATAACCAAAACTCGATTTTCATTACATTATAATGACCAATTTTGAAATTTACTCTTTTTTAAAATTGATCTGTTAACCAACTAACGATCCATTCTAACAAAATAATATTTAAAAAAAAATTTGATGATGAAAAGATAATTTTCAAAATATGATACTTTAGAATTTACTCAAACAACTAAACAAATATGAGTCTCTTACGACCAGTGTATGTAATATGAGGGTTGTACACGGATGATATTGGTAGTTTTATTGAATTACAAAGTTAAAAATTGCTTATTTTTGTGTTTTTATATTTTCGATATTTAATTTTCACTTTCAAACTATTAAAGAGTTCATTGTCAAAATTTTTTTAAATATTAATTATTTAACTAAATATAATTGATGTAATTTGCCTAATAAATTATTGTGGGTATGTTATGATAGAACTCAAAATATATTTTAAGTTTTCTATTTGATTAAACAATATTTTTAGTCCCTTACTTTTCCTCAAATAATTTTTTTGATCCCTTATATTTTAAAACAAATATTTTGATCCCTAACAATTCTAAAGTAATTTTTTTAGTCTTTACTAACCATTATGTTTAAACCAGAGTTATTTTTCTTTAATGGGACTTTCACATGCAAAATAATCTTTAAGATTACTTAAAAAAAATTACTGAAAAATAAAAATCTAAATTACTCAATTATTCAATTTAAGTGAAACCCAGAATTCAAAACCCGTCGACAACCCTCCGTCCTCCTCCGCGGCCGGCGGTCGCCACTAAGACATTTTCTCCGCCACCCAGAAAAAGAAAAGGAGCGAAAAAACAGAAGTAACCCAGTTTTGAATATATACGGAGTGCGCGGTGGGTTGGTTTGAGAATGAAATCATCGGTTCATGTGGTGGGGTAAGCTGCCTAAGCGTAGGAAGAGGTTTCATGTGGTGGATTGGTTTGAGAATGAAATCATCGGTTCTTCTCAAGTAGCTTAGCACCCTCCACCATTCTTTTGCCTCTGTGTTTTCAATCCCTCTATAAAATTCCCTTTTTTTTTTCCATTCAAACACTCTGCCTTGCCCTTTGGTGTCTTCTATCAAGAACTCTTCAAATGCTATGGGACCGCCGACTTCTTTCTCTGCTTTTCTTCTCCTCTTAAATCTCTTATGCAAAACCCTAGTCAAATTCAAACTAGAAGCTTCAATTCCGAGGCTGGCTCTCATCCAGGCTCCGGTGAAATCCACATCATCATAAGAAAAAAATAATTGATAATTTGGGTTTTTATTTTTTAATAATTTTAAAGACTATTTTGTCCTTCATAAAAAAAATCATGTGAGAGTCACATGGAACAAAGATAACTGTGGTCTGAACATAATGGTTAGTTTAGACTAAAAAAATTACTTTAGAATTGTTAGGGAATAAAAAACTCCTTTTAAAATGTAAGGGATCAAAATAATTATTTTAGAAAAATAAAATATCAAAAAATGTTATTTAATTTTTTCTATTTTCCCAACGGGAATTTCTTAATTTTCCCACTAAACAACCCATCCTCGATCTCAGCACTTCCACTCACTGTGGTGGCTAGAGATGGCGTGTGCTGGAAATTAGTTTGAGAAGAGATATTTGTCAATGAATTAAAAAAAGAAAACAAAAGAAAAAAAAACAGCGGGACAGCCGTTTTTTTTTTTTTTTTTTTTCAGCGGGACAGCCGTTTATTAATAATTTTTAAAATCGAAAAGGGTACAAGGATAAAAATCTCCTATTACTCTGTAAGACCTCAATTTCAAAATCAGATTACACCATACTAAAAGAATTAACATACAATTACACATGGATCAATAATTCAAAAACCAAAGTGGCGAGCGGTAGATCCTCACCGACCGACGCGTTGGAACCAACGGTGAAATTCCTAAAAGTTTTTTTAATTATTCTTTTTTACGTCGCACTAGGGAGGACCTTTCCTCAGAAAAATCATTCTGGCTCAATATTGTCATCTCCATCCGAATCATCCTGTAGCAGGTCTTGTGTCAGGGCCTTGACATGGTCGGCTCGGCCCAGATGGCATAGACGCGAAGGTGGCCAAGATTCAAGACCATTTGCGCGAAAGGAAACGGATCGTGAGAGCTTTGGCTTGCACGGGGCACAGGCCAAACCAACGGGACCGAGCTGGGACAGTTCTAGGCACGACAAGCAAGCCATCTTGCGCCAAGGACGACTTCAAGAGGGTTCTAGATTCTATAAAATGTTTGGGACGATTCTGGAAGCTTCTAGAAGATTCTGGAGGAACGTGGGACCCACCAAAACTTGCTGGAGCATTCCGAAACATTATGGAGAACACCGGAAGACGCCAGAATTCTCTAGAGCAAGGCCAAAGTTTCTAAACCGTGTTGGAACGGGTATACAAGTAGAGAAGTTGGCAAGTATAGAGAGCAAGAGTTGTAGAGAGGTTGAGCAATACAATAGTTATTTCATAGCTTCTCTTGTGTTTTTGCTTCTTGTAGCATACAACAGCTACAACGGTGGGACGAAAAGGCTGAGCTAGTAGGACAATCGTTTGTAGTTTGTGTACTAGTGCCTCACTGGTTCGCTAGTCAAAGAGTGAGCCCGTGACATCTCCCCGTGATCCCTGCTTGAACATATCGAGAAAAACTCGTCACCATCAAAAGCTCCATTATCATATGTGCATTCCAAAGTTGAGATAACAGGCTATCGGGAGGAGCGAACTAAAGATGCAACCTCAATTACAAACTCAGTTTGTGAGGTTGAAAAATCCCCTAAAATCGCATGTAACTCCAACACTAAAACAAACATTTCTTAAGCAATATGATCAATCCATTCATCAATCGAGCGAACTACACGATCCGCGTGGGCGCTAGAGCGAGCAGCAGAATCTTTCACACCAGTAGCAAAATTCTGCACCAGATGAGTAGCCGCAGTCTTCGATATTTGTCAATGTATAAAAATAATAAAAAGAGCTACATTTTAATTATATAAAGTAATTTTCTTTCCCTTTTTATTTTTATTAATATATTTTTTATCATTAACACCTAAAGTTATAAATACAAAATAAATAAGTTTTTTAAAAATGATTATTTATTGAAATAAAACTATTTTTATAATATGAAGATAATATATTATCAGAGGTTTAAAAATTAACTTGATTTAAAAAATAGACTTAACTCAAAAAATAGTTCATTACATATTGCGAAAATATCATTTTGGTTCAAAATAAAAAAAAAAAACTATTTTTTTAGTCTATTACATCATGTTTTTTAAAAATTTCGGTCCAAAACTCACTTTTGCCTCTCTTGACTAGGGGTATTTTGGTCTTAATGAAAAGTATTTTTCTTTTAACCCTTTAAAATTATAAAATAATAATTTTTGGACTTAACTCCAAAAATGGTCCATTACATATAGCAAAAATATCATTTTGGTCCAAAATAAAAAATTATTTTTTTAGTCCACTACATCATGTTTTTTAAAAATTTTGGTCCAAAACCCACTTTTGCCTCTCTTGATCAAGGGTATTTTGGTCTTAATGAAAAGTATTTTTCTTTTAACCCTTTAAAATTATAAAATAATAATTTTTTCATTAAGACCAAATATTTTTCTCATCCCCTCCGTCACTCCTCCTCATCTCCACCTTCCTCCCCCCCCTTCTTCACCATCATCCTTGCCCACTCCTTCACCTTCGCCGCCGTCGATCCCTCCACCCCACCCCCAGGCCGTCGCCCCTCTCCCCTTCTCTTCCCTTTTTTTAACAGTTGACCAATTTTAAAGGGCTTTTGCGCAAAAAAAAATATATAATTCCCTCCCTCTCCTTCTTTTCCTCCCTTAGACGGACGCCCCTCTCCCGCCGCACACCACCACAGACGTCTACTTCTCCCTTGGACGCCGCCCCACACCACAACACAAGTCACGCTGGTCACCTCCACCCTCTCTCGCTGCCACCGATCTCCCTCCTCTATTCTTCTCCTCCTCCCGCCGCCTCTGCCCTCCTCCTCGTTCTCTTCCCCTGAAATTATTTTACTCCGGCGAGCCTCATTTTTCTTGTGATTTTGGGCTTGAAATTTTGTTAGGTTTTGTTCTCCCTTCTCCCGAAAAACGTTTCCGGATGGTTTTCAAAAAGCTTTTAGATATGGATTTTTTTTTCTGGGTTTGGTTATTGATATGGAAAAACCTTTTCGTTTGTTGGGTTTTGATCGGAAAATCGGGGGAATACCAAAAAGGGTTTTGGGTTTTAATTTTTTTGCAATAAACGAAGTCCCATAATGCTTCCAGCAAACGACAACAGGGTGATTTCTTTCAATTCATCAAATTTGTTGCCATTGAGCTTGACACATCCAAGCAAGATTTTGATCCTCATGGTAGCCGGAAAACCGCGAGAAGACAGACTTCATGGATTTGCTTGATTTTTATTTTGGTTTTGTTCCTTTTCTCACTGAAAATCGTTTCGGGCTTGTTTGGGTTTTAAAACTTGAATGGATTGCTTCGATTTTGAAATTGAATTTTCTGGATTTTTGAAACTTCTCACCGAAAAAAGGTTTTAGTTTTGGGTCTCAATTTTGATTGGAAAAATGACTTGGAAAAGTGGGTTTTGGGTTTGGTTTGGTAACCGGGATAATTCTGAAGTTTTTGCGATTGGTTTAGAATTGGATTTGGTTTCCCCGGTTGATTCATCGAAAAACGGCATCGAATTTTTTTTTGCAATTTTTCATTTATTGGGTTTTCGCCCATGAATCGGGACTAGGTTCCCTTGGGTTTCCCTCACAATGGTTGCCGGTTTGAGCTGTTGCTGTTTTCGAAGCTTCATCTTAGCCGGGAGAGTTTTTCTTTCGCCGGGAAAAATGATCGGAGACAGCCAGGTTCACCGGGGAAGAAAGAGTTGCGGCGGGGTGGAGGAGAAGGACAAAGGGGAGGGAGATCGGCGGCAACGAGAAAGGTGAGGGTGACAACGAGGGAGATCGGGGGTGGTGGGGAGGGTAAGGAAGAGGGCAGAGATTGAGGAGGAGGGCGACAGAGGGAGGAGGGCATGCGGAAGAGAGAGGGTGTAACTCTTTTTTGATTAATTTATAATTTTAAAATGTTAAAAGAAAAATACTTTTATTTAAGACCAAAATACCCCTGATCAAGAGAGGCAAAAGTGGGTTTTGGACCAAAATTTTAAAAAAAATAATATTATAGACTGAAAAAGTATTTTTTTGGACCAAAATGATATTTTCGCTATATGTAATGGAAAATTTTTGGAGTTAAGTCAAAAAATTATTATTTTATAATTTTAAAGGGTTAAAAAAATATTTTTCATTAAGACCAAAATACCCCTGGTCAAGAGAGGTAAAAGTGGGACTAAAAAAGTAATTTCTTTTTATTTTGGATAAAAATAATATTTTTACAATATGTAATGAACCATTTTTGAAGTTAAGTAAAAAAAATTTTTTTTAAAAAAATCTTGTTTAAATGAGGTCCTTGTAAAGTTTTTCTTAAGCGGACGGGTTGTGTGTGAGTAGCCTGTAAAGCACACCTGACTGACTAGATACCGTGGACCGTCTAGTTAGGTTCATCACAATTGATCAGCATCATGCTTTACCCCATTTCTCCTCTATCCCATACATCAATGTCCCAAAGCCCATAGTTGTTGTTGTTTTTCCTTTTTTTTAATAATAATAATAATATATATACTTTATGATATTATTGATTCACCTACTCTATAAAATTTATGGGAAGTGAATGACTTACTATTAGATAAAAAAAAAAAAAAAAAGTATTGATTGTTTAGTATTAGTATCATTGTAGCAAAGCTAGGGTTTACTCCCAAGGCAATCGCACTATGAATTAGTCTAAATGTATTTTTGGTCCTTTATGTTATATTAAATATATATTTTTTAGTTTTTTACATTTTCAAGAAAAATATATTACTTAGTCTTTTTAATGCCTATTCAATCTAAATTGCATTAATTTTATTTAAGTACATTTTAGAATAACTCTTAAATGAAAGATAAAATAATTTAAACATTATTTATAGATTAAAAAAATTTAAAAATTTAAAATTAAACTTTAAAATTTCAAAATAATTGCTCACTACACTCCGTGAGTTTTGAAACCAACCTCACACTTACAAACTCCACTCTTACCACCTCAAATCAACCCAAAAAGCTTTAACATAATTCTTTCATATCATTGGACTTTAGCTTGCGTAAAGGAGCATTTTGAAGCCTAACACCAAAGAATTTGTGTATCTCAAATTAAAAATTTTAAATGGCAACCATTCGGTTTTAGTTTTAAAGTTTTGAATGATTAGAAAATATATAACAATCATTTATATAAACTATAAATATTAATTGGATCATTTATATAGAACAATCAATTAGGCCTCGTATTTATAGACGACCGCGGGAGTAGTACCTTCCGAAGTGCACGTACAAACCCATCTCAAAATGTGATTATGACCACCACCACAAATACCCTCTTAAATTTCGGCCTAATCTTAATAACTTGTAATCTAATGTAAACAAAATCTGAATTATAAACTGTAAATATTATTCTAAACCTAGTAACATTCTAAAATCTAATTGTTTGAATCAAAGTGAAAACAAATAAAATAAGTAACTAGTAAGGGTAGTATTAAGTTATAATTTTGTGAACAGAGTTTAATATAATATCATCCAAGAGGACCTAACTCACAATTATTTTAGAGATTTGACTGTTATTAAGGAAACGTAATAATTAATGATTTAGTTAAGTAAATCTTTCTTTTTTATCTCAACTTAGAGAAAAAATTACTAGTAAAATAAGTAGTTGAATGGTAGAATTCAATACACTCACAAATTTTGAGAAATAATAAAATAATAAAAATTAAAAAAAATTATCTTGATAATATCAATTAATAAAAGACAATTTTTAAACTTTAAAACGTTTATTAATTACGAAAAATAGTACCGTAACATTACCTCCAAAAAAGGGAAATATTAATTGGCACACTTCTCAAGATTCCAAAAGTTGACCCAAAAAATGAATGCTTTTCACGGATTAAAATTTAAAAATAAAAATTAAATAAATAAAGGTGCATTCACTTCCTACTTGGATCAATCAAAACACAATAAAGAATAAAGTGAATTGTAAAAAAGGTCATCATACTTTGGTAAAGTTTAGGTTTTGGTCACTAACTTTTAAATATTCAAAAAAGGTCACTAACTTTAGCATTTGAATTTTAGTTTTGGTCATTCCGTTAGAATGAACCGTTAAGTCTACTAACAATCCTATATTTGGAGGGTATTTTTGTCCATTCATTAATGTTGTACACATGCTGCTCGCGCTACAGTGCGCGCTACAGTAACGCGCTACAGTTATTTTTTTTTAACGCATAGCCTTTTTTAAAAAAAATATACTTTTTTTTAAAAAAATAATTTACTAAAAATATCAAAAAATTTTATTTATAATTCCGCTCATCTATGCTACTTTATTTATAATTTAATCTACCAAAAATTTATAAAAATTATAAATAAAGTAGCATAGATGAGCGAAATTATAAATAAATTTTTTTTGTATTTTTAGTAAATTATTTTTTTTTAAAAAAAGTATATTTTTTTAGTAATCTAAATATTAATCTAAATATTTTTAGTAGCGCGTTACTGTAGCGCGTTACTGTAGCGCGAGCAGTATGTGTACAGCATTAATGAATGGACAAAAATACCCTCCAAATATAAGATTATTAGTGGACTTAACGGTTCATTCTAACGGAATGACCAAAACTAAAATTCAAATGCTAAAGTTAGTGACCTTTTTTGAATATTTAAAAATTAGTGACCAAAATCTAAACTTTACCAAAGTATAATAACCTTTTTTACAATTCACTCTAAAGAATAATGAAAATGTTGGAGTAGTAAAGCATACAAGGACTATCCAACAGTGGCTCTTCAATTTTCCAGCTGGCATTATTCATTATTGCCAAGCCAAAGTAGGATAGGGGTAAAACCGTAAACCACCCCCCACCATCTTTGATCATTCTCTCTGGGGCCCATCCCCCACATCCCATCCAGCATACTCTGCTACTACTGTACAATGCCTTTGCCTTGTAGTTTTTGCTTTGGTATAGTTCTTGTCTTTTTCAAACTCTGTTGGAAATTTTTAAATTATTTTCTGAATATTTTTTTAATAAATAAATACAGTACGAATGATTAAAATCAAAAGTAATAATTAAAATATTTTTTGTTATGAGAGTGAAAAAATTTTATTTGCAAAACAAGGTCGCTTGTTCATTAGATGTTTTAGCTACTGAGAATCCCAAATCCAAATTCATTGTTGGAGAAATAAAAAACTATAAAAAATTAATTATTACATTTATTTTGAAAGATTATATTTATTATATTATTTTAATTTTACAAATATAAACATTATTTTGAAATAGAAAAGAAGAATAATAATAAAGGGGTACATTTACTTTGTCCTTGGAACGAAATCATAAATTGAATAATTATGTTTTTGAAATAATTTTTAAAATATATAACGATGATATTGTACTTTTGTAAGTGTCACATTATTTATTTTATTATTATACAAAATAATATTTTCATATTATCATTAATTACTCCAATTCTTTATGTAAGATACTTTTTTAAAAAAATAGAAAATTATTTTCATAAAATGTTTTAGAGTTTCACATAACTTTCAACACTTTAATTTTAAATTGTCCTATATAATAGTAATAGAGTATTGATATAATAGAAAAATTATATTTTAGGGGAAAAGAGTGGTAGTGAAAAAAAGGCTTAAAAAAATATTATTTTCAAAAGTACGCAATGATTGATTTTTAAAAATATGAAAAGAGTATAGAATTATTTGTGTGAGGAATTGCAAACAAATTAATTAAAAAAAAAAAAGTTAGCTCCTTAGTTCACTATTCCATTCAAGTAATTTAAAAAAATAATAAAAAATAATAAAAAAGTAGGAGCAAAGCAAATTTGTTGATAGATATCTCATTTGAAATACAAAACGCAGCGAGAAAACCTTAGGGAATGGGGCACCCTCTTTTAATTGACAGCTGGATCTTCATAGTGACCAGCTGTGCGGCTCCTCGTGTCATTCTCCTATTGGTTGGTATGTGTACTCCCTCTCTTTTCCGACAGCGACTCCTCCTTCATACTCTGCCCCCACAATAGGGACCAGCTCCCAATCCCTCAGCTACATAAGCCGATCATCCATCGCCCCAACGGCTACAACATTTGATTTTTCACAGCCCTCTCTCTCTCTCTCTCTCTCTCTCTCTCTCTCTCTCTGTGACGTGTACAACATCCATCCTGCGTGGCTGTATAGGCTTATCAATCAAGATTCATGCTTCTCATTCTCACGGAAAGTTTTTTCCTATAAAACCCTCCCCCACCCATAATTCTCCCCACTGGCCCTCACTCACTCCCTCGCTCGCTCGCTCAGCTTCCCAGCTCTGTTCTTTGGTTTTGTTTCATTCCCAACTTCCGATAATTTTCCATCAATGGCTTCTTCCAGTTCAATGTCTGTGCCAAAATTCTGGGTTTTGATGGGGTTTTGTACAGCTCTTTCCTCCATGGTTGGAGTGGTTAGGTCGTCATCCAAATTCGATCAACTTTTTCAACCCAGTTGGGCTTATGACCATCTCATTCATGAAGGAGATGAAGTTATCAAAATGAAGCTGGATTACTCTTCTGGTACAGTCCTGTATTCATTATTGATTTGATGTTTTTTCTTTGTTTTGTTTTTCGACTGCAGTAATTCTGATGTTTTTGGGTTTTCTCAGGCGCTGGATTTCAATCCAAGAGCAAGTATATTTTTGGAAAAGTTTCAGTTCAGATAAAGCTTGTGGAGGGTGATTCTGCTGGAACTGTCACTGCTTTCTATGTGAGTTTTTAATCTCTTTATCTGACCAACCATGTAGTCTGTCATTTTGCATACGGCACTATTACTACGGCGTCTCAGTTTACTAGTTGGGCCAAACTTATCTTCACCATTTTTGATGCTTGTGATACATAAATACTGCATTACGAAAGAATAAAACATGGGAATTTTATTTTGGAGCGTTACAGATGAACTTGATCGAACCAGTCCTGTTTTCCACCCACTCTTTGGTCCACTTTTATATTGTCTATTGAATAATAGTATGCTAAAGATTCTCAGTTCACTAGCACAAAGTCATAAGTGGGCTTTATTGGTGAGATAATCATTTGCCTTTTGCTACTTTATTTAATTGTTTTTTACCACTTTTGTGTTAGATTGACTTGGATCATTATTTAGTGAGTTAATAATGTTGGTTAATCAAAGGTTGTAGTAGAGTAGTATTGAATTTTGTGTGTTTTATTACTTGTGTTGCAGATGTCATCGGACGGTCCAACCCATAATGAATTTGATTTTGAGTTCCTTGGCAACTCTACTGGTGAACCTTATGTTGTCCAGACTAATGTTTATGCGAATGGCGTCGGAAACAGAGAGCAGAGACTAAACCTCTGGTTTGATCCCACTAAGGGTTTCCATACTTACTCCATTAAATGGCACCCTCGCGAAGTTGTGTAAGTTGTATGCTGCTTTTGAACCAGTTTCTTTTTCTTTAAAAAGTGTCATTTTTTGAGTCCGGATTGAGCCAATTTTCACGGGATGTTACTGTAAACCAACCACCAATACAAACAAATTGAAAAGACGATGAACCAAATGCAAAACGTGATTTTATTCCACTAGTAGGGACCCCCCATCCCATGCATAGTTATGGTCCTGGACGGTTCCCTACTGAATTGAGATAAATCCCCAATGACCATTTTCTTGTATATAATCAGTGGGTTTTGGCACATTCAATGAGGCAAATTTATGATGAGCAACAGTAACATTTTACTCTGAATCTGGCCTAATTCTTTTCTTATTCACATGAATGAATTAAATGAGTTGTGGATTTAATATGCGGGATGAAGACTTTTGCATATAATGATCATCATCTGAGGTTATGTGACCCAACTCTTTTGCAGATTTTTGGTGGACGAGACACCAGTAAGAGTACACTCAAACCTAGAGCACAAAGGGATACCATTTCCCAAGGATCAAGCCATGGGAGTGTATAGTTCGATATGGAATGCTGATGATTGGGCCACACAAGGTGGTAGGGTCAAGACTGATTGGAGCCAAGCACCATTTATAGCCTCCTATAAAGGCTTCCAGATTGACGCCTGTGAGTGCCCGGCAACTGTGGCAGCTGCAGATAATCTTAAAAAATGTAGCAGTATCAGCGAGGATGAACCCACCATGGGAGAGCTCAATCTGCATCAGAACCACCAGCTCCTCTGGGTTAGGGCTAACCAGATGATCTATGATTACTGCACTGACACTGCACGCTTCCCTGTCGCTCCTCTCGAGTGCCAGCACCACCGTCACTAGCACCACCGCCGCAGCCTGTCAGTACTACTCTTGTTTTGTTTGTTATATCTGAAAAAAAAAAAAAAAAAAGGCGGGGTTCCAGGATAACATTGTAAAAATTTTTGGATTTGTGTCATAGATCTGCCAAAGTATGAACTCCCATGTTTAATCTCTTCCCAAGTTTCCATCCAGCTTTTGTAAGATATGAATCCAAACTCAGTCATTAATCTAGAATTTTCCTCATCTTGTTTACATTGCTCCAATGGAAGAATCATCAGAAATGCCACGCCAAGGCAAGACTTGGTATCATCCATCTGCTACGAATTGTGTGGTGGAATGGAATCAGACAACTAATTGACAACTATGTCACCATTTGTGCAATATTGTCACGCTTTTAATTAACACAAATACAAAAATTGAATAAAAACTTCATGTCATTTTTACAAAATCACATATGAATATGATTACAAGATTATAATCATATACGATTATCATTAACCAAAAGATAACACAAATCTAAGCGAAAAAAAATATTCCATACCATTTGAAACATTAATGGAATAACAATGATTTAGTTAGAGTGATTAACTAAGAAAAACATCATCATCATTAGTATTATGTGGATTAGCTTTGTATTCCCTCCATTTCACAATATATAGGTCGTTTTGACCAAAATATAAATATAAAGATTGTAATTAATTTTTTAAAATTTCTATAATTTTTAATGATTAAACCTGTTATACACATATTTAATGTATTTTTGATAATAATGCTATAACTTAAAATTGTCATGATAAAAATAAATTTCAGTGAAATTATAAATTAAATAAAAATAATGAAGTAAAAATAATAAATTATTTTTTAGAGGTAGACAAATAATTTATGACGAGTTTCTTAATAGGTGAAAACACGTTAATATTTTGGAATGGAGGGAGTAAGTGATTTAACATTACCGGTGTTACGTGAAACGGAGGGAGTAATTGATTAAACATTACCGGTGTCACGTGAAACTCATGTAGTTAAAATAGCCTTGCATGTTCTTTAACGTTTAGTGGAGAGAGTTTTATATATTTCATAGCGGTCCTTCAGACTATGGGCAGTACACAGGGGACCATTTAGTTGGGAAGAAGGGACTAATCTAAAATGGGGCCGATATGTCACACTTTAAAAAGGAAAAGTTAAAATCAAATTGAAGACATGGTCCTTATCTATCAGCCATATTTTGGGGGGCGTAACCAAACTAAGTAACCTCGGCTTAAGAGTGTTTAACCTCGGTTTATGAATCTTTAAGTCGGGCTCGAACTTGTCTCAAATATAAATGAATTTTTATACCCTAGGTCTTAGTTTGAGCTCTGTTTATTAATATTTTTGTGAATTTGAATTCGGATCATGAACAACCATTTACATTTTATTTATTTTATATGTTGAGGAGTTTAATTTGAAATTATAAATAAATAATTAAGATCAAATTGGAATATACAATCGAAACATAACTTACGGAAGGCGAATATTGTCGCTGATTGTCTCACCTCGCTAGAAAGGTCCAATCAAAAAGAGGTAATCAAGCTAGGGGAACCTCCGCCAGACACTCGCATGTCTCTATCTCATATATGTAGTTAGAAATTAGTTAGATTTCGGCTCCCTATAATTCAAATCATAGTTAAAGAATAATATAATAATCTAAATATCAATTTAAATATTAAAAATATCAAAATTTAAATAAAATGTTTAAACTTAAAAAGATTGCCTAGGTCTCCAATTAGTTGTTTTAGGATTTGTTTTCTTTTTAATAAACAGTCTTGCATACCCAGTGGGTATGAAGAGATTGAAATTATAAAATGAGAAAAAATTAAGAAACCGGAGAAAAGTAACAATAGTTTTTTAAAGAAAATAATTTTAGAGAAAATTTTAAGTTCCTACAAATAAGAAGGGAAAAAAGAGAAATTTAAAAATTTAAAATAGGAAAGGAAAAAAATTGAAAAAGAAAAGAAAAAAGAGGTTAATAAAATGTTACTATATAGGAAAGGAAAAAAATGAAAAAGAAAAGAAAAAAGAGGTTAATAAAATGTTACTATATAGTAATGGATGCTATGCAAGTAGTTTAAACATTTTTTTTTTTTTTTGAAGGAAAGTAATTTAAACAACTTAGTAAAGAGTATTTATGTCATTTTAAGTAAATCTGTTAGTAGCCTGTTGTTATTATTGTTTACTTCCATCCATTTTACATGAATATAAAAAATATAGGGGCGTATTGTGTGATAATTCATTCGGATCTTACTATTTGTAGCTCAAATTTACTATTTGTAGCTCAAAAAAAAAAGTGAAATGACAAAATTGCCCTTAACATATGAATAAGGTATATACTTCATGCAATTCAAAATACATATCAAAACAGACAAAACTCCTTCAAAAATCAAACAAAACCATTCGAAATCATTCCAAAAAACGTTCAAAATCGTCGAAGCAAATTGTAACACATATTTTGGTTAATTTGGGACAGCGTCTACTCCAAAATATACGCAAATATGGTACGAATTTAATACTTTTGTATAGTTTTTTGCATACTGGTGTAAAAATCGCACATGTTTTGCGAAATTTGATGGAAAAATCGCATGTAATTGGTGAAGTATCAGGAAAAAATCGCCCAGCTTAGGTGATTTTTTGTGGAAAGTTCGCAAATCGCAGGTGAAATCCGGGGGAAAATTCGCCTACAATGTGCGAAATTTACTGCAAAATTCGCACACTGCATGCGAATTTTGCTGCAAAATTCGCACACTGCAGGCGAAGTTTGCAGCAAAATTCGCATACTGCAGGCGAATTTTGCTACAAAATTCGCACACTGCAGGCGAATTTTGCAGCAAAATTCGCACACTGCAGGCGAATTTTGCAGCAAAATTCGCACACTGCAGGCGAATTTTGCAGCAAAATTCGCACATTGCATGCGAATTTTTCCCCAGATTTCACGTGCAATTGGCGAACTTTCCACAAAAAATCACCTAAGCTGGGCGATTTTTTCCAGTCATTTTGCCAATTACAGGCGATTTTTCCTTCAAACTTATATGTTTTAATTGTATATGTAATTACTTATTTTTGGTATTAATTTGATTAATGACGCAGGATCCAAATGGATTACCAGACATTCAGAGGGATTTGAGTCTTGAGTTTCAGTGTCCTGGTTTTTTTCCAACTGAAGAACAAGCATATACGTATTATTCGGAGTTGGCTCTTACATTTCGCTTCGAGCTGATTAAAGTGGGGAGGGGTAACAATGAAAACTCAGTCACATATCGTTGCAACAGATTCAGAGATCCGGTTGAACAAGGGCCTCTCCCACAAGATAGGAAGAACACTAGCCGGCGAGGATGTAAGTGCAGGTTCAAGTTATATTGCAAGGTGGTGAAGGATAATGGTTGGTGGGTCAGAGTCACACCAGGTCCGAATTCAATGCACAATCACACTGCTATAGTGTATCCAGAGGGTCACAGGCAGCTTAGCCGCATGAGTGCTGGCGCAAGGGAGGTTGCTAGGACTTTGAACAATGCAAATATGAAGCCAAAATTGATTAGGAATCATCTTGCCGAGACGTATCCTGAAGATAATGTGACAGTGAGGCAGCTAAACAATCTTAAAGCTGATGACAGGAGAGCAAAGTTCGAGGGTAGAAATATTGCGCAACAATTTGTTCATTACGCCGAGGAGAAGAATTACTATGTACAAGTTTTGACAGAAGAGGGCACAGATGTTATCACACATGCATTCATAGCCCATCCAATTTCAATCCAGCTGTTGAATAGATATTATTGGGTGATTGTGGTGGACGCGACATACAAGACGAACAAGTACAGGATGCCACTCTTTCAGATTATAGGTATGACTCCTTCCAACAAGAATTTTAATATTGCATGTGCCCTTTTGAGAGATGAGAAAAGAATTAGTTATGATTGGGTTTTTGAACAACTGAGAGGGTTGTTGGATGTTGAAAATGTACCTAGCGTTATTGTTTCTGATCGCGAGATGAGTTTGATGGATCCTATAAGGGATCATTTTCCTGGATCACACCACCTGCTGTGTTTGTGGCATATCGACCGCGATGTTGATAATCAGTTGAGAAAGCTTGTTGGTGAGGGTGATAGGAAAAAAGCAATAAAAAAGCTTTGGAAGGGAATTGTTAATGCGGCAACAGTTGAAGAGTATGAAGTGTTACTGCAGCGGTTGAAGAATGGTTATTCTGTAGTGGCTGGATCTGTTGTTGTCTACTTGGAGAGGACTTGGCTGTCCTATAAAGAGATGTTTTGTAGGGCTTGGACAAACAAGATTCTGCACTTTGGCAATACTAGCAGTAACAGAGTTGAGAGTACGCATGCCGCACTGAAGGATTGGATGAATGCTGGCACACATTCACTTGACACGCTATTTGGGGTGATTGACGACCACGTCAATTACCAGTTATCACAGATAAGGTAAGTTTATTAATTAGATTAATTCGCCTTTTTCGGTATTCATTTAATTTACGTACCTTTCACTTTATTGATGTAATTTTAGGGAAACCCTTGAGGCATGCATTTCCAAGAAAGCAACAGCTATGTTGTGTTTCCCCTATGAATTATTGAATGGCCATGTCTCTCACTATTGTTTGGAGTTAATCAGCGAACAAGTTGAAAAGATTACCAAGTTGGGGGATGACTTGTTCGAGAGATGTGGATGTGTCTGCAAGGCCACGCATGGGATTCCTTGTGCATGTGACATATGGAAGTTGAGGGAATCGCACGACACGATCACCGTTGAAATGGTGCACGATTTTTGGAGGCGGTTGACGATTGAGACATCTGAAGTAGATTCGAACACATTATCTGCAGAACTTCAGTAAGATTTACATTATGTATTTTATTTTATGATATTTTGATTCATTAACATACATTTATAAAAATAAATTTTAATTTGTTGTAATTCATTATTTTTAACAGATACTTTCGCCAGAAAATCGTGCCTCAATTCGAGAATAGTCCACGCGTGGTGCAGCGAGGTCTGATTGTCAAGATGAATGAGTCCCTCAATACTGACAATGCCAGTGTGTTCGAACCAGCCATTTTGTCAACATCAAGGGGTAGACCAAGATTACATGAATCCGTGCGGCGCGAGCAGAGCGCTCGCGAGAGAGGTTTAAGACGCAGTAATGCATCCAGGAGATCTTCTCAAAGATCGTTGCCATTCGATGAAGGTAATCTATGTTTTGTTCTTTTTGTGAATTTATATTGATTGGTTACTTTATTTTTTTTAAAAGACCAAAAATTACTATTACGTGTTTATATTCCAATTTGTAGTTAGAGCGGACAGTGAGAGTATCCCCATGATTCCACATTATGTCCATCCTTTCTGCAATGGCATTACGGACGTAGAGGCAGATGGCAATTGCGGATTTCGCGCCGTTGCACTCGGACTGCATGGCAATGAGAATGACTGCTGGCCTGTCGGGGTCCAGTGGTCCACAAAGCGGCGCGCGGGGTGTGTGGATCATCAGGCATCGGCACTGAATGCGGTCTGAACGCTGGGAAGTGCTCGTATATCCATGCCTGCAATAGGGTCATACAACCCGCTATCCCGCTGCAAGATCCTCTACTAGCCTTACCTAGATGTCTATACAAGTAGGCTAATGTAGAGGTACCCCAAGCATTCTGATGCACAGTCTGCAATTGTCCCCGAATATGCACAAGGTGTTGTGGTTTAATCCTATTGGCACTCTTGTCCACAAAAAGAGTAGAACCAATAGTCAACCACAACCAAGCCTCCAAAGCTCGCGGCATGTCCGTAACTAAAGCGGGCCCCCTCCTGAGCACGTAGTCAACTAGAACGCCACCATCGGTGTGGCTCGCCAACCAATCCGCGTCCCTCTCGGACACATGAAGCAAATCTGCGCAT
Source organism: Knoxia roxburghii (assembly GCA_030378225.1). NCBI lineage: Eukaryota > Viridiplantae > Streptophyta > Magnoliopsida > Gentianales > Rubiaceae > Knoxia > Knoxia roxburghii. Next base: position 41,040,907 of record CM059415.1, on the reverse strand, counting down.
AGGTTTCATAGCACTGACTTGTCAGTGATGTCAGCAAGCATGGGACCATCCACAGGGATACGAAGTATCTCCCACACGTCGTGTAGGAGAATACTCATCTCACCGACAGGGAGATGAAACGTGTTCGTATCCGGCTGCCACCGCTCAATAAATGCAATAAGCAGTGGGGTATCGATGGACGTGTGCATAATGTACGGCAAGTGTGCTAAACCAGTGGAGCGCAACAAAAGCTGCCAGTCAGATGGCATCGAAGCCAACCAAGGTACCAGACGCTCACACACACCTGCCCTATTTTGGCATCTCAGTGTGGACCTAGGTGGTACGACCTCCTCACCCTCCTCTCCGTCCGGTCTATACCTATAGGCCACATGGCCCTTCCAACTAGGTATCACTGACCCATCAATAGGGCCACCCGTACACGCCTCGGTCACAATCCAAGACGTATCGCTCCGCCCACGCCTATTCGTAACTAATTTAAAAAATATGGACTATAAATAAATACATCCAATAATTTAATTGAAATAGCAACACACAATCATTTGAAATAGAAACACGTAATCATTATAATCAAATTACATAAATAATAAAAATTGAACAATGTAATTTATATAACACCATATTATCATATCATATAATCAAATTACACAAATAATTATCATCACGGATGCACTACAAAATTTAAATAATAGAAATCAAAACATATACATGCTATTAGTGCATTATATTTAAAACTTACCTCGTGAGGGCTCCTCAGCGCGTCCTGAGGGCGACGGAATCTCCTCACCGCGTCCTGAGGGCGACGGAATCTCCTCGCCGCCAGTAAAATGCTGCTCCTCCTGATCGGAGTCCTCGTCAACCAGTGTATGTGCAGGCACGCGTCGCGCTGCTTTCTTCATCCGAGCAGAAACAGTGGGCCGCTGTCGCGGGAGGGTTTTCCCCGCAACCTACAAGAAAGTGCAAATAATAAGTTAGAAACATGCAAAATATAAATAATATTTAAAAATAATACAAAACTAATGTAAAAAATTTTTACCAAAAAATTCGCACATGATGTGCGAATTGTTGTGTACAATTCGCACCTCATGTGCGAATTGTACACAACAATTCGCACATCATGTGCGAATTGTTCTGTACAATTCGCACATGATGTGCGAATTGTTTTGTACAATTCGCACCTCATGTGCGAATTGTACACAACAATTCGCACATGATGTGCGAATTGTTGTGCACAATTCGCACCTCATGTGCGAATTGTACACAGGTGCGAATTTTCTGGCGAAATTCAATAATTTAACCAAAATTTTACGCTTTTTACCTGTCCAAACAATCCTTTCCCCTTCCCGGTACGCTGTGGTGGTTGAGATCCGCCGGCGTCCATTACGTGCGATTTTTTTGGAAAATTTGTTTCGATGGTCTGAGAGAGTTTGGTTAGAAAATCTGAAATGACTTATGATTTTGTAAGGTTTGCAGACAAATATAAACCCAAAAACTTGGTCAAAATTCGCCTGTGTTTGGCGAATTTTCACTGAAAATTCGCCCAACACAGGCGAATTTTCCAGGAAAATTCGCCTGTGTTGGGCGAATTTTCAGTGAAAGTTCGCACCACTTATGCGAATTTTCCTGGAAAATTCGCCTAAAGCAGGCGAATTTTTCTAGAAATTTCGCATAAGTGGGGCGAATTTTCACTGAAAATTCGCACATTGTAGGTGAATTTTTCTCAGTTTTTCGCAAATTAGGTCCGATTTTTTATGTTTAATTCGCACATTGGGTCCGATTTTTCCTTACATTTTCACATTTTCTATTTTAAGGGCATTTTTGTCATTTCATCAATTTTTTTGAGCTACAAATAGCAAAACTGAGCTACAAATAGCAGCCCAGAATTCATTACTAGAGGAGTTGCCCGCAATGCGCCCATCATAAATTAGGAATTTAATTTTAAGAAATAGATAAAAATGTATATAAAAAATTATTTTCCTCATTTATGGTATAAACCATTGATAACTATTTGGTAAAAATAATTGTTTTTAAAAAATTTCTATGTAAATTTTAGGGATTGAAGTGCCAATTGCATCTCAAAGGGTAATTTATAGATCACCATGCAATTTTACTCCTACCTACAGTATCGCGCTACAGTACGCGCTACTGTAACGCGCTACAGTTCCGCGCGCTACAGTACCTTCATTTCTTTTGTTATTTTTTGCTATTTTTTTATTTTATTTTTTTGTCACCCTACTTGAGACTTTTTTCCGTCCATTTTTCTTTCTAAACAATTCAGTATTTTTTTTAAAGTTTTTGAATTTTATAAAAAAATATTTTTAAATTATCATTTTATTTGTTTTATAATTAAATAATTTTAGATATTATGATACATATTATGGACGTTTTTGTTGTACTGTTGATCTGATGTCTAGTATTCTCTGATCTGATGTCTATATAATCCTGATGTGATCTCCCTTATTAAGTATGTTTTAGTTCTATTGTATGATTTCTTTTATATTCTTGATCTGATATCTATAGTCTGTTGATCTGATGTCTAGTATTCCCTGATCTGATGTCTATATAATCATGATGTGATCTCCCTTGTTAAGTATATTTTAGTTCTATTGTATGATTTCTTTTATATTATTGATCTGATATCTATAGTCTGTTGATCTGATGTTAAGTATTCGCTGATCTGATGTCTATATAATCCTGATGTGATCTCACTTATTAAGTATGTTTTAGTTCTATTGTATGATTTCTTTTATATTCTTGATCTGATATCTATAGTCTGTTGATATGATGTCAAGTATTCACTGATCTGATGTCTACATAATCCTGATGTGATCTCCCTTGTTAAGTATGTTTTAGCTCTACTGTATGATTTCTTCTATTTTCTTGATCTGATATCTATAGTCTGTTGATCTGATGTCTAGTATTCTCTGATCTGATGTCTATATAATCCTGATGTGATATCCCTTGTTAAGTATGTTTTAATTCTATTGTATGATTTCTTTTATATTCTTGATCTGATATCTATAGTCTGTTGATATGATCTCTAGTATTCTCTGATCTTATGTCTATATAATCATGATGTGATCTCCCTTGTTAAGTATGTATTAGTTATATTGTATGATTTCTTTTATATTATTGATATGATATCTATAGTATATTGATTTGATATCCACTGTCTTATATTTTTTTTTAAAAAATAATTTTTTTTAAAAAGTATATATTTTTAAAAAGGCTGTACGTCAAAAAAAAAAAAAAAACTGTAACGCGCAACTGTAGCGCGTTACTGTAGCGCGCACTGTAACGCGTTACTGTAGCGCACTACAGTAGGTAGGAGTAAAATTCACGGTAGTCCTATAGGACCACCGTAAACGGACTCATCTCAAACAGTAAATTGTTGTAATATACGGGTTATAGCAATGGTAGCGTGAGAAATTACCTCCCTCTAAAAAGCCAAATAAAGAAAGGAAAATAAGTATTAGTGGCAAAGATCAAAGATAACAAGGTCTGGATCACCTTAAGAGGCTGGCTAACAAAATCGAATTTAATTGCTTGCAATTCTTCAACAAGCAAAGTACAGTAAAAAAATTGTAAGATGATGATGACACCTCTGCAGAAAAAATGCTACCACTCGTGAAAGAGGCTTCCAAAACTACAATACTCAATCAATTTACATCAAACAACTCGACATCAAAAACCAGCCAGACATTTGGTGGTATGGCTCCTCCAGCACTTTTAGCTCAGTATCTACATTAAGAACCCATAAATGTATGAGTTTCATAGACAAAACAATAATTTTCACATATCAACAAACAAGAAGCAAAAACATATACCCTTGGCCTTCAAAAGTGCAAACTATCAAGAAATATAGCTGAGAGCCATTCTGGACTCTGCTAATCTATAAAAATCAAGTAGGCAGCATTTATTGGCAGATCATACTACAGCTTACATTTGTGAATGACAAAGGTAGAACTGAAGAACAAGAACGAAGAAGAAGAAAGAATTATTTTGGATAAATTCTGTCTTGCCTTGCTATTCAGTTTAGTAGTCAATATATAATACAATTTGCCTAAAATCCTGCTATACATGCATGGTATGTAATTAAGCCTAAATCAATCAACTAATTACCATATCAATCTAAGAATATTTACACACTAATCACGCCAATCAGTGACAAGAACCCAGTCCCCAGAAAGTACAACAATGAAGTACGAATGAAAGACAATAATTTTTCTTCTGTTTGAATTTTTCGAGTTCCGTATCTTTATCATCGCGACTACATACCAATAAGACTTTGATTGCAGAAATTCTAAGATCCCAAATTATCAAATCCAGCAGCAACACAAAATCTAGAGTACACATGTAAAAGAAAATAGATTGACTGAAGCTTACCCCGTGGCTGATGGAATTGTGAGTCTTCTTTTGTCTCCAACACGCATACCTGAAAGTTGCCAAGTTCAAAATATGTGAATGCTATCATAAAGTTAACGAAATTGATATCATCAAAAAAATTAGTTATCTATATAGTTAACTACCATTAACACCAATGTCTCATCCCTTTATGACTTGTCCTACACCTGTCCAACAGAAACATGGATTAACAAAAGGAACCAATGATGTTTCGATATAAACACAAAGTCAGCCAACTGAAACCAACACAATACCTAAACCGAATTTAAAGAGTGCTTCTCCAATATTCGAGAACCGAGTCAAAGATTTTGTCATTTTTCTTCAGCTTCCCAATATAATGGACACTGACCTGTATAACATAAATTCTCAGTGAATATTTGATTTGACAGCATCATGTACCAAAATAAAAAAATAACATGCAATAGGCCAGCTACAAAAAAGTTGCCAGCTATCTTGTACAATGACTTGTATACATTTACATTGAGGATTATTTATCCTAATTATCCATGAAAAATCTGAATGTCTTCCCTTTAATAGTTGCTCAATTTATACTCGTTCATGTAAACACTCTTACTCAGGGTTATTTTCGCTACTGGACACCAACCATAAAAAGTTAGCTGGACACCAACCATAATAAAAAAGTTCGCTACTGGATAGTATTCAATTTCAATATGCAAAACATTATATCATAAACTATCTAACTCAAACACATAGAGAAAATGGTGAGCAGCGGCAATGCTAACAGTTTCTTATTATTCTGCCAATCCAGAACAAGATTTTGACACCGTTTCTTATTGGACTTAATTTCTGTAAATACCAGCCTTCTAATCATCCCCTTCAAACATTCCCCAATTTTTTTTTGTTAATATATTAAACAAGCTCTAGCTGCCAAACTTCATATTTTTGTTTCAGAAGGAAGAACAGGGGGAGGGGAAAATCCAACAGGGAAGAACAGACGTTGAAGACAAGGCTGGAGGCGGCCAAAATAAATATCCACATCGTCATAAGTAATTTACCCAAAATATCCACATGATTCAACACATGAAGATTCACAAGACACACATTATTGAGAAAAACTAATTTCTCTCTCATCCCAGAAAACATACAATCAAGGCCTGTTTGTCCAAGAACTACAAAGATTAAGGCCCTGTTTAGTGTGTTTTTGTTTTGGTTCTGATTTGAACTTCAAAACTCAGAATTTAAAAGAATGTTTATCTTCAAAGTTGTTGAAAATTGACTCTAAAACATAAAATACAAAACAAGAACTACATCCCACATAAAGAAAAAGAAACAGAGTGATGATAATCATAAATCATGTTTGAAAATTACAATTTGGAAAAGATTGAATAGAATGATGGTAGTTACCTGAAAAATTCCATTCCAGAACCACCCACTCCACCCCTTCCAAAATCCATCCTTGTCGCTTGTGCCGCCACTGCTGAACGGCATTTTCCCGAACCCATTATTCCGATAAGCCCCCCTCACGAAAAAATCATCGATGTAAAACCGGATTTTCCAGATACGTCGAGTAATTTGGGTAAAAAACACTAACCCGGCCACAAAGACGTCCCCGGAGCCGAAAGCTTCCTTCCCCGGGTTCTTTAATGGGAAGTTCCAAATGAAAGGTTTCGAGGGTTGGGAAGAAATTGTGGTTATGTTCTTGACTGGTGGGTGGAAAAGGGTTAGGGGAAACTTCAGGACGAACACGGTGACGGAAGTAAAGGTTGAGGTGGGTTCTGGGTTCGACAGATTAGAGAGGAAGTAAATGATTGAGTTGGGTTTGGAACAGGTAGAAGAGTGACAGAAAGAAAGAATCGTGGTAGTGACGAAGAATCACACGTGTAAAGGTGAAAGAAGAAGATGCCTAGTTTCTTATTATATATCTCTTTAGATTAGATAAAGGGTCATTCATAATTTTTCTAAACTAGTATTATGGGATTTTAGGTAATTAACCAGAAAAACAAACCAAGAAGGCAAAGAGGAATATGTTCTGTTTCCCGCCTCTCAGCATTCAAACTTCGTCCTCTCGCCGTTGCCTTATTTCTTCCATACTCGGATTTTCCAACTCCAAACAACCTCGGAAAGGAGCGAATGGACGTAATTTCGAAAAACTCAACCACCACCACCACCACTTCCTCCGCCGCCGATCCCCTCTTACCATTTCTTTGGTAAAACCCTCGAACTTGAAGTATAAATCTCGCTTTCATTTTCCAATTCTTTTCTATGTATTAGCCGGTGTTAATTTCTCTAAGTTTGCTTGAGTTTAAGGTCGATCGAGAAAGCTCTGAATCCTAGTACTTTAATCCAATAAAGCACCGGTGCAGGTCTCGATGAGCTCTTATCCAAATGCATCGAAACATTTAAGACAGATCCTCGTTACAAAAACGATGTCAGATTTCTCAAAATTTGGTTCCTCCATGTAAGGAAGATGTCACGCATTCTTTTCTTCATTTGAGGTTTTCTGTTGTGTGTTTGTTAGAATTTGGGTAAATGGTTTGGCTTGTACTAATATATGCAGATGGATGGGAGCTCTGATTATGAAAGCGTGTTTAGAGAAATGCAGCAGAATAGGATTTGTGTAACCAATTCTTTGCTGTATGAATTTTATGCACTATTTTTCGAGGCCAAAGGGAGGCTTATTGACGCTTTTTTGGTCTTCCATTTGGGCATTTCAAGGTTTTATGATTATTAGTATTATCATCATTTTTTAATAAACAATTTCATGTAATTTGTTTTAAATGCCTGATCAATAGCAATGAAATGTTGATAAATTGCCATGTAGGAATGCTGAGCCAATAAGAAGGTTGAAGAAAGCACAAGTTTTATTTCTTGAGAGGGTTTCAGATATAGTGCCAATTGGTTCACTTCCAAAGGTTATTATTAGTATTATTTTTTTGAATTAGTTCTTAAACTTGAACCATAGAAAATGCACTTTTGTGAGAAAGCAGTTCAATTTTGATGAATTGGCATTGAATTTCTGTATGCTTTCTCACTGCCTGGTCGGTATTTCTCACTGAGGTCTAAAATAGGAGTAGCTGTGGCAGCATTCTTGCTTCATTGTCCCTGAAAGTCTTTTCCAGGCCGTTTCCCATATTCTTTATGGATTTGAGTATCAGTGCTTCATCAATGACTCATCTTGTTTCCTTAACATTATATGTTCTTTACTTGTTATTGTATGTGTGACAAGCAAGGCTTCTCGAAGCCTGTGGGAAGGAGGGGAAGGGTTGCAGGTGATAAAAGTATGCTGAGTTATATTTTCCTTTATTGTTCGACTGATGAAGAATTAATGAGTGACTGGTTCCGGGAGAGAAATGTGAAGAGAGAGCTGTCTCTTTAGGATAGCCGTAAGATAGGTTACCTTGCATTTGTTTTATTGTCAACCATTATGCATCTTCTACTCCTGCAATTTATAGTGATAAGTCTATTGTCTGTTCACTCTTCAAGGTTAACATCTTCTCTTTGTTATCAGTAAACAAATAAGATGACGAATTTTCTTCTGTAGATTGATGAGAAAGGTGGGAGTTACATCAACCGATGGTTACTCTCAACCATTAAAATATGATGTAAGAGTAATTACTCTTTTCATTCGATAGTTTTAAGGCGGAATGATATCCCCTCTAATCTTTATCCCCTTTACCCTTGTATTCTCACAGGGATATCATGAAAATAGCAAACTATATTACGGAAAAGTTGCATTATATACTCTGCAGAAATCTTTGCGGAAGAAGGCCACCATTATTGAGATTGGTATTGGCTGAGATTTTCATAATGTTTCGTACTGGTGTCTGATATTTATATTGCTGTCTTGTTTTCTAAGCTTTCGACATGTAGCTTTCTGTAATGTGCATGAATTGAGAACTTCATCTCCATGTAATGTTATCACAGGTGATGGTACTTGCTGAATGTAATCTGCTGTTAACACTAATGAGAAAACAATCTTCAGCCCCTTTACAATCATTCAGGATTTTCTCCAAGCGAAAATGAATATTTGCCTTTGATCCATAGTAACAAATGAAAAGTAAAAGCAGTCACAGGAAAATCACAGCTGTGTAACTTCCCTTAAGCGCTTTTATCCAACAGAATCCCTTTCTGAATTTGATGTTTGCCATCTGCTACATTTGGCTACTTTGAATGTGGCAAGGAAGTACTTGGATCTAAGCCTTTTTCTTCTTGCTGTGACTTTCCAGCTTTAGGTCGTTACAAGTACCAAAACAAAGGCTGCGCAGGTCAATGTGGATTTGCTCAAGTATATAAAACATATGTGGATGGTAATCCTGACGAAGTTGTAGCACTTAAGGTAATTGAGGCATTTATACTAGCTGATGTTTCTGCTTGAATCAGATCATTCTGATTAATGCTACAACCTGTAACTTTTTACCAGATTCAGAAGCCAGCTTTCCCTTTGGAGTTTTATATGTACCGTCAGCTTGATACTCGCATTCCACAAACAGAAGTATGCCATTCTTAGAACAATAATCTTTTTGTGCAACCATTCGTTAAAAATCTGTGGTCCCAATGTGTGTTTTCTTCTTTGTAAACCAGAGGATGTACTTTGGTTTTGCCCACAGAATACATCTATACTCTGACTATATCATACTTGCGTCTGACTTTTTAGCCCATGGGACTCTTCAGGTATCTGTCTGATGGTTTGTACATCTTTAGCATAAAGTGTGACAGGCCTGATTACCAATTAACTAATGTGAATGTCTTCAGGATGTCATAAACTCTAACTTAGTAACTGGTGGCTGCATGGAGGAAGTATTATGCATCTACTACACGATAGAGATGCTTTGCACCTTGGAAACACTACATGATGCTGCAATTATTCATGGTGATTTCAAACCTGATAACCTGTTGATTCGATATGCCAGGCAGTCAAAGTTCTCTTGTTAAGTTTTATCATGAGGTCAAATATGTAATATGAATCTGTTTGAGTTTTGGTTATCAATTGCTGATCTTGTTTTATCTGCACTAAGAACATCCGTTGTCTTTTATCCAATCCTCCGCATTTTTTCTCCCTGCTATAGCTGTGATGGATGTTGTTTGTCTGTGTTTGCAAAGGAACTGGGTCACAGACTTGACTACATAATTAGATACACAAAGAGTTTACCATATATTAATTTATATCATATGAATGTCAGTGCTTATACACTTTCATTTTAAAACTTTAATCTGGAGGACCAATGCAACTTACTGATTGCTAATTTGTGTGATCGCGATGCTTTTGTAGCTTTTGTTTACTGCATGTTGTCGTAATTTTAATGTTAAGGATTCAACTGGTGTCAATTTCAAGTCAAAGGTCACGATTGCCTGCCTTTGGTTGAAAATTTGATTTCCTGACCTTTTGGCAGAGATGATCTAACGGAAGATAAAGATGGCTTTCTTAAACACACTGGTGCTTGGAGGGATCAGGTAAATTTTGAATGCCTTAACGTTGAGTCATCTTTGAAAGCTAAGCTACATTGTTAAAATTTCATTGAGCAGGGACTTTGCCTTGTTGACTGGGGAAGGGGAATAGACATGCGGCTGTTTCCGGATAACAGAAAATTCATGGGAGATTGTCGTACTTCTGGCTTTCGGTGCACAGAAATGCAAGAAAAGAAGCCTTGGACCTATCAGGCAAGTCTGTTGTTGCTTTGGAATTGTAGGAACTGGTTATGGAATTTACCAGTTTGAAGATCTTATTCAGCAGCCTTACTTTGATTTTGGATGAGCATCAGGTACGGCCTTTGTGCCATTGTTCATATGAAGCTTCACAACACATATTTGCAAATTGGAAAAAAGACCATCAGCAAATGGGGACTACATTTATCAACCGAAAGCACCGTTGAAGAGGTACGATCAACTTTCATGATTTTCAATGATCAAAAGCACACCACTAGCATGGCATATTATAATGAGCAACAAAACTAAGAAATGTTGTAATGAACTCTTGTTGTGACTTGTCAGATATTAGCAAGCTGAACTATGGAAAAACCTGTTGAAAAAGTTGCTAAATACAAATCCAAGCGAAGATCTCAGCAGCTTGTTACGAAATTTGAGACAGTCATTCCAGGGTTACATGTGCTCAAATCCTCAGATGATAAAAAAAAAGCTAAAGCAGTTGTTGGTGAAGCAAAAGAATTCCTTATGCCCAGCCTAGAGAATTGTACATTGATTGATGCCAATATCAGCTCATACGGGTTAGTGAGATGGACTGTAAAGATATTGTTTGTAGTACAGTTGAAGTAAGTGTTGCCCCGACTTGAAGTTTTACTGGGAAGATCAACATTGATGTTCCTAATTCTGAACATATCAAGAATGACAAAGCTTCTTTCTTAAACGTACGAAATACCTCGTGACGTGGCCGTACTTCGTTTTCTTTTGCTTTTTGTTATGTAAAGGATAATTGGGTCTAAAGATATGATATTATTTGGGGCAAAAAGAGTATAAAAGGTAAGAGCTATTGAAGTAAATTTCATTGTTTACTTAATGTTAAAGGAAAGAAATAGCACATTTTTAGAATACGGGAGATAAGGCGGAGTTGCACATATTGTTTTAAGCTAATTAAGCCATGGAGTTGTGGAAAAAAAAGAAAGAATTAAACATGATCCTTAGTCTGCATAATTAGGCACGAATAAACAAGGTGCATTATGAATTAGTGTATGGTGTTGACTGAGCTACCCATCAACTAAACTAATCCATATTGAACTAATAATTGGTCCTAAATGTATTTTCTTCTAGGGTTTCGCCTTTTTTATGCTTAATGATTGCAAATCCTTTGAACCCAATAGCTTTCATTGATCACCACAAGTTCATATTTTCTTAATCAAATTCTGTATTAAATATGAAATAGTTTTAAAAATTTTAGATCACCTATCTTACTTATCAAGATGCTGACCATTCTAGTAATCTCTACCATCAATACTTTATCATATAAAAAATAAAAAAAATTTATGTTTTAAAATAATAGTCCTGTTTTATTTTAAGTAATAAGATTATTTATTATTTTAGATGGTTTTAATTTAACAAATAGAAGTAAAACCAATATATAATTGCATACATAATTCCTTTCTGCTTTATGCTTAAAGATGATGCTAATTAACTAAATTACAAATGTTTGTATGCTTGCTTTCACACTTAGTGGGTAGGGGGAATAAATTCCTTTGAGTTCCAAATAGATTTCTATATGATAAAGTTTCATAACCTTTTCCATGGAATGAATTGTTTGGCCATGCATAATTGATCAAATCACAAATTTAAAAGGATTAAATTCATTTTTGTCCCTCATAACATAGATTATTCTAGTTTTGGTCCCCAATATATTTTAGTCCCATTTTTTTTACCAATTATGGTCACTTTTAACATAAAAGTTTAAAAGATAACGGATTAATTCATTTGATAGCTAGTCAAACATAATTTTTTCTTCAAAATGATTTGTACCATGATGTTTTCAATCCATTTTATGACTCGATTCCTTATGGATGTTCAACCTATTTAGATCGACTTACAATCCAAAATGATGGCCAAAACCCTAAATGGATTAAACATTTATGAGGATCTGAATCATAAAACTGGTTGAAAACATCATGGTACAAATCATTTTGAAGAAAAAAATTAGGTTTGACTAGCATTCAAATGAGTTAATCCGTTATCTTCTAAATTTTTCCGTTAAAAAGGACCATAATTGGTAAAAAAATTTAAGTGGGACTAAAATTAGTGACTAAAATATATGGGGGATCAAAATTGAAATAACCTATGTTATGGGGGACCAAAAATAAATTTAAGCCAATTTAGGCTTAAAATGAACTATATAGAAGTATTATTAGAAACCGACAAGAGGGGCCTTCCTTTAATCCCTTCTTTGATATTAATTAATTAAAAATGGAGATTATCATCATATTATTATATGTAACTACTAATTAGGAGGTGCTTTCAGCTATAAAACCCCTACTTTAGTAATGATTTATTCATCATTACATTTGGATATTATCATTCATGCTTTCACCAAAAGTGGAGGTATATGGAATACAACTGTGTTTATGGTAAGCAGCAATGGAGTAAAAGAAATGATAGTTAGGCATATTCCAAGCTTTGTATTAATTTCTTGTTAGAAAACACATCATGAATTGAATGGTCTTGGAATAATTAACATTCATGTCCACCACCATTGGTTCAGAACAACATTAACTTTTTGCTCCCTAAGTACATGCAATAGGTTAAATGTTGTCATTTTCATCCAACTTCATCATGGACATATGCACAAAAACAATGCTGCTTTGAAACCATTAACGTATTAAATTTAGAGCACTAATAATCACTTGATGGTCCATTAAGTGAGTATTAGTATCATGTTTAGGTCACTTAATCAACTTTGGGAGTACAAAGTTCCCAACAAATCATTTTGTCCTCTAATAGGCCTTGGAGGAATTATAACATATTCTCTCAATTTTAAAATAAGACTTAAATTCATTTTTAGTCCCCCTTAAGGGGTTATTCCGGTTTTGGTCAATCTTTTATACTCTCTCCATTTCAATATATAGGTCATTTTGACAAAAACACAAATAGTAAGGTTGTAATTACTTTTTGAAAATTCCCATAAATTTTAATGGTTAAACTTGTTATACCCCTATTCAATGCATTTTTGATAATAGTGCTATAATTTAGAATAGTCATGACAAAAATAAGTCTCAATGAAATTGTAAATTAAATAAGGGTAATAAAATAAAAACAATGAATTGTTTACTAGAAGTAGACAAATGACTTATATTTTGACCGATTTCCTAATGGGTGAAAACGACTCATATTTTGAAATGGAGGGAGTATTGATCACCAATACTAGTCCACTTTATTTTTTATTTTTTTTTACAATTATAGTCATTTTTTACTAAAAAGTTTAAAAGATAACGGATTAACTCATTTGATCGCTAGTCAAATTTATTTTTTTTTCACTATGATTTGTACCATGATTTTTTCAATCCATTTTATTATTCAATTTCTCATGAATGTTTAACCCATTTAAATTGACTTACAATCCAAAAAATGGACGAAACCCTAATTGAGTTAAATATTCATGAGGATCTGGATCATAAAATTTGTTGAACAAATTATGGTACAAATTATGGTTAAGAAAAAAGTAGGTTTAACTAGTGATCAAATGAGTTAATCTGTTATTTTCTAAACTTTTTTGTAAAAAAAGGACTATAATTGTCCCCCCAAAAAAAATAGGACTAGTATTAGTGACTAAACTAAAAGAGGAATCAAACCGGAATAACCCCTATTAAGGGGACCAAAAATAGATTTAAGCCTTAAAATAAATACCTCCATCTAGTCTAAAATATAAGATTTTTTTAACGAGAAACCTATTGAACCAAAGAGTAATTAATTGTTATGTATAAACAATCAAATTAACTTTCACTCTTTTTCTAAAACTCTAATTTCAAAATCATGTTACATTTCAAATGCAACCACTCATAATTTCAAGAATTAACTATTAAAGTATATAAGGGTAAAAATGAAATTAAACGATAAAAAATTTATTAGTAATCGAAACCGTTATATCTCGAAATTATTTCTCTCGTTGTATACGTACTAATGAACGTAAATGCTTACCCAACTTAGACAAGATCGTCTCAAACGAAGGAATTAAGATATGGAGAGAGCCCTTATCCTCCATGCACCTCACAAAAAAGAAAGAGAGAGGCAAAGGCGAGGCTACATAAGGCCGCTGCAATTCTATTGATCCATAAAAAATGGGCTTGAAGACAAACTTAGAGGATGCGCTCGTGCACAAGCTCATTGTGCACAACCTAGTTCGTGATGCACATGAACTTAGATTCGTGTGCAATCTCTATATGCACGAATCTAGACCTTGCGCAAATTTTTTTTGTGTGCAAGAACTAGGTTCGTGCACATAGAGGATGCACACGAAACTAGCTTCGTGCGCAACTTCTATGCGCACGAACCAAGGTCCATTCGTAATTCATTTGTGCACGAATCTCTGTTAGAAAATTACTTACGCCTAATGCTATGTTGTACGTAAATTTCTTGCACTTAATTGTTAGAAAAAATGAATTGAACCAATTTTAATAAAAAGATCAATTTGAAAGTTATAAAAACTAACCATTTAATATGCTTTCATAAGTTTCTGCATTCACAAATTTATGACACCCACAACTGATAATGAGTAGTATTGTGAGTATTAGGGATTTGACGGAATAAATTTGTATTGATGTAATGATTAATATATTATTAGTTTTAAATTACAAAATCAAATAAGAAAATAAGTATTATAAGTTTTGTAAATAAAAAATATATGAAGGGCAAAAAAGTCTTAAAGTGGGCTGTAACAAGTAAAAAGTGGACTGTATATAGTAACACTCTTGTCTTTTGATCCATAGGTATTTTGGGTTGTTAAAAAAGAGGCCCAAACAGACCGCCAGATACCCTGAATTGCTATTTGGCTCACAAAAAAAAAAAAAAAAAAATGAAATACCAAAACTGCCTTTTTTTTTTACAAAAAATCAGATTTTCGTCTTAAAAACGCTTAAAAATAGCGTTTATGTACAATGAAAACGTTGCAAAAAAATGTTAGAGGGTTTACAATAACTATTTCCAAGCGTGTTATATTCACCTAAAACGCTACAATATAACGATTCGTTCATAACAAAATGTGAAAGCGAAAGCGATAAAGTCAAGGTTCGCTCACTAAAACGCAGCGTTAATGCCACGGCTCACTCGCTAAAATGTAGCGTTTCAGACGTTTCACTTTATAAAAACAAAAAAGGTCCCAAACGCTGTACTTTTCAAATTTTGTAAAAAAAACCTTCCCTAAAACCCTAAACACCCAACACGCGAAATCGCAACGTTTTTACGGGCAAAAATCACGAAATAGATGCTGAAGAAGGTCCATAATCGCGAGAACACGGCGCCCACAAAAGTGTCATGATAAGACATGTAAAAATATGTTCAAAGTTGTTGTTTTTGTTCGATTTAATTCCTAAGTACTTAAACACTGTGAATCTGTGATTTCTAGGGTAGGAAACGCTGTAGATTTACTTATATAGGTGAAAGCTTATCTGCCCGGGCCTAGCTACAAACTCACTATCGTGCTATGCATTCCATAATCGGAATCTCTGGCCAGGCTTAGACGCTAGCACAATTGTTATTCCAACTCTTTTGAAATAACATTGCGCAGGAGCTGGGTTTGCACTTATTCGATTTACCACGCAACAAAAATTTCTAATTAAAAGCATAATCTTAGAAAAATACCTTTGAAGCGTGAACTCAGGTGATCGCTTGTATGACTCAAGAATTTGATTTCACGTTGTGTGGGAACCGATCTAGAAACCAATTGATCAGCAATCAACACAATCTACTTGCCAGAAAATTCCAGCACTACTACACCTGGCACGTACTATAAACGCACCACCCGGAGAGAGAAAAATTATACGCGCTGCTGGTTTAATAGGCCAAAAAATTCGGCCAACACAGGGAAAAAAACCTGCCACAATTTTCCTTTAAAATCCGAATTTGAGAGATGAAAAATAATTTCTCTCTCTAGGATTTTATATCTCTAGTTTTCTTGTCTTGAAAACTTATAAATTGTGTATCTTGAATAGCTAATCCTTTGTCTATATATAGAGTTACAAGAGAGACCCCCAGTTGGTTTATGATTGGTTTTCCTAATGGGTTTAGGTAATTAATTAGTTTCCAAATCCAATTAGGTAACCAATCTGATAGGATAAACCAAATCCTACTAGATTTCCTAATCTCTAGGATTTCCTAATTCTAATTGAAACTTAAAATTTAATTAATTAATTAAATAATTTCACTTTGTTAATTACTCAATTAATCCTTACGAATAATTAATCAATTAATTAATTCTACCTATTCAATGAACCCATTACAAAATTAATCATACCACTAACGGATTAATTTTGGCACTACCACCCTACACCAGAATTGCTTTCGAAACAACTTAATTAATTTATTCATAATCTCCCCACATCAAAGATATAGTGCTCGTTAATATATTAATTTACTAATAAATTAATTAATTAACTTCTTTAATTCTGAGACTAGTACCACTCGACCTTTTTACTATACCGAACATAAGTCCATAGGTTGGATTTAGTGTAATAAACATTACGAGCTCATCTCGGGAGCACCATCACCCCGGACTCACCGGTACATGGTTTCCTTTCGACAAGCAGCAGCACACCAAGCAACTAAACACGCACACCCAATCTACCGAGACTATTGGCCACAATTGACCTCACCCATTGGCAGATCAAAGTACACTATGTCTAATCCTCATGCCCGCTCGAGTCTAGGGATTAAGAGATAGAATACCAAGAACGATTTGTATATTACATCAGTACAAGACAAATCATTCCTAATGGTCAAGTTCAATATGTCCCGGGAATATCTATATGATTCAATTAGTTTAGACAAACCAATTATCAGAATCACATAATAACCTAAACTGACAGTTTGTCCAAAGCTATCTCGATTACGAACCTCATTTATATATTATGTATTTCAACCAATGATGAGACCTACCGTGTCACACAAGACACCTCATCATCTACTTACATAATATAAATGGACATATCATGCACAAAAAAATATAACCAAAACATAAATCGATATATTACTGGGAAAATGTACAATACAAGCATAACTTATGTATTCAACTCCAACAATCTCCCACTAATACTTAAGCTGTGCTTTAAGTATACATCTACATACAACTCCTATACACTCTGCTGCTATATATCTAGAAAAACTGTCATGGCTCTCCTAAGTATCTGATCCCCATGCCCTCCACGTGAGCCTCAAAGACTTTTGAAGTCAATGTTTTCGTGGACGGATCTGCAAGGTTATCCTCTGATGCTATCTTATCCACGACCACATCTTACCTCTTTACGATGTCTCGTATCAGGTGATACTTGCGCTGTATATGTTTACTCACCTTGTGGGCTCGTGGTTCCTTCGAGTTTGCTACTGCACCATTGTTATCACAATATACCGTGATAGACTTCTGCAAACCAGGAATCACATCTAAGTCCACTAGGAGGTTCTTGAGCCATACTATTTTTTTCGCTGCCTCTGATGCGACAACGTATTCAGCCTCTATGGTAGAGTCCGCCACGTATTTCTGCTTGACACTTCGCCAAACTATGACTCCACCTCCTAAAGTAAACACATACCCTGAGGTAGACTCGCTCTTGTCCCTGTCGCCTAGGAAATCTGAATCTGTGTAACCTCGGGGTACCAGCTCAGGCGCCTGATAGACCAGAACTTGGTCTCTCGTTCTGCACAAATACTTGAGAATGCATTTTACTGCCTCCCAATAAGCTTTCCTGGGGTAACTCTAATATCTGCTTGCCATGCCAATGGCTTAACAGATATCAGGCCTCATACACAACGTGGCATACACGAGACTTCCTACTGCCGAAGCATAAGAAACTGTCTTCATGGCCTCTATCTCCTCAACATTCTTGGGAGACTGTTCCTTAGATAGATGCACTCCGTGTTTGAAAGGTAGAAAACCTTTCTTGGAGTTCTGCATGTTAAAACGGGCCAGAATCATATCTATGTATGAAGCTTGGGAGAGCGTTAACGAACGTTTCCTACGATCTCGAATTATCTTGATCCCAAGGATATGTCCCGTTTCCCCTAAGTCCTTCATATCAAACTGCTTGGACAGCCATGCCTTTACGTCTTATAATATTTTCTTGTTGTTGCCAATCAATAGAATGTCATCTACGTAAAGTACAAGAAACACTACTGAGTTTCCATCACGTCTGCGGTACACACATTGCTCATCCGGACACTGAGTAAATTCGTAGGACTGGATTACCTCATCAAACCAGATATTCCAAGATCTGGATGCCTGCTTAAGTCCGTAAATGGACCTCCTAAGCATGCAAACCTTATGCTCTTGGCCTTTTTCAACAAATCCCTCTGGTTGCTGCATGAAAATGGTTTCCTCAAAACTTCCGTTTAGGAAAGCTGTCTTGGCATCCATCTGCCATATCTCATAAGCTAAATGAGCAGCTATGGCCAAGAGAATCCGGATCGACTTAAGCATGGCTACCGGGGAGAAGGTTTCCTCATAATCGATTCCCTCTTTCTGAGTATACCCCTTCACTACTAGCCTAGCTTTAAAGGTTTCCACCTTTCAGTCAGGTCCCCTCTTACGTTTGTAGACCCACTTGCATCCAATGGGCTTAAACCCATCAGGCAGGTCCAAAGCTCACAGACTTGATTGTGGTTCCATTGACCCCATCTCGGATATCATTGCCTTACGCCAAGATTTTGCATCTTTATCTTGGAGAGCCTCATTGTAGTTTACTGGGTCAGGTTCAGGCGCGCCTGAGACTAGGTCTGAGGCCTCTTCCACCAATGAACCTATCGGGCTGTCTTATAACCCTCCCACTATGACTAGGCACCACCTGTGTAGGCGCATCATCTGTTATCTCTTGTGCAGTGTGTGGTGTATCTAGTTGTGCTGGTGCATCAGGATTATTAATTTGTCTTCTAAGCTCTTCTAGTACTATCTTACTCTTGGGCTTGTGATCTAGAATATAGTCTTCCTCCAAAAATCTAGCGTTGGTACTAACCACCACCTTCTGATCTTTAGGACTATAAAATAGACCACCTTTCAATCCAGTAGGATATCCTACAAACAGCATTAACTCAGTTCTCACATCTAACATAGCCGCATCTACCTTAAACACATGTGTTGGGCAACCCCAAACTCTGAGATGTCTTAGACTGGGCTTGCGACCGTTCCACAACTCTATTGGGGTTGAAGGCACGATTTTAGATTGTACAAGAATAAGAATATACATCGCTGTTTCTAAGGCATATCCCCAGAACGAACTCAAAAAATCACTATAGCTCATCATCGACCTAACCATTTCCATGAGAGTTCGATTCCTTCTTTCTGCTACACCGTTCTGCTGTGGCGTGCCAAGTGTAGATAACTGAGACTGAATTCTGACCTCACATAGGTATTCTCGAAATTCGTGGGACATGTACTCCCCACCACGATCTGATCACAGTGTCTTGATACTCTTACCATGATGTTTCTCCACATCTGCCTGAAACTCTTTGAACTTGCCAAAGCACTTGGACTTGTGACGCATTAGGTAAATGTACCCGTACCTCGAGTAGTCATCCGTGAATGTCAGGAAATACTCAAACCCACCTCGTGCTTAGACCGACATTGGTCCGCACAAGTCAGAATGAACCAACTCTAATAATTATTTAGCTCTATAACCTTTTGCTTTAAAATGTCTCTTGGTCATCTTACCCTTCAAGCAAGATTCGCAGGTTGAATAACTGTCAATCTCTAATTAACCTAAAGGTCCATCATTGACCAACCTTTGAATCCTACTAAGGTTTATATGACCTAGCCTGAGATGCCAAAGATAGGTTTGATTCATTTCATAAGGTTTCTTCTTCTTATTAATGTTAGATAAAGAGCTATCTATTTCTATGTTTTCCACAACAGGGGAGTAAGAGTTAACTACAAACAAATTGTCAGCCAATGAACCAGAACAAATAAGTTTTCCATTTCTTCTAATAAACACATACTCATCAGAAAAAATAAACTTATAATCGTTCTTTAAGAGTTTAGAAACCGAAATAAGGTTCTTTCTCAAACTCGGTACATAAAGACAATTAACTAACTCTAAACTAGAATTTTCAAAATTCAAAATCACTACTCCCACTGCTTCTACTGACACTCTCGTAGTGTCGCCCATGTAGATATCCAGCTCACCCTCTCTAAGCTTTCGGCTCACTTGGAAGCCCTGCAAAGAATTACAATCATGATCAGTGGCACCTGAATCCACACACCAAGTATCTGTGGGAATCACCGCTAAACATGTCTCAGTAATTAGGGTAGAAGCTATCGTACCTTTAGGCTTTGGACAATCCGCTTTCCAGTGTCCCATTTTCCTGCACCTGAAGCACTTGCCTTTGGGCTTACTCTTCTTTGCGATTTCAGGTTTAGCAGCAAGTTTCTTGGCATTCTGCTTCTCCTTTTTCTTATTACCTTTAGGCGCAGAAGAAGAACTTGAAGCCTTCACTGTGATCAAAGCTTGCTTCTTCTCGTGAAAGATGTCTTCGGCCGCCACCAAATCAGTTAAGAGCTCGGGTAGAGTGTAAACTCTCTGGTACATGTTATAATTAACCCGAAACTGCTCAAAACAAGAGGGTAATCTGACTTTTTGGGTCGATTTCACCTCCCAACACCTTTATCTCATTGATGTTACTGTTATGTGAAACACATAATCTCTCACCGATCCGCCCTCAACCACCTTAGTGTTTATCAAATTTCTCATGGCTACTTGCCTAGCAGTCCTGCCTTGATGAGCGAACATCTCCCTCAGGTGAGCCATCATGTTAAAGGCAGAGATCATGGGATGAAGCTGATGTTGCAGCACATTTGACACAGAGGCCAAAATATAGCACCGCGCCATCTCATCCGCTGTTCTCCACCTGGCATAGGCATCCATATCCTCTTGAGGAGCGTCCTCATTAGGCACATCTGGACATACTTCGGTGAGCACAAACTTATACTGCTCTGCCGACAGGACAATATCCAAGTTACGACTCCAATTGACATAATTAGTTCCAGTTAACTTATTGCCTTTCAATATAGCAGTTAAGGGGTTGAATGTCATATCGAATACTATAAAATAAATAAGCAGATAATGTTTCAGGTATTAAATCTAGAATTTCAAAATAGGAAATTCTAACAATTATTGACTTCCCTCAAAACAATAATTTTAATCCACCAACATCTCATTCACCAGGATTCTCGCAAGCTACGATAGTGTGGACGTTTACGCTAACCCACATTCGTTTGAGAAGAACCGAGTTCATTAACTACACTATCTGACCAAATGATCTATTGATCAATGTAGCTAATAGTAGGTGCTTTCAGCTGTACAAATAAGCAGCGTAACCTCGATGGGAGGGATACTGCAAATCATACACTAAATGTGTGCCATTACGTGACTTCTGAGTTTGTTATCTCAGGATAGTGCGCTTCAGATGGAGAGGGTGTCGCATTTCTCCTAGTTAAACTTACTCTAGTCATCCTACTCAGAAATTCAAAATCTCGCGATCTTGGGATTGGACTCATCCGAATGGAGGAAAGCCTTAATGCCAACGCGCAAGTCCACCCACATCGCATATGAACTCGTAATGGTGGCTGTGGGGATATTAAACCAACCCGTTCCCACTTAGATTTCCAAATTGAGGGTTTTTCTGGTTTTAACATGCAATTAGCTAACCCTAAGTTATATGCAATCATAAAACCAACATGCTTTAAAATCATGCATCTAAAATACAACATAAAAATTAAAGCACAAAAAATTAAAACAATAAATACGGGAAATAAATGCGAAAAATAAATTTCCTGACTATTATGGTTTAAATTGTTTCCATCTTCTACCTTGATCTCGTGTCCCGCCACGTAACTCGATGGAAAGAGTCTTGAACTTCAAAAAACAAAACTGGAGGGAAAAAAAAGGCCAAAACGCGCCCCGAACGGGCCACACGCGCAGCGCGCACAAGGCACACCATGCGCAGCAGTTGCTGCGCGCCACTACTGCGATCGCAGCTGCTGCCTTGTGCTTACACAGCAGTTGCTGCACCGCTGCCGCCCGGCAACTACTGCCTGCAATTTTTCGCCGGCGCCGCCCCTTGCCTCCGATCCCTCATTCACTTCTTCCCACACTATTTGGTCTTCTTGCAATTTGTTATGGGTTTTCCTGGGTTTTTACGAATTAACGATAACCCAAAACCCACGAATTCAAGTTGCCCACCATAACGCCTTCGATTACAAAAAATTAATTCTCCTACTACAAGGCTTTCTAGGAAAATTAAAAAATTACATAGAAAAAATCATACTACGGATTTGATCTAATCCTACACGGCTTCCAGCACGTGGTTATACTATCACAAACATTCATAATAAAATCAAATCCGGACATATACCGGAGTTTGATTAAAATCCATACAAACGTAACCATAATAGTCGGGATTTCTTAACCACTTGCAAATAAAACCATGTAATAAATCGAATAAGCGCAAAACCCAAAACCAGGATCTGATACCAATTGAAAGATTATCTGCCCAAGGCCTAGCCAGAAACTCACTTTCGCGCTATGCATTCCAGAATCGGAATCTCTAGCAAGGCCTAGACGCTAGCACAATTGCTATTCCAACCCTTTTGAAATAACATTGCGCTGGATCTGGGTTTGCACTTATTCGATTTATCACGTAACAAAAATTCTTAATTAAAAGCGAAAGAATAAGAATTACCTATTGAAGCGTATACCCAGGTTATTCTCTTGTATGCCTCAAGACTTTGCTTGTATGCTGTGTGGGCAACAATATAACTAGCAATTTGATCAGCTAATCACCACAATCCACCTGCCAGAAAATTTCAGCACCGCTGCACCTGACGCGTACAATTAACGCACTGCCCAGAGAGAGAGAGAAAGCTACACGTTGTTGCCAAAATTTTGAAGCAAATTTCGGCCCCCTTAAGCTTTAGAAATCCGATTCTAAGAGAGAGGAACTTTCTCTCTCTAGGATTTTCTCTCTCTAAGTTTTGTTGTCTTGAAAACAAACTTATGAATTGTATATTGTGGAATAGCTAGTCCCTTGTCTATATATAGAGTTACAAGAGAGACCCCAAGTTGGTTTACGATTGGCCTTCCTAATGAGTTTAGGTAATTAGTTTCCAAATCCAATTAGGTAACCAATCTGATAAGATAAACCAAATCCTACTAGATTTCCTAATCTCTAGGACTTCCTAATTCTAATTGAAACTTAAGACTTAATTAATTAATTAAATAATTTCACTTTGTTAATTACTCAATTAACCCTTAGGAATAATGAATCAATTAATTAATTCTACATATTCAATTAACCCATTACAAAATTAATCGTACCACTAACGGATTAATTTTGGCACTACCACCCTACACCAGAATTGCTTCCGGAACAACTTAATTAATTTATATTCATAATCTCCCCACATCAAAGATATAGTGCTCGTTAATTTATTAATTTACTGATAAATTAATTAATTAACTTCTTTAATTCCGAGACTAGTACCACTCGACCTTTTTACTATGCCAGACATAAGTCCACCGGCCGGATTTAGTATAATAAACATTACGAGCTCATCTCGGGAGCACAATCACCCCGGACGCACCGGTACATGGTTTCCTTTCGACAAGCAGCAGCACACCAAGCAACTAAACACGCGCACCCAATCTACCGAGACTATTGACCACAATTGACCACACCCATTGACAGATCAAAGTACACAATGTCTAATCCTCATGCCCGCTCGAGTCTAGGGATTAAGAGATAGAATACCAAGAACGATTTGTCTATTAAATCAGTACAAGACAAATCATTCCCTATGGTCAAGTTCAATACGCCCCGAGCATATATATATGATTCAATTAGTTTAGACAAACTAATTATCCGAATTACATAATAACCTAAACCGACAGTTTGTCCAAAGCTGTCTCGGTTACGAACCTCATTTATATATTATGTCTTTTAACCAATGATGAGATCTACTGTGTCACACAAGACACCTTATCATCTAACTACATAATATAAGTGGACAAATAATGCACAAATAAATATAACCAAAACATAAATCGATATATTAACTGGGAAAAAGTAGAACACAAGCATAGCTTATGTATTCAACTTTAACAGCTTTCTTAGCCACGACCATGTCTTCCCTCTTGACTATATCTCGTATTAGGTGGTACTTGCACTGTATATGTTTACTCGCCTTGTGGGCTCGTGGTTCCTTTGAGTTTGCTACTGCACCATTGTTATCACAGTACACTGTGATTGACTTATGCAAACCAGGAATCATGTCTAAGTCCACTAGGAAGTTTTTGAGCCACACTGCTTCTTTCGCTGCCTCTGATGCGACAACGTATTCAGCCTCCATGGTAGAGTCTGCCACGCATTTCTGCTTGACACTCGGCCAAACTATGGCTCCACCTTTCAGAATAAACATATACCCTGAGGAAGACTTGCTCTTGTCCCTGTCACCTTGGAAATCTGAATCTGTGTAACCTCGCGGTACCAGTTTAGGCACCTGATAGACCAACACTTGGTCTCTCGTTCTGCGCAAATACTTGGGAATGTATTTTATTGCTTCCCAATGAGCTTTCCCGGGGTTACTCTGATATCTACTTACAATGCCAACGACATAAAAGATATCAGACCTCGTACACAATTTGGCATACATGAGACTTCCTACTGCCTAAGCATAAGGAACTGTCTTCATGACCTCTATCTCCTTGAGTAATCATCCGTGAATGTCACGAAATACTCAAACCCACCTCGTGCTTGGACCGACATAAGTCCACACAAGTTAGAATAAATCAACTCTAATACTTCTTTGGCTCTATAACTTTTTGCCTTAAAAGGTCTCTTGGTCATTTTACCCTCCAAGCAAGATTCACAGGTTGAATAACTATCATTCTCTAATGAACCTAAAGGTCCATCATTGACCAACCTCTGAATCCTACTAAGGTTTATATGACATAGCCTGAGATGCCAAAGATAGGTTTGATTCATTTCAGAAGGTTCTTTCCTCTTATTAAAGTTAGATGATGCGCTATTTGTTTCTATATTTTGCACAACAGGGGAGTTAGATTTAACCACAAACAAATTATCTACTAATGAACCAGAACAAACAAGTTTGCCATCTTTTCTAACAATAACTGTATTATCAGAAAAAATAAATTTGAAACCATTTTTTAAGAGTTTAGAAATCGAAATAAGGTTCTTCTAAAACTCGATACATAAAGACAAATTGGTAAATCTAGTACATAATTTTCAAAAAATAAATTAACTACTCCCACTGCTTCTACTGACACTCTTGTAGTGTCGCAAAAATAGATGTCCAACTCGCCTTCTGTAAGCTTGCAGGTTACTTGGAACCCCTGCAAAGAATTATAAACATGGTCAGTGGCGTCTGAATCCACATACCAAGTATTTGTGGGAATCGCCGCTAAACATGTCTCAATAATTAAGGCAGAAACTATCATACCTTTAAGCTTTGGACAATCTGATTTCCAGTGTCCTGTTTTCCCGCATTTGAAGCACTTACGTTTGGGCTTGCTCTTCTTTGCCATTTTAGGCTTAGCAGTAAGTTTCTTGGCATTATTATTATTCTTCTTCTTTTTGTTCTTACCTTTAGGCGCAGAAGAAGAACTTGAAGCGTTTACCATGACCAAAGCTTGCTTCTTCTCGTGGAAGATGCCTTCGGCCGACACCAAATCTGTTAAGAGCTCGAGTAGAGTGTAAACTCTTTGCTTCATATTATAATTAACTCGAAACTGCTCAAAACTAGAGGGTATGCTCTGGAGGATGATATCTATCTGACTTTCTGGGTCGATCTCACCTTTCAACACCTCTATCTCATTGATGTTGTTGATCATGTGAAGCACATGATCTCTCACCGATACGTCCTCAACCATTTTGGTGTTCATTAACTTCCTCATGGCTGCTTGCCTAGTTGTCCTGTCTTGATGAGCAAACATCTCTCTCAGGTGAGCCATCATATTGAAGGCAGAGATCATGGGATGAAGCTGATGTTGCAGCACATTCCACACAGAGGACAGAATGTAACACCGCGCCATCTCATCCGCTTTTCTCTGCCTATTATAGGCATCCCTATCCTCTTGAGGAGAGTCCTCGTTAGGCACATCTGGACAAATTTTGGTGAGCACAAACTTATACTGCTCCTCCGTCAGAACAATGTCCAAACTATGACTCCAGTCGATATGAATAGGAACAGTAAGTTTGTTGTCTTTCAATATAGTAGCTAAAGAATTAAATATCATATCGAATACTGTAAATAAACAGACAATGTTTTAGTTATCTAATCTAGAATTTCGAAAATGACAAAAATTATAACCATTAATGAATTCCCTCAAAACAATAATTTAAACCATCAAAATCTCATTCACCGGGATTCTCGCAAGCCACAATAGTTTGGATTTTTATGCTAACCCACATTCGTTTGAGAATAACTAAGTTCATTAACTTCACTATCTGACAAAACGATCTATTGATCAATGTAGTTAATAGTCGGTGCTTTTAGCCGTACAAATAAGTAGCGTAACCTCAATGGGAGGAATACTACAAATCATACACTAAGTGTGTGTCATTACGTGACTTCTGAGTTTGCTACCTCAGGATAGTGCGCCTCAGATGGAGAGGGTATCGCATTTCTCCTAGTTAAAATTACTCTAGTCATCTTACTTAGAAATTCATAATCTAGCGATCTTGTGGTTAGACTCATCCGAATGGAGGAAGACCCTAATGCCAACATACAAGTTCACCCACATCACATATGAACTCGTAATGGTGGCTGTGGGGATATTAAACCAACCCGCTCCCACTTAGAATTCTAAATTGAGGGTTTGTCCGGTTTTAACATGCAATTAACTAATCCTAAGTTTTGTGCAAACATAAAACCAGTCATGCTTTAAAATCATGCATCTTAAATACAACACACAAATTAAAACACAAAAATTAAAACTATAAATACGGGAAATAAATACGAAAAATAAATTTCACGACTATTATGATTTTAATTGCTTCCATCTTCTGCCTTGATCTCGTGTCTCATCATGCCACTCGATGGATTGAGTCTTGAATTTCAAAAAAAATGAACTTGGAGAAAAATTTTGCCAAACGCACGAACCAAACGTGCCGCACTGCAGCGGCTCCCGCTGGCGAGTCTTTGCCGGCGCCTTCCCCACCTCTGATTGTTCATTCACTTCTTCTAAGCTATTTGGTATTCTTGCAATTTGTTATGGGTTTTTCTGGGTTTCTACAAATTAACGATAACCCAAAATCCACGAATTCAAGTTGCCCACCATAACGTCTTCGATTACAAAAATAATTCTCCTTCTACAAGGCTTTCTAGGAAAATTAAAATCGAATTACATAGAAAAAATCCTACTACAGATTTGATCTAATCCTACACGGCTTCCAGCACGTGGTTATACTATTACAAGCATTCATAATAAAACCAAACCCGGACATGTCCCGGGGTTTAATTAAAAACCATACAAACGCAACAATAATAGTTGGGAATTTTAAACCACCTACAAATAAAATCATATAATAAATCGAACAAGCACAAAACCCAATACCAGGCTCTGATACCAATTGAAAGATTATCTACCCGGGCCTGGTCAAAAACTCACTTTTGTGCTACGCATTCCAGAATCGAAATCTTTGACCAAGCCTAGACTTTAGCACAATAGCTATTCCAATACTTGTTTGAAATAACATTGCGCATGATCTTGGTATGTACTCATTCGATTTATCACGCAACAATAATTTCTAATAAAAAATGGAATCATAGAAAGTACCTCTTGAAGCGTGAACTCAGGCGATCACTTGTATGACTCAAGACTATGATCGCACGTTGTGTGGGAAATGATCTAGCAAGCAATTGATCAGCAATCAACACTATTGGGTCGCTGGAAAATTCAGCAACCACCGTCACCTTAAGCGCGTGAATTACACCTAGGCTTCTAGAGAACTCACTCGCCGCTGATTTTGGGACAAAAATTAGCCGCCCAAACTAGAGAAAAATCGGCAGCCTTGAGCTTATGAAATCCAAAAATTTGGAGAGAAAATATTTCTCTCTCTAGGATTTTCTCTCTCTAGTTTTCTTGTCTTGGAAACTAATGAATTGTGTGTTGTGTAATTGCTAATCTCTTGTCTATATATAGAGTTACAAGAGAGACCCCAAGTTATTTAGGATTGGTCTTCCTAATGGGTTTAGGTAATTAATTAGTTTCCAAATCCAATTATGTAACTTATATAATAGGATAAATCAAATCCAATTAGATTTCCTAATCTTTAGGATTTCCTAATTCTAATTGAAACTTAAGACTTAATTAATTAAATAATTCCACTTTGTTAATTACTTAATTAACCCTTAGGAATAATTAATTAATTAATTAATTCTACTTATTCAATTAACCCACTACAAAATTAATCGTACCACTAACGGATTAATTTTGGCACTACAATCCTACACCAGAATTGCTTCCAGAACAACTAAATTAATTTATTCTTAATCTCCCCACATCAAACATATAGTGCTCGTTAATATATTAATTTACTAATAAATTAATTAATTAACTTCATTAATTCCGAGACTAGTACCACTCGACCTTTTTACTATACCGGACATAAGTCCACCAGCCGGGTTTAGTATAATAAACATAACAAGCTCATCTCGGGAGCACCATCACCCCGGACGCACCGGTACATGGTTATCTTTCGACAAGCAGCAGCACACCAAGTAACTAAACATGCGCACCCAACCCACAGAGACTATTGGCCACAATTGACCACACCCATTGGCAGATCAAAGTACGCTATGCCTAATCCTCATGTCCGCTCAAGTCTAGAGATTAAGAGATAGAATACCAAGAAGGATTTTTCTATTAAATCAGTACAAGACAAATCATTCTAAATGGTCATGTTCAATACGCCCGGGCATATCTATATGATTCAATCAGTTTAGACAAACCAATTATCCGAATCACATAATAACCTAAATTGACAGTTTGTCCAAAACTGTCTCGGTTACAAACCTCATTTATATATCATGTCTTTTAACCAATGATGAGATCTACTGTGTCACACAAGACACCTCATCATCTAACTATATAACATAAATTGACAAATATATGCACAATAAATTTAACTAAACATTAAATCGATATATTAACTGGGAAAATGTATAATACAAGCATAGCTTATGTATTTAATCCTAACACATTATCAACAAAAAAAGTGTGAAAATCATTTGCATAAGAAAATTCTTTCCTCGGCTTTTCACTCCTCAATTCCTCATTGGCCTAAATCCATTTTTGGTCCCCTCATAACATGATTTATTCAATTTTTGGTTCCCCTTACATTTTCGTCACCAATTTTAGTCCCACTTAAAATTTTTTTTTGACAATTATAGTCATTTTATTATGAAACCCTTGACTAAAGGGTGAAAAATTAGGGTTAGTCAAGGGTATTTCCGTAAGAAAAGTACTAGAATTGTCAAATAAAAAAATTAAGTGGGACTAAAATTGGTAACTAAAACATAAGGGGGACAAAAAATGGAATAACCCATGTTATGAGGGACCAAAAATGGATTTAAGCCATTCTTCATTAGAGGCATATTCTATATTTCTTTCAATAGGTAGATGGGAAATTTTACTTGAAAGTGGAAAAATATGTTTAAATGATTCAACATTCTTTGTTTCAATTATTGTATTGCAGTCAAGCACATCACTAGTATGTTCAACATATCTAATCAGAATGCAATTAGAAGTTTTAGAACCTATTTTTCTTTTCTTAGGTTCAGGCAAAAGAACTTTGGCAAGGCACCCCCACACTTTCAAATATTTCAAGTTAGGTTTATAATCTTTCCATAATTCATAAGGTGTTTTACCAATTTTTTTTATGAGCGACCCTATTTTGTGAGTGACATGCACATTGAAGGAAAACAGAACAATCCCGGGCTAAATCGAAAACCTCACTTTCGTACAATGCATTCTAGAATCAAAAGCTTTCGACAAAGCTCAGGCTCAAATTCAGTTACCCAAGAACGGATCTAGGCTTATACTTATTTAATTTATTAAATCGACATCTAACGCAAAAAGATTACACCTTTAATTAAAAGTGGAAAGATTAAAGGTTATACCTTTGAAGCGAAGTCCAACGTAATAAGAAAACCCAAGTCTTTACTTGCGAATTCCACGAGAAATCCAATAGATGACTCTGAGAAAACTTCGAATATTGCGTGGGCAATAATCTATCGAAGTGTGCTACCAAAGCCCATGAGAAATCCACAAAGAAAATCCCTCAATTAGATTAAATCTGCCCAAAAGATCAAACCTTTAACCCAAAAAACTGTTGCCCACTACTTTTCTCGCCAATAAAATCGAACCCACTTCAACTCCGGTCACGATCTGGACAATCGGGATTGTGGATCACCAACCCAAGGAAGAGATCAACACAAACCCAACTGGATCAAGCACCCCGGAGTGATTAGAAGTGGCTGCCATCTCACCAAGAAAACGGTGAACAGTAATCGGTGAACAGCAACCGTAAACAGTAACCGGTGAACAGTACCTATGAACAGTACCGTGAACAGTTATTCCAGCAGTGGGCAACTCCAAAAATCGATGGGCTATCTAAAAGTTTAATCTTTCAAGCTTAATCTAAATCGAGAAGTGAGAATCCAAGTTCATTTTTGTTGGAGTAGAATACATAAGCTATGCTTGTATTGTACAGCTTCCCAGATTAATATATCGATTTGTGTTTCAGTCATATCTTGTTGTGCATTTATTGTCCATTTATATTATGTAAATAGATGATGAGGTGTCTGGTGTGACACAGTAGATCTCATCATTGGTTGAAAGACATAATATATAAATGAGGTTCGTAACCGAGACAGCTTTGGACAAACTGTCGGTTTAGGTTATTATGTGATTCAGATAATTGGTTTGTCTAAACTAATTGAAGCATATAGATATGCCCGGGGCATATTGAACTTGACCTTTAGGAATGATTTGTCTTGTACTGATTTAATAGACAAATTGATCATTGTATTCTATCTCTAAATCCCTAGACTCGAGTGGACATGAGGATTAGACATAGTGTACTTTGATCTGCCAATGGGTGAGGTCAAATGTGGCCAATAGTCTCGGTGGGTTGGGTGCGTGTGTTTAGTTACTTGGTGTGCTACTGCTTGTTGAAAGGAAACCATGTACCGGTGCGTCCGGGGTGATGGTGCTCCCAAGATGAGCTCGAAATGTTTATTATACTAAACTCGGCCAATGGACTTATATCCGGTATAGTAAAAAGGTCGAGTGGTACTAGTCTCAGAATTAAAGAAGTTAATTAATTAATTTATCAGTAAATTAATTTTAATTAACGAGCACTATATCTTTGATGTGGGGAGATTAATGAATATAATTTAATTAAGTTGTTCCAGAAGCAATTCTGATGTAGGATGGTAGTGCCAAAATTAATCCGTTAGTGGTACGATTAATTTTGTAATGGGTTAATTGAATAGGTAGATTTAATTAATTAATTAATTGGTTAATTATTTCTAAGGCTCAGTAATTAATAAAGTGGAATTATTTAATTAATTCCTAAGGGTTAATTGAGTAATTAACAAAGTAGAATTATTTAATTAATTAATTAAGTCTTAAGTTTCAATTGGAATTAGGAAATCCTAGAGATTAGGAATCTAGTAGGATTTGGTTTATCATATCAGATTGGTTACCTAATTGGATTTGGAAACTAATTCATTACCTAAACCCATTAGGAAGACCAATCCTAAACCAACTTGGGGTCTCTCTTGTAACTCTATAAATAGACAAGGGATTAGCCATTCAAGAAACACAATTCAATAGATTCATTATTCAAGAATCTAGAGAGATAAAATTCTAGAGAGAGAAATTTCTTTCTCTCTCAAGAACGAATATTTGAGCAAATAGGCGGCTGGTTTTCTTCATCAAGTGGGCGAGAATATTGGTCCAAAATATTAGCCCCGTGTGTTGCTTTCTCTCTCTCCGAGCAGTGCGTTTCCAGTACGTGCTAGGTGCGGAGGTGCTAAATTTTTTCAGCAGGTGGATTGTGGTGAGTTGCTGATCAATTGACTTCTAGATTGTTGCCCACACAACAAGAGGTCATAGCCTTTGAGGCATACAAGAGAATCACCAGGTGCACGCTTCAAAGGTAACTTTCAAAGGTTCCGCTTTAATTAGAAATTTTTGTTGCGTGGTAAATCGAGCAAGTGCAAACCCAAATCCTATGTGACAAAATTCTTTCAATTGCTATCAGAGCCTGGTTTAGGGGGTTCTGTGCTTGTTCGATTTATTACATGGTTTTATTTACAGGTGGTTTAGAATCCTGATTATTATGGTTACGTTTGTATGGGTTTTAATTAAACTCCGGGACATGTTCGGATTTAATTTTATTATGAATGTTTGTAATACTATAACCACGTGCTGGAAGCCATGTAGGATTAGATTAAATCCGTAGTAGGATTCTTTTTATGCAATTTTGATTATTTAATTTTTTCCTAGAAAGCCTTGTAGTAGGAAAATTGATTTTTGTAATCGAAGGCGTTGTGGTGGGCGACTTGGATTTGTGGGTTTTGGGTTATCATGAATTTGAAGAAATCCAGGAAAACCCAGAACGAATTGCAAGAAGACTAAATAGCGTGGGAAAAACGAAGGAGGAGTTGGCGGCAGGAGGCGACGTCGGCAACGACCGCCGGTAGCAAATCACCACCGGCAGCCAAGGGATGGCAGCAGCAGGCAGCTGCTGTACGCTGCTGCTGCAGACGCGCAGAAGGCCCCGTGCGCAGAGGGCCGTGCGTGCAGAGCCTCGAGTAGGGCAGCGCGAACGACCCGTGCGGGCAGTGCGGCCCGTTCGGGCTGTTTTTGGCCAGTTTTTCCTCCAGTTTTTCATTTTTTGAAGTTGAAGACTCTCTCCATCGAGTGACGTGACGGGACACGAGATCAAGGCAAAGGATGGAAGCAATTAAAACCATAATAGTCGGGAAATTTATTTTATGTATTTGTTTCCCGTATTTATTGTTTTAATTTTTATGCTTTATTTTTATGTTGTATTTTAGATGCATGAATTAAAGCATGTCTGGTTTTATGGTTGCACATAACTTAGGTTAGTTAATTGCATGTTAAAACTGGAAAAACCCTCAATTTGGAAATCTAAGTGTGAGCGGGTTGTTTTATATCCCCATGGCCACCATTACGGGTTCATATGCGATGTGGGTGGGCTTGCGCGTTGGCATTAGGGCCTTCCTCCATTCGGATGAGTCCTGCCCCGAGATCGCTAGACTATGAACTTCTGAGTAAGATGACTAGAGCGAGTTTAACTAGGAGAAATGCGACACCCTCTCCATCTGAGGCTCACTATCCTGAGGTAACAAACTTAGAAGTCACGTAATGGCACACACTTAGTGTATGATCTGCAGTCTTCCTCCCGCGAGATTACACTGCTTACTTGTACGGCTAAAAGCACCGACTATTAGCTACATTGATCAAAAGATCGTTGGTCAGATAGTGTAGTTAATGAACTTGGTTCTTCTCAAACGAATGTGGGTTAGCGTAAATGTCCACACTGCGTGGCTTGCGAGAATCCCGGTGGATGAGATGTTGGTGGGTTATAATTATTGTTTTGAGGGAAGTCAATAATTAATAGAATTTCATGTTTTTTGAAATTCTAAGCATATATAACTGAAACATTGTTTGGTTACTTTCCAGTTTAAATCGATATGGCATTCATCCCCTTAGCTGCAATTTTGAAAAACAACAATTTAACTGGAACTAATAATGTCGATGGAAGTCGTAACTTGGACATTGTCCTTAGGGCTGAGAGCACTCCTGTGAAAGATCATGTCATTGACATGATTAGTAACATCAACAAGATTGAGGTAGTGGGAGGCGAAATCGTTGGTGAAACCAAAGCCGATATTGTCCTCCGGAGCTTGCCTCAAAGCTATGAGCGGATTCGGTTGAACTACAACATAAGTAAGATGTTGTGGAGTTCATCCGAGCTCTTGGCAGAGTTGGTGGCGGCTAAAAGTCTTCTTCAAGAGAAGAAGCGAGCTTTAGTCGCAGTCGAAGCTTCAGAATCTTCTTCTGAGCCTGAGGCTAGAAAGAAGAAGAGGAAGCTCGAGGGAATAGCTCAAGTGGCACAAATTGTGCCTAAGCCATGTATTGCAAAGAAGAAGTCGAAAGACAAGTGCTTCAAGTGCAATAAGACGGGACATTGGAAAATGAATTGTCCAAAGCTTATAAGTATGATAAATTCTGCCTTAATTACTGAGACATGTTTAGCGGCGATTCCCACAGATACTTGGTGTGTGGATTCAGGTGCCACTGACCATGTTTGTAATTCTTTGCGAGGGTTCCAAGTAACCCGGAAGCTTAGAGAAGACGAATTGGACATCTACTTGGGCGACACTACAAGAGTGTCAGTAGAAGCAGTGGGAGTAGTTAAGTTGAATTTCGAAAATTCTAGCTTAGAGTTAGTTAATTGTCTTTATGTACCGAGTTTTAGAAAGAACTTGATTTCGGTTTCTAAACTCTTGAAGAACGGGTATAAGTTTATTTTTTTCTGATGACTGTGTTGTTATTAGAAGAAATGGAAAACTTATTTGTTCTGGTTCATTGGTGGACAATTTGTTTGTGGTTAACTCTAACTCCCCTGTTGCGCAAAACATAGAAATAGATAGCTCAGTATCTAACATTAATAAGAGGAAGAAACCTTCTGAAATGAATCAAACCTATCTTTGGCATCTCAGGCTAGGTCATATAAACCTTAGTAGGATTCAGAGGTTGGTCGATGATGGACCTTTAGGTTCATTAGATATTAACAGTTATGCAACCTGCGAATCTTGCTTGGAAGGTAAGATGACCAAGAGACCTTTTAAGGCAAAAGGTCATAGAGCTAAAGAAGTATTAGAGTTGATTCATTCTGACTTGTGTGGACCTATGACGGTCCAGGCACGAGGGGGATATGAGTATTTCGTGACGTTTACGGATGACTACTCTAGGTACGGATACAT
The DNA here is from genome assembly GCA_030378225.1 of Knoxia roxburghii. Lineage (NCBI taxonomy): Eukaryota > Viridiplantae > Streptophyta > Magnoliopsida > Gentianales > Rubiaceae > Knoxia > Knoxia roxburghii. The sequence continues at coordinate 41,005,812 of CM059415.1, read as the reverse complement.
TTACCTAATTGGCCACAAGTCCGAATGTTTTGGCAAGTTCAAAGAGTTTCGGGCATATGTGGAGAAGCATCATGGTAAGAGTATCAAGACACTGTGTTCAGATCGTGGTGGGGAGTACCTGTCCCATGAATTTCGAGATTACCTCAGTGAGGTAGGAATTCAGTCTCAGTTGTCTGCACCTGGTACGCCACAGCAGAATGGTGTAGCAGAAAGGAGGAATCGAACTCTCATGGAAATGGTTAGGTCCATGATGAGCTATAGTGATTTGCCAAGTTCGTTATGGGGATATGCCTTAGAAACGACAATGTATATTCTTAATCTTGTACCATCTAAAACCGTGCCTTCAACCCCAGTAGAGTTGTGGAATGGGCGCAAGCCAAGTCTAAGACATCTCAGAATTTGGGGCTGCCCAGCACATGTGCTTAAGGCAGATACGGCTAAGTTAGATGCGAGAACAGAATTAATGCTGTTTGTAGGATATCCTAGAGGAACGAAAGGTGGTCTATTCTATAGTCCTAAAGATTAGAAGGTGGTGGTAAGTACCAACGCTAGATTTTTAGAAGAGGACTATGTCTTAGACCATAAGCCCAAGAGTAAGATAGTACTAGAAGAGCTTAGACGACAAACTACTAATCCTGATGCACCAGCACAAGTAGATACACCACACACTGCACATGAGATCACAGATGATGCGCCTACATAGGTGGTGCCTCGTCGTAGTGGAAGGGTTGTGAGACAGCCCGACAGGTTCGTTGGCGTGGGAGAGGCCTCAGACCTAGTCCCAGGTGCGCCTGAACCTGACCCGGTTAACTACAATGAGGCACTTCGAGATAAAGATGCAGAATTTTGGCGTAAGGCAATGATATCCGAGATGGGGTCAATGGACCACAATCAAGTCTGGCAGCTTGTGGACCTGCCTTTAAGCCCATTGGATGCAAGTGGGTCTACAAACGTAAGAGAGGACCTGACGGGAAGGTGAAAACCTTTAAAGCTAGGCTGGTGGTGAAGGGGTATACTCAGAAAGAGGGAATCGATTATGAGGAAACCTTCTCCCTGGTAGCCATGCTTAAGTCGATCCGGATTCTCTTGGCCATAGCTGCTCATATGGATTATGAGATTTGGCAGATGGATATCAAGACAGCTTTCCTAAATGGAAGTCTTGAGGAAACCATCTTTATTCAGCAACCAGAGGGATTAATTGAAAAAGGCCAAGAGCATAAGGTTTGCAGGCTTAAGAGGTCTATTTATGGACTTAAGCAGGCATCCAGATCTTGGAACATCCAGTTTGATGAGGTAATCCAATCCTTTGGATTTACTCAGTGTCCGGATGAGCAATGTGTGTATCGCAGACGTGATGGAAACTCAGTGGTGTTTCTTGTGCTTTACGAAGATGACATTCTATTGATTGGCAACAACAAGAAAGTGTTATCAGACGTAAAGGCATGGATGTCCAAGCAGTTTGATATGAAGGACTTAGGGGAAGCGGGACATATCCTTGGGATCAAGATTATTCGAGATCGTAGGAAACGTTCGTTAACGCTCTCCCAAGCTTCGTACATAGACACGATTCTGGCTCATTTTAATATGCAGAACTCCAAGAAAGGTTTTCTACCTTTCAGGCGTGGAGTGTTTCTATCTAAGGAACAGTCTCCTAAGACTGTTGAGGAGATAGAGGCCATGAAGACAGTTTCATATGCTTCGGCAGTAGGAAGTCTCATGTATGCCATGTTGTGTACGCGGCTTGATATCTGTTATGCCGTTGGCATGGTGAGCAGATATCAGAGTAACCCTGGGAAAGCTCATTGGGAAGCAGTAAAATGCATTCTCAAGTATTTGCGCAGAACGAGGGACCAAGTTCTGGTTTATCAGGCGCCTGAGCTGGTATCCCGAGGTTACACAGATTCAGATTTCCAAGGCGACAGGGACAAGAGCAAGTCTACCTCAGGGTATGTGTTTACTCTAGGAGGTGGAGCCATAGTTTGGCGGAGTGTCAAACAGAAATACGTGGCAGACTTTACCATGGAGGCTGAGTACGTTGCCGCATCAGAGGCAGCGAAAGAAGCAGTTTTTGGGAATTGTCTAGGTGTTTAATCCAATTAAACAGCGGAATCCTAAACACTAAGGATCGGGTCTTACCCTTGAAGCGTAATCGGTTGCGCACGTCGCCTGGCTCCTCTGAGAAGATGGCGTTTTGTTGTCTCCAAAATCCTTCCTTGAAGGATCCTCTACTTTCAAGCACGAAAGTCTTCGCAGGTTGGTGCTAGCCGATCTTGCCTACCAAGAGAATTTGGGAGTTCTGTGTATTTTGTCTAATGAGAATAATTCCAAAAAATCTTATTTCCTACAATTATATCCCTAGGATATTTGTAGAGAATTAATTTCCAAAATCAGTATTGTAATTATCCAATTATAACTTAACTGATTTTGGTCATATTCCAAATCAGTATTATTACCAAATATTATTTTACTGATTCCAAATCAGTATTTAAATAATATTTACTGATTCCAAATCAGCATTAAATAACACTTTAATGATTTGGGTTATACACCAAGCCCATGGATCAACCCATGACCCATGGATCAGGCTGATGGGTCAAGAACTTCAATTACAATTAAGTCCCTTGATTTATCAGCCCATCCCAATTGTTCCCAGGTAATTAATTAACTATTAATTAATACCATAGAACTTTCCAATAATATTTAATTAATCCATTTAATTAAATCTTATTTATTTAAGTATAACAATTATACTTATTGTAGGCAAGAATACTTATTCTGCATCATCGAACTTTCTTATGTGCGATCCTGTAGGCCCATTCCAAATTGGCAATGGATAACTCAATCCCATTGATTAATCCATAAGTCATTAGTGGCCTCTAGCAAGACATAATGACTACCCAATTCGGAATGGAGGGTCGAATGGTGATTCAACACAACCTTTCCGAGCAAACTGCGTACGATCCTCTACATCGATATCCAGCTTAGCATAAGGCATGGAACCATCATCCTTATGTAGCTAAGCGTTTACTTGATCTCTTAGTGACACTGAATCCTTCAAGCAAATGATATCCTATCATTCCTTGGGCATGGCCATGCACTTTTCAGTTCACTATCAAGTGGCCAAGATATCATCTCTCACTTAAGAGAGATTTGTAGTCCCATCACTTCACCTACATACCTTAGCGTGTCTCATAGTGTACCCAATCATACCCGTACTTGGCAACCTGTTACGGCCCCGTTAGGCGTATGTCAAAACACACTACAATTCACCTAAGACCATGTAGTGATTTCTGGTCTAAGGATCCTAGTACCAGTACTACTCAAAAGAATCACTCATGATCTAATTAGTCCATGTAGTGTTTCTTTTGGCGGATCGATTTCATGAATTTAAATATGCACAAGGATATTACTATCATGAAATTAACTCATTTGATAAACAATCAATCAAGCGACAAATATCTTATTTACATAAATACCCTCAAAGTATATTTACATAAATAGCCCTCATTAGGGCATATTCACCAACAATCTCCACTTGCCCGATGAAGGGCTATGTCCTAAACTGTTTAAGACCAAGCTCTATTACATGTCTATCAAACTTTGACTGTGGTAGAGCTTTTGTGAGAGGATCTGCTATATTGTCGTCTGACCCTATTTTGCACACTTTCACATCTCCTCGATCAATGATCTCTCGGATGAGGTGAAACCTTCTGAGTATGTGTTTGGTTTTCTGGTGTGACCGAGGCTCCTTAGCTTGTGCGATGGCCCCGTTATTGTCACAGAAAAGTTCTATCGGATCTTGGATACTCGGTATCACTCCGATGTCTGACACGAACTTTCTCAGCCAAACAGCTTCCTTTGCAGCATCTGATGCAGCAATGTACTCAGACTCTGTTGTAGAATCGGCTGTTGTATCTTACTTTGAGCTTTTCCAACTTATTGCACCGCCATTCAGACTAAACACGTAGCCTGATTGTGACTTCATGTCATCTTGATCTGTTTGGAAAGCAGCATCAGCGTAACCTTGTACAATGAGCTGTTCTTGTCCTCCATACACTAGCATTAATCCTTTAGTTCTTCGTAAGTACTTCAGGATTGCTTTGACTGCAGTCCAATGATCCATCCCTGGATCTTGTTGGTATCTACTAGTCATGCTAAGTGCATGTGCAACATCCAGACGGGTACACAACATGGCATACATGATAGATCCTATTGCCGAAGCATATGGGACTCTACTCATTGTATCCCTCTCCTCTCTTGTTGAAGGACCTTGGTTCTTCTTCAAGAGAAGGCCATGTCTAAATGGTACCTTACCATTTTTGGAGTTAGACATATTGAATCTTTTCAATATCTTGTCTATGTACCCTTCTTGACTTAGTCCCAGAAGCCTTTTAGACCTATCTCTATAGATCTTGATACCTAGTATCGTCTCAGCTTCTCCTAAGTCTTTCATAGAAAATACACTCCCCAACCATTGTTTGATGTCTTTCATCAAAGGAATGTCATTTCCTATGAGCAGGATGTCGTCCACATATAGGATAAGGAAAACAATCTTGCTCTCACTAACTTTCTTGTAAACACAAGGCTCATCTTCGTTCTTGATGAATCCGTAACCTTTTACTTCCTCATCAAAACGAAGATTCCAACTTCGAGATGCTTGCTTTAGTCCATAGATGGACCTTTGAAACTTACATACTCGATTAGGATGCTTTTTATCGATGTATCCCTCGGGTTGTTTCATATAAACATCCTCGAGTAGGTTTCCATTCAGGAAAGCCGTCTTAACATCCATCTGCCATACCTCATAGTCAAAATATGCTGCTATGGCAAGCATTGTCCTAATGTACTTGAGCATTACGACAGGGGAGAAGGTTTCATCATAGTCAATACCATGAGTCTGTCTGAAACCTTTAGCCACTAGTCGTGCCTTGAAGATCCCGCCAGGTTTTAACTTGAAAATGCACTTGCAATCGACAACCTTTGCCTGAATAGGAGGGTCAATCAAAGTCCACACTTTATTGTCCCTCATGGATTGCATTTCAGATTCCATAGCTTCTAGCCATTTATCGGAATCCGGACTTTCTAAAACCTGTTTGTAGTTCGCGGTCTCATTAGAGTCCACCAAGATCAAATCTTGATCGTCAGTCATGAGAAATCCGTATCTCTCGGGTTGGTGACGAGATCTACCAGATCTTCTAGGTTCTTGTGTTGTTGGCTCAGGTTGCTCATCTTCATGAGTTTCCATGCCAACTTCCATCTGAGTTTCTGTAGATCGTTCTACATTCAGTTGTGGTTCTTGAACTTCTTCGAGTTCTATTCTACTCCCACTGTCTTTCTTGTACAGAAATTCTTTCTCTAAGAAAGTAGCTCCTCGAGCAACGAACACTTTGTTCTCAGTTGGGTTGTAGAATTGATATCCTTTGGTTTCTTTAGGATATCCCACATATAGGCATTTGTCAGTTTTTGGTTCAAGCTTATTACTTTGTAAACGCTTTACATGAGCTTGACAACCCCAAACTCGTAAATAGGACATATAGGGCTTCCGACCCATCCATATCTCATATGGAGTCTTATCTACTGCCTTAGATGGAATACGATTCAATAAGTAGGCAGCAGAAAGGAGAGCATAACCCAAAAAGGATGTAGGGAGAGTCGCTAGGCCCATTATTGATCGAACTATATCTAATAAGGTCCGATTTCTCCTTTCGGATACACCATTCCATTGAGGTGTTCCCGGTGGAGTCAGCTGTGAAACAATTCCACACTATTTTAGATAGCCATCGAACTCATCACTAAGGTATTCACCTCCCCGATCGAAGCGAATAGCCTTAATCCTTCTATCCAACTGATTCTCTACTTCGTTCTTAAACTCTTTGAACTTTTCAAAAGTTTCACTTTTATACCTCATTAAGTAGACATACCCATATCTACTAAAGTCATCAGTAAAAGTCACGAAGTATTTAAATCCACCTCTGGCTTGTGTGCTCATTGGTCCACATACATCCGTATGTATTAGGGCCAATAGCTCACTTGTTCTTTCACCTTTCTTATTGAAAGGACTCTTTGTCATTTTGCCTTGCAAGCAGGGTTCGCAGGTATCATCCTTATGTAGCTAAGCGTTTACTTGATCTCTTAGTGACACTGAATCCTTCAAGCAAATGATATCCTATCATTCCTTGGGCATGGCCATGCACTTTTCAGTTCACTATCAAGTGGCCAAGATATCATCTCTCACTTAAGAGAGATTTGTAGTCCCATCACTTCACCTACATACCTTAGCGTGTCTCATAGTGTACCCAATCATACCCGTACTTGGCAACCTGTTACGGCCCCGTTAGGCGTATGTCAAAACACACTACAATTCACCTAAGACCATGTAGTGATTTCTGGTCTAAGGATCCTAGTACCAGTACTACTCAAAAGAATCACTCATGATCTAATTAGTCCATGTAGTGTTTCTTTTGGCGGATCGATTTCATGAATTTAAATATGCACAAGGATATTACTATCATGAAATTAACTCATTTGATAAACAATCAATCAAGCGACAAATATCTTATTTACATAAATACCCTCAAAGTATATTTACATAAATAGCCCTCATTAGGGCATATTCACCAACAGCAGTATGGCTCAAGAACTTCCTAGTGGATTTAGATGTGATTCCTGGTTTGCAGAAGTCTATCACGGTATATTGTGATAACAACGGTGCAATAGCAAACTCGAAGGAACCACGAGCCCACAAGGCGAGTAAATATATACAGCACAAGTACCACCTGATACGAGACATCGTAAAGAGGGTAGACGTGGTCATGGCTAAGATAGCATCAGAGGATAACCTTGCAGATCCATTCACGAAAACATTGACTTCTAAAGTCTTTAAGGCTCATGTGAAGGGCAAGGGGATCAGATGCTTAGGAGAGCCTTGACAGTTTTTCATATAGATAGCAGCAGATTGGGTAGGATTGTATGTAGTTGTATACTTAAAGCACAGCTTAAGTGTTAGTGGGAGATTGTTGGAGTAGAATACATAAGCTATGCTTGTATTGTACAGTTTCCCAGTTTAATATATCGATTTGTGTTTCAGTCATATTTTGTTGTGCATATTTATGTCCATTTATATTATGTAAGTAGATGATGAGGTGTCTGGTGTGACACAGTAGATCTCATCATTGGTTGAAAGACATAATATATATAAATGAGGTTCGTAACCGAGACAGCTTCGGACAAACTGTCGATCTAGGTTATTATGTGATTCAGATAATTAGTTTGTCTAAACTAATTGAATCATATAGATATGCCCGGGGCATATTGAACTTGACTCTTATGAATGATTTGTCTTGTACTGATTCAATAGACAAATCGATCCTTGTATTCTATCTCTAAATCCCTAGACTCGAGTGGGCATGAGGATTAGACATAGTGTACTTTGATCTGCCAATGGGTGAGGTCAAATGTGGCCAATAGTCTCGGTGGGTTGGGTGCACGTGTTTAGTTACTTGGTGTGCTGCTGCTTGTCGAAAGGAAACCATATACTGGTGCGTCCGGGGTGATGGTGCTCCCGATATGAGCTCGAAATGTTTATTATACTAAACCCGGCCGGTAGACTTATGTCCGGTATAGTAAAAAGGTCGAGTGGTACTAGTCTCGGAATTAAAAAAGTTGATGAATTAATTTATCAGTAAATTAATGAATTAACGAGCACTATATCTTTGATGTGGGGAGATTATGAATATAATTTAATTAAGTTGTTCCGGAAGCAATTCTGGTGTAGGTTGGTAGTGCCATAATTAATCCGTTAGTGGTACGATTAATTATGTACTGGGTTGTTGACAAAGGTAGATTTAATTAATTTAGAAATTAATTAATCCTTGTGTCAGTTGGTTGTGAATCATCCCAGGAACTGGTTTGGGATAAGTGAATCCCTGTGTCAGTTGGGAGTGATTCATCCCAGGAACTGGATTGGGATAAGTGAATCCCTGTGACAGTTGGGAGTGTATCAGTCCAGGAACAGGATTGAAGGAAACAGAATCTGTATCAGTCCAGAAACAGGATTGAAGGAAAACAGAAACCCAGTAGGAAGACCAATCCTATTCCAACTTGGAGTCTCTCTTGTAACTCTATAAATAGACAAGGGATCAGTCATTCAAGATATACAATTACACAATTAATCCACAGGATTTCTAGAGAGAGAAAATTCTAGAGAGAGAAAACGTTTCTCTCTCCAAGTCGAATTTTCAAGAAAGTGTGCAGCTGGTTTTTGGGTTTCTAGTGGCTGAAATTTTGGCCTTGGATTATACCAGCTGCGCGTAGCTTTCTCTCTCTGCGGGCGGTGCGTTTATAGTACGTGCCAGGTGCTGCGGGGCTAGAGTTTTATAGCAGGTGGATTGTGGTGAGTAGCTGATCAATTGACTTCTAGTTCGTTGCCCACACAACGTGAAGTCATAGTCTTGAGGCATACAAGAGAATCACCAAGTGCACGCTTCAAAGGTACTTTTCTAAGATTCCGCTTTAATAGAAATTTTTGTTGCGTGGTAAATCGAGCAAGTGCAAACCCAGATCCTACCAAAATCTTTCAGGGAGATTAATGAATATAATTTAATTAAGTTGTTCCAGAAGCAATTCAGGTGTAGGATGGTAGTGCCAAAATTAATCCGTTAGTGGTATGATTAATTTTGTAATGGGTTAATTGAATAGGTAGATTTAATTAATTAATTGGTTAATTATTCCTAAGGGTTAATTCAGTAATTAACAAAGTGGAATTATTTAATTAATTCCTAAGGGTAAATTGAGTAATTAACAAAGTGGAATTATTTAATTAATTAATTAAGTCTTAAGTTTCAATTGGAATTAGAAAATCATAGAGATTTGGAATCTAGTAGGATTTGGTTTATCCTATCAGATTGGTTACCTAATTGGATTTGGAAACTAATTCATTACCTAAACCCATTAGGAAGACCAATCATAAACCAACTTGGGGTCTCTCTTGTAACTCTATAAATAGACAAGGGATTAGCCATTCAAGAAACACAATTCAATAGATTTATTATTCAAGAATCTAGAGAGATAAAATTCTAGAGAGAGAAATTTCTTTCTCTCTCAAGAACAAATCTTTGAGCAAATAGGCGGCTGGTTTTCTTCATCAAGTGGCCGAGACTATTGGTCCAAAATACTAGCCCCGTGTGTTGCATTCTCTCTCTCTAGGCAGTGCGTTTGCAGTACGTGCTAGGTGCGGAGGTGCTGAATTTTTTCAGCAGGTGGATTGTGGTGAGTTGCTGATCAATTGACTTCTAGATTGTTGCCCACAAAATACCAGGTGCACGCTTCAAAGGTAACTTTCTAAGGTTCCGCTTTAATTAGAAATTTTTGTTGCGTGGTAAATCGAGCAAGTGCAAACCCAGATCCTATGTGGCAAAATTCTTTCAGTTTTTGAAAGAAAACTCAAAAGGGAAAAGAGTTTCTTTCTAGAACTTTCTCACTCTAAGGAAGACATAAATGTCTTGCAAGATTTTCTTAAATTTCTTTGGCCTTAAGCTTTCTATTTATAGGGAGCTCTAATGGAGACCTAGTGGGCTTTTGAGTTGGGCCTTTTAATTTGACTTTCGTTGACCGCTTAGTCTTTCCCGACTAATCAACTCCAATCGACTCATTCGAATTAATTTCTTAACCCACTTCGTTAATTTAATTTAATCGAACCCTTAGAATTAAATAATTCAAATATAATTAATTTCTTAATTCACTTTGTCAATTAAATATTAATTAAACCTTTAGGATTAATTAATTCACTTTGTCGATTAGTCAAATACATAATTAGTCGTACCACTATCGGACTAACTATAGAACTACCGCTAAAAAATGACTTTACATCGCGCCACTATTTTTCTTCTATCTCCTCACATTAAAGATCTAGTGCTCGTCGGTTTATCAATTCACTGACAAACTAATTCACCGACTTCTTGGTATCTGAGATTAGTACCACTCGACCTTTTATTATACTGGACATAAAGTCCACAGGCCGGGTTTAGTATAATAGACCTTACGAGCTCATCTCGGGAGCACCATCAACCCGACGAACCGGTACGTGGATTCCTCCGACTAGCAACGGCACATAAGAAGCTAAACACCGCATACCCAACCTACCGAGGTATAGGCCTCAATTGACCGCACTCTTTGGCAAATCAAAGCATACGATATCCAACTCTCACGCCCGTCCCAATCTCGGGATTGAGAGACTGAATACTAGGACCGAATTGACTACGCCGATCAATATAAGTCAATTCTATCCAAACTGGTCGTGCTCAATATGCCCTGGGCATATCCGCGTGATTTAAACTAGTCTAGATAAACTAATTTCCAAGTCACACGATAACCTATACCGATAGTATGTTCAGACTATCTCAGTTACGAGCATACTTTTTATATATCAATACTTTAACCAATAACGGTATCTACTGTGTCTTTCACACACCCTATTATCTAGTTCTATGATATAATGGAACAATTTAATACTGAAACAAAATGATATGTCATCTGTGGATATTAGTTTTTGATACAAGCTATAGCTTTTCTGTATTCAAAACTAACAATCTCCCACTAATACTCAAAGCTATGCTAAGAAGTACAAAAACTGTCCAACCCGCTATTACACTGCTGTCACAATGAAATCTCCAGAACACCTTTAAGCTCACTCACATGGCTCCCTCAAGAATCTGACTCCCATGCCCTCCACATGTCTTTCAAAGACCTTTGGGGTCAATGGCTTTGTGAAAGGATCTGCAAGGTTGTCATCTGATGCTATCTTGGCCACGATCACGTCTCCCCTCTTTACGATCTCTCGTATCAGGTAGTACTTGCGCTCTATGTGTTTACTCACCTTATGGGCTCGTGGTTCCCTAGAGTTAGCAACTGCACCATTATTATCACAGTAAACTGTGATAGACCTAGGCAACTCAGGAACCACATCTAAGTCCATCAAGAAGCTCCGGAACCATACAGCTTCTTTCGCTGCCTCTGATGCGGCAACGTACTCAGCCTCCATGGTGGAGTCTGCCACGCATTTCTGCTTGACACTCCGCCATACTATGGCTCCACCTCCTAGAGTAAACACAAACCAGAGGTAGCCAAGACTGCTGAGGAGATAGAAGCCATGAAGGCAGTTCCCTATGCATCTGTAGTGGGAAATCTCATGTATGACATGTTGTGTACTAGACCTGATATTTGTTTTGCCACTGGCATGGTTAGCAGATATCAGAGTAACCCTTGAAAAGCTCACTTGTCAAGTGCATCCTTAAGTATTTGCGCAGGACGAAAGACCATGTTTTGATCTATCAGGCGCAAGAGCTAGTTCCAAAGGGTTACACATATTTAGATTTCCAATGTGATATGGACAAGAGTAAGTTAACCTCTGGGTTTGTGTTTACTATCAGGCGCAAGAGCCATAGTTTGGCGGAGTGTCAAGCAGAAATACGTGGCAGACTCCACCATGGAAGCTGAGTACGTTGCAGCATCAGATGCAGCAAAAAAAGCTGTATGGCTCAAGAACTTCCTAGTGGACTTAGATGTGATTCATGAGTTGCCAATGTCTATGACAGTTTACTGTGATAACAATGGTGCAGTATCTAACTCAAGGGAACTACGAGCCTACAAGGCGAGTAAAAGGGGAGACGTGGTCGTGACAAAAATAGCATCAGCAGAAAACCTTGCAGATCCATTCATGAATGCATTGACTCCAAAAGTCTTTGAGACCCACGTGAAGGGCATGGGAGTTAGATACTTAAGTCAGCCATGAGAGTTTTCTAGTTTTTGGTATGACAGCAGAATAAGTGTATTGAACAGTTTTTATAATTAAAAGCATAGCTTTGAGTATTAGTGGGAGATTGTTAGTTTTGAATACTGAAAAGATTTGCTTGTATAAAAAACTATTTGTCAGTTACATATCGATTGTGTTTCAGTATTATAAATTGTCCCTTTATATTATATGTCTAGATGATAAGGTGTTTTGTGTGACACAGTAGATCTTATCATTGGTTAAAGTTATGATATATAAATAACGCTCGTAACTGAGACAGTTTGGACATACTGTCGGTTTAGGTTATTGTATGATTCGGAAATTGATTTGTCTAGACTAATTGAATCATATGGATGTCCCCGGAGCATATTGAGCAGAACCTTGAGTAGGATCGAATTGACTTGTACTGATCTTCGTAGTTAATTCAAGCCTTGTATTCTTTCTCTTAATCCCTAGACTAGGACGGGTATGAGGGTTAGACATAGTGTACTTTGATTTGCCAAATGGTACAGTCAATTGAGGCCTAGATCTCGGTAAGTTGGGTATATATGTTTAATTTCTTATTGTGCCGTTGCTTGTCAAAAAGAAACCATGTACCATTGCATTCGGGGTGATGGTACTATCGAGATGAGCTCGTAAGGATTATTACACTAAACTCGGTCGATGGACTTATGTCCGGTATAATAATAAGGTCGAGTGGTACTAATCTTGGATTATAAGAAGTCGATTAATTAATTTATCAGTAAATTAATAAATTGACGAGCACTATATCTTTGACGTAGGGAGATTAAAGAATAATTAAAAGTGGACCCGAAAGCAATTTTTGGTTTAAACGGTAGTTCCATAATTGATCCGTTAGTGGTACGATTAATTATGAGTTGGATTAAATCGACAAAGTGGATTTAATAATTAATTAATAATTCTTAAGTAAATTGATAGATGATTTAATTATTTGATGGATTATCCTCGGGTCAATTAATGCAGTGGGTTGAATTAATTAATTATCCTTGGGTTGATTAACGTTGACTAGTCTAGTGAAGACTTAGAAGTCATCGAGTCTAACTAGAAAGCCCAACTTAAGCCCACTTAAAGGTTTCCCTAGAAACTCCCTATAAATAGATTAAGTTATACCTTGAAAACACAAGAATTCTAATCTTGCCTCCCTTAGAGAAAGAAACACCTAGAAAGAAAAATTTATCTTCTTCTTCTTCAAAGATCTTTCTCGAAGTCGGTGTATTCTCTCCCAAAATCACGTGGGTTTTTGATATTGTGGACTTGGGAAGAATCCGGTGAGGTGGCAAGGTTTTTCGGCGAGTTCCGCATTATCCGAGCAGGGAATCAGTGGTTTCCAGTGGCCGGCGTTCTGGGTTTTCTATTGGAGTTCGGTTTCAGTTCTTCACGGAGGTTCATGGCTTCGGGCAGCTTTTGCGGCGATTTTTGAGTTCTCTGGTGAGCTGGGTTTTCTCCGGGCAACTTGGTATTCGTCAAATCTGTAGATCTGACGATAGATCTGAGTTTCGGGAACCAGATTTGTTCACCTGGATTTCGGTTCTGGCTAGATCTGATAGATTGGGTGATTTCCAATCAGATCTGATCTTCGTTTTCCAAATCCTGGTTTTCTGTCAGAGTTTTCGGGCTAGCTAATCTGGTAGATAGTTGTCCACACGACTTCTAGATCTATCTTGGAGACATTCTGGGGATTTCTTTAAGGGACACGCTTCAAAGGTATAATCTTTGATTCCGGTTTTATTTAAAGATTTGATTTTTAGCGTGTCGTTTAATAGATCTAACAAGTATAAGTCTAGATCCACTCATAGGAATTGATTATAGTGTTTGGACTCGATCGAAAGTCTTCGATTTTGGAATGTATAGCACGAATGTGAGATTTTCGATTTGACCCGAACCGGATCTTAATTCCTTCATAAATGCAAAACAAATTAAGTTATTTCATCATACATTTGTGATCATCTTGAGCGATCACAATTTTGCCTCCTACAAAAAATGTATTGAATGAATCAATATTACTATTCCCCGACTCTTTTGATTAATGATTTTTTGTTGTGTCACAAACCTCTTTTGCTGTCAACTTATGGCATGCTTCTTCCTCTTACAGGGATGGTGCAAAATCCAAAAGGTGCATTTTAATTTGATTTCTGTAGATTGTATCATAGATTGATTTTTACATTTTTGGAGCTTGCAACGACATTATCTGCCTTGGCAACTATGACAGTACTAGTAGTAATATCTCTATATGTGCAATCATGCCACTCGTGAAACAAAGTCCTTCTCAAATAAACCACTTGGCCTTTGGTTTTTATTATGATTCTCGCATCGTATCAAAGTGTACGAGGTTATCCGCTTGTCCGATGTTGTCCGCTTACGAATTCAACACCATTCATATGTACGACTATATATAAGACTTGGAAACAAATGAAAATAGTATCAATCAAAGGGATTGAATTGAATTGTTTACGTGTTTGTCAAATTGGGTTTTAATAATTTCATTAACCGTAATCTCACCGTCCCTAACCTAAAGTTTCACTTTTTAATAGTACAAATCCCATCACAACCCAAACACAATCCCACTGAAATTTTTATCAATAAAAACTCTAAATTAAAATGTATAATATAATTTGTAATTAATAACGTAGTGCATTACTGTTGTTTTGGATCCGCATTCTTGCTTTAAACAAAATTCAAATGATTTCAACGTGTATGATATTTATTCCTATATCCCACACTAATATATCCCACCCTTATATTTCAAGATATCCCACGTTGAAATTTGTTGGTATCAAAGTACCACCATCAATGCCCTAAAGTCCCAACTGTTAATGATAAAAATCTCAGTGCAACCCAATCAACAACTTCACTAGATTATAAAACGCCAACACGATAATGGAAACTGCTAAAGAATAAAAATAAAATATGGATAGTTGAAATTAAAAAACCAACACAATTATAAAATTGTTTAAATTCATTTCTGGTCCTCCTATTAAGTTATTCCAGTTTTATTCTTTGTTTTTATTTCGTCATCAATAATAAAAATATTTAAATTCATTTTTGGAGGATTTTTTTTTTTTTTTTTGGTGGAACTTGGCTTGATTTTGGGAATTATTGTTGATATGGTTATCACTAAAAATTCACAGGATAAATTGTAAAATATGTTACTGATTGATTGGTGAGAGTTGAGTGGCTGGGTGTGATCACACGCCTAATGTTACTCTTTTAACTATTTTCTATTTTTGATTTTTTTACTTTTAGATTATGTAGTTTATAACTACTATATAGTAATTGAAGATAAATAGGGTTGCATGTTCATATGTCACATTTTCAGGAAACAGAAAGTAAATTTATGATAAATCTATTTTTACTTTGCATTGGAATTCTATTTGATTTTGGAGTGTAGGACTTATTTTAAATAAGGGTAAATAAGAAAATAAAAAGTAAAAAAAAAAAAGCTATTACTGCACATTTATACCTAGTATTTTTAATTTTCTAATTGTTATGTCTAACACATGTAGGTGCATCGTCTTTAACTAACAACCTCTATGACTATGAGTTTAGTCATAAATGTTCTTACACATTATTAGTATAATGGAATTTTTCCTCCACAACTTAAAAAAAATTATTTAAAAATTTAATTTTTTAATAGTTAGAAGAGTAAACTTAATGTTATTGATAATTGTGGTTTGTATAAATGAAATGCTAAAATGATTTTTTTGATCCATTATAATTGGCATTGTTTCACTTTTGGTCCCTTATAACTTTACGGGAGATTTTTTAATTTTATTAGGTGTTTCGCTCCCTCTTAACGGAATTTTTTGTTAACTAACGGTTTAACTAAAAATTCTAACTTTGACCATCTAAAACCCTAATATTAATCCAACCATAATTAGTTTACCCATTTTAAAGGACCAAAAGTGATGAGAGGGCCAATTATAAGGGAATAAAAATACTTTTTTGCAATTGAATTTTGGTTCTGTTTTTTATAATCACATAAACATATTTCAACTCGGATTTACCCGTTTCGAGCTGGATCAACCCATTTCGAACTCGGTCGACCCGTTTCGTAAATTTTGAATTTTCATCATTTCAATGCAAAATTATTTTTTACATCTATTTTTATAATCATAGAAACTTTTTTCAACCCGGGTTGATCCGTTTCGAGATGGGTCGACCCATTTCATAAATTTTAAATTTTCATCATTTCAATGCAAAATTATTTTTACATGTATTTTTATAATCACGCAAATCTATTTCAATCTGGATTGACCCGTTTCGAGTTGGGTCTGTCCATTTCGAACTGGGTCAACCCGTTTCGTAAATTCTGAATTTTCATCATTTCAATGCAAAATTACTTTTCACATGCGTTCTTATAATCACAGAAACCTATTTCAACCCCGATTGACCCGTTTCATAAATTTTAGATTTTCATCCTTTTAATGCAAAATTATTTTTTACATCCGTTTTTATAATCACGGAAACCTATTTCAACCCGGGTTGACCCGTTTCGAATTTGATCGACCCAGCTTGAAACGGGTCAATCCAGTTTGAAATAGGTTTCCGTGGTTATAAAAACACATGTAAAAAATAATTTTACATTGAAAGGACGAAAATTTAAAATTTACGAAACGGGTCGAACCAGTTCGTAATGGACCGACCCAATTCAAAACGGGTCAATCCGAATTGAAATAGGTTTCTGTGATTATAAAAATGCTTGTAAAAAATTATTTTGTATTGAAAAGATGAAAATTCAAAATTTACGAAACGGGTTGACCCAGCTCAAAATGGATCAACCGAATTGAAATAGGTTTCCGTGATTATAAAAACACATGTAAAAAATAATTTTAATTGAAATGATGAAAATTTAAAATTTACAAAACGGATCGACTCGGGTTGAAATAGGTTTGCGTGATTATAAAAATGCATGTAAAAATAATTTTGCATTGAAATGATGAAAATTCAAAATTTATGAAACGGGTCGAACCAGTTTGTAATGTATCGATCCAACTCAAAACAGATCAACTCAGGTTCAAATAGGTTTCCGTGATTATAAAAACGCATGTAAAAAATAATTTTACATTGAAAGGATGAAATACAAATTTTACAAAACGGGTCGACCCAGTTCGAAACGGGTTGACCTATCTTGAAACGGATCAATCCAGGTTGAAATAGGTTTGCGTGACTATAAAAATGCATGTAAATATAATTTTGCATTGAAATAATGAAAATTTAAAATTTATTAAAAGGGTCTACCCAGCTCGAAACGGGTCAACTTGGGTTGAAACAGATTTTCGTGATTATAAAAATGGATGTAAAAAATAATTTTGCATTAAAATGATGAAAATTCAAAATTTACGAAACGTTTCAATCCATGTTGAAATAAGTTTCCGTGATTATAAAAAAAAACCAAAATTCAATTTCTAAAATGCTTTTTTAGTCCTTTATAATTGGCCCTCTCATCAATTTTGGTTCCTTAAAATTGGTAAACTAACTATGGTTGGGTCAATATTAAGGTTTTGGACGGCCAAAGTTGGAATTTTTCATCAAACCGTTAATTTACAAAAAATTCCGTTAAGTGGGACCGAAATACCTAATAAATTAAAGGTTGTGAACTAAAAAGACTTCCGTAAAATTATAAGGGACCAAAAGTGAGACAAGACTAATTATAAGCGACCAAAAAGGCATTTTGGCCTAAATGAAAACATAATCTATTAATAATAAAATAATAAACGCTCACTAATTAAAATTCAGACATATATATATATATATTTTTTTTACAATGAGAGATATATAAAACCTATTAATGTGAGAAACATACACTTTTGATACAAATGCTCAACATTGAAAGAAAATATAAATATTCAAAATAATTAAAATATGGAAGTTTAAATTTTAACATTCTCACCATCCCAACTAAATATAATAAAACCATATCAATTTACACAAATCATAACCAAAACAACATCAATTCCATCTACCAACTCAACTCCCTTAGAATTCAATCTATAAAATTAACTGATTCAATTCTAGGGGATTCATGCGAATTGAACCAATAGTTAATTTTATAAATAACCATTTGTATTGATTGAAACTAGCCTCACCGATAGCTAATAAAAAGACTAAGGACCTTCTTTAATAAAAAGACTAAGGACCTGCTTGGTTAGAGGTTAGGAATTGGAATTGGTATGAATATGATAGTAGTGTGGAATAACAATGGATTGTTAATTTGGAATGAAAATAATTGTTGGTGCTTTGTTCATTTTCTGGAATGATCTCCTCTGTCAACATCTCCCTTCTCCGTCAACATTTCCCTTCCCAAACACCATTATCTCCTTCGTTCCCAACTCCTACACCATAGTCCCGAATTAATCACATTCTTCTTCCCTCCGCCACTAATTCCCATCATGATCCATCACAACCATGAATCCCAAACTGAAATCCCCACCTCTTATTCCCTCAGCCACCACAATTTTCCTCCAATCAAACCCGCCTCTGTAGGAACTAGGCATGCATAATTTCCTAAATTATGCTACGGAATAGCCTAAATTCTAAGAGGATTCGGGTCTTACCCTCGAAGCGTAATCGGTTGTGCAGACGCCTGGCTCCTCTGAGAAGATGGCGTTCACCAACAATTCACGTGAATTGTCTCTACGTTCTTGCACTGGAGTTCTCTCAGAACTGGTGCTAGCCCCAAAATTTGCCTGTCAAAGAGCAAAACCTTTTTCTCTGGGAAGAATCATTTTGAAGAGTTTGTTACTTCAAAAGTCACCGAGAGAGTCTTGTTTTAAAATCTTTAAAACGTGTTTTAAAAAAAACTAATTTTCCTAAAACTCTCAACTGACAGATACTTCTCTGATTTTGAGAAGTATTTGTTAAATAATTAATCATAATTAATTATTTACTGTTGGGTTTAACCAACACCATGGATCAACCCATTGATCCATGGATCAGGCTGATGGGTCAAGAACCTTAATTCACAATTAGGTCCCTTGATTTATCAGCTCAACTCAATTCTTCCCAGGTAATTAATTAACTTTTAATTAATACCATAAAACTCTTCAATAATATTTAATTAAACCATTTAATCAAATATTATCAATTTAAGTATAACTCTTATACTTAGAACATGCAATTTAATTAATTCTGAATCATCGAACTCACTTATGTGCGATCCTGTAGGCCCATTCCAAATTGACAATGAATAAATTAATCTCATTAATTAATCCATAAATCATTAGTGGTCTCTAGCAAGACATAATGACTACACAATTCAGAACGGAGGGTCGAATGGTGATTCAACACAACCTTCCGAGTATACTACGTAATGTCCTCTACACTGATATCCAGTTTAGCATAAGGCATGGAACCAATCATCCTTATATAGCTAAACGTTTTACTTGATCTCTTAGTGACACTGAACTTAATCAAGCAAATGATAACCCTTATCATTTCTTGGGCACGGCCATGCACTTCTCAGTTCACTATCAAGCGGCCAAGATATCATCTCTCATTTAAGAGAGACTTGTAGTCCCATCACTTCACCTATATACCTTAGCGTGACTCATAGTGTACCCAATCATACCCGTACTTGGCAACCTGTTACGGTCCCGTTAGGCATATGTCAAAGCACACTCTAATTCACCTAAGACTATGCAGTGATTTCTGGTCTAAGGATCCTCGTACGAGTACTACTCAAAAGAATCACTCATGATCTAACAGTCCATGGAGTGTTTCTTTTGGCGGATCGATTTCATGAAATTCAATATGCACAAGAATATAATTTCATGAAATTAACTCATCAGATAAATAATCAATCAAACGACAAATGTCTTATTTACATAAATAACCCTCAAAGTTTATTTACATAAATAGCCCTCAAAAGGGCACATACACCAACAATCTCCCACTTGTCCGTTGTAGGGCTATGTCCTAAACTGTTTAAGACCAAGCTCTATTACATGTCTATCAAACTTTGACTGCGGTAGAGCTTTTGTGAGAGGATCTGCTACATTGTCGTCTGACCATATTTTGCACACTTTCACATCTCCTCGATCAATGATCTCTGGGATGAGGTGAAACCTTCTAAGTATATGTTTGGTTTTCTGGTGTGACCGAGGCTCCTTAGCTTGTGCGATGGCCCCGTTATTGTCACAGAAAAGTTCTATCGGATCTTGGATACTCGGTATCACTCCGATGTCTGACACGAACTTTCTCAACCAAACAGCTTCCTTTGCAGTATCTGATGCAGCAATATACTCAGACTCTGTTGTAGAATCGGTTGTTGTATCTTGCTTTGAGCTTTTCCAACTTATTGCACCGCCATTCAGACTAAACACGTAGCCTGATTGTGACTTCATGTCATCTTGATCTGTTTGGAAAGCAGCATCAGTGTAACCTTGTACAATGAGCTGTTCTTGTCCTCCATACACTAGCATCAATCCTTTAGTCCTTCGCAAGTACTTTAGGATTGCTTTGACTGCAGTCCAATGATCTGTTCCTGGATCTTGTTGGTATCTGCTAGTCATGCTCAGTGCATGTGCGACATCCGGGCGGGTACACAACATGGCATACATGATAGATCCTATTGCCGAAGCATATGGAACTCTAGTCATTGTATCCCTCTCCTCTCTTGTTGAAGGACCTTGGTTCTTCTTCAAGAGAAGGCCATGTCTAAATGGTACCTTACCATTTTTTGAATTAGACATATTGAATCTTTTCAATATCTTGTCTATGTACCCTTCTTGACTTAGTCCTAGAAGCCTTTTTGACCTATCTCTATAGATCTTGATACCTAGTATCATTTCGGCTTCTCCTAAGTCTTTCATAGAAAATACAGTCCCCAACCATTGTTTGATGTCTTTCATCATGGGAATGTCATTTCCTATGAGTAGGATGTCGTCCACATATAGGACAAGGAAAACTATCTTGCTCCCACTAACCTTCTTGTAAACACAAGGCTCATCTTCGTTCTTTATGAAGCCGTAACCCTTTACTGCCTCGTCAAAACGAAGATTCCAACTCCGAGATGTTTGCTTTAGTCCGTAGATGGACCTCTGAAGCTTGCATACACGATTTGGATGCTCTTGATCGATGTATCCCTCGGGTTGTTTCATATAAACATCCTCGAGTAGGTTTCCATTCAGGAAAGCCGTCTTAACATCCATCTGCCATATCTCATAGTCATAATATGCAGCTATAGCGAGCATAGTCCGAATGGACTTGAGCATCACGACAGGGGAGAAGGTTTCATCATAGTCTATACCATGAGTCTGTCTGAAACCTTTAGCCACTAGTCGTGCCTTGAAGATCCCGCCAGGTTTTAACTTGAAAATCCACTTGCAATCGACAACCTTTTCCTGAACAGGAGGATCAATCAAAGTCCAAACTTTATTGTCCCTCATGGATTGCATTTCAGATTCCATTGCTTGTAGCCATTTATCTGAATCTGGACTTTCTAAAACCTGTTTGTAGTTCACGGGCTCATTAGAGTCCACCAAGATCAAATCTTGATCGTCAGTTATGAGAAATCCGTATCTCTCAGGTTCATGACGAGATCTACTAGACCTTCTAGGTTCTTGTGTTGTTGACTCAGGCTGCTCATCTTCATGAGTTCCCATGTCAACTTCCATCTCAGTTTCTGTAGATCGTTCTACATTCTCTTGTGGTTCTGGAACTTCTCCGAGTTCTATTCTACTCCCACTATCTTTCTTGTAGAGAAAATCTTTCTCTAAGAAAGTGGCTCCTCGAGCAACAAACACTTTGTTCTCAGTTGGATTGTAGAATTGATATCCTTTAGTTTCCTTAGGATATCCCACAAACAGGCATTTGTCAGTTTTAGGTTCAAGCTTACTACTTTGTAAACGCTTTACATGAGCTTGACAACCCCAAACTCGTAGATATGACATATAGGGTTTTTGACCCGTCCACATCTCATATGGAGTCTTATCTACTGCCTTAGATGGAATACGATTTAGTAAGTAGGCAGCTGAAAGGAGGGCATAACCCCAAAAGGACATAGGGAGAGTTGCTTGGCCCATCATAGATCGAACCATATCTAATAAGGTCCGATTCCTCCTCTCGGATACACCATTCCATTGAGGTGTTCCTGGTGGAGTCAGCTGTGAAACAATTCCACACTGTTTTAGATAGCCATCGAACTCATCATTAAGGTATTCACCTCCCCGATCGGAGCGAATAGCCTTAATCCTTCTATTTAACTGATTTTCTACTTCGTTTTTAAACTCTTTGAACTTTTCAAAAATTTCACTTTTATACCTCATTACGTAGACATAACCATATCTACTATAGTCATCGGTAAAAGTCACGAAGTATTCAAATCCACCTCTGGCTTGTGTGCTCATCGGTCCACATACATCTGTATGTATTAGTGCCAATAGCTCACTAGTCCTCTCGCCTTTCTTGCTGAAAGGACTCTTCGTCATTTTGCCTTGCAAACAGGGTTCACATGTGTCATATGATTCGAAATCAAATGAACCAAGCACTCCATCCTTATGAAGTCTTTGAACTCGCTTCTCATTTGCATGGCCTAGACGACAGTGCCACAGATATGTTGGACTTAAATCAGATTGAATTAATTTGGCTTTCTTTTCAATGTTATATATCGGTTTCTCTTGGGTCAAATCCAAGATATATAGGCCATTGCACAAATTTGCAACTCCATATAAAACATCTTTTTGATATAAAGACAACGATTTATTACCAATAATAAAACGAAATCCTTTAATATCCAAACAAGAAATTGAAATAATATTCCTACTCATAGTAGGTACATAATAACAATTCTCTAATACAATGTTTAAACCGGAAGGCAAAGACAAAATGTAATCTCCAACTTCAACGGCTGCAACTCTTGCCCCGTTGCCTACTCGGAGATCTACTTCGCCTTTCTTTGTCATCCTTCTATTGCTCAGTCCCTGCACATCAGTACAAATGTGAGCCCCACATCCGGTATCTAATACCCATGAGGTGGACATAGAAAGATTAATTTCAATAACAAAGATACCTGAAGCCGAAGGATTCTGTGTCTTCTCTTCAAGAAACAGCTTGCAGTTTCTTCTCCAATGCCCCTTCTGATTGCAATGGAAACATACTGCGTCCTTCTGAGCATTTTTCTTAGCAGGAGGAGTTTGAGGCTGAGCCTTAGGAGCAGTCTTACTGCGAGGCTTCTTGTTTTCAGCAACTTTTGCTTTGCCTTTAAACTTTCTCTTGTTGCCCTTACCTTTTTCCACAACAAGTACTGGCGTTGCCTTCCGAAAGGTCTGCTCAGTAATTTTAAGCATTCCATGGAGCTCAGGAATCGTCATCTCATTGTTATGCATGTTGTAGTTCACCACAAAGTCATTGTAATCATCAGGAAAAGAAGCCAAGATGATGTCAATGGCTAACTCTCTAGAAAGAGGTGCATTTAATCTCTCTAGGGTATCAATATACCCCTTCATCTTGATCAAATGCGTGCTTACTGACGAACCCTTCGCCATCTTGCACGATATTAATGCTTTTATCGTAACGAACCTTTCGTTACGGGCTTGTTCACGGAACATTTCCGTTAGTGACACATAAATTTGGAATGCTTCCGAATTCATGAATTGTTTCTGAAGCTCGCCTGACATAGTCGCGAGCATCAGACATGTCACGTCATCGGAATCGCTTTTCAGCTTTTCCCATGCTCGTTGAACCGCAGCCGTAGCATTTACTGGTGGTTCAGGTAAAGCAGCGTCTAAGATATTTAGCTTCCTTTCTTGTTTGAGAACGATTCTCAAGTTTCTTTCCCAATCTAAGAAGTTTGGACCAACAAGCTTTTCTTTGTCCAAAATGCTTCTTAGAGTGAGATTAGATGTATTAGTGCTAGTAGATGCCATTTCTACAAAAGAAAATGCAAAATATTAGAATGAGTTTTAAAATATTTTCCACAATAGCCAAAATTGAAATCCCAAACAATTTTGTGTTGGTGCTAGATTGTGGGCCGAAAATCCACAAAGAATCAACCCCAGTCTTGCTTTGGCAAGTATCGTAGGGATTGAGCTCTTTTGGTAGGCAACGTTCAAATCACATCCCTATGTAATTTAACGATTTCCAATTGCATCACTATGCAACTTTTCGGTGATAGGATGAACATTCCAAATGTTTGACACCATCCTATCTTTGCAAAATTAATCCCTAGTCAACTTATCGGGTCAAGCTAGGATTAATTTTCCCAAGTTAAACCATCCCTCAAGGCATTACATCAATAGACACCCACACAGTTTTTCCATAACAAGTGGTAGTGATAAAGTCGAGCATCTAATACCCAAACAGTTTTTCCACTCATTAATGGTAGTGATAAAGTTGGGCACTATTATGCAACAACCCGCCGCACGAAGAAAACCTGAGGCCCTTGGGCTCTCCAAGTCCACCAGACGTTCAACGCTCAAGCGGGCCCTCAAGTATGGAAGCAAAAATCTTGGGTTTTTGGGATTTAAGTTTGATCGGCTTAACATGCATTGTCGTCTTCATTCATTCACAAAACATAAAATTGTGGAAATGCGATGAATTGGGCTCTAATCTATTACAGAGCCTTTTAACAAAAAACTTCTTTTGGGCCTCCATTTTGGGCTTCCGTTCCTGGGCTCCACCATGGACTCCTTTGGAACCTTCTTTTTGGGCCTAACTATTACATAATTATTTAATAGGCACGCAGGCCCAATTTTAAAATGGCTCGCAGGTCCAAAAAATTTAAATAATAAATTTTAAGCCCAATTCATGCATAGAAAAACACACAAATGCATATGCTTCATACAAGCCAATTTTATTAAGCCGAATTATTTAATTAGGGATTGTGTAACTCTTACACTATTAAAATTGATCGTGTCATGATCAATTTTAATCAATCCCATATTCATTCATTTTAATCGAATGATGCATGGTCATACCAATAATGCGTGCAATTATTTAAACATTTTAAATAAATAACACATTATTTCGGAAAATCAATAAATAAATAAAACATAATAATTAATTAACTAATCTCATTAATTAATTAGTTAATTATTTATTCATTTAATTATCTAATTTTATTAAGATAATTTTTTTTCTAATTTTAAAATTTAAATATTTCTAATTATCCTAATCTCATTAAGATAATTATTCAAAATTCTAAATTTTTAAAATTCTATAGGATAAGAATTAAATCTAAATCTAATCTTATCTTATCGTGATTTAAAATCTGATAATATCTTTTAATTTATCCTAAATTATAAATTAAAATATTATCAAATTTTAAAATTTAGAAAATTAAGGTTTTTCTGAAATTTTTGAGGCCAATCTGTAATTTACAAAACCTCTCGGGCTAGGGTTTTAAGGTTTAAAACTTCTGGGGCTGTTTTTGCAATTTTTAAAACAATTTTAAAAGGCTGGTATTTTCGGGATTTTGGAGTGCGGCGGGGGCAATCTGGTCATTTTAGCCCAATTAGGGCACAGCCCCCGCCGCCTCCTCTCTTCTTCCCCGACTAGCTGCCGGCGTCATCCTTCGGTTTTTCGGCGAACGCTTCGCCTAAATTCTAGGCATGCATAATTTCCTAAATTATGTTACGGAATAGCCTAAATTCTAAGAGGATTCGGGTCTTACCCTCGAAGCGTAATCGGTTGTGCAGACGCCTGGCTCCTCTGAGAAGATGGCGTTCACCAACAATTCACGTGAATTGTCTCTACGTTCTTGCACTGGAGTTCTCTCAGAACTGGTGCTAGCCCCAAAATTTGCCTGTCAAAGAGCAAAACCTTTTTCTCTGGGAAGAATCGTTTTGAAGAGTTTGTTACTTCAAAAGTCACCGAGAGAGTCTTGTTTTAAAATCTTTAAAACGTTTTTTAAAAAAAACTAATTTTCCTAAAACTCTCAACTGACAGATACTTCTCTGATTTTGAGAAGTATTTGTTAAATAATTAATCATAATTAATTATTTACTGTTGGGTTTAACCAACACCATGGATCAACCCATTGATCCATGGATCAGGCTGATGGGTCAAGAACCTTAATTCACAATTAGGTCCCTTGATTTATCAGCTCAACTTAATTCTTCCCAGGTAATTAATTAACTTTTAATTAATACCATAAAACTCTTCAATAATATTTAATTAAACCATTTAATCAAATATTATCAATTTAAGTATAACTCTTATACTTAGAACAGGCAATTTAATTAATTCTGAATCATCGAACTCACTTATGTGCGATCCTGTAGGCCCATTCCAAATTGACAATGAATAAATTAATCTCATTAATTAATCCATAAATCATTAGTGGTCTCTAGCAAGACATAATGACTACACAATTCAGAACGGAGGGTCGAATGGTGATTCAACACAACCTTCCGAGTATACTACGTAATGTCCTCTACACTGATATCCAGTTTAGCATAAGGCATGGAACCAATCATCCTTATATAGCTAAACGTTTTACTTGATCTCTTAGTGACACTGAACTTAATCAAGCAAATGATAACCCTTATCATTTCTTGGGCACGGCCATGCACTTCTCAGTTCACTATCAAGCGGCCAAGATATCATCTCTCATTTAAGAGAGACTTGTAGTCCCATCACTTCACCTACATACCTTAGCGTGACTCATAGTGTACCCAATCATACCCGTACTTGGCAACCTGTTACGGTCCCGTTAGGCATATGTCAAAGCACACTCTAATTCACCTAAGACTATGCAGTGATTTCTGGTCTAAGGATCCTCGTACGAGTACTACTCAAAAGAATCACTCATGATCTAACAGTCCATGGAGTGTTTCTTTTGGCGGATCGATTTCATGAAATTCAATATGCACAAGAATATAATTTCATGAAATTAACTCATCAGGTAAATAATCAATCAAACGACAAATGTCTTATTTACATAAATAACCCTCAAAGTTTATTTACATAAATAGCCCTCAAAAGGGCACATACAGCAACAGCCTCTTCATTAAAACAGAGAGACAATTACACTTCTCAAAATAATTAAACAGCAAAAGACAGACAATTATACTTCTCAAAATAGTTAAATAGCAACAGAGAGACAATTAAGTGTTCAATCCCAACAAAAAATAACTAAACAGAGGAAATAAAAAGTATCCTGAACAGAATTATTTTTTTCAATTCGTCACAATATTTTCTCATTTGTGATCTGGACAACTGGCGGGGCATAAAAGTTTTCCTAAGGAGAATGCGATTTTTCAAATCCGTGAATAGTTATGGTCGTGATAGTTTTTTGAAGAGGTAGTGTAGATGGGGTTTTTATTTGTGATTGAATGAGTGTTGTAGTGGTGGCGGGAGAAGCAGTAAAGGTGGTGGTGGTGGTGACACGAGAAGCACAAATGGTGGTGGTGGTGGTGAATGTTTCATGGGAAGGAGATGAATTAGGTCAGAAGAAAAGTTTTTGGTGGTGACATAGCAAAATGTAACGATGAGGAGAAAAAAGAGGGAGATGAATAGAAGAAGAGAGATGGAGGAGTTGTCCATTTCAACATTTTCAATCCCACCAAATGCATTGGGATTGGGCTAAGGCTAAGTATATGATAATCAAATACTGTACTCAAACCTAAATTCATTAACCAAGCAAAGTTATTAATAAATAATAAAATTACTCCCATTGATTGACTCCCCCTAAATGTCAACCTACCTACTTCCTTCCATTTCAACCTTGAAAGTTCTTCCACAACCACAACTACGGGCCAGAAGGCTGAAGCGCTAGCCCATTGTCACCACCAGCTGTTTCCATCACAATCAACTTGATTTGGCAACAGTACTGACTCTTTCAATTATCCTTGGCCCAACCAGCTTTTGGACCGCATTTTTAAATGCAATTTATTTGTGATATTTTACCTTTCGAAAATACATTTATGAATGCAAATATTGCAATTACTGTACAATTGCATTATCAAGCTCCTCAACTAGCCAGTCCATATCACTTCTTAGTTATGAATTATTTGACATTTCCTTGGTTTCTTATTGGATTAAAAAAAAAAACTATTTTTTTTTAGTATTTCTTAATGAATTTAAATGATTTTTTTTTATCTCCTAACAGGATATTTTTATTTCGAGTCTATCTTAAAATAAGGTTAACAAAACTAGTCCCTTTAATCATAATACATTACATATTTTTTTAATGAAAAAAATTAAAAAATTACTATTTGATCAACTTTGACTGATTTCACCGTTAGTCGAATTAAATTTTTTTTCAAAATTTTTGAATCCAAATTTTAAGTTTCATTTTTTGTTCAATTGGATCCAAAAAATTTCAAAAATTTTATTTGATTAATTGTCAAATTAGTCAAAATTGATTAAACGGTTAATTTTCTAATATTTTCATTACAAAGAGCAAAATGTGATGTATTTATAATTAAAATGATCAAATTTTATCAATCATAATTGAAAAGGGATCAGAGATGAGAAAATTTTTATTTTAAGGGATTAACAAAACATTTAAGCCTTGTTAATAAGGCATTTTCTTATTACAATTATTGGGCGTTAGAGTTAGTTAGTTTAAGTAATTAATTTTAACTAAGGAGAAATTTTAAAACGTGTATTATATTGAGATAGAAGAAATGATTTACAAGTAGTATTAATAATCAATAATATTACCTTGGTGCTAGACGAATATTGTAAAATAGAAAGAGAAATGATTAAAAAGGATAAAAATATTAAATACTTCTTAAAATATAAATAAATGATAGTACATCTTACAAAACAAAATTAGTAGATAAAGATAAAAATAGAGAGTTGTTTTGTTGGGAGCTTCCCGACAAATCCATGCATTAAAGCACCGTCACACCCTATCTCTGACCAGTCTTCACTCGTGCAACCACTCTCCACACCTTTTATTATTATTATTATTATTATTATTATTATTATTATTATTATTATTATTATTATTATACCTATCACATATATTTACATAAAAAAATCCAATTTTAATCCAACATATATTTAGTGATAGTATACTCTTTAAATTCAACCTGTGTAGACTCTCGAAAATATCATTACGGTTGAAATTTTATCCATTATTAGTTCAACATGTTTATTTTTTTATGAATTAAAAGTATAAAAAATTTCAAACGTAATAATTATTTTTAGAGGATTTTAAACATGTTAATTCACTAAACATGTTGGGCGATAATGACATTTTTTCCTATTTACCCTTCCTCACATTAACTAATTTTATTATTAAATTATAAACACTTTATGAAATAATACTACTATTAAAACTCGGGTGATTTCGTGTCCCTTTTATATCAAATTATTATTGACAAATTAAGAAATACCAATCATAATATTTAAATATAAAATATAATAATATATTAAATTACCTAATTACCCTTAATCAATTAACTAAAAATATATATATATAAAAATTTATTTATAGTTCCGCTCATATATGTTACTTTAATCATAATTTTTATAAATTTTTTGTAGATTAAGAATAGATTTATAAAATTTTTGATAAATTGATTAAGGGGAGTTAGGTAATAATAGAAAGTACGAAAGATAACTATTAAGGGGGGTAAGAAATAAAAATTAAATGGTGATACTTAACAAAATAAAAAAAAATTTTAAAAAAAGAAACGTTGAATAAAAAAAAAGGAGCGATATAACATTACCCTTAAAACTATGTTATTTAAGATATTTTAATATTAAAAAGTTAAAAATTATATTAAAAATTTGTTCACATTTTATATAAAAAAAAATCAGAAAATGTATCATATAAGCAACATTATAAATTGAAATGCTAAAATAGAAATTACCTTCAATTTCTCTCACATCATTAAAATTAAAAAAAAAAAAAAAAT
This sequence comes from Knoxia roxburghii, assembly GCA_030378225.1. Taxonomy (NCBI): domain Eukaryota; kingdom Viridiplantae; phylum Streptophyta; class Magnoliopsida; order Gentianales; family Rubiaceae; genus Knoxia; species Knoxia roxburghii. The sequence continues at coordinate 40,976,193 of CM059415.1, read as the reverse complement.
CCGAGTGATGAGATGAGATTTGGTCAAAGGCATATTACAGTAGTAACTGAGCTAGGCTCCATTCTCCAACCCACAAATGCTACAGCTAAGGCTCCGTGGCGGCCTGGGCGGTTTCCGTCCCCATTCCCCCAAACACGCAAAAATCAGCCACACACTTCTCCTTTGCATCGAGTCTTATAAAAACAGCAAACACCCTCCTCCATCCCACTTCAAATCTCATTACTCTGAATTCTGTAATTCCCACCTCCTACATTCATGGCCGCACATCCTACTACACTTTTAACATTCTTCTTCATATCTGTGATTTTCATGCTACAATATTCCTTGGCCGATAACTCCAGGGAGGATAATAATCCAGAGGCCCCCTTAATCAACAAGACCATACCTCAATCTCCATCACTTCATCAACAAGAGGATGATCAACAAAGCTTAGCACAAGCTCCTGCGGCTTTCTCAACAAAACTCTCAAACCATCACTCCTCGGATAAATCGGTAGCCGCCGGTGGTGTCATTATTGGTGGACTTGCCACTGCCATTTTTGCTGCTGTTTATTGCTACATTCGGGTCACCAGGCGCCCATCGTCATCAGAGCCCAATTCTACTGCTAACACCACTACTACTCTTTGTTGATCACAAAGTTTAGTTTATTTTTTGATACAATTATGTTTATGTATGATGAATCAAACAGAGGGAAAGGTATTAGATCATGTGAATATAGACTAGAGCGATTAGCAGCATCATAGCCAATATATATATGGGATTGGGAGTATGATTTTCGTCCATTTGTAAATGTACAAATTCATACTAGTAGTGGAGCAAGATATTCATAAAATAATTATGTCTTATTCATTTTTAGTTCCCAGTGTAGTTTTTAAATACATTTTGATAGTAACTAACAATGGTATCTTTCGGTATTTTGCAATTTCTTCAATTTCTCCAATCAATCAATCGTCACCCCCTCTCCCCATATAAACCACCATTAGCAGCATTAAAGGCCGCTGTAAGTTTCCTCAAAAGGACATTTAGGCATTACTATTTGGGAAGTATCAGCAATTCTGCTCCCCAAGAATCAACAAGTACTGATTCTCTTTTCCCCCATTCTTTCCTAACGAATGGCGAATTCTTGTTCTCATTGGTGGCATGCCCCTTTCTACATTGCTATGTCCATAGCCCTCGCAATTGTAGCAATCTCAACAGTAATCCATCAAGAACCCAACAAAGATTCAATCCCATCCTTGCAATTCATCAAACGAGGTATCTCGCTCAATGCTTCAAAAGTTCTGAGATCCCGAGGTTTTAATGTCATGGCGACCCTTCTTCAAATCACCCCTGAACTCTTTCTTTCGTCCCCTGAATCCACCGTTTTTGCTATCCAAGATTCCACCATTTCTAACATCTCCGTCCACCTCCCTCCTTGGGCGATGAAGCAACTCTTGCAATACCACATTTCCCCTTCAAAACTCCCCATGCAAGTATTGCTCAAGAAACCTCAAGAAAGTTGCTTAAATACCCTTCTGCATAACAAGTTTACCAAGATTACAAAAGTGGATGAAGAAAAGGGAGTGATTGAGATCAATAATGCGTTGATTACTCATCCCGATATGTTTGTTGATGGAGCCTTTTCGGTTCATGGTGTACTTGGATCGCTCTTGTCATTGGACTTTCAGTATCATCTTGATAAAGATTGGAACTTTAATGTTCCCTCTGATCCCATTTGTGAGAATTTCCGTCCTATTAGCCATGTTTCCAACAATACTAATAGGAAGAACCTTGTTCAGTGGCAGGGGATAATCCAATTTCTCAGTTCTAATGGATTTTTGCCATTTGCAATTGGTTTGCAATCTGTTCTTGATGGGATCCTTCAAGATTACAATGACTTGATATCTGTAACCATCTTTTCTCCGCCAGATTTCACTTTCTTGGCACTGCCTTCACCATTACTTGACCGAGTTGTGAGGCTACACATTTTGGCTCAGAGGTTTTCTTACATAGAATTGGCCTCCATGCCTGAGAAATCGTCCTTGAAAACTCTGGCAAATGACAAGAATCTCGAAATTCACCGCAGCAATTCTTCTAGTTTACTGGCCCTTGATGGGGTGGAAGTCACAGCGGTAGATATTTTCATATCCAAGGATGTCATAATCCATGGAATCTCAAGAGCTCTGGGTGCGGAGAAGATTTCTGGTGCATCAAGATAGCCTGATAAATAAGGATATGGACTGTAGTACTCTGCAGAACTTGTACAATTTTGGGTTCGTTTTAATTGAGAGGAGTAAAATGTGTTTTTTCTGCATTCTTTCATCTGTCAAATTGCAGTAAAATCCTCCTATTTTCCTATTCGGTTGGAATGGTAAGACATTATGTGATCATCAATAGTTACCAACTTCTTTTCTCTCAATAATAAGTTGTTCAATTTGTTCACACGTAGCAAATTCTGCAGTTTAGGGAAATATTTGAAAGTGGCATCCTTGACATGGATCATGGATGATGTCTACAAGAAGCCAAATCTGAATTGTTAAACAGTAAAAGAGAGTTTTTTGCCATCGTGGAAGATGACGACTACATCAACTTAGATTATTTCTTCTTAGGATAACTGATGGAATGACCGCAAAACTGTTTTTTCCAACATTAGCTGAGCCAAGTCTTATCGTCTCTGTTGTTGAACAAAAAAGAAAGTTGGAATTTGATCAACTCCATTATTGGTCCTCCAAGCGTTCTCACTTGATGATTGCACGAGGCAAAAATTGTGGTCATTTTCTTGTTGAAAGACCTGAAGATTTTTCAAAAGAAGGGGTTAGTGGGAGACATATTTTTGCTTTTGCATTTGTTTGATGTAAAGGAAAAGCATCCTGCCAGGCAACTGAGCAGGTTCAGAGATACTTCCCAGGGAGCTAGTAGTAGACCCATTCATAACAAAGACTAACAGCTAAAATCGTAGTACTTTATATATTGAAAGTATTCATTATTACCTAAGAATTTATCTCAACTCTGTTATCCATGCAAATCTTTAAATTTCTGGGAATGATTCTCGGGAAAGTGTGGCAACAGATAACTTTCCAAGAGAATGTAGCAGTAGTAGATATTATTGAACTGAAGGCAAGAGTGCTGCACTCTAGTCATATTGTATGAAACTTTGAAGGCTTAAATGTGCCATGTAAAAAGATTGATGAAGTAAAAATGAGTTTCTTTTTTGTTGGGGAAATTGTGATTATTTTGGATCAACAAGGACGGGAGATGGCCTTTCTGTGTATCCTCTATTGTGTCTAGTGGCAGTGAAGGGCTTACCTTCATTGATTTCTGCTAAAAGTTCAGAATGTTCCGACACTACTGACAATCGACGATCATCGTACAAGTAGTTGAAAGAATTATACTATGGTGTAGCAAGAGTTACCATATGATCTAGAATTACATTTTTTGGGAGAATCCTGAAATTCTCAGCTACTGGTTCAGATAAAATGGCTAAAAGGAGTTGCAGTTGATAATGCTGCAGCTCAAGCGAAAGAGTTTTTCTCTGGCAATCTGCAATAAAAAAAAAAAAAAAGAGTACAATTTGGACATTTGTGGAACATTTCTTCCTTCCTGAGTCAAGTCCTGTTTTCAGTTCTAAATGCAATACAGGTAGATGACAATAGGACCAAAGCTACTTTCTATCAGCATCAAATAGTCCAAATGTTCTCACTTAAGTATTGCACTAATGAATTCTGCTTTTGGACAAAATATGACCAAACTAGGAGTCCCTACCGACGTTTGTGTTCTAATTTTGCTTTGAAACGGTTAAAGTTGTACTAGCAATGGAAAAAGGACTTAGAAAAATGCTAAAATGTGCATGCAAAAATGAGAATGAAAAGACAAAGCATAGCGGCCCTGGCGAAAATGCCATGACCAGTCGTGCACTTAGTAAAGTGATGAGTTAGTGGGAGGCAGCTTTTTTGCCTTTAATTCGATGGAGAACAAAAGAATCCTGCAACCGAAGCAAAGTTGAGATATATTTGTATAGAGAAATTGACCTTCATTGACTTGGACAACGTGAGAAAACATGATTGGTTTGCATTATTAAAGCTTCAGCTTCAGTTATTTGGAAGCTAGGAATCTTGTTGAATAGAGCAGCACTAAGCTAATCCCATGGAGTAAAATAGCTGCCCAATTTCTCAAAGGTGAGTTTGTGCACTTCTTTTACACAGTTGGTCATTTTGATTCAAGTCTTGCTTGTGTTGATGTGTTTCTGTTCCTCGACATTTTCTTGAAGGTCATACATTACAAGTTTCTGGGAATGATCACAAGTACTGAAGATTTTGCTTGCTGAGCTTCCAGCCTTTCAGCACACCAACTACACCCTGAATTGCTGGTAACATCTCTTTACCATGATTTACTCAAATACTGATTTTGAGTTTTACACGTACTTGATGACAAAGATATAGTACTCTCTGCTCCAGAAAATACAGATGAACTTTTGTAAAAGCCGTTAGGAATATATATATATATATATATATATATAGTCATGAAACCTGGAATGCCTAATGGGATTTAATATGAAAAATTGGACTCTATACTTATGTCTGAAGTGAGATGAAGCCTAATGTAAGAAAGAGGAAATCAAAGAATGATACTTGATTTTCATGTTGTACACCAGCTTGGTTGTTTCTACCACTTTCGCTGTTGGTGTTCTTTTCAGTCTCCAGTGTTGATATTCTCTCTTCCATCTCTACTTGTAAAATCCATATAAACTCGTTTTACGCCTACATGTTCCAGATAAATCTCGAGTCCCATGTCTTACAGTTACAGAGACTACTAGACATAGATGCTTATTTCCCAGATACTCCCATCGTTTCCTGCATTTTGATCAAAAGGGTTTTGTTCACAAGAACCAACTTACATTAATTTATGGATAATTTGTGTTGTAGTCTTTAAAAAATCTATGTTCATAGTTGAGAATACTGAGGTTTATATTTGGTAGCTGAAAGAAATATAGCAAATGCTGCGTGCTAATAATGTCAGCATCCTATCAAATATAGACCTAGTTATGTTTTTCTAAGAATGTTTCCATGCAACTATATCCTCAGGCAAAATGATGCAAGGCGCGCTAGTGAGTGCATTAGCACAAGAACTTGTCAAAGATGTGGCCGCTGCAATTCAGGAACAAGGACAATATGCTGCTCAGTATCCAGCTCAGTTTGAAGAGTTGAAGGAACAGATGAAATTCATGCAGTCATTTGTTGCTGATGCAAGTAGGAAAAGAGACAATCAAGAAACAGTCAAGACCACCATAGCCTCTCTACAAGAACTAATTTACCAAGCTGATGATTTGGTTGTTGACTGCCAGATTAGAGAGGATTATCAAAAGAAGAGGGGAAGATCTTGCTTCTTTTCTCTTTCGGATCTTTCCTTTCGCTGGGAAACAGGAAAGAAACTAGCTCAAATCAACACCCAAATCCAAAGAATGCGTAGTAACTTGCATTCCTATTATGCTCCAATTACAGGACATCCAGGTGGTGAAAACAGTCTTGGAGGAAAACGTTGGAGTTCACAGGTTTTTGAACGGTCTGAGATAGTTGGCCTGGAAGAAGATTCCCAAACAATAAAGGAATGGATTCTTAATCAGAACGAATCACTGCTTCATGTGGGGATTATCGGGTTGGGGGGTTTAGGGAAAACCACTCTTGCTAAAACCATCTACAATGACCCTCTAACAAGCCGGTATGAGAAGAAAATTTGGGTTTCAGTATCTCAACCAGTCAATGTGGTTGACATCATGAGAAGCATGTTGAATCAACTGGGGGAGAAAGACATTGGATCATGCACTGAGGGTGATATGCTAACTAAAATCAGTGAATCACTCACAGACAAAACATACCTTATAGTCTTGGATGATGTTTGGAGTATTGATAATGGGTGGTGGGCGTCGCTCTGCAACGGGTTGCCGAAGCCAAAGGAGGACAGGAATTGCATTATTATCACTTCCAGAATCAGGCTAGTAGTGGAAGAAATGGGAGTTATGGAAGAAAGAGTCCTTCAACCTAGGCTACTTGATGATGATGAGAGCTGGGAACTGTTCTGCAAAGTTGCAAGGGTATCTGCTAATGAACCAGAATCTTTAGTGGATATTGGAAAAAAGATTGTTAAGAAATGTGGAGGACTTCCTCTGGCAATCAAGACCATTGGAGGTGTGTTATCCTTAAACCACAAGAAGTCTGTGATTGAGTGGGAAAGGATTAGTGATAATTTCCATAAGCAGTTGACTGATGAAGGCAATGCTTCAGAGGGAAATGTGTCTGTGATGGCATCTCTAAAGCTAAGCTATGATGAGCTTCCTGCACGCTTGAAGCCATGTCTATTATGCTTCTCTATCTATCCAGAGGATCGTGAAATCGATGTGGACCAACTGATTCACTGGTGGGTGGGTGAAGGATTTGTTCGTAGTAAGAGTAGTGAAGAAACTGTAATAGAGTTAGCTCTGAATTGTTTGTCAGAGTTGATAAGTAGGTGCCTGGTTGAGGTATCTCAAAGAAGACATTTCGATGATAGTGTTCACACCTGCAAGGTGCATGATATGGTTCGAGATTTGACAATTAAGATCGCAAGAGATGAGGAATTCTACAGCTTTGATAGAAGTGGGAGGCATACAACTAACAGCAGTTCTCGTCGATTGGGAGTTGGAATTGATACCAAATTCCAAACCCTGAGAGGAAATACAAAGTTAAGGGCACTGCTTCTAACTGGAACAGATCATATTGGTTTTAATAGACATATAGAGTTGGCCAAAGTCCATTCTCTCAGGGTGTTGGATCTCTCAAAGGTTAAAATGGATGACATTAATGTTGAAGACTTTTGGGAATGGATCACTTCCCTTAAACGTCTCGCCTACCTAAACCTCAGAGAAGTGGCAAAGTTGAGTGAAGTGCCTAATTCAATTGGCAAAGTATGGGGCCTCCAAGTTCTGATCCTGGAAGAATGCAAAAGTCTAAAGAAGTTGCCAGCATCCATTGTAAAGCTCCCAAGATTGATTTTCTTGAATGTCGGAAACTGTCCACAGCTTAAGTTCGTACCCCGAGGATTCTCAATGCTCTCTAATCTCCAGGTGCTCTATGGATTCAAAATAGCTGGTCCAACCAATTCAGTGGGTTCTTGCCTTGGGGAATTGGAGAATCTGACTGAACTTCGGGTCTTACAGATAGAGATAACTGAGGAAAGTAGAATCCAGGATAAGGAATTGCAGGTATTGGAGAAGCTGGAGAAGTTAAAGCTGTTATCCATCAATGCAGGCGGCTGTCAAGGCCCTCAAGACGACAACAACATCTTGAAGAAGTTGGATAAGCTATCACCTCCACCTGCCGTTGAAGAATTGTATCTGAAGCATTACTTGGGAGAAACAATGCCCGGATGGATAAATCCCAAGAAACTTAGAAAATTGCAGTATCTGTGCATGGAAAACTCAAGAGTGAACAATCTGAGCAGGGATTTCTTTGGCCATGGCGAATCTGAAACGAGCAACACGAAATGCAACTGGGATGTCAAAGGGCTGAGTTTGAAGTTTTGCCAAATGCTGCAATTGTCATTGGATGAGGTGAAAGCTGCAATGCCCGAAATCAGATATGTGGAAGTCAGCCAATGCAATTCACTGCAGGGTTTTGACTTCGATGTCAGGGCTATGGGAACCTGGTTCAAGGATGAAAAGAAGAAAGATGTCAGTCGAAGGATGGTTTCGACCAAGACGGTTGAGTCTACCTGAACAGCATAAGTTTGAAGCTTGAGTTGTGCCTGTATCCTGGTATTTTCTTTGAAGGTTCTGCTTGTTTTCCTGTCACCTGTTTGTTTTGTTCATGTTTTGATTTGATTCTTGAAGAATATTTTGTGCTATTTCTCTACTATAGGACATGCAAATGATTAAACTTTGATAATGTAATCCTGTAATGGTGTGTTTTCAGATCTCAATGCAAGGAGATATCATCTTGGTTTACTAATTAATGTAATAAATTCGTTAGTGCACTATTTTGGATTCCGACATTGTTCATTGATTCAGATAACTTAAAAAAAATACTTTCAGTCTATGTTAATTTACTCGCTTCATTTCATTTTTTTAAGTTGAATGACAAGGTTTGGTACCTTTTTATTAAAAATATTAAGAAAATTCAAGGGCTAAAAGCCCCTTACTACATTGCGAGCCCTACTTCTGAACTAAACTGTCACTACACAAAAACACTAGCATAAAATTACGTGCCAAGGAAAAAGATAAGTAACTACGTAATATTAAAGATTTTAAAACCAAATTAGCGTGCCGCGGTGGTACACCAATCGACCCGTTGAAACTAAGAGGGAGGCACCTAAAATCTTCTTAGGCTGACCTTTTTTTGTGTCGCACCAAGGCGTGGTCAGAGGTTGATAAATGGAACAAAAGCTTAAGCTTCGGAGACCGAAAATGGAGAGGAAGAAAAGAAGGAAAAAGAAGAAGAAGAAAAAAAAAAAAAAAAAAAAAAGAGGTCGGAGAGTATTTTTAATATTTTTAAAATATACTCAAATATTTACTAAAATTTATATTTTAGCCCTAAATTATTGTTGATCAGGTTTGACTTATACTAACAACCATGGACCAAAAAAATTAAAATTTTATAGGTAATGAATACTTTTGAGGGGCGCCTATTCATTATGGATCTAAAGTAAAATTTGGCCAAAACTAATAAACGAAAATTACAATTTTTTCTGATAATATTTAAGCTGTAAGAGTAAATTGACAAGTTAAAGGTATTTTTAAAGAAAAATAAATAATTTATCTAGAAAATTACTTATATTTTGACATGTTTTTAAAACTAAAATAACCCATAAACTAGATTAGAGAGTATTATTTTAATTAAGGTACTAGAATTAAAAAATCTTGATTAAAATTTTGACTCTATGATATTTTTATACCCTTAATATTTACCCACATTACTTTCTCCCTTTGTTCCTCATAATGGGAGGGAGAAATTCGCCCTTTCTAGTGTTTCTTAACATAATCCTTGTTATCGGTAGGGATCTCCTGTCCAAGTGAGATGAAGTGAGAGAAGAAAAGTAATTAAATGTTAAGTAATTAAGTTGAATTTTCTAAATCCGAATCTAGGTCAGTTTTTCTCACGGCTAAAAAAAAAAAAAAAAATCGTTTCAGATTTTTAAAATTCGAAACAAAATTTTCATTCTGTCCATGGACAGAATACAAACTACAGTTTCGGATTTTCAATGCAATGTCTCTTCACCATTGCTCTTTCATAGGGATTGGGATAAAAATGACATTCCCAAATTGTCTCTTCCAGTTTTTGACCGTAAGCAATTCGTCCACAAGATTGAATGCATTATCAACAAGAGAACGACACATCGCCAACGCATGGGAACACAAAAATCTATAATTTTGCCACTTATGACACGTATATGTGTGCGTATCATGATCAACCGTGTGTATGTTTCCTCCTTTACCATCATAACGCACATAGGTACTAACCCTGAAAGTTTTGTTCGCCCAGTCATATGGTTTTACCTGATGTCCCCCAGAGTGTATCTCATAATCCTTGAATATTTCCCACAACAGAGGAAGAAATTGAGTGTTGCATTTACGAGTCTTCAAATTTTCCTCCCGAAATATCTATTTAGTTTTCTGAAATGTGGACTTAATGATTGCTCTGATTAGAAGACAGTGGACGCCTTTCAACGCACTGTTGTAACTTTCGGACATATTCGTCGTTAAGTTACCCCAGCGATGGTATCATTCGTGTGCCAGACTCCATTTCTCTGGACCGATTTCCAGCAAATATTGGTATGCATCCGAACTATGATGAAACAGCTCCACAACAACTCTATCAAATTTTTGAGGTTAACACATTTCCCCCATTTCCCAACACAAACTGTTCAATCTATTACCGCAAAAATGCGTCAATACATTGCTTCGAACATGTCACAAGCAAAATCTGTGGTGACCTGTAACACCTTCTTCCCATTCCTCAATGTCTCTAAATGCTACGATAATGCCAGGACATTGATCCGATAGCACACACGTCGGATGCTGACCAATGACATGATGAATGAGGTAAAAAGTCAAACTTTATGTAGTTTCGTCGTCCACCAGTGCAAACGTGAGTGGAAGAAGACAACGTGCAATGGTAATGGTAATGGTAATGACAACGATCAACTTCGTCTTGTATCCACCCTACAAATGTGTCCCGTCAATACTAACCATCGGTGGACAAAATCTGCCAAACGTACGCCGAGCTGAACCGAATGACCAAAACAAATATTTGAAACGTTTTTCTAAATTTGAATCACTCGACCCTCCTTGAAATTCCCATTCTACTCTCGTGCCTGGATTCGACAATTGTAAAACTTCAACAAAGCTACATAAACCAACCATTAACACAATCATCACCCAATCATCATTTCAACAATAATTCCAATCAAATTCACAAAAATCATAAACTTTAAAACTTACATTGGTAACTCAACAAAATTCGTGACCCAATTACCAAATACAAACTCGATGGCTTTCCTTCTAGCATGCCACGCTCTCTTCTTCTTGACGTCAACTTTTAATTAGGTTTTGACATCAACTTGAATAGCAGCCACAAAATACTCCGGATCTTTTTCAAATTGCTTCATTATGAGCGGTGTTATTGTAGATGATGTCACATTATGGTGGTCATTTCCCATTGTCATTCCAACCCAATTATGACTCGGACACCAAATAACCACTTTCAATCGACCGTCATTACGATTTTTTTTGACACCCGAATTTTCCATGCACATGGGGAATAACCTTTGGCTAGAGAACTTCTTCGACTTTTGCATTCCACGCACCATGTGATTTTATTGCTCTCAACATTGACATATTCCCTAAGCCTTGCCACGCTCCATGCGGATATGGCCCGTTGTGCTTCTTCATTGTCTTTGAAAATAGTTCCCAAGGCTATACTCTCAGGATTGCCTTTATATCAGGGCAAAGCACATTCATCTCGATCATTGGCGTACAGATCTTGGTGTCCCACATCAGAGTATACCAAATGTCCCATTTCAGACGTCCTAAACTCTTCCAAACTTTCCTCAGAACTGAACTCCGTAGAGTCTGAACAAAAATCACTCTCATATGTGTGGTCAGCATTGGCATCGTCCTCAATGTTATAATTCAAGTCCCCGGCCTCATCTTCAAAATCATAACGGAATCCAAAATCAAATTGACCTTATCCACCCTGGGAAGAACTCGAAGCAATATTTCGCCTATCCACTATTTCTGAAGACTGAATTTGCACAAATCTAATAATACTAGATACTCAAAGAGTATAAAAGAAATCAAACACATCATCAGAAGTAATTAGTGCTTGGCTCATTTTCCGGTTTAGTTCAACAAAAAATACTATAAGTGTGATTTTCCAACAATTCTTTGACCAACCAATTGCAGTGCAAATGTTTTCTACCAAATCATCCCTTGATAATCTACGTGTAACGAGTAATGTATGATTCAGATTCGGAGCGTTATCAATAGCGAACGTAGATGTCCAATAGAAATTAAACATATAAGGACTATTAAATGTCATTATACTTGTCAATCGTAAAAATATCATTATAACAATTAATCTTTGATTTTCTTAATCAAAATTTATAAACCACAACATTAAACAACCCACTTACAAATAATCATATTTAAAATCGTAATTAAATATTTACACTACTAATGCATGACTACATATTAAAAAATCCACAATATTTACACAAATCTTAGTCCTATGCTACTAATACATGTATTTCCTAATCACATTTTCTTAACTACATACACCATTACTCAAAACATCATCTAATCACATCAAAATCGTATGAATAATGAAATATCAACTATAAAACACTTAAATCGTCAATTACCTTGCCACGATATCACAACGTGACGTAGATATTCGAAGAAATTTAGCCGAAATCCAAGATTTTTGGATGAATAGTGTAGGGCCACTAGAGAGACAAAATTTTAGGGAAGAAGAAAAAGAGAAGAGTGAGAAAAATGCAGAAAAAAGTCTAGGGTTTTGGGTTTTGTAGTTCTGATTAAATTCGGATTTATAGTCAAATTCAGATTTCTTTCATCCGAATTTTAACAAAATTCTGGATTATTGAAAGCCAAATGTATTAAATCCGGATTTTGTAAATCCATTTTTATTTTCTTTATTTTTTTAATTTAATTTTTAAACATTTAAAAAATTAGTATGACATTTTTTTAATATTCTACGAATTCAAATTTCAGAAATCCAAATTATTTAAAATCAGATTTCAGAAATCCGAATTCTATAAAATCGGATCCCTTTATATTTTTCTATTATTTTTTTCAAAACTTTTCAAAATTAAATCCGAATATTATATTAGTATTATATATTATGAATTCGATTTTACATATTAATTAAGGTTTCAGATTTTTAAAATTCGAATCTTAAATTAATTAAGAGTTTCAGATTTTACAAATCCAAAATAGGGGTGTAATCGAGCCGAGCAGGGCCCTGCTCGAGCTCGGCTAGGTAATAATCAAGGGAGCTCGAGCTCGACGAGCTCCCTTTCTCAGTGCTCGAGCTTGGCTCGGTAAATAATTTTTGAGCTCGAGCTCGACTCATGACTCGACTGAGTCACGAGTCGAGCAGACGTTACTGCTTTGTATTTTGGACGTAACGGGACGTGGTACCCATTATAGTGGACGTATCGTGACGTGGTACCCATTATAGTGGACATAGTGGGACGTGATATCCATTATAGTGGACGTATCTGGACGTGGTACCCATTATAGTGGACGTAGCGAGACGTGGTACCCATTATAGTGGACGTAGCGGGACGTGGTACACATTATAGTGGACGTTGCACATCTATTTGCCTTTTTTTGTGAAAAAATTAACTTTGTGTTTGTTATACTGGACGTTGCAGTATATTTTATGGAATTTAGTAGAGAAACAATGTCTTTGCTGTTTGTATTTGTGAATTTTTTGTAGAAGTTTTTGGACGTGGTGCTAGTTGTTTGAGACGTGGTTCTAGTTGTTCTGAGACGTGGTAGACTGTCATTGTGAAAAAAAGCATTTTAAATTCACATGCTTAGATGTAGACGGTTTTTGACGTGGTGTTCCGAGACGAGGTGAGATGTTTTGTGAAAAAATTAATTTAAATTCACATGTCAGGATATTGACGTTTTTGGATGTGGTGCTAGTTGTTTGAGATGTGGTGCTAGTTATTCTGAGATGTGGTAGACTGTCTTTGTAAAAAAAAAATAGTTTAAATTCACATGAATGGATGTAGACTTTTTTGGATGTGGTTCTAGTTGTTCTAAGACGAGTTGAGATGTTTTGTGAAAAAATCAGTTTATATTCACATGTCTAATTATAGACGTTTTTGGACGTGGTGCTAGTTGTTTGAGACGTGGTGCTAGTTGTTCTGAGACGTGATAGACTGTCTTTGTGAAAAAAAACATTTTAAATTCACATGCTTGGATGTAGACGTTTTTGGACGTGGTGCTAGTTGTTCTGAGACGAGGTGAGATGTTTTGTGAAAAAATCAGTTTAAATTCACATGTCTAATTGTAGATGTTTTTGGACGTGGTGCTAGTTGTTTGAGACTTCGTGCTAGTTGTTCTGAGACGTCGTAGACTATATTTGTGAAAAAAATCAGTTTAAATTCACATGAATAGATGTAGACATTTTTGGATGTGGTTCTAGTTGTTCTGAGACGAGTTGAGATGTTTTGTGAAAAAATCAGTTTAAATTCACATGCATAGATGTAGACATTTTTGGACGTTGTTCTAGTATTTTTAGACGTGGTTCTAGTTGTTCATAGACGTGGTGGACTGTCTTTATGAAAAAAATCGGTTTAAATTTACATGAATGGATGTAGACGTTTTTGGATGTGGTTCTAGTTTTTCTGAGACGAGTTGAGATATTTTGTGAAAAAATCAGTTTAAATTCACATGTTTGGATGTAGATGTTTTTGGACGTAGTTCGAGTTGTTTGAGACGTGGTTCTAGTTGTTCTGAGACGTGGTAGATTGTCTTTGTGAATAAAAAACATTTTAAATTCACATGAATGGATATAGACGTTTTTAGACGTGGTGCTAGTTGTTCTGAGACGAGTTGAGATGTTGTATGGCCATTTTATTTGTTTTATCTTATTACAACACCTACTTACAAGATCATGAGCATTTCTTAGAGTAATATGGTCATTTTAATTGTTTTATCTTCACAAAACTCTTAGATCAGAGATCATGAACATTTCTAAGAGTTGAATAGTCATTTTATTTGTTTTATCTCATTACAACTCTTAGATATGAGATCATGATCATTTCTAAGAATTGTATAGTCGTTTCATTTGTTTTATCTTTTAAAAATCCTTAGATAATAGATTATGCACATTTCGGTTCACATCAGAAGTTTTTGGACGTGGTGCTAGTTGTTCTGAGACGATGTGAGATGTTTTGTGAAGAAATCAGTTTAAATTCACATGTATGGATGTTAACGTTTTTGGACGTTGTGCTAGTTTTTTTGAGACGTGGTTCCAGTTGTTCTGAGACATGGTAGACTGTCTTTGTGAAACAAAATCAATTTAAATTCACATGAATGGATGTAGACGTTTTTCGACGTAGTTCTAGTTGTTCTGAGACGAGTTGAGATGTTTTGTGAAAAAATTAGTTTAAATTCACATGAATAGATGTAGACATTTTTGGACGTTATTCTTGTGTTTTGAACGTTGTTCTAGTTGTTCTGAAACGTGGTGGACTGTCTTTGTGAAAAAAATCTGTTTAAATTCACATGAATGGATGTAGACGTTTTTGGACGTTGTTCTAGATTTTCTGAGACGAGTTGAAATGTTTTGTGAAAAAATCAGTTTAAATTCACATGTCTGGATGTAGACGTTTTTGGATGTGGTTCTAGTTGTTTGAGACGTGGTTCTAGTTGTTCTGAGACGTGGTAAACTGTCTTTGTGAATAAAAATCAGTTTAAATTCACATGAATGGATGTAGACGTTTTTGGATGTGGTGCTAGTTGTTCTGAACGAGTTGAGATGTTGTATGACCATTTTATTTGTTTTATCTTATTATAACACCTACTTACAAGATCATGAATATTTCTAAGAGTAATATGGTCATTTTAATTGTTTTATATTCACAAAACTCTTAGATCCGAGATCATGAAAATTTTTAAGAGTTGAATGGTCATTTTATTTGTTTTATCCCATTACAACTCTTAAATATGAGATCATGAACATTTCTAAGAATTGTGTAGCCGTTTAATTTGTTTTATCTTTTGAAAACCCTTAGATAATAGATTATGCACATTTCGGTCCACATCAGACGTTTTTGGACTTGGTGCTAGTTGTTATGAGACGAGATGAGATGTTTTGTGAAAAAATAAGTTTAAATTCACAAGTGTGGATGTTGACGTTTTTGGACGTGGTTCCAGTTGTTCTGAGACGTGGTAGACTGTCTTTGTGAAACGAAATCAGTTTATATTCACATGAATGGGTGTAGACTTTTTTGGACGTAGTTCTAGTTGTTCTGAGACGAGCTGAGATGTTTTGTGAAAAAATCAGTTTAAATTCACATGAATGGATGTAGATATTTTTGGACGTTGTTCTTGTGTTTTGAGACATTGTTCTAGTTGTTCTGAGACGTGGTGGACTGTCTTTGTGAAAAAAATTAGTTTAAATTCACATGAATGGATGTAGACGGTTTTGGACGTGGTTCTAGTTTTTCTGAGATGAGTTGAGATGTTTTGTGAAAAAATCAGTTTAAATTCACATGTCTGGATGTAGACGTTTTTGGACGTGGTCCTAGTGTTTTGAGACGTTGTTCTAGTTGTTCTGAGTCGTGGTGGACTGTCTTTGTGAAAAAAATCAGTTTAAATTCACATGAATGGATGTAGACGTTTTTGGACGTGGTGCTAGTTTTTCTGAGAGGAGTTGAGATGTTTTGTGAAAGAATAAGTTTAAATTCACATGTATGGATGTTGACGTTTTTGGACGTGGTGCTAGTTTTTTGAGACGTGGTTCCAGTTGTTCTGAGATGTGGTAGACTGTCTTTGTGAAAGAAAATCAGTTTAAATTCACATGAATGGATGTAGACGTTTTTGGACGTAGTTCTAGTTGTTCTGAGCGAGTTGAGATGTTTTGTAAAAAAATGAGTTTAAATTCACATGCATGGATGTAGACGTTTTTGGACGTTGTTCTTGTGTTTTGAGACGTTATTCTAGTTGTTCTGAGACGTGGTGGACTGTTTTTGTGAAAAAAATCAGTTTAAATTCACATGAATGGATGTAGACGTTTTTGGACGTGGTTCTAGTTTTTCTGAGACGAGTTGATATGTTTTGTGAAAACATCAGTTTAAATTCACATGTCTGGATGTAGACATTTTTGGACGTGGTTCTAGTGTTTTTAGACCTGGTTCTAGTTGTTCTGAGACGTGATAGACTGTTTTTGTGAAAAAAATCAGTTTAAATTCACATGAATATTTTGAGATGTTTTTTGACGTGGTTCTAGTTGTTCTGAGACGAGTTGAGATATTTTGTGAAAAAATCAGTTTAAATTTACATGCATGGATGTAGACGTAGTGCTAGTGTTTTTAGACGTGGTTCTGGTTGTATGAGACGTGGTAGGCTCGCGAGCCTATCGAGCTTGTTTTTGGTCTGCTCGATACTCGGCTCGTCATTGAGATGAGACGATTCGAGCTCGACTCGAACTCGGTCAACTCAAGCTCGAGCCGAGCTTTGACGGAGCTGAGTTCGTTTACGCCCCTAATCCGAAATACCTCTTTTCCATCCACCCCCACCAAATTCACATATTTCAGTCCACTCCCCTTGATTTTGGATTTTTTGGGTCCGCCCCAACATCAAGCCCAACAAATTACGCGTTACTATATTCCAGTTGTCCTACCACCCGCCAGCAAAGAAACGACGTCGCCTTAGGCTGTCTGTTCGATTCCGTCGGCGACGTTTCTCTGTTTCTATCTCTCAATTTTCATCGTTTCTCCGAGATCGATCAAACTGTTTGACGAAAGCAATGGAGAGGCACATTCAGATATTCTTGAACAAAGTCTCGTACGCTTCGATCATCATTGCCACCTTGGTTCTCCTTATTCTGATCCTCCAAACCCCCTCCACCTGTGTAGACCCTACGAAGCAGCACCATCCCCATCCCTCCTCCAAAGGGGCCCACCAGAGCTCCTTCCCTACGTCGACCTGCGACTTCACCCACCGCACTTTCACCACCTTGGAGAAGAAGAACAAACGCCTCTGGAGTTCCAGGACGTGGGTTCACACTGTCGAATCCTATAAGTCCCTATTTTCCGCTCTTCAAGCCCATACCGGAAGTCACCTCTTCAACCACTCTCGGGCCTTAGTCGTTTCTGCCGGCCCGGGCCACGCCGTCATGGCCTTGAAGGATCTGGGGATTGCAGACGTCACTGGGGTGGAGGTTGCTGATTCACCTCCTCTCGTGAGCCGTGCTGACCCGCATAATCTGCCGTTTTTTGATAATGTGTTTGATTTCGGGTTTAGCGGGTACTTTGATCGGGCCCTCTTCCCGGTTCGGTATGCTGAGGAGATGAAGAGAACTGTGAAGGCCGGGGGAGTTTGTGTGGTGGCCGTTGAGGAGTGTGGAGATGAAGAAGTGAGAGAAATTGTTAAATTATTTAGAAAATCCCAATTTCTTGATGCTAAAAATGTGAGCTTGGCTGGGGAACGAAGGACAGGAATTGTCATGAGAGTCAAAAAATGAGAGGTGATCAACTTCTGCCTTGCACTAAGTATTCTTCTTTTTTTACCTGGGGTTGTAAAAACTATACATGGAATTTTAGCTGTATTGGTAGTTGATAGGCTGATTCAAAGTTATGGTTAATTTTGTAATGTCCTTTGTGGATAGAGCGTGTTTAAGTTGATCAGGAGTTTACCACTGCATGGTAGTAGGACTTTATCAGCAGTTGGATTGGATGGCATTGTTGAGTTTCATATCTTTTCGGATATTTCTTTCTAGAGAATGTACTCATGGAGTATCATTGTTTAATTTTTTTCTTGTAACATATCCATTTGGCTCATTGACTGCCAACTTTTGAATACCTTCTTCCTTCTTGCATTTATATGCAATGTTTTATGTCTCTTGTGTTCTTTGGAATGGATTTAGAATCTAAAAACATTGAAATAAGAATTTGTGTTATGGTCTTCTATATAAATTCCTTATACCCTGCGTCACATGTCCTACATTAATTGGCAGAACAGTGTGGCACAGATATTAATTCTGCTTCTTTTAATATTTTTCTTTTAATTGTGAAACACTTGATGGATGAACCAGATCCTGGTTGTTGAAAGATAATGATGTTGATGCTGAAGCACAGAAGCAGGCATGAAAAAACAATAAAAGAATCAGCAGAGAGAGCAAGTGCTTCAAGCTTCTGCTGATCAATTCTTTTGCTCTATTTCTTAGTCTTGAAATTTCAGTATTCCAATCCAAAGAGAAATTTTTGGACTTCAACATAAAATGGTTTATTTGATAATATTGGCAGCGGATCGCACTCTTGAATTCTAGGATTCAAGATTAATGATTTTTTTCCTGGTAATCAGCATATTGTTTTGTAAAACTTTACTTCTGTCGTAAAAAATATTTGAGTGAATCTTCCTTAACCACTGGCGGTGCAAGAGGAGTTTCTTGCACTTAATTCATCTCATGTGAAATTT
The DNA here is from genome assembly GCA_030378225.1 of Knoxia roxburghii. NCBI lineage: Eukaryota > Viridiplantae > Streptophyta > Magnoliopsida > Gentianales > Rubiaceae > Knoxia > Knoxia roxburghii. The sequence goes on along the minus strand of CM059415.1, from coordinate 40,957,508 downwards.
TTCATGCTTTTTACTAGTATGTTCACATCCTAACATGCTTATCTTTTATATATACATTACATAGTTACACTGTAGATACTGAATTTCTGACTAATCATGTTGATTTGATTTTCCCAGAAGTGACATACCTTATGCCTATTTGTCTGCTTTTGCTGCAAGTGCCCTATCTTTCAACTCAATGGTGGAAATGGGCAAACTCCAAATCCCAGGCAATGGTGGTGATTCTGACTTTTACTAGGATTGATTATATCTTAGTTTGTCATGAAGAAAAACTCGTACTGGGCCAAGATAAAATAGAAGATGAGAGCAGGGTGCCGCATCATCATTCTGATCCAAGAATGCAGAGATGTCTTGTAATCATATATGCTCCAAATATCTGTTAAATTTGGCCAAGAGATACTGGCCAAATTTTATAGACATGAGTTGGAACCTGATGTTCTCTTGTTGAATGGGCTCGTTACATTTTATATGAAATGCAGAAAATTGAGCTTGCTCAAGTAATTTTTCAAGGTTTGGGTGACAGGGATGTTGTCTCTTGGAGCTTAATGATATCTGGCTTTGCTCAGAATGAACCGCGTATTGAGGCTTCAAAGGTTCTTGTGAAATGAGACATTGAGTGCTTAACCTGATTGATTGTTTTAGTAGTGTTTCCCAGATCTTATGGTGATCTGGAGGATTTGGAACAAGGAAAATGTTTCCAAAATTTAGTAATTAAAATGCGAATTGCATGTGAATCGCTGGCAGCTGTGTACAAAGTACAGGTGATGGTCAACTGACAAATATTTGATCAATTGGAGTCCCAGGACATTATTTTAGGGTTTGGTAAAACTGATGATGCTGATAAACCTTTGGAGCTTTTCAGGAGATGCTGATGAAGGAAAACACAACATTAACCATATTCTGGATGGCTTGTGCACACTCGAGAAAGTAATATGGATAGCTTAATATATCCATAAGAGTGAGTTTAGATAGTCATATTTCTGTTGTGAGAGCTCTTATTGACATGTATGCTATGGAAGCATGAAATTAGCTGGGCCAAAGCATCCTATTAGTCAGTTGACAGAGATGTCCTATGGGGTGCAATGATTGTGCGTTATGGACTGCATGTTGGAGCCAAGGAAGCTATTGATCTCTTTTATAAGATGAAGAGTGGTGGAGTTCCTAATGATGTTACTTTCGTTGGGGCTTTTTGCGGCATGTACTTGTTCAGGTCTGGTACATTAGTAATGGTAACTTATCGACGGCAAAAGGGATTATGGAATAGATCCCCAAGCATCACAAACACCATGCAGTGTAGTTGTCCATTGGCGGGGCTGGATATTTGCTGAAGGCTCATGATGTTATCCGAAAGATGCCACCAGTTGAACCTGCTGTATTGGAACATCCAGTGCCATGGGGAATATGCTGCAGAAAGACTCCTCCTTGGACCCGTTAAACAAAGGGCAGTATGTGCAATTCTTGAACTGTATGCTTGGGTTTCCATGTGGCAGTGAGTGACAAAGTTTCCGAGTTGTCATGATCAAAGGAAAGGGATTGGCTAAAAAAGATCTTGGTTGTAGCACGATTGACTTAAATGGAAAGCTTCGGGGATTTTGGATGGACGACGCCTTACCTGAGGTCGATGTATACAGAACTTGAAATGTTGGACGCTAATTAGTTTATTCCAGGGAAGGTTATGTTCCAATATAGATCAGCTCTGCTGATTTGGACACCCAAAGACAAGTGTGTTTGTTTGTTTATAGTGAATGATTAGCTAGTTCCATTGGTGAATACTACTGATAGATATGGCCTATTTGGTTTGGGCTTGGAATTATGGTTTTAGTTATTAGATTATGTTTTGAGTTATGATTTTGTATTAAGAATTGAAAAACGCTCCATCATTTCAAGGAGAGAAGGGATTGTTTTTCTTGCGGAGAACTTTTTTGTCCTTATACTTACACCTACTAGCTAAATCTATAAACTCTTTCCAGCAAATCTTTAGCTACCTAAGTTATGCACATGCAAAATTCATCATTTCATCTGTAAGTATATTGAACTTTTTGTTAAACATATTGCACTTTAATCCTCTTAAGTGGTATCTCCATGTATTCAATTAAGGGTTGTAGGATTGATGCTTTAGAAGGGATATCTGGTTACTCTACTTGTAATACATTGATTAAGGTTAGCAGTTGCAGGACTTTTGAGTAGGATCAGACCATGGAAGAAGTTATAAACCAAACATTTGGCAAAATTGAAAAACATGAACCATCCTGTAAAAATCAGATGCAGGAGAAAGGCGTTTGTAATTTCTGACTTGCTTGGTTCAAGATGATTGGCTTGGCTTTTAGACATGCCTAACAAGATATTAGGGTTGGTAAATTACTAACTTCTCCTTCACTACTCAAACAAGATCTTAGCATTAGAAGATGCACGAGAGAAACCCCTAATTTGTGACTTGATTCTGTCCCGTTCCAGTGAGTTTCTCGGCCTGGATATCCCAGCAGAGAGCAACATTTCTTGCAAAACTTTTCCATGCTTGAGCAAGAACTTCACCAACGTAATATCATTCTCGCACTCTGAAAACCCATGAATCTTCACCACTTTCAGATGATGAAGGAACGAGTTCATGGCTTGGCTTTGTGATTCCCAAAATCTTTCTTCTCCAGAGTTTGATGATTCCCAGAGGTCCCTATGCCACTTCTGGTCATTGTATCCACACAAACATTGTAACATTGTACAAAGCGGTAAGTAAGTGCTTCTTCTCTTATATAGGAGGCTTAACTGCACAAAAATGACGGTCATATAATACTTACTCTCCTTTCAACATTGTGGACATTGTCAATTTTGATGATCAGTGTATGGACAATCGGGGAATTCCTGAACAAAGTTGCTAATCCAGGGAGATTATGTTTATTGAAACCGGTTCGAAGCTCCATGGATGTGAGTTTACTATATGGATTCTGGAAAACACCTCCAAAATGATAGTTTCTTGACAAAATCTGCACCCACAAACAAACAACATATCTATCAAGTTTGAAGATTCTGCATTATCCACATTCTTTCTACAAAACAACAAACAACAACATTAATTATTACCTCAATACATGGGCTTTCCAGTGTAAGAGACTGGGAAAGGGAAAGTCCAGACAAGAAATTGGATACACTTCTAAGCTTTGCTGCACTAAGGTCCTCATGAAGCACAAAAAACCCCACAAATGCCTCATGCAGAGAAGTCAAATTCTCCACTGAAATAGTTTCAGTGATTGTGTTATATGACCAGTATATAATTCTAAGTGTTGGAGCATCAATCCTGAACCAACTAGTGCTACTGTAAGCATCAAAACAACCTAAAACTCGCAAATTCTCGAGTTTGGGACTACTGATTTCCAAATCTTCTAACTGAAAACAATTCTCCAAAGTTAAATCTTCCAGGAAACGGCAACTAACATTAAGATGCTTCAACCCAATGCATTTCTCTAAACACAACCTTTTAAGCTTAGTGAAAGATGGGGCTGAAAACAAATTAACAAGGGAGGGCTGATCATACAAAATCACCCGCGAAAGCGATAGAGAAACTAACGATTGAAATCCACCCTTGAGAATCACTGCCGGAGGCAATCGGAATCCGGGGTACAGCGATTTCAACCTAAAAACCCTTAATGACTCACTGATGATTACACAACGTGGGAAATTGAAATAGTCATTTGTAGTTACCTCAATATCGAGTTCTTGAACGTTAAACTTTGTAGCCCTCCTAATCAAACCATTTAACCTAGAGAAACTCAAGCATGCACGAAATCGGAGAACCCTAATGTCAAAATTCTTATGATCACGATGAGCCAGGACTTGATCAATCAGTTCAGAGCCTCTGGAAAACAAAGAGTGGGATCTTTTCCTAAGTATAGTTTGATCACGATCAGTACTAGTGATTATATCAAGGGTGGTGAAATCAAGATCAGGGAAAGAGTACCATAATTGCCTCCATCTTTTGGACAATATGCTGGTTTGTGCGATGGATCTGATGGGCAAAGGATAAAGAATGAGATGGAGAACTGCATCAGGGAGATCACTGATCCGGTCTTCATGAATATCATCTTCTAAGCTTTCTAATATGGGATTCGATGAATGCTTCTTTCTCTTAGAAGATCTTGTTTCCATTAATGAAATTTTGTGTAGATTGAAGCGTCCCTAGTATTTGCATACTTGGTGAAAATTATGCTGATACAATGGAGTAGTTAGGGTTTGAAATATTCAAAGGACTCAACTCAACAATATTCGGAATGAGAACGCACAAGTTTGTTGGAAATCTTCCTTCATTTTGAAGACATGCTAGTTAAAATAAATGAGGGTTATTAGTTACTGCCTGGGCGGTGATAGTTTTTTCATAAAATTGTCTTTTTATTTAGGTGCGGGTAGGGAAGAGAGAGGGTAATGTAGGGGACATATTTTTATCAAAATTGGGGTGATAGAGGGTAAGAAATGAGGTGGTAACTAGTAAACTTATAAATAAACTCAATGATAATACCAAATAGCCATAATAAACCCCAAAACAAATGATTATATTAACTAAAGTATGATATCCTAAATTCACTCCTGAGATACTTTCTTAAACAACAGCCCTTCTACCTGAATACGTGACATAAATTTGCTGACATGTGAAATATTCTTATAAAAAATTCTTTTTCCATTCACGTTTCTTTCTCAATCTATCAATAAACTTTTTCTTGAAGCACAATATATCAATAAACTTAATTTAACTTATAAATTATTATTAATATTAGTAACTAATAATCAATTATCATCAATTTAAATTATAAAATATAATCATATCTTTTTCTTGAACTCTTATTATAAAATCAAACATCCATTCTCACAACACCAAACCACACCACACAGAGTCAAAATTTGTAACCAAAATATTCATGACTTCATCTCTCTCCATATTCCTCAAAGGTAGTATTGTTTATTGTTTTGTCTTCAAAAGATAAAAAATTTAGCACAATCATCACAAATCTTCAATTTGTATTTATTTTCTTTAATTCTTTACTTATATCTTCATTATATATGATTATATATTATCATTATAAATAATTATTAATATATTTTTTTTCAGGAATTTTCATGGCTTTCACAAAAAATATAGAATTTTCTCTCATCCTTCATCTCCCTAAATCTTCTCACATAATTCCAATTGTGATATTTCTCTAACTCTTTTTTCATTATCTTTTAAAATTCTTATTAACTGTAATAATAATTTTTTTTTGGTTGCTCAATATTGTTTCACTATTTTATTTTTATCATAGTTTAATTATTTTATTTTATATCTTCATTATAGATTATTCAATCATTATAGAGACTAATTACTATATTTTATATTTTTTTTTGTTTTTAGAAATGTTCATCACTTACACAAGAAATCAACAAATCTCTCACTCTTCATCTCTATAGATCTTCTCATCATTTGCAATTATAATCTTTATCCATCTATTTTTTCATTATCTCTTAAAATTTTTATTAATTATAATAATAATAAAAAAATTTATTATTTTTCGATGGCTTGATATAACTACATTTTTTTCATAATTCAAGTATTATTGATTTAATTATTTTATTTTATATATTCATTATATTTTTAGTTATGATAAAAACTCATTACCATGTTTCTTTTTTCATGCGTGTTTGTTTTTTTTTCCAGAATATTCATGGTTTACACAAGAATATTACCATGAATATTTTTTTTTTCAGAATACTCATTACCAATTTTCATCTTTATCCAACCATTTTTTCTATTATCTCTTATAATTTTTATTATTTATAATAATAATTAAATTTTTTCTTCATTTTTTCGGTGGCTCAATAAATTTTTACTACTTTTTTTTTTTATCATACTTCAATTATTATTTGTTTAATCATGATACAGACTCATTACCATGTTATTTTGTGTTTTTCTTTTAAAAAATCTTCATGGCTGTCACAAATAATCAACAAATCTCTTTCATTCTTCATCTCCGCAATTCTTCTCATCAATTTCAATTTTGATATTTCTTCAACTCTTTTCCATTATATCTTAAAATTTGTATTAATTGTAATAATAATATTTTTTTTATTTCGTTGGAGCAAATTATTTTTTCATTATTTTTAAATTAATTTTTCAATAATGTAGTTATGTTAATAATTTTTCAATTATTCATGTTAATAATTAATTCTCACTAATTGCACATATACATTTTTCTTAATTAAATTAAGCATTGTTACCCATCATTGCCATATGTGGAAGAAATTAGTACAAATATTATTTAATTTTTTATACCCAAATAACTATACAATTCTTCATTTTAAGTATTTTAATGCATTTGGAGTTTGTAACGATATTATTATTAATGACAAAAAAAAAAATATTTTTTGGTATGTTTAATTTTTACTTTCACATTAAATCATATATTCTCTTCTCCACATTCAAATTGAAAACACTTATATATTCACTTTTTCAACCTCCCAACGAGATCTCAATACATTCTTCATCTATACTCCAATAACTACAAATTTACAACTCTTTAAATGTTAATAATACATTCATATATTGTTATCTTTATTTATTTTAAACATAATTTAATTTTAGAATTAACATTGTATAATAAGAAACTAATAATCTAAAATTCATTAATTTCTTGATGACAACATCATTAATTTTTTAAATAATTATGATTATTAACAAATAAGCATAATATATATCCAATTAAAATATCACATTTATTATAAAATTAAACAAAAATAATCATTAGCATCTAATGTCTTATTCCAAAGTATCATTAATTTGATATAATGTGATTGACATTATAAACAAATAAACATAATATATATCTAATTCAAATTTCACATTTATTATAATTTTAAAAAAATCTAATGTAATGTATTTATCTACAAGATAAAAAATCACACTTTTAATCAATCAACCAATTTAAATTTCATTTATCAATTACTAAAATTATCATTAATCTAATTTCAAAATTTAAAATATTATTTGTTGATTATTTTATCGTAATTTAAAAGTTATATTTTTCTCTTTTTACACATATCTTCCAATATTTCACATGGAAATATATAATATTTAATTATTTAATTTAATTAACTTTGATTTTATTTATTTTCTATTCATCATATTATTTTATTTAAACAATCAAATAAAAAATATATAAGTGTAAATCACTCAATTAACAATTTAACACTATAATGATAATATATTAATAATTATTATATCATTTTAATTTATACTAATTTTTAATTAATATAATTACAGTGCATGAATCCTGCACGAATTCTAATTTTAACTTTTAAATTTAATAACTTACTTATATATATTTATCAATTTTGATATATATAATTTAATAAATAATAATATTAGAACAACAATTATACATAAAATAAAATAAGTGAAAATTTTGAACATATATTTATAATAATTATTAAGAATTAATTTTTATATTACCTATTTGAATTAAAAAATCATTAATATTATCTCCATTATATAATAAATTTTATAATAATAATATTGACAAATAAATTATTAATATAATCATTTACTAAAAAATTATATACAAATCATTTGTAAAACAATGACATTATGTAACATTTATATAGAATGTTATACATTCAAATAATAAAAATAATATTTAAATTATTATTAGTGTTATAAATAATTCGATCGTTATTATGGGTGACCGTGTGATGCACGAGCCCACGATCTAGATAAGGGTAATAGTCCTTTATTTTAAAAAGTATTTATTACAAGTAGAATATCCCACCCGTTACTATGAATACCTCACATTTTCCAATGTCAGTATTTTTCTAAGTTGAATTGCTATTCGTAGCTCAAAATTGCTATTTGTAGCTCATATTTTAGTATAAAATGACCAAAATGCCCCTTATTTTAAATAAGAAATAATTTAAAATATAAATTTTGAAAAATATAGTATTTACAATGGGAGAGACACACAAATTAGGCACATTTACAGTGGATACAGCACCTAACGAACGTGGGGGCACCATTGACCAAACGCATAAAATCGCAAATCCAACCACAGCATACCACACATTAAAATGGCGCGGAACCGTGGGTACGGACGCGTTTGTAAGGCGTCCGTACCCATGGAAGAATCGCCTGTTTTGGGCGTTTCACCCGTGGTGGGATTTGCAGCAAATCCGACCACAGGTGAAACGCCCAAAACAGGCGCGAGAATCATAGGATGGACGCCAAAAGGGGCGTCCGACCCATGGTGGCCGCGCCTATTTTGGGTGCGGCTGCCAACAAAATACTTAGATATGCCCATGAGGGGCATTTTATCCCTAACGTTGTAAAACTCAAAAAAACTCTTTGAACCATTTTTCTTAAAACAAACCTCCTACTGAACGCAAAGCCGATTGGACGGTGGAGGAGACGAACCGCGAAGGCGCCATGGAGTTGGAAAAGGGTTATTCGGGCAGGTATATGATTTTTTGAAGTGTTTTCCTTATTCAAATTAGTGGGTCGAGTGTTTTTTAACCCTGGATGGCATGGGTGATCCGGCGGATGCCGTTTCGCAACCGTCGGATCGCCCATGCGATCCGGCTGAAGCGGTTTTGCAACCGGCTGATCGCATTGGCAATCCGACGGATGCGATTTTGTATCCGACGGATCGCATTGGCGATCCATCGGGTGCGAGTCGCCAGCGTCGGATCACATGTGCGATCCAGTCCTCATCTGGATCGCCCATGCGATCCCTCAGTGGCGTATTGGTCGCCGGTTGCTCGCATGGGCGATCTGCCGGTCAAACGCACTCGTTGACCGTGCGTTTGACCGGTCAAATTTTAATATTTTTTAAATTATAAGTATATTAATTATAATTTATATAATTTTAATTATTTAAATAATGTATATAAATAAATTTAATTTTATTTGTTGACTTAAATTCGTTAAATGTTTTATAGGTTCTGGGGCAAATAATTCCGCGACAGCGACCTACGACTTCCCATAGGAAGCGGAAAACATCTAGCTCATCCCACCAGCAACTTGATGAGCCATCTCATTCAAGGGATGATGCTCACATTGGCGGGCCGGATTATGAGATGGACTTTATACTACCTGAGCCCACGCCTGAGATGGAGTATCTTATAGGCGACAACGAGGATTATCCCATTGTGGGTGGGATGGAGCATCACAACGACCGCTTTATTGAGGAGCAGGGCGGTGATGACGATGATGGTGATGGTGATGGTGACGGTGATGGTGATGGTGGTGATGGTGACGGTGATGGTGATGATGGTGGTGGTGGTGGTGATGGTAGCGGTGCTGGTGGCGAACACAGCGGTGATGGCGGTGGGAAGGAGCAGGTCATCACTCACAGACGACGAGTTGGAGACGGTCGCTTCACGGCGAAAGGTACACGCTGGTCTCGATAAATATTTAAATTCAATTTTTTGTATTAGTAATGTATAATTCTATTTGAATATGCGATTTACTTGATTTATTTGAATTTAATTTTATGATTATTTGAATATGCGATTTATTTAATGTAATTTTATGATTATCTTAATATGTGATTTATTTAAATTGATTTTATGATTATTTTTATATTCGATTGACGTGATTAATTCAATTTAATTTTATGATTATTTAATACGTGATTAATTCAATTTAATTTTATCATAATTTTAATATGTGATTTATTTAACTTGATTTTATGATTATTTTAATTTGTGATTTATTTAATGTAATTTTATGATTATTTGAATATGCGATATACTTAATATTGATAGATAATTGTATGATTATTTTAATTACTTAAAAATACTATTTGTCGTTATTTATAAAAATATGTTTATGAATTTAGACAAGAATAAGCGTCCCACTGTTGAGTTGGATCCTTGGGAGGTGACTGTACCGTGTATTGGTGGGCCTGTGGATGGATCAGTCATACCCAGTTGGTTGGGACATGTTGCATCGAGGTATGGACAGGCCGGAGTGCGACTTAGGCCACACTTTAGGTGCCAGAACAGGAAAGGGGTTTGTGGGAAGTTGCATCGTTGGTTCGCTGAGATGCCCGTTGATTGGCGTGATAGGTTGAGTGTGACTCGATTGAGCCACCTACCTGATACTATATTTCCTTCCATAGATGCCCCTCTCATTTGCGCTTTCATTGAGCGGTGACAACCTGATACGAACACTTTTCATTTGCCTTTTGGTGAGATGGGGATACAATTACATGATGTGTGGGAGATTCTATGGATACCTGTTGAGGGTCGTATGGTAAATGATGTCACACATCAGGATGTGGTTAAGGCTTTATGCAGGGAGGTGATTGAGCTAGATGAGCGTAGTCATGACTGGCGGAAGATGTATGATAGTGGTTGCCTTGTGACAGAGCATGTGTTTGATCGCCGTTGGAATAACTGCGACGAGAGGGACCCTGTTTTAGATGTAGAGGTATGGTTGTGGGTTACTATTGGCACTTGTCTATTTCCGGACAAGAGTGCCAGTAAGTATAGACCCCATTCTGTGGTGCAGATTAGGAACAAGTTGGGCGAGGTGGGTCAGTATTCCTGGGGGTCTGCGACTTAAGCGTATCTATACAGGCAGTTGGGTGTTGCTAGTAGAGGTGGTACTAGTTCTATGGCGGGATGCCTCACCTTACTGCAGGCATGGATATACGAGTACTTTCCTATATTCAGACCCCACGCTGTGCCCTCGAATTTTGATCGTCTTGCTCCGCGTGCTTGTTTATGGCGTGCGAGCACGGGCAGCGATCATGATATTCGCCTAGCTACTTATCGGGAGCAGTTGGACAGTATGACAGCTGATAAGGTATATTATTATATACCCAGTTGATTTATTTATTGTAATTTGTTTGTGTCGTGTATTTATTGGTGCATGTAATTTCCAGGTGACATGGTTGCCATATGGGGACTTTCCTCACGTGCACACTGAGATGACCATTTATAGAGGTGTGATTGCAGCTCATGGTACTGTTGAGCCATATATGCCAGATATATGTGTTCGGCAGCTTGGATACGTGCAAGGAGTGCCTCGACCGATCCTCCGTCCTACATCTTGTATGCGGCGCTATGATGGTACGGGGTATAAGGTGGAGTTTAGCCGCGATATGTTTACCTGTGGGACTCATTCCCCGATAGGAGTAGTATACGGACGGATAGATTGCTGCATAGTGACAGCAATCCAGGCGCATGTACTGAGGATTACATGGAGTGGTACACGAGACACTCCCACCCGCGTATATTTGCTGATATATCACTCCATGACGCACGACGAGTTTCTCCGCGAGGCAACACTGAATATGTAAGTTTACATTTCTTAGCTTGAATGTTATAATTCATGATTTTATATATTATTAAAGTAATTTATGATTTTTTTTTTGTTTACATGATATAGTGGATGAGAGAGAGTTTGGCGGTATCACGGAGGTTTTGTGAGATCATCAGATATCGGGGATGTGATGAGACGGATGAGTGCGAGGAGCAGCTTGCTAGTTTGGTGGATCACTGGCATTTGGCCCAATGATATGGATTTATTGACGTATTTCCTTCGAACTATGTTTGTGTCTTTTTTATTTTCTAGTAATGTGTTATATGGTACGCATTTATGTATGTTGTTTGGATTTATAGTGTATTTTTTATCGAAAAATATCGCGCACTAATAAATCCATATACGAAATATAGAACTATTAAATTTGAATATTAAAATAAATGGTCAAATGAAATTAAAATACATAGAAATGTCACAAAAACATGTAAACTAATGTCAAGGACATATCAAATCCCATTCCTTAATCCTTTCTAAGAATCTCGGAGACCTCGCAAACACAGCTAAACTAGGATCGCGGTGCCTCTCCCATATACGCACCAATGGTGGAAGAGGGCAATCAGTAACCAAACTTACACTTATAAAATGAATGTCATGAATGTGCACAATGCATATTTCCTTGTCCGGCACCGTGGCACCATCTACCTCCCTCACAGGTAATATAGTGAAACAACAAGATGGACTACGGTCACTAAGATGTACGATCAATGAGTTCAAATACGTGGCAATAGCAAATAAGTCAGTGGGTGTGCGCATCCAATGTTCTATGCCACACGGTGATGAACAGTGAGCTATCCTATTCATTGTCCAATCTATAACTGTCTCAGTAGGAATCTCACCAGGTGCACATGCATCCAAAAGAGGAATGTACTTATCTTGATTTGCAACAATCTCTCCAATAGCCGCCATCCGAACTGTTGGCCAGAGCTCCTCATTTCCATATAGAGAGTGTGCCACAGCTCTGAAACCACAGTTGCCATCTGACTTCACGTTCAAATAACTAGTACAGTAAGGGTGAATATATGCAGGAAGGAGGGGAAAACTATGTAGTTCTTCTGTGCCTAAAAAAAAAAAAAAAAAGTAGTTAAATATAATATTCATATACTAGTCATATAGAAATATCAGTGATTGTATGTCGTACCATCCCCAAACTTTAATCTGCGATCCGACGAATGAACCAATGAATTAGATTGACGTGTCGCGCGCTCGTAGCCACTCTGCGTGCGCATAACAAATGAATACAATCTTTGCCGCCCGCGAGATTTTGCCAACACAGCGGGCTCACACGCACTACTCCTGTCAGGAAATAGAGCCTCATCCATTGAAACAAGTGCCTGATGCATCAATGCAGCTGGACCGCTCTCAAATACTGGAATGATTTGCTCGCGGAAGTACCTGGTAAGAATAATTTTGAATTATACAAACAACTAATACAAACAACTTATATTTATTTCAAACACATATAAACTGTATTCAAATCAATCAACTCACTGGAGCTCCGAAGAAATTGTATTCGATGCTGTTTGGGAGGGTATGATCTGCAATTTCTTTCAGAACTCATGCATATTGTCGATTGTGAGCTTATCATTTGATTCCTTTAATTTGAATAGCTCACAAGCACACGAAATACCATGAGTCACCTGGCATAAGCATTGACATTTCTCAAACACTTTGTCGCCCCACCTAGTAATGATTTCAACTTGTTTGCTGATCAAATCCATACAGTGATGCGTCACAATACCATGCAACAGATCATATGGGAATCACATCTTATCGATTGGTCGTGTCGAAATATATTCCTCAAGTTGACATCTACAAGGAATTTACGTGTGTGTAAAGTACAAATCACATCAAATTAATAATCGTATATTTATATAATTTAATAAATAAAGCAAAAATTATCTAAATTAATATACTTACTTGATCTGAGATAACTGGTGATTGACATGGTTGTCAATCACCCCAAACAGCGTATGAAGTGCTTGGGTGCCAGAATTCATCCAGTCTTTAAGTGCAGCATGAGTACTTTCCACTATGTTGCTACTTGTATTGCCAAGATGGAAAATTTGGTTTGTCCAAGCCTTACAAATTTTCTCTTTATGGGAAAGCCATGTACCCTCCAAGTAGACCACAGTTTCATGCCCAATAGTAGAGTAACTATCCCTGAACAGCTACAGTAAAATTTCATACTCTTCAACTGTTGGCGCATTGATGATTTTCTTCCACATGGCTTTGACATCCCTTTTTAATCTATCTCCACGAACTTTTTTTCTCAACATTGCGTGAACATCATGGTCTATATGCCACAGGCATAACTGGTGGTGTGAATGTGGAAAATGATTCTGAATAGGCCTCAGCAAACCACCCTCTTTATCTGAGACAATTGCACTTGACACATGTACATCATCCAACAACATCCTCAAATGTGACATCGCCCAACCGTATGTGATGGCAGACTCATCTCTCAAAAGGGCAAATGCAATACTGAAGTTCATGTTGGTAGGAGTCATACCTATCCTCTGAAAGAGCGGCATTTTGTACTTGTTGGTCTTGTAGGTTGAATCAACCACAATCACCCAATGATATCGAGCAAACATCTGAATTGATGCTGGATGAGCTATGAATGCATGGGTGATCTCATTTGTGCCAACTTCTTTCTGGATTTTAACATAATAATGCATCTCCTTGGCCAAACAAACAAATTCTTCCCCAATATCTCTATCTTGCAGCCCATCCTCCCTGTCCTAAGCTATGTGGTTGTAAACAGCCTTGATTGTCACATTATCATTGGGGTATTCCGCATCAATCATTGCTTTGATGATTTTTGGCTTCACATTTCCCTTGCCCAAACTTTTAGCTAAGGCCCTTGCTCCGTCACTCATGAAGCTAAACTGTCTATGCCCTTGTGGATAAACTATACCAGAATGATTGTGCGTTGACTCATAACCGGGATATGTTCTGATCCACCAACCAAATTTCAGCTCATTCTTGCAATATAACTTGAAAGGGCACTCACATCCTTTGCGTCTGGTATTTTTCCTTTCTTTGGGGTAGGCCCCTGCTCAATAGGATCCCTCCATCGTGCGCACCGATACGTGTAAGCATTTGCTTTTTGAGTCCGCCCAGCAATAATAAGCTCGAAACGTAATACATTGGCTATATCTTTACAATGCTGAAATGCTTCTTCGTGAGTTTTAAAATAAATGGGAGACTCAAAATAGCCACTCAAATCAACCGACAGATTGGGTAATTCAACTGGATCCTGCATCATTCGTAAAATAAACATAAGTTCACCTTTCTAATTATACAAAATAAAACTAAATATGAAAAAACATAATATTAACAATAACAAACATTTAAAAAACGCCTATAATGGGCGTTCAATCAATTGAAAAAATGCCCAAAATGGTCGGAAATACTATTGACAGAACGCAACCAAATGTTGCAAAAACAATCGCATACTCGCCCATTTTGGGCGTGAAAACCATGGCTTAAACGACCATTTTAGGCGTTAAAACCATGGTTTGAGCCCCCATTTTGGGTGTAAAAACCATGGTAGAAACGCCTAAAATGGCCGTTCCAGCCATGTATTTCACGCCCCCAAATATTGTGATACACAATGGTATGAACGCCCATTTAGGGCGTGTATACAATGGTTTCAGAACCCATTTTGGGCGTGGAAACCATAGTATAAATGCCTAAAATGGCCGATTTAGCCATGGCTTTCACGCCACCAAATGTTGAAATACACAATGGTTTGAGCGCCCGTTTAAGGCGTGCAGACCATGGTTTTAGCGCCCATTTTGGGCTGTGAAACCATGGTTTGAGCGCCCATTTTGGGCGTGAAATCAATGGTTCTGCCACTTATTTTGGGCGTTTGAACCATTGAATGAAGGCGCCTAAAATGTAAGTGCTTACCATGGATATTGAAAACATACAACATAACAAATAAATAAATGAAAACGTACCATTTTCTCAAGAATCTTGAACTAATGCGTTTCATCAACGTAGTTCAACGAGCATTATGAAGGTTTCACTAATTTTTAGACGCGGTTTTGGAGTGTTTGGCAATTTAGAAGTTGATAAAAATGTTTTAGTAGATCATACTTTATTTACGTAGTCAGGGTGGCCACCCATTTCGGGCGTGGTCACCATGGTCTGGGCGCATAGAATAGGCGTGGGCGCCATGGGTAAGGCGCGTTACTTATGCGTCCGTATCCATGGTGACTCACCCATTTTAGGTGGGGTATACCATGGTGAGTGCCTTTTTTTTTTCATGCGTTTCGTCCGTTGTTCCAGTGCCTATTTTACGTGGTCCGTCCATGGTGAACGTGCGTAATTTGAGTGGGTCATCCATTGCAAATTAGCTTTTTAAAATAATTTTTATTTTAAATTATTTCTTATTTAAAATAAGGGTCGTTTTGGTTATTTTACACTAAAATTTGAGCTATAAATAGCAATTATGAGCTACAAATAGCAACACCCTTTTCTAAGGGGTGTCGAGGGCGGCTACAACCCTCTTGTCATTTCCCAACGTCATTAATGATATCATATAGTTGTGAAATTATGGTTAACTTCTCATGCTGATTCTAATTATGGTTAACTGCTCATGCTGATTCTAATTGTGGTTAACATGCTTTTGCATTTTATGCAAATTAGAGATCATATCCCACCTACTCTCTCCATTTCAAAATATAAGTCATTTTCTCTCATTAGGAGACCGATCAAAATATAAGTCACCTGTCTACTCATAGGAAACACTTAATTGTTTTTACTTTATTACCCTTATTTAATTTACAATTTCATGGGGACTTGTTTTTGTCATGTATTATTCTAAGTTATAACACTAATATCAAAAATATATTAAATAGGGGTATAACAGGATTTATAATTAAAATTTATAGAGATGTGCAATCAATAATTGCTGTTTTAGTATGTGTGCTTGGTAAAAAAATGACTTATATTTTGAAATTGAGGGAGTATTTCCAATGAATGTCCCGCCTTGGTTCCTTGGTTATCCCACATTTTAAAACAAAAATCCCATCTAATTTTCGATGTCATTATGTTTTTACAATATCCCGATGCCATTGTCCATACTCGTGTCATTTTCATATCAAAAATTGTGTCTTTTTCGCTTTAAAAGTTTATCCGTTTATTGTATGTTGACTTCTAATAAATACCAAGCAAATAATTGGATTTGAATATGTTACCTGGTTGTTGTCAATTTTTTTTTTTATCGAAATACTAGACCATATTCTCTTGGTGTTACTAGATTGTGAAAATAGGTAAAACCTTTTGAAATTCTATCCACTGTTGACAGAAGGGGTTTGGGGCTATTGCAACCAGTTGTTGAAAGATTTTGGTAGGATCTGGGTTTGCACCTGCTCGATTTACCACGCAACAAAAAAATTCTAATAAAAGCGGAACTATAGAATAATACCTTTGAAGCGTGCACCTGGTGAATCTCTTGTATGCCTCAAAGACTATGACCTCTTGTTGTGTGGGCAACAATCTAGAAGTCAATTGATCAGCAACTCACCACAATCCACCTGCTGGAAAACTCTAGCCCCGCAGCACCTGGCACGTACTATAAACGCACCGCCCGCAGAGAAAGAAAGCTACGCGCAGCTGGTATAGAGCAAGGCCAAAATTTCAGCCACTAGAAACCCAAAAACCAGCTGCACACTTTCTTGAAAATTCGACTTGGAGAGAGAAACATTTTCTCTCTCTAGAATTTTCTCTCTCTAGAAATCCTGTGGATTAATTGTGTAATTGTGTTATTCTGAATGACTGATCCCTTGTCTATTTATAGAGTTACAAGAGAGACTCCAAGTTGGTTTAGGATTGGTCTTCCTACTGGGTTTCTGTTTTCCTTCAATCCTGTTTCTGGACTGATACAGATTCTGTTTCCTTCAATCCTGTTCCTGGACTGATACACTCCCAACTGTCACAGGGATTCACTTATCCCAATCCAGTTCCTGGGATGAATCACTCCCAACTGACACAGGGATTCACTTATCCCAATCCAGTTCCTGGGATGATTCACAACCAACTGACACAAGGATTAATTAATTTCTCAATTAATTAAATCTACCTTTGTCAATAACCCAGTACATAATTAATCGTACGACTAATGGATTAATTATGGCACTACCACCCTACACCAGAATTGCTTCCGGAACAACTTAATTAAATTATATTCATAATCTCCCCACATCAAAGATATAGTGCTCGTTAATTCATTAATTTACTGATAAATTAATTCATCAACTTCTTAATATTCCGAGACTAGTACCACTCGACCTTTTTACTATACCGGACATAAGTCCACCGGCCGGGTTTAGTATAATAAACATTTCGAGCTCATCTCGGGAGCACCATCACCCCGGACGCACCGGTACATGGTTTCCTTTCGACAAGCAGCAGCACACCAAGTAACTAAACACGCGCACCCAACCTACCGAGATTATTGGCCACAATTGACCTCACCCTTTGGCAGATCAAAGTACACTATGTCTAATCCACATGCCCGCTCGAGTCTAGGGATTTAGAGGTAGAATACAAGGATCGATTTGTCTATTAAATCAGTACAAGACAAATCATTCCTAAGAGTCAAGTTCAATATGCCCCGGGCATATCTATATGATTCAATTAGTTTAGACAAACTAATTATCTGAATCACATAATAACCTAAACCGACAGTTTGTCCAAAGCTGTCTCGGTTACGAACCTCATTTATATATTATGTCTTTCAACCAATGATAAGATCTACTGTGTTGCACCAGACACCTCATCATCTACTTACATAATATAAATGGACGATTAATGCACAACAAGATATGACTGAAACACAAATCGATATATTAAACTGGGAAACTGTACAATACAAGCATAGCTTATGTATTCTACTCCAACAATCTCCCACTAATACTTAAGCTGTGCTTTAAGTATACAACTACATACAATCCTACCCAATCTGCTGCTATCTATCTAGAAAAACTGTCAAGGCTCTCCTAAGCATCTGATCCCCTTGCCCTTCACGTGAGCCTCAAAGACTTTAGAAGTCAATGTTTTCGTGAACGGATCTGCAAGGTTATCCTCTGATGCTATCTTAGCCATGACCACGTCTACCCTCTTTACGATAACTCGTATCAGGTGGTACTTGCACTGTATATGTTTACTCGCCTTGTGGGCTCGTGGTTCCTTCGAGTTTGTAACTGCACCGTTGTTATCACATTAAACCGTGATAGACTTCGGCAAACCAGGAATCACATCTAAGTCCACTAGGAAGTTCTTGAGCCATACTGCTTCTTTCGCTGCCTCTGATGCGGCAATGTACTCAGCCTCCATGGTAGAGTCCGCCACGCATTTCTGCTTGACACTCCGCCAAACTATGGCTCCACCTCCTAGAGTAAACACATACCCTGAGGTAGATTTGCTCTTGTCCCTGTCGCATTGGAAATCTGAATCTGTGTAACCTCGGGGTACCAGCTCAAGCGCCTGATAGACCATAACTTGGTCCCTCGTTCTGCGCAAATACTTGAGAATGCATTTTACTGCCTCCTAATGAGCTTTCCCGGGGTTACTCTGATATCTGCTCACCATGCCAACGGCATAACAGATATCAGGCCTCGTACACAACATGGCATACATGAGACTTCCTACTGCCGAAGCATATGGAACTGTCTTCATGGTCTCTATCTCCTTAACAGTCTTAGGAGACTGTTCCTTAGATAGAAACACTCCATGCCTGAAAAGTAGAAAACCTTTCTTGGAGTTTTGCATGTTAAAACGGGCCAGAATCGTGTCTATGTATGAAGCTTGGGAGAGCGTTAGCGAACGTTTCCTACGATCTCGAATAATCTTGATCCCAAGGATATGTCCCGCTTCCCCTAAGTCCTTCATATCAAATTGCTTGGACAGCCATGCCTTTACGTCTGATAACACTTTCTTGTTGTTGCCAATCAATAGAATGTCATTTACGTAAAGCACAAGAAACACCACTGAGTTTCCATCACGTCTGCGATATACACATTACTCATCCGGACACTGAGTAAATCCAAAGGACTGGATTACCTCATCAAACCGGATGTTCCAAGATCTGGATGTCTGCTTAAGTCCATAAATAGACCCCTTAAGCCTGCAAACCTTATGCTCTTGGCCTTTTTCAATGAATCCCTCTGGTTGCTGCATAAAGATGGTTTCCTCAAGACTTCCGTTCAGGAAAGCTGTCTTGACATCCATCTGCCAAATCTCATACTCCATATGAGCAGCTATGGCCAAGAGAATCCGGATCGACTTAAGCATGGCTACCGGGGAGAAGGTTTCCTCATAATCGATTCCCTCTTTCTGAGTATACCCCTTCGCCACCAGCCTAGCTTTAAAGGTTTCCACCTTCCCGTCAGGTCCTCTCTTACGTTTGTAGACCCACTTGCATCCAATGGGCTTAAACCCATCAGGCAGGTCCACAAGCTCCCAGACTTGATTGTGGTCCATTGACCCCATCTCGGATATCATTACCTTACGCCAAGATTCTGCATCTTTATCTCTAAGTGCCTCATTGTAGTTAACTGGGTCAGGTTCAGGCACACCTGGGGCCAGGTCTGAAGCCTCTCCCATGCCAATGAACTTGTCTGGCTGTCTCACAACCCTCCCACTACGACGAGGCACCGCCTGTGTAGGCGCATCATCTGTGATCTCATAGTGTGTGGTGTATCTACTTGCGCTGGTGCATCAGGATTAGTAGTTTGTCGTCTAAGCTCTTCTAGTACTATCTTACTCTTGGGCTTGTGGTCTAAGACATAGTCCTCTTCTAAAAATCTAGCGTTAGTACTTACCACCTTCTGATCTTTAGGACGAATAGACCACATTTCGTTCCCCTAGGATATCCTACAAACAGCATTAATTCTGTTCTTACATCTAACTTAGCCGTATCTGCCTTAAGCACATGTGCTGGGCAGTCCCAAATTCTGAGATGTCTTAGACTGGGCTTCCGCCCGTTCCACAACTCTACTGGGGTTGAAGGCACGGTTTTAGATAGTACAAGATTAAGAATATACATTGCTGTTTCCAAGGCATATCCCCAGAACGAACTTGGCAAATCACTATAGCTCATCATGGACCTAACCATTTCCATAAGAGTTCGGTTCCTCCTTTCTGCTACACCATTCTGCTGTGGCGTGCCAGGTGCAGACAACTGAGACTGAATTCCTACCTCAGTGAGGTAATCTCGAAATTCATGGGACAGGTACTCCGCACCACGATCTGAACGCAGTGTCTTGATACTCTTACCATGATGCTTCTCCACATCTGCCCGAAACTCTTTGAACTTGCCAAAACATTCAGACTTGTGGCGCATTAGGTAAATGTACCCGTACCTAGAGTAGTCATCCGTGAATGTCACGAAATACTCATATCCCCCTCGTGCCTGGACCATCATAGGTCGACACAAGTCAGAATGAATCAACTCTAATACTTCTTTAGCTCTATGACCTTTTGCCTTAAAAGGTCTCTTGGTCATCTTACCCTCCAAGCAAGATTCGCAGGTTGCATAACTGTCAATATCTAATGAACCCAAAGGTCCATCATTGACCAACCTCTGAATCCTACTAAGGTTTATATGACCTAGTCTTAGATGCCAAAGATAGGTTTTATTCATTTCAGAAGGTTTTTTTCTCTTATTAATGTTAGATACTGAGCTATCTATTTCTATGTTTTGCGCAACAGGGGAGTTAGAGTTAACCACAAACAAATTGTCCGCCAATGAACCAGAACAAATAAGTTTTCCATTTCTTCTAATAACAACACAGTCATCAGAAAAAATAAACTTATGCCCGTTCTTTAAGAGTTTAGAAACCGAAATCAAGTTCTTTCTAAAACTCGGTACATAAAAACAATTAACTAACTCCAAGCTAGAATTTTCGAAATTCAACTTAACTGCTCCCACTGCTTCTACTGACACTCTTGTAGTGTCGCCCAAATAGATATCCAATTCGCCTTCTCTAAGCTTCTGGGTTACTTGGAACCCTTGCAAAGAATTACAAACATGGTCAGTGGCACCTGAATCCACACACCAAGTATCTGTGGGAATCGCCGCTAAACATGTCTCAGTAATTAAGGCATAATTTATCGTACTTATAAGCTTTGGACAATCCGCTTCCCAATGTCCCGTCTTATTGCACTTGAAGCACTTGTCTTTCGACTTCTTCTTTGCAATATCTGGCTTAGGCGCTTTTTAGCTACTCCCTCGAGCTTTCCCTTCTTCTTTCCAGCCTCATGCTCAGAAGAAGATTCTAAAGCTTCGACTGTGACTAAAGCTCGCTTCTTCTCTTGAAGAAGACTTTTAGCCGCCATCAACTCTGCCAAGAGCTCGGATGAACTCCACAACATCTTACTTATGTTGTAGTTCAACCGAATCCGCTCATAGCTTTGAGGCGTCATCAACTCTGCCAAGAGCTCGGATGAACTCCACAACATCTTACTTATGTTGTAGTTCAACCGAATCCGCTCATAGCTTTGAGGCAAGCTCTGGAGGACAATATCGGCTTTGGTTTCACCAACAATTTCGCCTCCCACTACCTCAACCTTGGTGATGTTACTAATCATGTCAATGACACGATCTCTCACAGGAGCGCTCTCAGCCCTAAGGACAATGTCCAAGTTACGACTTCCATCGACATTATTTGTTCCAGTTAAATTGTTGTTTTTCAAAATAGCAGCTAAAGGATTGAATGCCATATCGATTTAAACTGGAAAGTTAAACAAACAGTGTTTCAGTTATATATGCTAGAATTTTCGAAAAAAAACATGAAAATTCAATTAATTATTGATTCCCTCAAAACAATAATATTAATCCACCAACATCTCATCCACCATGATTCTCGCAAGCCACGCAGTGTGGACGTTTACGCTAACCCACATTCGTTTGAGAAGAACCAAGTTCATTAACTACACTATCTGACCAACGATCTTTTGATCAATGTAGCTAATAGTCGGTGCTTTCAGCCGTACAAGTAAGCAGCGTAACCTCGCGGGAGGAATACTGCAGATCGTACACTAAGTGTGTGCCATTACGTGACTTCTGAGTTTGTTACCTCAGGATAGTGCGCCTCAGATGGAGAGGGTGTCGCATTTCTCCTAGTTAAACTCGCTCTAGTCATCTTACTCAGAAGTTCATAGTCTAGCGATCTCGGGGCTGGACTCATCCGAATGGAGGAAGGCCCTAACGCCAACGTGCAAGCCCACCCACATCGCATATGAACCCGTAATGGTGGCCATGGGGATATAACACAACCCGCTCCCACTTAGATTTCCAAAATGAGGGTTTTTCCGGTTTTAACATGCAATTAACTAACCTAAGTTATATGCAACCATAAAACCAGACATGCTTTAATTCATGCATCTAAAATACAGCATAAAAATAAAGCATAAAAATTAAAACAATAAATACGGGAAATAATTCAAAAAAAAATAAATTCCCCGACTATTATGGTTTTAATTGCTTCCATCTTCTACCTTGATCTCGTGTCCCGTCACGTCACTCGATGGAGAGAGTCTTGAATTTCAAAAAATGAAAACTGGAGGAAAAACGGGCCAAAAACAGCCCGAACAGCCCGAACAGGCCGCCCGGGCCGCAGCACGGCCCGAGGGCCGCGCTGCCCGCGCGCACAGCCCGCACGGGCAGTGCGCGCGGCACTGCGCGCGTGTCCAGCGCGCGCGGGCCTGTGCGCCCAGCAGCAGCGCGCAGCAGCTGCTGCGTGCAGCGACTGCTGCGCGCTGCTGCTGCTGCCTTTTTATGGCTGCCGGCGGCGATTTTGCTGCCGGCAATCGTTGCCAGCGTCGCCTCCTCCCGTCAACTCCTCATTCGCTTTTTCCCACGCTATTTGGTCTTCTTGTAATTCGTTCTGGGTTTTCCTGGGTTTCTTCAAATTCATGATAACCCAAAACCCACGAATTCAAGTCGCCCACCATAACGCCTTCGATTACATAAAAAATAATTTTCCTACTACAAGGCATTCTAGGAAAATTAAATAATCGAAATTACATAGAATAAATCCTACTACAGATTTAATCTAATCCTACACGGCTTCCAGCACGTGGTTATACTATTACAAACATTCATAATAAAATTAAATCCGGACATGTCCCGGAGTTTAATTAAAAACCATACAAACGTAACCATAATAGTCGGGATTCTAAACCACCTGCAAATAAAACCATGTAATAAATCGAACAAGCACAGAACCCCCTAAACCAGGCTCTGATACCAATTGAAAGATTTTGGTAGGATCTGAGTTTGCACCTGCTCGATTTACCACGCAACAAAAAAATTCTAATAAAAGCGGAACTATAGAATAATACCTTTGAAGCGTGCACCTGGTGAATCTCTTGTATGCCTCAAAGACTATGACCTCTTGTTGTGTGGGCAACAATCTAGAAGTCAATTGATCAGCAACTCACCACAATCCACCTGCTGGAAAACTCTAGCCCCGCAGCACCTGGCACGCACTATAAACGCACCGCCCGCAGAGAGAGAAAGCTACGCGCAGCTGGTATAGACCAAGGCCAAAATTTCAGCCACTAAAAACCCAAAAACCAGCTGCACACTTTCTTGAAAATTCGACTTGGAGAGAGAAACGTTTTCTCTCTCTAGAAATCCTGTGGATTAATTGTGTAATTGTGTTATTCTGAATGACTGATCCCTTGTCTATTTATAGAGTTACAAGAGAGACTCCAAGTTGGTTTAGGATTGGTCTTCCTACTGGGTTTCTGTTTTCCTTCAATCCTGTTTCTGGACTGATACAGATTCTGTTTCCTTCAATCCTGTTCCTGGACTGATACACTCCCAACTGTCACAGGGATTCACTTATCCCAATCCAGTTCCTGGGATGAATCACTCCCAACTGACACAGGGATTCACTTATCCCAATCCAGTTCCTGGGATGATTCACAACCAACTGACACAAGGATTAATTAATTTCTCAATTAATTAAATCTACCTTTGTCAATAACACAGTACATAATTAATCGTACCACTAACGGATTAATTATGGCACTACCACCCTACACCAGAATTGCTTCCGGAACAACTTAATTAAATTATATTCATAATCTCTCCACATCAAAGATATAGTGCTCGTTAATTCATTAATTTACTGATAAATTAATTCATCAACTTCTTAATATTCCGAGACTAGTACCACTCGACCTTTTTACTATACCGGACATAAGTCCACCGGCCGGGTTTAGTATAATAAACATTTCGAGCTCATCTCGGGAGCACCATCACCCCGGACGCACCGGTACATGGTTTCCTTTCGACAAGCAGCAGCACACCAAGTAACTAAACACGCGCACCCAACCTACCGAGATTATTGGCCACAATTGACCTCACCCTTTGGCAGATCAAAGTACACTATGTCTAATCCTCATGCCCGCTCGAGTCTAGGGATTTAGAGATAGAATACAAGGATCGATTTGTCTATTAAATCAGTACAAGACAAATCATTCCTAAGAGTCAAGTTCAATATGCCCCGGGCATATCTATATGATTCAATTAGTTTAGACAAACTAATTATCTGAATCACATAATAACCTAAACCGACAGTTTGTCCAAAGCTGTCTCGGTTACGAACCTCATTTATATATTATGTCTTTCAACCAATGATAAGATCTACTGTGTCGCACCAGACACCTCATCATCTACTTACATAATATAAATGGACGATTAATGCACAACAAGATATGACTGAAACACAAATCGATTAATTAACTTGGGAAACTGTACAATACAAGCATAGCTTATGTATTCTACTCCAACAGTTGTGTCTACCCCACCATTGTTTGCTTTCTTGTTTGTGACGCTGCTTGGTTGAAACTTTGGTTTTTGCAGCGTTGCTTGGTTGCCGCTCTTGTGTTTGCGACGTTGCTTATTTGCGGATATGATTTTTTTGGCATTGCTTGATTACTGATATGGTTTTTATGGCGTTGCTTCGTGTGGTTTGGTGTTTTTGATGTTGTTTCATTGATACTCTGGTGTTTTCAACGTTGTTTTGTTGCATCTATGGTGTTTCTAGTATTGTTTTGTTGTGGCTCTGGTGTTTTCGACGTTACTTTATTGCATTCATAGTTTTCAGGATCGAGATCCCATGCAGAATCATTTTGTAATCACAGGATCGGATCGGTCCTTGGATCGGTAGGATCGTATTATTAGGATGGTAAAAGTATTAAAATGTAGGCAAAAAAATATGAATTTATGAACATTTCATAAACACATACTTGTTCAAATCACATTTCTTACATAATGTACTAGAAATGAAGAACACAATATTATCACTTTAAATTCATAATATTCGACAAAATAAAAAGATTCATCAAACACTTGAACGTAGCGAGACGTGGAGCTAGTTATTTTTGACGTGGTGCTAGTTGTTCTAAGACGTTTGTTGACGTGGTGCTTGTTATTTTCGACGTGGTGCTAGTTGTTTTGAGACGTTTTTGGATGTGGTGCTAGTTGTTTTTGACGTGGTGTAGTTGTTTTCGACGTGGTGCTAGTTGTTCTGAGATGTTTGTGGACGTGGTGCTAGTTATTTTCGACGCGGTGATAGTTGTTCTGAGATGTTTCTGGACGTGGTGCTATTTGTTTTTGGACGTGGTGCTAGTTGTTTTTGACGTGGTGCTAGTTGTTCTGAGACGTTTCTGGACGTGGTGCTAGTTGTTCTGAGACGTGGTGGACTGTCTTTGTAAAAAAAATCAGCTTAAATTCACATGCATGGATGTAAACGTTTCTGGATGTGGTGCTAGTTGTTCTGTGACGTGTTTGGCTATTTTTGTGAACAAAATCAGTTTAAATTCACACGAATGGATGTATACGTTTCTGGACTTGGTGCTAGTTGTTTTTGACGTGGTGCTAGTGTTCTGAGACGTGGTGGATTGTCTTTGTAAAAAAAAATAGCTTAAATTCACATGCATGGATGTAGATGTTTCTGGATGTGGTGCTAGTTGTTCTGTGACGTGGTGGGCTATTTTTGTGAACAAAATCAGTTTAAATTCACACGAATGGATGTAGACATTTTTGGACTTGGTGCTAGTTGTTTTTGACGTGATGCTAGTGTTCTGAGACGTGGTGGACTGTATTTTCCCTATGGATCGTACAGACTCTTGAAATCGGTCTAATCCCACGATCCCATACGATTCTGTCCGATTACACTATGATCCCACCTATAAACTCGATCACTAATGATCCTCGATCGATTTTGTGATTTTGCACCGTAGGATCTGACGATCCTACGATCCGGATCGCGAGTTTGCAAACTATGATTGCATCTATGGTGTTCTTATCTGCTTGTTTTTTTCATATGAATTATAGGTTATGGGGATAGATAGCTACAATGAAACAGCATGTGGTTTTTGCATTATCGTGACCTGATAAATAGGGAGAGGTTATCCACCTTATTTGCACACGCTCATTTTAAATTTATTTACTATTTATCTAAATAGGGGTGGTTATCTACCTTATTCACTATTGGACCATAAACTATGATAGTTCTTGTACTCCTCTTTACTAATTGATTTCTCCAACCTATCATAAGCTGGCGCTCTTTGAGACGTTCCTGGTGAACTAAAGCCTTGAATGTGCAGCACATTTTCTATGGGTGTTCAAACTGACGGGTTTTGGGTTGTGTGGTTTATTCGAGTTTAGTTATTTTGTTTTTTAAAAATTTCTCAACCGCTTGCCATCCGCACTGAGTACTGAACCAAGTGATTTAGCCATTCGGTTCGCTACTCGATTAACACAAAAAGAAATCTAAAACCAATTTTTTTACCAAAATTAGAATTTCATATTAAATGAAGAATATCAACAAAGCAATATTCCAATAAGAAAAATAAAATTAAAGGAGTAACCAAAATTTGGAATTACAATCATTCTAACAAGCAAAACAAATCTAATCCAACTAAAGCAACAAGAAGAACAACAAAATTAAAGAAAGCAGCAACAACAGAATACAGTAAAATTAAAGGAATACAAAAGCCCTCTCTGATAATGCAACAAATAATTCCAATGAGCAACAAAACAAAATTACTATCCATATACAATTAACACTATACCATCATAAATAAATCACTCATATCAACTTTCAAATTCAATAGAAATCTAAATGAACAACCATATACACAAGAAGTAATACATATTTCGAAAGAGACAGATTTGAAAAAAAAAAAAATGATTGAGGAGAAGATGAATGTGAGGGAAGGCATAAAAGGGCAACTGAAAATGGTTCTCCGAATTTTGGAGATGGAGATGAAGATGGAGACCGTGGTTTTGATTTTGGGTTTGAGTGGATGAAGGAGAAGGCGAAGAGCATCAGCGGGTGGAGGTGAGAGAGAGAGATGATATCTCTGGCTACGGGGACGATGGTGGCTGGAAGAGAAATAGAGGGTGAGAGGTCTGGTGGTGGTTGTGGCTGTAACTGTATGCGAGAACGAAAGTAAGATTTTAGTCTATGTGTGCGTGTGGGTGTGTGTGTTTGAGAGAGAGAGGGATGATCTGGTGGTTGATGGTGGTCGTGAATCTATAACTATAGGCTAAGGGAACGGAGGTCAGTCATCTTGGCTAGAGTAAAGAAAGAAAGGGTGGTGGTGGTGATGGTGAAAGATTTTGGTAGGATCTGGGTTTGCACTTGCTCGATTTACCACGCAACAAAAATTCTATTAAAGCGGAATCTTAGAAAAGTACCTTTGAAGCGTGCACCTGGTGATTATCTTGTATGCCTCAAGACTATGACTTCACGTTGTGTGGGCAACGAACTAGAAGTCAATTGATCAGCTATCACCACAATCCACCTGCTAGAAAACTCTAACCCGCAGTACCTGGCACGTACTATAAACGCACCGCCCGCAGAAAGAGAAAGCTACGCACAGCTGGTATAGACCAAGGCCAAAATTTCAGCCACTAGAAACCCAAAAACCAGCTGCACACTTTCTTGAAAATTCGACTTGGAGAGAGAAACGTTTTCTCTCTCTAGAATTTTCTCTCTCTAGAAATCCTGTGGATTAATTGTGTTATCTTGAATGACTGATCCCTTGTCTATTTATAGAGTTACAAGAGAGACTCCAAGTTGGTTTAGGATTGGTCTTCCTACTGGGTTTCTGTTTTCCTTCAATCCTATTTCTGGACTGATACAGATTCTGTTTCCTTCAATCCTATTCCTGGACTGATACACTCCCAACTGTCACAGGGATTCACTTATCCCAATCCAGTTCCTGGGATGAATCACTCCCAACTGACACAGGGATTCACTTATCCCAAACCAGTTCCTGGGATGATTCACAACCAACTGACACAAGGATTAATTAATTTCTCAATTAATTAAATCTACCTTTGTCAACAACCCAGTACATAATTAATCGTACCACTAACGGATTAATTATGGCACTACCAACCTACACCAGAATTGCTTCCGGAACAACTTAATTAAATTATATTCATAATCTCCCCACATCAAAGATATAGTGCTCGTTAATTTATTAATTTACTGAAAAATTAATTCATCAACTTCTTAATATTCTGAGACTAGTACCACTCGACCTTTTTACTATACCGGACATAAGTCCACTGGCCAAGTTTAGTATAATAAACATTTCGAGCTCATCTCGGGAGCACCATCACCCCGGACGCACCGGTACTTGGTTTCCTTTCGACCAGCAGTAGCACACCAAGTAACTAAACACGCGCACCCAACCCACCGAGACTATTGGCCACATTTGACCTCACCCATTGGCAGATCAAAGTACACTATGTCTAATCCTCATGCCCACTCGAGTCTAGGGATTTAGAGGTAGAATACAAGGATCGATTTGTCTATTAAATCAGTACAAGATAAATCATTCCTAAGAGTCAAGTTCAATATGCCCCGGGCATATCTATATGATTCAATTAGTTTAGACAAACTAATTATCTGAATCACATAATAACCTAAACCGACAGTTTGTCCAAAACTATCTCGGTTACGAACCTCATTTATATATTATGTCTTTCAACCAAAGATGAGATCTACTGTGTCACACCAGACACCTCATCATCTACTTACATAATATAAATGGACATAAATATACACAACAAAATATGACTGAAACACAAATCGATATATTAAACTGGGAAACTGTACAATACAAGCATAGCTTATGTATTCTACTCCAACAATCTCTCACTAATACTTAAGCTGTGCTTTAAGTATACAACTACGTACAATCCTACCCAATCTGCTGCTATCTATCTAGAAAAACTGTCAAGGCTCTCCTAAGCATCTGATCCCCTTACCCTTCACGTGAACCTCAAAGACTTTAGAAGTCAATGTTTTCGTGAACGGATCTGCAAGGTTATCCTTTGATGCTATCTTAGCCATGACCACGTCTACCCTCTTTACGATGTCTCGTATCAGGTGGTACTTGCGCTGTATATGTTTACTCGCCTTGTGGGCTCGTGATTCCTTCGAGTTTGCTACTGCACCATTGTTATCACAATAAACCGTGATAGACTTCGACAAACCAGGGATCACATCTAAGTCCACTAGGAAGTTCTTGAGCCATATTGCTTCTTTCACTGCCTCTG
This sequence comes from Knoxia roxburghii, assembly GCA_030378225.1. Lineage (NCBI taxonomy): Eukaryota > Viridiplantae > Streptophyta > Magnoliopsida > Gentianales > Rubiaceae > Knoxia > Knoxia roxburghii. The sequence goes on along the minus strand of CM059415.1, from coordinate 40,927,566 downwards.
ATGTGGCAACATACTCAGCCTTCATGGTAGAGTCCGCCACGCATTTCTGCTTGACACTCCGCCAAACTATGGCTCCACCTCCTAGAGTAAACACATACCGTGAGGTAGACTTTCTCTTGTCCCTGTCACATTGGAAATCTGAATCTGTGTAACCTCAGGGTACCAGCTCAGACGCCTGATAGACCAGAACTTGGTCCATCGTTCTGCGGAAATACTTGAGAATGCATTTTACTGCCTCCCAATGAGCTTTCCCGGGGTTACTCTGATATCTGCTCACCATACCAACGGCATAACATATATCAGGCCTCGTACACAACATGGCATACATGAGACTTCCTACTGCCAAAGCATATGGAACTGTCTTCATGGTCTCTATCTCCTCAACAGTCTTAGGAGACTGTTCCTTAGATAGAAACACTCCATGCCTGAAAGGTAAAAAACCTTTCTTGGAGTTCTGTATGTTAAAACGGGCCAGAATCGTGTCTATGTATGAAGCTTGGGAGAGCGTTAGTGAACGTTTCCTACGATCTCGAATAATCTTGATCCCAAGGATATGTCCCGCTTCCCCTAAGTCCTTCATATCAAATTGCTTGGACAGCCATGCCTTTACGTCTGATAACACTTTCTTGTTGTTGCCAATCAATAGAATGTCATCTACGTAAAGCACAAGAAACACCACTGAGTTTCCATCACGTCTGCGATATACACATTGCTCATCCGGACACTAAGTAAATCCAAAAGACTGGATTACTTCATCAAACCGGATGTTCCAAGATCTGGATGCCTGCTTAAGTCCATAAATAGACCTCTTAAGCCTGCAAACCTTATGCTGTTGGCCTTTTTCAATGAATCCATCTGGTTGCTGCATTAAAGATGGTTTCTTCAAGACTTCCGTTTAGGAAAGCTATCTTGACATCCATCTGCCAAATCTCATAATCCATATGAGCAGCTATGGCTAAGAGAATCCGGATTGACTTAAGCATGGCTACCGGGGATCTGATGTCTATATAATCATCATGTGATCTCCCTTGTTAAGTATGCTTTAGTTCTATTGTATGATTTCTTTTATATTCTTGATCTGATATCTATAGTCTGTTGATCTGATGTCTAGTATTCTCTGATCTGATATCTATATAATCATGATGTGATCTCCCTTGTTAAGTATGCTTTAGTTCTATTGTATGATTTCTGTTATATTCTTGATCTGATATCTATGGTCTGTTGATCTGATGTCTAGTATTATCTGATCTGATGTCTATATAATCATGATGTGATCTCACTTGTTAAGTATGCTTTAGTTCTGTTGTATGATTTCTTTTATATTCTTGATCTGATATCTATAGTCTATTGATTTGATATCTACTGTCTTATTATTTTTTTTTAAAAAAAGTATTTTTTTTAAAAAGGCTGTATGTCAAAAAAAAACTGTATCGCGCAACTGTAGCAATAAAATTCATGGTAGTCATATAGGTCTGTCTTGGTAGTCATAAGAATCCAAACAAAACAAGAAATCCGAACACAATACTACTGAAATGACTCACCTTCAATTTGAAAAAAAAGTGAATCGAGCAACCGAGATAGAGTTTCAAGCTGTAACCATCGTTTCGACTTGATTTAGGGAGTCGGTCGATCGAGCGGCGGGCGGCGGGCCGATGAGTAGATTTAGGGTTGTTGTAGATTTAGGGAGTCGGTCGATTGAGTTGAGCGGCGGGCCGAGGAGAGGAGTCGCATAATAGCTGCATAAGGAAGGAATGAATCAATGACCTAATTTAATTACATTATAGTCCTTTATCTTATTCGGTTTTTGGTCGGGCCCCAAATTAAAAAAGCAAACTTCACAACTACCCAATTAACCAATTTACTTAATTGGTTATCCACCCGCAACCCGAATAACCAGAATAAGCCGCACCGAATAACCCGAATCACTTCGGTTTGGGTGAGTTATTCGGGTCAACCCGAATAATGCACACCCCTAGTTGTGTGGGCTGTGGTAGTGAATTGCAGGTGGAAAGAAGAGTAAGCACATCTTGGGCGAAAGGAAGAGAGAGAGAGAGAGAGAGAGAGAGAGAGAGAGAGAGTGTGTGTGTGTGTGTGGGCGCGCGTGCGCGTGCGTGGGGTTGGGGAGAAAATAAGAAGGTATTACTAGTTATCGCCTCAGTTTTAAGTATTACCGTGCCAATTTTGACAAAATTGTCATTTTTCTTCAAATGGAGGAAGAGAGTGGGGTAATGGGGGTTTAGTCTAAATTGGGGTGGTAACTTGTAAAATTTAAATAAGAAGGGTAATGGAAGAAAACCCTAAAAGACTATATATATACGTAGGCAAATTTCTAGGTTCCGAGCAGGCCCTGAATAAAAAAATTGAAAACCAAAACTGTCCAAAGCCCCACAATATATAAGCGGTTTTACAATCGATTCGCTCATTAACCCAAAATATCCAACTCAATAGTATCGAATTGACTTGGTCAGGACGGGTTATTCGGGTCAACCCGAATAATGAACTCACCTAACCTTCTCCATTGAATTAAGGTAGGATTAATGATTTAATATTGCCAACGTCTTCCGCATTGAACTACCATAAGGAGGAGAGGGCAACTCTTCAGCATGTGAATCTATAAAGAAGAATTAGGCTTTTATAACTTCTCTACTAACTTTTTATAGTTTGCAAAATGGGGGCAGAAATGAAAATTCAGGAGCAAAGATTAGGGCTATTTATCCAATACAATTATCGGGTAAAATGACGGGTCAATACAATATTAAATATACTAAAGCAGGTGAAATTCTTGAGCAATCAAACCCTCAACCTGATGACGTGAATTTCAGACAAATTTCTTCAATTAATTAATTTATAAATTTTTTTTTCAATTCTTCAATTTCATTTATATTATACGTACTAATAGTATCCTTAAACATTAAGAATTTCTTCATTAGTTAAACTCTTCTTTCAATTAAACTCTATTTTTAATAATTACTTACATATGTAATATGTCTATACAGTAGCATTTACTTTGCTCGATATTTTCTTCTTGATTTGTTTCTCCCTTATGGAGAACAATTATCACCAAAAATAATAAATATCTCCTTTATGAACAAGGGTTGAATCTTCCTTTACAATGAAGATCACTAAATCTTACTTTGCACACCACTCTTTGGTAATCTTACAATTTTATTTCCTCTGGTTTATAATTTTTTTATAATTTTATTTTATTGATAATTTAATATTTATTTTAATCTGTTTTTTTATTTATATATTTCAGATTATTCCAACCGAAATCTTACTTTGCACACCACTCCATGGTAATCTTACAATTTTGATTTATTTTGGTTTATAACTTTATTTTATTGATAATTTTGTATTTATTTTGATCTTTTTTTTTTTATATATCTTTCAGATTATTCCAACCGAAATCTTTCTTTGCACACCACACCTTGGTAAGCTTACAATTTTATTTCCTCTGGTTTATAATTTTTTATTGATAATTTTATATTTATTTTGATCTGTTTTTTTTTTTTTTTATATCTTTCAGATTATTCCAACCCAATTTGCAACTATCAATGGTTTGGATATATAAACATAATATATATCCAACTAAATTTTCAAATTTATTATAATTTTAAACAATAATATTGATTATTATCTAATGTATTATTCCAAAGCATTTTTTACTTAAATTTAAAGTGATTAACATTATTAACTAATAAGAATTATTATCCAATTAAATAAGCAGTACTATCCAATTTTAATAATAATAATAATCATCATCATTTTTTAAAGCATATTATATATCCAATTAAAAATGTGGTATTTATTATAATATGAAAAAACAATAATCATTATTATATATTGTCTCATTCTATATCACCTTTAATTCGATTTTAAATTGTTTTACATTATTAAAAAATATACATAATACATATCAAATTAAAATTTCAAAATTATTATAACTTTGAACAAAAATAATAATAATTATCTAATTTAATGTATTTATCTATAATAATAAAATAGCACAATTCTAATCAATATATCAATTTAAACTATGCCCACCAATATGTATATCTTAAACATCTTCATCTCATCTCATTGAAGCCATATTATTATATGAAGTCATTGAAGGAATTTAAAAAATTTAAATTATGAAATGAATTATATTCATATTACTCCCCTACGATTTTAATTTAATAATAATAATAAAATATTTTTATTCTCTTATTTAGAGATGTTCAAATTTGAGATATTGGCCCAACCTTTAAGCATTAAAAGGAGATTAGACTTATATCCTTGTAATGTTTCCCTGAGGCTCATCTTCTTGAAATCCACAATATTATTTATTTTTATCAACCCTTTAATAATAATAATTTAAACAATATAAATTTCATAATCTTAAATTTTAATAAAATTTATCTAACTTAATATTACCATTATCTTAATACTAATTTTTTTATAACTTTATATATATCCAACAATTAATTCTAAATTAATTTATCTCTCACATATTTTTTTTAGTTTTTTGAAATATCTTTCACATATTTGAATTTGTATCAAATTGCATTTCCATTTATTCCAACCAAATTAAAATCTCGATGTTATATTTCTTTGAAAATTTCATTTTCTATATACCAGACTGTTTTGAAGATTTGATCCCACCTTGGAGGTACCTCACTTTGAAAATTATCGATAGTGATATAGAATATGATAGATTATGTAATCTATATTTATGAAATGTAAGTTTTGGATTATTGTTATCATTAATTTTGTCTTTTGGTTTTTTTTCTTTTTTTTTTGAAAAAATTGTTATTGTGATTTTTTTTCCTTATAATTAGATTTTGTGATTTACATCTAACTGAATATTTTATAGATATAAAATATCAATATTTGAATTTTCATTTTTCCTTATTTAGAATGACAATTTTATTTTTCTTAACACATTAATTTGCTGAATTACTCATTAGAATATTATTTAAAATTAAAGTTAATTTGTTTACTATAGCAACAATTACTCAAGATATATTAACAAATTACAAAATATATATATATATATATATATGTTCTTAAATATACTAAAATAGAAGAAATTATTGAGCAACCAACCCCTCCTCCTCAGCAGAAATCTTGAGTAACCAGCCCCTCTGACTGATGACACATGTCATTTAAACAATTAACCTACGGTGACATGACAACTATTATGAATAATTCACTTTTAATTCAATTCAATTCAATTACTAATAGTAAACTTATCATCATTAATTATCATCAATTTAAATTCTAAAATATAATTCTATCTTTTTCTTCATCTTTTATTTATCTTTCTTCACCTCCCACCAACCAGTCATTCTCACACCACACCACACAACCAAAATCATCAACCAAAATATATATTTCTCTCTTTTTTTTAGAGAAATCTTTATGGCTTCAACAAGCAATCAACAACTTTCTCACATCTTTCATATCTTTCCCTATTCTCACATACCAAAGGTATTTTCTTTAATTAATTTGCATTAATTATTTATTTTATATATTCATTATATTCAATGTGATGATAAATACTTATTATGAGGTTGTCTTTTTAACAGAAATCTTGATGGTTTCCACAATCGTCCTTCGACTTTTCAAATACCAAGGTATATTAATCCGTTATAGTGCTAATGACTTTGCATTAATTTTGTCTTTTGTCACCGATTATGATAAGTATTGTCCTTTGAATCTAAAATTTTTTAATTTTTTAATTTTTTTAACGATAGTAAATTGAGTACACAGATCCGAAATCCTCAATTTGTAATTCTTTTATTTTATATTTTGATTATGTTCATGGTGATGATAAAGACTAAATATGATGGTATCTATAAGTAGGATATCAAACGTGAGAAAATATTTTTAAATAACACAATTTAGTTAAACTTTAAATTATGAATAACAATAAATATAATTATTGTGTAATATGAATTTAACTTTTGCAAATATACAAATTAATTTAATAATGAGATGAGATGATAAGATTTGAAGACATAAGACTAATTAGAATGACATTGAATAAAATTAAAATTTAGATAAAGATAAATAAAAAAATTAATATTTATGATAAATATAACTTTGAACACATCTATTAATCTATCTATCTATTTATCTATTAACATATACAATAAATAATTGTGCAACCCTCTTATAACGATTATTCTCTCCAATTTCTCTCACTAAACATTTTTTTACACTTTTTTGTTTTGAATAAAGAAGCGACTAATCTTTAGAAGTGATTTAAAAAACATAGTAAATTAACATTAGACTTTAAATTAAGGACACGAACTGACTAAAATTTTTTATTCTAATGTTTTACACACTATTATTTCTTTTACTATTTGACTATCCATTATGTATTTTATTACAACTATTATATATATTTTTCATCATTTTCTCATATACACTACCAACTATATTTATTTGATAAAAAATATGGGTGAAAATAATAATTTTTTACTGTAATATTTATACATATCTAATCATTATTATTATTATTTGAGCTTATTTTCTGATCTTGCTGATTTCGAAGAGAGAAATCTATAGTTAATTTCCTCAAATTGTTTTTCTTTATCTCTTTTTTTTTATTTTTTTCTATTTTTTTACTTATACTTTTTTTTTTTACTCTAATCATCGATCAATAAAAAATTGATATGTGTACCCCTTATCTTATGCACTAAACTAATTAAAATATATTACTTATCTTATTTTATCACAATCATTTTTCTTTATTTCACTTTAATTGTAATTGTGATAAACCTTTTCTTATTTTACTATCATCTACTATATTCATTTTTTATTTATTCAAATTATAATTTTTTTATTCAAAAATTTCAAAATATAATGAAGTTATTAGTCATAATATATTTGATCAATTTGAGCATAATATAAATTATTGGATACTTATATATAATTAAAAATAAATAGATAATTTTGAGATATTTAATTTTTTTTAGGATTCAATCCCAGTGGAAAAAACCCTCCAAAAATAGGCGTATGCCACTAATTACAGCGTGCATACGGTATTCTTTAGTAAAAGGCGAAAGAATAGTTTGCACTGTGCTCACTGCATGGCTGCGTATTTTGAGATATATATTAATTTAGTTTTTTAATTATTAATTTATAAAAATATCTGAATTTAGTTTATTAAAATATATTATAAATTAATGTCATTAGTAAAATTATTATCAGTCAATTACAAATACTAAAATTCAAATCAATATAATCAAACATCAATCGATTTTAATTTTACTTATCAATTACAAATCGTAAAATTATCATCAATCAATTACAAATACTAAAATTCAAATCAATATCATCAATCAATTTCAATTTTACTTATTAATTACTAACAGTAAAATTATAATCAATTCTCTCCTTAGTAACTTCGTTTTCCAACTCATTCTCTCTTTTTCTACTATTCTCATACATTAACATTATTAGTATTTTTCAACAAATAAAGATTTATCCTTTTCAAAATTTAAAATACAGTCCTATCTTTTCCTTCATCTATTATTTTAAAATTTTATCTTTACAATAATTTTAAATAGTAGTTTATGTTACATATCTTCTTTCATTGTTTTGAATCCTTCAAGATGAAACCATGATCATGTATCATGTGAATTATAAGTAGTAGTACGTATATTAAGATTTTAATATTTAATGTGATAGATTTAATAGGACAGTTTCAATAAAATAAAAGTAAAAATTTTAATAAAATTATTATATAAAATAAAAATAAAAATAATATTATTTTTAAAATAAAAAATTTAGAGAAGAATAATATAAAAATAGGATGAAAAGAACATGATTATCTTTTTTAAAAAAATGTAATTACAATTGACTTATGTCACTAAAATTTGATATGTGATCTCGTGGTTAAAGCACACGTGATCACATATCAAAAGCTTTCAAAGCATTTAGTAATATTGATTACAATTGACTTATGTGGATAAAATTTATTTAAAAAAATATAAAATGAAAAGAATTATAAGATACATAATTTTGAGTATATGTAAATTGTTATGTCAACTCAAAATTTAGGAATGACATAATAATGTAACGGAAATGTTAAAAACTATCAAAACACAAGCACTAAATCATAAACATGAAACAAACTTAGTAGGTCATTTCATGATGAATGGCACACGAATGATAAAAGTTTTCAAATACTTTATATTTTAAAATAATTAAAATTTCTTTTGATGCAGCTCCCTTAATATTTTGTCAAACGTGAGAAGTTTAAATTCCTACCCAAAATAACAAACGAACACTCTCATCATGTATCATCAAAATTTATTAGTCATAAACAAAAGTTTTGTCACCAATAAAACTTTTAAGAGAAATGAAAATAAAAAATAAAACTACATTGATTTGCAAACTCGATCTTTCAAAGTGTTACAATACTTTTCTCAATCAAACTTGCTGAAATAATACAAAAATTAATACAAAACCTACACATATCCAAATAAACATGCCAAGTTAAGCCAGTTGTTACATTTGTCTATAAGAAATGCCACCTTATAAGAGATTACTGCTAGAGGGACATCTAAGAACAAATGAAATATATTAATATATAGAGAATCGGTGTTTCCAATGCATATGTGGATAGCAGACCATGATATGCACCAAGAACACGACTTTCATAATAGAACAAAATTTTATCAAAATAACGCCACTTTTAAAGAGTATCTTTCCATACAATTTGATCAACCTGTTAAAAAAAAAAGACTTAACAATATATATATATATATATATATATACATAAAAAGGGAGGATGGATGAATGGTTGAGAATAGTAGCATTCAAAATTTACCTGCTCGAGAAAACCAAACCTACAAAGGTCTTCAAACGGATTGAAAGATATATCTATGGCAATATTTTGTACAATACATTCCAAAAGTTTAACATGCTGAGACATACACAATCATTTAAGCAGACGAGACAAACTCTGAAAACACATGTATATGTACAAGAAAGCTATATATTTATATATCAAAAGTGATAGAAACATTGAAATCACACCAGTCTCCAAATTGCACCACCCTGACAGTACTCCATATGTGTATTAAAAGATTATGCTCACACAAACAGGGCACATTATAATCAAAATATTTTGGAAGAGAACCTCATGAAAATGTAATCAAGTGACGTGCCTATGATGTTCATGGAGAATATATTATTTTAACTAAAATGGAATTATAAAAAATGCACAAAATTTTGCAATCAGAAAAAAAATTCAAGATATTATATCTGAAAAATATAAACAATAGAATGCTCAAGATCAAAATATCAAACTCTAAATAATCTCGCATCAATAAACAATTAAAATAGTTAACAATTTTTTCTAAGAGGGGCTGCACAATTCAATGTGGCAACCTCTCCCAAATTAATAACTAACAAAATTAATATAATCTCCATAGGTATAAACAAATATACAAAACACACACAATTACATAAATAAATGCTATTTGGGGCAGTTATAAACTTTCAAAATTTCATCATTGTGTAATAAAATAATTTTGAATAGAGTCAAAACTCAAAAAAATCCTAAATTTAGAATAATGTTGTCTGAAATGTCAATTAGTTAATTTTTTTATGTTTCTAATTGTATTTTTTTAATGTATAATCACAAATCTATACTAACTTGAATCAATTTTAACCTACAAATTTAATACTAAATATAATTTATAATAATTTATCTCTTTTAAGATTTAATTTAATAATAATAGGAAATGTCAATTAGATTATTATTATTTCTTTTACTACCTATTCTATCTATTCTCACCGAAGGTTGTTGTGCTTCTCATCCAGTTTCGAGTGTGGTTCTTGAAAGTTAGAGATAACAACAACCATCATTTTCTCAACTATCTCAACTTTGTAATCATTTTTTTCCTATTTTTCATTCTTTTTCTTACACTAAAGCATTTAGTTTGTGTAGTTCCTCAGTCAAAATTTTTATTCTCTTCTACAGGATATCTCTCTTTTTCTTCGATTGAATAAGAGTTGTTGTGCTTCTCATTCAGGCCTCTTTGAAGTTTGTAGAATAGCAGTCATCCTTTTCTTATCTCAATGTTGCAATCATTTTCTGATGTCTATGCTTCTTTTTTCTTTCACCAAAGCATGTAGTTTCTGCAACTTTTCAATCAATATTTATCTTTTCTTCTACATCATATCTCTATCTATTTCATCATCTCCTGTTGAGGGCCATTGGAAACATTGATTTAAACTGAGCATCTCATATTTATATGAAATACATAAGAATGAGAAAAAATTGCAAAAACCAACAAGAAAATAAACAAAACATATAAATACAATGTCCATTATTATCAAATTTGTATATCAAACTTGAAACAACCATTGTTAGTTATAATAAACTAAAACCAAATTATGTATTTTGTGATTGCATATATGAACATGGGATCCAAAATCCGTGATGTGTCAAAAAGATATGTTCTACAACTATGTCAATAACTGAACGGAATATATGAGTAGAAATCACCATATAAGTGCTTATGGACAACAGAAAAAAAAGCCAACTACATGCATATATATAATTGGACAAGACAGAATAACTCTACTAATTTATCATTGAACATATATGCTGATATGAAAAGTTTTTGAAATTGCTAACTGAAGTTATGCAATTCAACAAATTGAAAAAACAAATATCTAACTTTTGAAATCTAAAATTGAATCTTAACTAAACTGTTGGACACACTAAATAAAATGCATATTCAACATGAAAAAATACATCATAACTGTGATTGACTTTTTTCATTCAATGACCAGATATGAAATCTGATTTACCAAGGCAACCAGAGCCTGAACAAACCAAAAAAAAAAAAAAAAAACCAATTCCAATTCCAATTCCCATTACTAGAGAATTTAAGTGTCTCATGCTATAAAAAAAATATTGTTAACTCTAAACATCTAAAACAAAAATATGAATTTAAAATATCTGAGTATATGAGATCTTAATTATAGAATGGGTTTGAAGAATGATAAGTTTTGTCATGCCTGTCAAATTCATCCAAATTCGCTTACGGACTCCAAGTAGTGGTTTCGGGTCGAATCCCAAAGGAGTCTGATTTAACTCTAATTCCTAACTTGAACGATTGAATGTCGTGAATTGAACAAAGACGAAAACTTAAAAGAGTAAAATAGGAATTCTGCAACAGAAGCTTGTTTAAGACTAGAATTTTAAGAAACGTAAGAAGTGAACTTGAATCTGAAATAACTTGAAGTTGAAATATTAAAAACAGAGTTTTCAGAAATAAAACTTCTAAGAAAATTAAATAACACTGGAAAATTACTAACTAAGGAAAAGTAAAAGACTACAAAACTACTACTAATTCTACGTCCCTTTGCAGGGAATGGTTTTTTTTTTCTCTACTTTTCTCAATGCCTTTACTTATAGGCAAATAAAAAATATTTCAAATTCAAAACTAACTCAATCCCCCAATAAATCCTGATTTGATCAACAGAACAATATCTCATTCTTCCTTAAATCCTGCAACGATCACCCCAATCAAATCTTGTAAATCTCACACTTCTAACTCTTTTCACCAGTACTTCTGCAATTTTACCGAGTCAAAACCCCTTCTACCAAAAATCATCCAGCCCGTCATTCCATGTCAGCTCCACTCTTCAACTTTGCACTTTAGCCCCTTTTTAGCCATTTTTCCTTCAAAACTCCCTGCCACATACCACAAATCATAATTTAGCCTAAATCACCAAGAATCACATTAAATAGGTGCATCATAATAACAAAATTAATCCTAAAAACTAACTAATTATGCACCTATCAAATTCCCCCACACCAAAACCATGCTTGTCCCCAAGCATGACTCAAGAAGAAAAACACAATAACACTTGGATCCTCAACATGCAATATATAAACAAGCAAGACTCACAATCAAATAGCAAACTTTTCACAGTGTCAAGCATTTGAAATGGTTATCTCTAGTTCCTCATAACTCCCCCAAATTCAAATGACAAGAAAAAGTGACAACCACCTCACCAAGTAGTCTCTCATGCACTCAAAAGTGTATATTGGGACATATCCTCTCTCAAATTCACAACATAGCACGTTTTTACCATAAGCTTGCCAATATATCATACTACCATTACTCAAATAAAGTCAATGCACAATTCAAAAGGACTTTTCACAGGATATAACGGGGCTTAGGACAAAAGGTTAGGATGAACAAAGAGAACACAAAAGGCTCAGTCATGAGAGAAAGTTACTACTTGATTGCCAACCTTCCACCATCTTACCAATGATGACCCATGCAAAGCAACACTAACTCACAAAGTTCACAAACTTGACTAATGCTCACTTTTCCATTTTTCCTCTTTTTTTTTTTTCCTTTTCACTTTCTCTTGCATCTTAAGAGAATGAACTTGTACTTTTTCTTGATTTTTTTCAAACACTCGCGCCTTTATTACTTAACATAGGTGACTTAAATTTTCCCTTTTTTTTTCTTCTCTTTTTTTTTTTTTTTTCCTTTTCAAGAGCATACTAACCTCTTTGGGAACTAGCATTACCTTGCAATGTCCACCTTCGTACCACAAACCCAAGGTCAACAACCAAACACAACTTCTCTCACAACAAGGTAGAAATAAGCAAGCTAAAATAGGCCTTGGTTTATTTTAATGACTTTTCACATCAAAAAACAAGTCCAAGCTTCAAAAGGGTTCACTAGTGGTAATCAAAGAAGGTTGGAATTTTTAAAGAAAGCCAAAAGGGTTCATCCTAGTGCCTTTATCATATTTGCACAAAGAAAACATAAGCAACAATAATATGCATAACAAGGCAAGTTCTAGAATCGGCAACCATGTGTGAAAACACTCTTCAACAAATCCCAAAGGAGTCTGAAGCTTATACTTCGTCTGCTTTGGATGTTCATTCAAATTTTTATCCTAGTGAATGTTTAAATGCTTGGAAATGGCTAGCTCTATTCCCCAAGAAAGTTTTTGAAAGTAGTAAATCCATGGATTATAATTTTCAGGATCCTGTGTTGAGGTTGTGTCATAGATTTTCGGGGTACAGTTTCTCTGGTAGGAAAGATAATGCGGGGGTGATTAATACACATGAAATGTTTTTGCTGACGAGAATGCTAGCAGGGAAAAGAGTGTGTTTTGCTTTTTGGTTTGTCACTCAAGTACAACGTGCTGTGAACCGTCCTAGTAGAGGATTGATTTTGGGTTCCTTAATTACACAATTGGCTGTTAATCTAAAAGTTTTGGACCTTACAAATCACTCTTTGCACGTCAGTTGTACTGTTGCTCCATTAAATTTAGATTGTCTTGTTAAAATGCAATTGATTCACTTACGGGATGAGAAGTATGTTTTTCTTTCGTGGGGCAAACCTGGTCCGCCTGAGCTGTCTAGTGGATCTTTTGCAGGTTCATTGGAGGAGGAGCATAGTGAGACTGTTTTTGCCTCACAGGGGCAGTTGGATGAATGTCACGAGATCGAAGTGTTGCACACCACCATTAAGGAAATGCATGCTAATCTTCACGCACTTTGTGCCCATCTGCACTTTACGCCACCATTTCCTCTACCTCCAAAATAGAGAAGCTTCTCTTTCCCTTTACTTGCTTTAGTTTTGTTTAAATTATTTGTGTTATTTTATGACTTGGTGGTATTTATTTTTGCAACTCTCTTTATGCCTATTTTCTACATTGGGGACAATGTAGAGTTTTGGTGTGGGGGGGGGGGGGTTGTTTGTTTGATTATGTGTGTTTATGGGAGTGTTTTTGTGTTTAGAGTCTAGGTGTGGGGGAGAAGTTCTCTACTTTGTTTTGGAAACTAACATGCGATGTGTAATTAGGTAAGATGAACATGAAAAGTAGAAAATAATAATAGTATGAGGTGTTGGATGGTTATAACTTGTTCTTTGTGATGACTCAATTAACAAATGCTTGCTTAAGTGACAGTAAAAAGCCTAGATAAGTGAGGTTTGAGCTTTATATGAGCAAAATTTTTTGTGCTCAACTGTTGTTGAAAAGTGTTTTCACACATGGTTGCCGATTCTAGAACTTGCCTTGTTATGCATATTATTGTTGCTTATGTTTTCATTGTGAAAATATGATAAAGGCACTAGGATGAACCCTTTTGGCTTTCTTTAAAAATTCCAACCTTCTTTGATTACCACTAGTGAACCCTTTTGAAGCTTGGACTTGTTCTTTGATGTGAAAAGTCATTAAAATAAACCAAGGCCTGTTTTAGCTTGCTTATTTATACCTTGTTGTGAGAGAAGTTGTGCTTGGTTGTTGACCTTGGGTTTGTGGTACGAAGGTGGACATTGCAAGGTCATGCTAGTTCACAAAGAGGTTAGTATGCTCTTGAAATGGGAAAAAAAAAAGAGAAGAAAAAAAAAGGGGAAAAGTTAAGTCGCCTATGTTAAGTAATAAAGGCGCGAGTGTTTGAAAAAAATCAAGAAAAAGTACAAGTTCATTCTCTTAAGATGCAAGAGAAAGTGAAAAGGAAAAAAAAGAGAGGAAAAATGGAAAAGTGAGCATTAGTCAAGTTTGTGAACTTTGTGAGTTAGTGTTGCTTTGCATGGGTCATCATTGGTAAGATGGTGGAAGGTTGGCAATCAAGTAGTAACTTTCTCTCATGACTGAGCCTTTTGTGTTCTCTTTGTTCATCCTAACCTTTTGTCCTAAGCCCCATTATATCCTGTGAGAAGTCCTTTTGATTTGTGCATTGACTTTATTTGAGTAATGGTAGTATGATATATTGGCAAGCTTATGGTAAAAACGTGCTATGTTGTGAATTTGAGAGAGGATATGTCCCAATATACACTTTTGAGTGCATGAGAGACTACTTGGTGAGGTGGTTGTCACTTTTTCTTGTCATTTGAATTTGGGGGAGTTATGAGGAACTAGAGATAACCATTTCAAATGCTTGACACTGTGAAAAGTTTGCTATTTGATTGTGAGTCTTGCTTGTTTATATATTGCATGTTGAGGATCCAAGTGTTATTGGGTTTTTCTTCTTGAGTCATGCTTGGGGACAAGCATGGTTTTGGTGTGGGGGAATTTGATAGGTGCATAATTAGTTAGTTTTTAGGATAAATTGTTTATTATGATGCACCTATTTAATGTGATTCTTGGTGATTTAGGCTAAATTATGATTTGTGGTATGTGGCAGGGAGTTTTGAAGGAAAAATGGCTAAAAAGGGGCTAAAGTGCAAAGTTGAAGAGTGGAGCTGACATGGAATTGATAAAGTGACGGGCTAGATGATTTTTGGTAGAAGGGGTTTTGACTCGGTAAAATTGCAGAAGTACTGGTGAAAAGAGTTAGAAGTGTGAGATTTACAAGATTTGATGGGGATGATCGTTGCAGGATATAAGGAAGAATGAGATATTGTTCTGTTGATCAAATCAGGATTTATTGGGGGATTGAGTTAGTTTTGAATTTGAATTATTTTTTATTTGCCTATAAGTAAAGGCATTGAGAAAAGTAGAAAAAAAAAAAAAAACCATTCCCTGCAAAGGGACGTACAATTAGTAATAGTTTGGTAGTCTTTTACTTTTCCTTAGTTTGTAATTTTCCAGTGTTATTTTATTTCCTTAGCAGTTTTATTTCCGAAAACTCTGTTTTTAATATTTCAACTTCAAGTTATTTCATATTCAAGTTCACTTCTTACGTTTCTTAAAATTCTAGTCTTAAACAAGCTTCTGTTGCAGAATTCCTATTTTACTCTTTCAAGTTTTCGTCTTTGTTCAATTCACGACATTCAATCGTTCAGGTTAGGAATTAGAGTTAAATCAGACTCCTTTGGAATTCGACCGGAAACCACTACTGCTGCAAATTTTTGGAGTCCGTAAGCGAATTCGGATGAATTTGACAGGCATGACAAAAGTTATCAAATTTTTGGGGGGAGTCAGGTAAATTGAGTAAGGTAAATGGGCATAGACTGAACTTGAACGTTTGAATATCGTGAATTGAACAAAGATGAAAACTTGAAAGAGTAAAATAGGAATTCTACAACAGAAGCTTGTTTAAGACTAGAATTTTAAGAAACGTAAGAAGTGAACTTGAATCTAAAATAACTTGAAGTTGAAATATTAAAAACAGAGTTTTCGAAAATAAAACTGCTAAGGAAATTAAATAACACTGGAAAATTACTAAGGAAAAGTAAAAGACTACTAAACTATTACTAATTCTACGTCCCTTTGCAGGGAATGGTTTTTTTTTTTTTTTTTTCTACTTTTCTCAATGCCTTTACTTATAGGCAAATAAAAAATATTTCAAATTCAAAACTAACTCAATCCCCCAATAAATCCTGATTTGATCAATAGAACAATATCTCATTCTTCCTTAAATCCTGCAACGATCACCCCCATCAAATCTTGTAAATCTCACACTTCTAACTCTTTTCACCAGTACTTCTGCAATTTTACCGAGTCAAAACCCCTTCTACCAAAAATCATCCAGCCCGTCACTTTATCAATTCCATGTGAGCTCCACTCTTCAACACTTTAGCCCCTTTTTAGCCATTTTTCCTTCAAAACTCCCTGCCACATACCACAAATCATAATTAGCCTAAATCACCAAGAATCACATTAAATAGGTGCATCATAATAACAAAATTAATCCTAAAAACTAACTAATTATGCACCTATCAAATTCCCCCACACCAAAACCATGCTTGTCCCCAAGCATGACTCAAGAAGAAAAACCCAATAACACTTGGATCCTCAACATGCAATATATAAACAAGCAAGACTCACAATCAAATTGCAAATTTTTCACAGTGTCAAGCATTTGAAATGGTTATCTCTAGTTCCTCATAACTCCCCCAAATTCAAATGACAAGAAAAAGTGACAACCACCTCACCAAGTAGTCTCTCATGCACTCAAAAGTGTATATTGGGACATATCCTCTCTCAAATTCACAACATAGCACGTTTTTACCATAAGCTTGCCAATATATCATACTACCATTACTCAAATGAAGTCAATGCACAAATCAAAAGGACTTTTCACAGGATATAACGGGGCTTAGGACAAAAGGTTAGGATGAACAAAGAGAACACAAAAGGCTCAGTCATGACAGAAAGTTACTACTTGATTGCCAACCTTCCACCATCTTACCAATGATGACCCATGCAAAGCAACACTAACTCACAAAGTTCACAAACTTGACTAACGCTCACTTTTCCATTTTTCCTCTCTTTTTTTTTCCTTTTCACTTTCTCTTGCATCTTAAGAGAAAGAACTTGTACTTTTTCTTGATTTTTTTCAAACACTCGCGCCTTTATTACTTAACATAGGCGACTTAACTTTTCCCCTTTTTTTTTCTTCTCTTTTTTTTCCCTTTTCAAGAGCATACTAACCTCTTTGTGAAATAGCATTACCTTGCAATGTCCACCTTCGTACCACAAACCCAAGGTCAACAACCAAGCACAACTTCTCTCACAACAAGGTAGAAATAAGCAAGCTAAAACAGGCCTTGGTTTATTTTAATGACTTTTCACATCAAAAAACAAGTCCAAGCTTCAAAAGGGTTCACTAGTGGTAATCAAAGAAGGTTGGAATTTTTAAAGAAAGCCAAAAGGGTTCATCCTAGTGCCTTTATCATATTTGCACAATGAAAACATAAGCAACAATAATATGCATAACAAGGCAAGTTCTAGAATTGGCAACCATATGTGAAAACACTCTTCAACAACAATTGAGCACAAAAAATTTTGCTCATATAAAGCTCAAACCTCACTTATCTAGGCTTTTTGCTGTCACTTATGCAAGCATTTGTCAATTGAGTCATCACAAAGAACAAGTTATAACCATCCAACACCTCATACTATTATTATTTTCTACTTTTCATGTTCATCTTACCTAATCACACATCGCATGTTAGTTTCCAAAACAAAGTAGTCTCTCCCACACCTAGACTCTAAACACAAAAACACTCCCATAAACACACATAATCAAACAAACAACCCCCCCACACCAACACTCTACATTGTCCCCAATGTAGAAAATAGGCATAAAGAGAGTTGCAAAAATAAACACCACCAAGTCATAAAATAACACAAATAATTTAAACAAAACTAAAGCTAGTAAAGGGAAAGAGAAGCTTCTCTATTCTGGAGGTGGAGAAAATGGTGGCGTAAAGTGCAGATGGGCACAAAGCGCGTGAAGATTAGCATGCATTTCCTTAATGGTGGTGTGCAACACTTCGATCTCGTGACGTGCATCCAACTGCCCCTGTGAGGCAAAAACAGTCTCACTATGCTCCTCCTCCAATGAACCTGCAAAAGATCCTCTAGACGGCTCGGGCGGACCAGGTTTGCACAGCGAAAGAAAAACATACTTCTCATCCCGTAAGTGAATCAATTGCATTTTAACAAGACAATCTAAATTTAATGGAGCAACAGTACAACTGACGTGCAAAGAGTGATTTGTAAGGTCCAAAACTTTTAGATTAACAGCCAATTGTGTAATTAAGGAACCCAAAATCAATCCTCTACTAGGACGGTTCACAACACGTTGTACTAGAGTGACAAACCAATAAGCAAAACGCACTATTTTCCCTACCAGCATTCTCGTCAGCAAAAACATTTCATGTGTATTAATCACCCCCGCATTATCTTTCCTACCAGAGAAACTGTAACCCAAAAGTCTATGACACAACCTCAACACAGGATCCTAAAAATTATAATCCATGGATTTACTACTTTCAAAAACTTTCTTGGGGAACGGAGCCAGCCGTTTCCAAGCATTTAAACATTCACTAGGATAAAAATCTAAATGACCATCCAAAGCAGACGAAGTATAAGCTTCAGACTGCGACTCCTCTTCAGAAACAAATCCCATGGCAATATCAAACTCAGCCAAAGACATTTCAAAACATGTGTTCATTAATTGAAAACAAATAACCTTAGGTGAATCAAGTGTAAAATCCGTCTTTGGGGGCGTAAATGCCAATGTAGCATAAAACTCATGGGTTAATTCAATGAATGTTGGACAAGACAATTGCAAATAAGTGGACCATCCAATATTATGAAACAATTTGCAAACATCATCATAGACATTTAAATCACGTAGAGTAGCTTCATCAAATCTTTTCATAGGAATGAATTTCCGAAAACGTACCTTCTCATAAGTCTTAAGCTGCTCTTTGGTTGCAAAATTTATTGGAGATTCACACAGCTGGACCAGACCTGGTTCTTGAGCCACTCCGAAGAAGTCTAATCGGCAACTGAGATCCAGGGGGTTGACGCTGCGGCTTACTTCGCTTGGCCAAAACCGGTGCGGACTGCCCTTCCTCTTTGGAACTTTCTTCCTCATCCGACGGTAGGATGAGTTGTTGTTTAGCCTTTGCTTTTCCCCTCGTCATGGTCCTTGTTGTACTAGTAGGGTGGGAAAAGTTTTTCAGACCATTCTTCACCGGACAGAAGTAGCAACGATGGAGGCCGCCGATCAAAATTGGACAATCGTGTTGGTGGAGATGAAGATAGCAGCTGTGTGTCCCTTCCGTAACCCCTGGCAATAGAAGAATAAATGTGAGTAGGGTTACAAGAATTGCTGAAGGTAAAGTAAAGTTTATTTTTTTTTTTAAATAAACTTGAGGTGGGTTTATCCTGGAGTAAATCCACTTCTGGAATTTCGCTTCTGATCTCCCGTGGGTGTGCCGTGGGAAAAATCCACTTCTGGAATTTTGGATGTAGCAGCTAATTAATTGACATGGCCGTGTCGTAGGAGAAATTCACCTGACATGGCCACGCCGTGGGATACACTCTTGTCTGGAATTTTCAGAAGAATTCACTCAAAACCCACCTGCAATATACTCGAAAAACACCAATTTAAAACCATAACTAACTAGAACATAAAATGAGAAACATAACAGAAAAACTCAGTTGGGTTGCCTCCCACTTAGCGCCTCTGTTTATGGTGTTTGGCTAGACCACTTACGATCATTCATAGGAAGGTAAGGACAAGCTAATCTCCTCCACATTTGCTACTTCAATATTTTCAATGAAAGGTTTCAGTCTATGCCCATTTACCTTAATCAATTTACCTGACTCCATCCCTTCAATCTCAATCATACCATGGGGATAAACATTTACTACCAAGAAGGGTCCTTTCCATCGTGACCGCAGTTTACCTGGCATCAGTTTAAGTCTTGAATCATATAACAACACTTTTTGGCTAACAACAAACTTTTTCTTGCGAAGAAAACTATCATGCAGGAGTTTGGTTCGCTCCTTGTACATTCGGGCATTGTCATAAGCCTCCAACCGTATTTCCTCTAATTTCTACAGCTGCAACTTCTTTTCTACACCACTTGCCTTATCATTCATATTACACATTTTAACAGCCCAAAAAGAACGATGCTCAATACTAACAGGCAAATGGCACAACTTACCAAATACTAACCTATACGGTGACATTCCAATGGGAGTCTTGTATGCAGTTCGGTAGGCCCAGAGTTCATCGTCCAAACGCCTGCTCCAATCCTTGCGCCCAGTATTCACTGTTTTCTCCAAAATATTCTTTATCTCCCGATTAGAAATCTCAGCCTGACCATTAGTTTGTGGATGGTATGCTGTAGAAACTCTGCGATGAACACCATATTTCCTCATCAATGCTTCCATGGTCCGGTTACAAAAATGTGTTCCTTGATCACTAATAATTGCTCTTGGCACCCCGAACCTACTAAAAATGTTAGTCCGAAGAAAACCTGAAACAACTTTAGCATCATTAGTCCGGGTGGCTTTTGCCTCCACCCACTTTGAAACATAATCCATAGCAAGCAAAATATACAAATTACCAAACGAGCTTGGAACCCATAAAATCTATTCCCCACACATCAAATATTTCACAAAATAATATTGGAACTTGAGGCATTTCATTACGAAAAGAAATGGTACCCATCTTTTGGCATCTCTCACATCCATTACAAAAGTTATAGGCATCTTTAAACAGAGTATTCCAGTAAAATCCACTATCTAAAACCTTCCTTGTTGTCCTTCTAGGTCCAAAATGACCACCACAAGCAAAAGTATGACAATAAGCAAGAATCGACTCAATTTCATTCTCAGGTACACACCTTCTAATCACCTGATCTGACCCTAACTTCCATAAATAAGGCTCATCCCATAAATAATATTTTGCTTCACTTCTCAACTTATTTCTTTGAAAAGAACTCAATTCAGGTGGGAACTTATGAGTAACCAAATAATTCACAATATCAGCATACCAAGGTTCCTTACCTCTTTCCTCCTGTAAAGCCCATAAATGCTCATCTGGGAATGCCTCGTTGATGGCTACTCTTTCTTCCTTAACTGTTATTCTACTCAAATGGTCTACCACCGAATTGTCAGCCCCCTTCCGGTCTTTAATTTCCCAATCAAACTCCTGAAGTTAAAGTATCCACCGAATCAATCTTGGCTTTGTTTCTTTCTTCCCTAAGAGGTACTTCAACGCTGCATGATCAGAATAAACAGTTGCTTTAGTACCTAATAAATAAGATCTAAAATTTTCAAACATAAAAACAATAGCCAAGAGTTCTTTTTCTATAGTGGTGTAGTTGCATTGAGCTTCATTCAACGTTTTGGAAGCATAATAAATGACATGAAATGTATTCCCAACTCGCTGCCCCAACACTGCGCCGACTGCATAGTGGCTAGCATCGCACATAAGCTCAAATGGAAACTCGGAGGTTGGACAATGGTTGCTGATGTGAGCAACCTTTTTAAAGTGTTGTATGCTTCCTTGCATTCTTCCACAAACTCAAAAGGAACTTCATTTTGCAGCAATCTTGTCATTGGTTGTGCTAACTTTGAGAAATCCTTGATGAACCTGCGATAGAAACCTGCATGTCCAAGGAAACTACGCACCTCTCTCACATTAGTTGGGAAAGGCAATCTAGCAATTAAATCCACTTTTGCTCTATCGACTTCAATTCCTTTCTTAGAAATCGCATGCCCCAAAACTATCCCTTCCTTAACCATGAAATGACATTTCTCATAATTAAGTACTAAGTTAGTATTAATGCAACGTTCTAACACATGCTTCAAATTCTCTAAACAAACATCAAAAGAACTGCCATAAACCGTAAAATCATCCATAAAAATCTCAATGCAATTCTTAATCAAATCTAAAAATATGCTCATCATGCAACGTTGAAAGGTACCAGGAGCATTACACAATCTGAAAGGCATGCGACGATAAGCAAAAGTTTTGAAAGGACATGTAAAAGTGGTTTTCTCCTGATCTTCAGGAGCCACAACAATTTGATGATACCCGAAAATCCATCAAGAAAGCTGAAAAATTCTTTTCCAGCTAATTTCTCAAGCATTTGATCAATAAATGGAAGTGGAAAATGATCTTTCCTAGTGGCTGCATTTAATTTCCTATAATCTAGACACATTCTCCAACCACTTTGCATTCTCATAGGCATAAGTTCATTATCACCATTTTTAACCAAGGTAAAACCAGACTTTTTGGGGACAACATGCACAGGACTCACCCAATTACTATCCGAAATGGGAAAAATAATTCCTAACTCTAATAATTTTAAAATCTCTTTAAGAACTACCTCCTTCATTGCAGGGTTCAATCTGCGTTGTGGGTCATGAACCGCCTTAGAGTTAGGCTCTAATGAAATGTGATGCATGCAAACAGCTGGACTGATGCCTTTGATGTCTGCTAATGTCCACCCTATGGCCGTCTTATGCTTCTTCAACATTCGGATCAATTTATTCTCCTGCACTTCTGTGAGGTCATTTGCAATAATCACCGACAGGGTACTATTCTCACCTAAGAACACATATTTCAGATGTGTAGGTAAGGGTTTGAGTTCCAAGGAGGGCGCCTGCAAGACAGAAGGTAATACTAAATTAGCACCCTGAAATCCCTGCACCAACTTATTTGATAATGAAAGTTCAGAGTTCAATATTTTTCTCACACTTCCTGCTGTAGCCTGCATTGGTAAATTTTCCTCCATAAGAATTCCTTCTCCAAGCTCATCCTGCAACCAATTATTTTCCACATGCTCTTCCACACACTTATCAATAATACTTATATCATAAATAGATTCAACATCCTCTGAAAAATCCATGGTATTATAAATATCAAAATCCATAGAAAAACCATTAACCTTGAAAGTTACCATTCCTGAATCAACATCAATTACAGTCTTGGCTGTTTTCATAAATGATCTGCCTAACAACACAACAGCTTCACTAGGTGAGATGTCATTGCCCATATCAATTATATAAAAGTCCACTGGAAAAACAAACTTATTGATTTTCACCAAACCATCTTCCATTATCCCCTTAGGGCGCGTAGTTGACCTATCTGCCAATTGAATTATTACATTCGTAACCTTCATAGGTCCTAAGCCTAGATAATTAAATAATGTTAAAGGCATGACATTTACTGAGGATCCTAAATCCAACATGGCTCTTCTAACCAATTTATTACTTATTATGCAGGATATTGCAAATATACCTGGATCGGAGCATTTTTTGGGTAGCTCAAGTGGTTCACCTTGTATGACGGTTGACATAATTTGTCCTACCTGTTCCTTCCCCTCCTCAGGTTTCCTTCTCCTCGTGCATCTTTCCTTTAAAAATTTGGCGTATCTTGGCATGTGATCAATTGCCTCCAGAAGAGGAATATTAATTTCTACCCTGCGAAATATTTCAGAAATTTCTTTTTCCTCTTCTTCCTTCTTAGATTTCCTAAACCTGCCAGGAAAGGGAACATGAGTTAGAACATTACGGTCATCCTGTTCAACTTCAGCTCTTACCTCTTTTTCTTGGGGTGGTGTCTCTGCTGATTTTTGAATTTTTGGAACCACATTCTGCACTTCTCTCCCACTGCGAAGCGTCATGGCACTCGCATTTTCCTGTTTAGAAAGGGATGTTCCTGCTTCCGTTTCGCTCACCCTACGGGCCAATTGTGCAAATTGTTTTTCCAAGTTCTGAAAATTGGCCCGAGTTTCCTTCTGGAAAGCCTGAGTGCTTGTGGCCAGGTTCATAACTATCTCCTCCAGATTCATGTTGGGTTTTTGAGACACTGAAGGAAGCTGATAAGGCTGCCTCATTGCTGGAGGTTGGTACGCCTGAGGTTGTTGAAATCCTGGCGGCCTGAAATTTGAATTAGGCTCCCTCCACCTTGAATTATTCTGCATTGGGTATTGATCATATCTCCCCTGGGGCTGACCAAGGTATCCTCCAACTTGGTTGACTTGCTCATTTGGCTCATTCCTAATGGCGGGGCATGCATCTGTGGCATGTCCAGGCATCAAACATATCCCACAAGCCTTTGCTTGTTGCATTTGACCTACAGCCAATTGACGTACTAAGTCAGTTAAAGCGTCAAGTCATTGGTCAATTGAACTGGTACTTACCTCAGAAACAATTTCTCTTCTAATCCCGAATTGCTGTGCATTGGCTGCCATGTTGGAAATCAAAGTTTTAGCTTCAGCAATGGTTTTGTTCATCAGGGCACCACCGCTTGCTGCATCAATATTGCTCCTATCTCCATCTAAGAGCCCCTCATAAAAGTATTGTATCAGCAGTTTTTCAGGGATTTGATGCTGGGGACAGCTGGCACACAGTTGCTTGAATCTCTCCCAGTAGTTATGCAAAGTCTCTCCCTGATGTTGACGAATTCCACATATATCTTTCCTGATATGTGCAGCCCTCGATACTGGAAAAATTTCTCCAGAAATTGCCCCTTGAGTTCATTCCAAGTGGCTATCGATCCGGGAGGTAGATCATATAACCAGTCATTTGCTATATCTGCAAGTGAGAAAGGAAAGGCCTGTAATTTTACCTGTTCCTCTGTAAACCCTTGGTGTCGAACTGTTGAGCAGACCACGTGAAACTCTTTCAAGTGCTTGTGAGGGTCTTCACCTGCACTGCCATGAAAAACCGGTAATAAGTGAATTGTTCTAGATTTTAATTCCAATGGAGGAATATTATCAGGCAAAGTAATGCATGAAGTTTGATTATTGATATCAGGTGTTGCCAACTCCCTTAATGTTCTTGCAGCCATGGAAACTTCTTCTTCAAATTCTGACTCGTTCCTGGTTGAGCTAGAGCCAATGGTATCGTTTGAAGAAGATGGCGAATTGCTGGACTTTTTCTTCGTCTTTGTTTCTCGCCGATTTGCTCTAGCCAATTTCTCAATCTCTGGAATATAGGTTAATTCTCCTGTACGGGAAGAACGCACCAAAAACCAGGAAAAGTAACAAAAATGGGGGGGGGTATGGTATCGTGAAATAAAAAAAAAAGGAAAATTACTGATGCAAAGAAAATTAACGTTTAGTAATAACAAGATAAAATTAAGATCAGGACTAATTATGCTACTAATAATGGAAAACAATAGAGAAAAACCACAAAAATTAAACCTAAGGAAAATAAAATAGTGAGACACGGGAAAAATAAAATTAAATTAAATTAAAATCAAAAGAACAAAAAAAACAAAAACAAAAATAAAAACAAAAACAAAAGGAGATCACCAAAAATTTGAAGACGTAAAATTTTGTAAATAGTAAAAGGAAAACAAAAAGATATATATTTTTTTCAAAGCTAAAATTCACAATCGAAAATAAAAGTGAAGAGATTAAAATCATAGAAAACACATAATCAAATTAAGAATCACAATACTTGACTCCCCGGCAACGGCGCCAAAAATTTGATAAGTTTTGTCATGCCTGTCAAATTCATCCGAATTCGCTTACGGACTCCAAAAATTTGCAGCAGTAGTGGTTTCGGGTCGAATCCCAAAGGAGTCTGATTTAACTCTAATTCCTAACTTGAACGATTGAATGTCGTGAATTGAACAAAGACGAAAACTTGAAAGAGTAAAATAGGAATTCTGCAACAGAAGCTTGTTTAAGACTAGAATTTTATGAAACGTAAGAAGTGAACTTGAATCTGAAATAACTTGAAGTTGAAATATTAAAAACAGAGTTTTCTGAAATAAAACTGCTAAGGAAATTAAATAACACTAGAAAATTACTAGCTAAGGAAAAGTAAAAGACTACTAAACTATTACTAATTCTACGTCCCTTTGCAGGGAATGGTTTTTTTTTTTCTACTTTTCTCAATGCCTTTACTTATAGGCAAATAAAAAATATTTCAAATTCAAAACTAACTCAATCCCCCAATAAATCCTGATTTGATCAATAGAACAATATCTCATTCTTCCTTAAATCCTGCAACGATCACCCCCATCAAATCTTGTAAATCTCACACTTCTAACTCTTTTCACCAGTACTTCTGCAATTTTACCGAGTCAAAACCCCTTCTATCAAAAATCATCCAGCCCGTCACTTTATCAATTCCATGTCAGCTCCACTCTTCAACTTTGCAGTTTAGCCCCTTTTTAGCCATTTTTCCTTCAAAACTCCCTGCCACATACCACAAATCATAATTTAGCCTAAATCACCAAGAATCACATTAAATAGGTGCATCATAATAACAAAATTAATCCTAAAAACTAACTAATTATGCACCTATCAAAGAATATAGATAAAACCATCACATTCATTACCCATTATAACTTACTTGATATCCATCAACTAATTTCGTCGAATTTGAATGATATTACCTCCATCAACGCCTCTGAGTGATTTATTTTGAGTTGAATGTAAAAAGAAGAAATTTGGGTTTTCAAACCCAATATGCAAAGAAACTAATTAAAAAGATTAAAATATCGTTTTGATGCTTATGCCA
This sequence comes from Knoxia roxburghii, assembly GCA_030378225.1. Lineage (NCBI taxonomy): Eukaryota > Viridiplantae > Streptophyta > Magnoliopsida > Gentianales > Rubiaceae > Knoxia > Knoxia roxburghii. Next base: position 40,900,839 of record CM059415.1, on the reverse strand, counting down.
TGATGAACTTCAATGTTGCATTGACAATAGATGAAAGGATCAGAATGATTTGCTTGCCCAAATTTGATGGAAAATTCTTCATAGAGTTGTGCAGAGTAAATTTTTAGAAAGAACAAAATATAAGCTTTCCTTTAACGGCTACTTTGTTTAATTTTTTTTACTTTTATTTTTACACAATCATTTTTTATTCTTACACAATCATGATTTTAATAATATGTTATTTGTTTTTGTAATTTCTGTATGTATTTAATTTTATAAATAACAATATTATGAAAACATTTATACATGAAATAAAATAAGTATAACTCTTCCTCATTAATTTCATAATTTTTATTTAGAATAATTTTTATGCTACATATTTGTATTAAATTATGATTAACATTATATCCATTATATCAAATGTTCTATAATAATAATATTCAAAAAAAAATTATTATTATAATCATTTACTAAAAAATTTTATAAGAACGATTTGTAAAATAATGACATTTATTTAAAATTTATATAAAATATTATACATTGAAATAAATAATAATAATGAATAAATTATTATTATCATGATACAAATCGTTAAGTCATTCCTATAATTCGCGAGGCACGGACGCGAATACTAGTAAATAAAATAAAACTAATCCAATTCACTTTATCTAGTAAACAGACCCGAGTAGACTTCAGGTCAGAATTTAACAACCCTATAATTTTCTTTTTATTAATTCATTCAACTTCTGTGCTTGAAACTATTCACAGAAATAATAGCTTGAGAAGAGTTAAAAAAATTTTAGGCGAAGAAGTATCAGCTTGCTGAAACAAGAACCCTTTCCATATATATTAGTTATGCAAAACTAATCTCTCTGATAGGAGATGCTCAAAATCTTAGAAGTTGATAAAACTTCTGCATTTCCATGCATTCCTCCAAATATGAAAAATAATGTTTCTTTAAAATTGAATTTTCATCAATAGCTAAACTGCATTTCACCAGAACAACAACTAAAAAAAGAGGAACCCATTAGGAATTCCTTCAGAATCAAAGAAAAAAATCCTAAAAAAATTAACACATACTTAAAGTTATTTCGAAACAAAAAGTTTTAGCCTGGGTTTGTTGCTCAAGAACAACTGAAGCCCTAGGTCAAGAAACTTTCCTATTGCCTTTGATTTGAAACACAAAATTTCTTATAAAAAGCATGATAGACGTCTAATAAACTAATAAAGTTGATACGAATATTCTAAATCCATCTCATGGCTCAACCATTCATTCTCTCACCAAGCAAGAGATCATCAAGTGCCAAATGATAGACTAACCAAGAGGACATATCAAAGGCATCTTTTCATCAACATTGATGATCACTTAACTAGAGTAAGAATTAAGAAATACAACAATGAAGCCCTCACCACCTTAACTCATAAGATGCAACACAATCATTTTTTTTCATTTCATGCCGCCACCACTCAATCAGCCATTGCTGTCTTTCTCCCTCTTCGATCACCGCCACCACTCATTTATCTTTCCGATAAGTAGCAGCTAGATGTTGTAGTCGACCAAGCTTTCGAGTCCTCTAATTGAACGCTTAGTGCCCTAACTTACCAGAGTTCCATACTCCACTTAGTGCTCTAATTTACCATTCAGGCAAACTTTGAACGTGTTTAAGCCATTCGAAAAAGACAAGAGCAAGTGAGCGAGGCAGGGAAGACACCCGAAAAAAACTAAAAATTCTCAGTCTTTATCCTTTTTTAATCATTTTTTTTTTTTTTTGGTAGGGGTAAAAAGAGAACCATTAGAATGAGTCAAAGTCCTCAATTCTATCTGGAATTTCTAATCTGGGTCGCCGGGAAATCAACCATTATTTCTTGGGCTCGTAATATGGCTAATATGACAGGTTGGTTTAATCAGCTGCGATTCGCTTTTTGCGGCTTCATTTCTTTGGCTCGTTTAATTGATGGTTGCTGCCTATTATACTCTCGTGATTTGTTTTAGCCCGTTTTTTATGTTTACATTTAATTCTCTCAAGTTAACAATGCAGAAGGAATGAAGTTTGTGCCTTGTTTCTCTTCTTTGAGGATTTTGGGTTGAAAGGAATTATTGGTTTGTTAGTGTCACGGGCTCACATTTTAACTAGTGAACCGTGCGGCACTAGTTCTAACAACTAACGACTAGAACTAGCTCAGTCTTAACCCTAGCACACAAATGATCTTGTGGGCAGCAAAATGACCAAGAGAACATAAGAGAAATGTAGGCACGAAAGTGACCGGAAAGTAAAACATAATTATATTGCTATGGACAAATACTTACACACTCTTGCTTGGTGAACTTTACAAATGACTCTTACCCCTATTTATACTACTCAAGGTCGGCTACTGTTCATGTCTTCCATGAGAAGCTTCAAACATTTTAATCATGGAAGACTCTAGTCCTTAAATTTTATATACAAGGAAATTTCTAGGGCTGACCTTATGCATGATGTCACCCGTGACCAACATGTGCAACTTGCAAGGGAAGAGATCCTTCTAGATGATGGTTTGATATATTGTGTCCCTCCAAGTCCAAACGTGCAAGGAAACAACCTTAACGGGCTGAAGGATTTTTCGGTGCAAAAAGAACGGAAACGGGCCGGGACGGGTGGAACGATTGGCACACGGCCGTGTCATTCTCCCCCACTTGAACGAGACATCGCCCCTGATGGCTCTAGCTCCTCAAACTCAAACACCAGTCTGGTTGCTCCACTTAACTTCTCGGCCGGTTCCCAACTGATCTCGCTCGTTTGTTGTCCCTTCCACTTAACCAAATACTCCTTAGCCGGTGCTTTGTTTTGGCCCCGAATGATACGTTTGGAAAGGATTTGCTCCGGCTCTTTCTCCAACGGCTCCCTTATCCTCGTTGGGGCTCTTGTTGGAACGCTTCTCTCTGGGTCCAGGTCCTTCTGGAACGGCTTGAGAAGGCTCACGTGGAAGGGAACTGTTCCAACACGTTTGAGGACGGTGAACGGTCTCTCGTACTGACTCATTAGTCCCTTATTCAGCCCTCGAACTTGTCCGTGTTGGTATAACTTGACCAACACTTGGTCTTCCTCCTGGAACTCACGAGCAGTTCTTTTCTTATCGGCCAATTTCTTCATCCTTTTGGCCGATCGTTCCAAGTAAAGTCGGGTAATATCGGTTCGTTCTCGCCAATCCTTGACGAACCGATAAGCCGGTGAACTGCTCCCCGTGTAGCCTCCAATGATGTCTTTGGGTGTTGTTGGCTGAAACCCCAAGACAATCTCGAATGGACTCTTGCCGGTACTCTCATTTTTCATCAAGTTGTAGCAAAATTGGGCAACATCCAGCAGCTGGGCCCAATCTGTTTGGTTGGCTGCGACATAGTGTCTGAGGTACACTTTCATCACACCATTGACGCATTTTGTCTGGCCGTCTGTCTGCGGGCGCATAGCTGTGGACATCTTCAGTTCTGTGCCCAACAGCCGAAACAACTCCTGCCAGAACTGTCCCATGAATCGTGAGTCCCGATCACTCACGATCGAAGTTGGCAGCCCCCAATACTTCACCACATGCTTCATAAAAAGCTTGGCCATTGTCTCAGCTGTGCATTCCTTTGGGGCTTGAATGAACTCGGCATATTTTGATAGTCGGTCTATAATCACCAAAATGTTTGTGCATCCACTTGAGACAGGCAAGCTGACTATGAAGTCCATGGAGACGCTATCCTATATCTTCTCTGGGACGCGCAGCGGCTGAAAAAGACCGCGTGGATACTCCTGTTCGGTCTTGTCTTGTTGGCAAACGAGGCACGTCCACACGTAGGCTTCTACGTCCTCCCTCATTATAGGCCAATAGAAGCGTTCTTGCACTAAAGCTAGAGTACGGTGCGTACCTGGGTGTCTGACATAACGGGAATCATGACATTCCTTCAAGATCTCCCGCCTTAAATTCTACCAAGCCGGTACATATAGCCGGTCCCCTTTGGCATACAAGGCCCCATCCTTGAGCCAAAACCGGGTCGTCTTTGCTTCTTTGGCAAGCTTCATGAAGGCCTGAGCTTGCTTGTCATGCTCCAGTCCCATTTTTATGAGTTCTAAGGTCTGACCCTCCAGTGCGCTGGTGATGGCAGCCAGCATGCTCTTGCGGCTTAGAGCATCCGCAACTTGGTTAGTTTTCCCCGGGCTGTACTCCAATTCGAACTTGAACTCAGCTAGAAAATCTAGCCATTGCGCCTGCTTGCTAGATAGCTTTGGCTGGTTATGAATGAAGCTTACTGCCAGATTATCCGTTTTCACCTTAAACGGGTTTGCTGCCTTTATGTAGTGCTCTCAAATCCTTAGGCAATGCACTATGGCCAGCATTTCCTTCTCATGCGTTGGCCACCGTCGTTCCACATCACCTAATTTTTGACTTTCATAGGTGATGGGATGTCCGTCCTGGATAATTACACCACCGAAGGTAAAATCAGATGCATCGGTACACACCTCAAATGGCTTGGAAAAGTCTGGAAGGGCCAGCACCGGTTCCTTCGTCACAGTATCCTTCAAAGCTTCGAAGGCCGTTTGTTGCTTCCGTGTCCAGCACCATCCCGTCCCTTTCTTGAGCAGGTCCGTTAGAGGGGCAGCAATGGCTGAGTGCCCCTCAATGAATCGCTGGTAATAGTTGACAAGTCCTAGAAAAGACCATAGCTCGGTTGTCTTGGTTGGTGCCTCCCATTCGACAATGGCTCGAACCTTGGCCAGATCCATGCGAATTTGGCATCCCCCAATGATGTGTCCTAAAAAGGAGACTTCTTTTAGCCCGAAAGCGCACTTCTCATTCTTGGCGTACAGCTTGTTCTCCCTTAAGGCCTGGAAAATGGCACAAAGATGACTCACATGTTCCTCTATGGTCTCACTATAGATGAAATGTCATCTAAGTAGACCACCAAAAAATGGTCGATAAAATCGGCCAGCACCCGTTGCATGAGCGTGCAGAAAGTGGCCAGTGCGTTGGTCAGGCCAAACGGCATAACCAGAAATCATAGGACCAATACCGAGTGATACAGGCTGTCTTCGGCTCATCCCCTAGGGCTATCCGAACCTGATAGTACCCCTTCCTCAAGTCCAGCTTGGAAAAGACCTTAGCATTCACCAAATGATCGAACAAATCAGTTATAAGAGGAATGGGGTATTTGTTCTTTACCATTAACATGTTCAGCGCCCGGTAGTCGATGCACATCCTCAACATCCCGTTCTTTTTGCGCTGAAACAATGCCGGTGCTCCGTATGGGCTTTTTGAGGGCCGTATGAACCCAACCTCGAGCAGCTCTCTTAGTTGAGTCTTCAATTCCTGTAACTCACTAGGGGACATCCGGTACGGTGCCTTTGCTACGGGTTTTGCCCCTTCAACCAGTTCAATGGCATGGTCGATCTCCCGTCTAAGGGGCAACTCCTTCGGTAGATCTTCGGGCATTATATCCCGAAACTACTCAATCACGGTGCGTAGGGCTGAGGGAACAGGCTCCGTTACTGATACTGGTTCGGCCGGCTACTCCTCTTCGAACACCAGGGTTGCAAACGTTTGCTCTCCTTACTTTAAGCCTCGGTTGAGCTGTCTGGCACTCAACTCCGTCTTCCAATGCATTTGGATGACGCACGTGTCTCAGCCATGCAGCACGACCATGGTATCGTCCTTGGTCACCATGAAAGGCTGAAGTCCGTCGATAAAACTCATGCCCAAAACCACACCGTATTCGCCCAAAGGTGCAACGAAAAATAAGGCACGGCCAATCCATGACCCAATCTAGACCGGTACATCCTTTGCCTCGCCCACGACAGATGTCCAAGCCCCATTTACTCCCTTGAACCTTCCATTACTGGGCTCCCAAGAGATGCCTAGCTCACGGGCTAAGGCATCATTGACATAGTTGCAATTGGCCCCTGTATCTACAAGTGCCCAACAAGACCGATTGCGAAGACTTACCTCAACAAACATGCGGCTCTTTTGCTTCCCGTCCAACTTAGCTTGAATGGCATCCAACCGTTGGATACAAGCGACCCTCCTCTCATAATCTTAGTTGGACTCTTAAACCGAAGCCGCAAGTTTGGAACGAGACGGGCAGTCCCGCTCCAAGTGAGGACCTTGGCACAAGAAGCATCCTTCAAATTTCCTGGGTCGGTCTCCCTTTGACCCTTCATTGCTGCTGGATAGCTTAGCCATCTCTGGCTTGGAGTAAGACTTCCCCTTGTCTCCCCCACTTTGGCCAGAAAACTTCTTTGGCTTATCCTTCGGCTTGCCCCTGTCCTTCTTCTGGAACTTTATCAAGGACTCCGCTACATTCATGGCTTGAGTTACATTCTGCACATCCCTCCGTTGCAACTCAAGCTTGGCCCATTGCCTGAGGCCTTCCATAAAAGTAAACAAAGCCTCTTTAAGGGATAAGTTAGGGATTTCCAGCATTAGTTTTGAAAACTCCTTGACATATTCCCTAATTTGGCCGTCCCGGTGTTGCAAGCGCTGAAGCTTCGCTCTAGCTTCATCTTCAGCGTCCTTGGGAAGGAACTGCTTCTTCAATTCCGTCTTGAACTCGTCCCAGGGGCTGATTGCATTCACGCCCATGTCTACAGTCCCCGTTCTCCTTCTCAACCATAACAAGGCTGCATCCTTGAGATAGAGTGGGGCGTAGTCAAGTCGGGCAGCATCTGTAGCTACACCAACGGTCTTGAAGTACCGTTCTAGGCCGTATAGAAAGTTCTCGATATTTTTTGCCTTCCTGGCTCCCCCATAAACCTCAGGCTTAAGAATATCAATCCGGGTGGTGAGGAGAGCTCCACCTTGAACTCCTCCCCGAGCCACTTGTGCCCTCAAGACTTCAATTTCCTCTTGAAGCTTAAGCATTCCCTCATGGAGATTGGCAATACTCAGCTTTTGCTCTTCAATAGTCCGGTCGAATCGTTCCACGATCTGGTTGAGAACGCCCAGCACCCTCTCTTTGAGCTCGTCCTCATCATGATCTAGGAAGTCCTCCACGGCTAGTTCCACCTTGGCCAGCCGTGACTCGAAATCGACCGACAGCTCACGTGCAACGGACTTATCCTTCCGGCTCTCTTTTTTACCGGTGCGTTCCGTCTCGGTGAGGTGTGCTCACCTTTCACTTCTACCATCTTGGTAGTATTGCTTGGTACGGTCATGACCGGATGAACGATTGAGCGAAAGCTTGACTTAAGAACAGAACTGGGCTCTGATACCACTTGTCACGGGCTCACTTTTTAACTAGTGAACCGTGCGGCACTAGTTCTAACAACTAACGACTAGAACTAGCTCAGCCTTAACTCTAGCACACAAATGATCTTGTGGGCAGCAAAATGACCAAGAGAACACAAGAGAAATGTAGGCACAAAAGTGACCAGAAAGTGAAACGGAAATATATTTCTATGGACAAGTACTTACACACTTTTGCTTGGTGAACTTTACAAATGTTACCCCTATTTATACTACTCAAGGTCGGCTGCTGTTCATGTCTTCCATGAGAAGCTTCCAATATTTTAATCATGGAAGACTCTAGTCCCTAAATTTTATATACAAGAAAATTTCTAGGGCTGACCTCATGCATGATGTCACCCGTGGCCAACTTGTGCTACTTGCAAGGGAAGAGATCCTTCTAGATGATGGTTTGATCTATTGTGTCCCTCCAAGTCCAAACGTGCAAGGAAACAACCTTAACGGGCTGAAAGATTTTCCGGTGCAAAAAGAATGGAAACGGGCCGAGACGGGTGAAACGATTGGCACACGGTCGTGTCAGTTAGTATCTATGATCAATGAGGAATCAGCAGCATTTATCCAAAGATGGTTGTGATTGAAAATGTTGTTCCAACCTTTTTGTATAAAAGAAGTTGTTCCTGAAGGAATTGTCTGTCTGGGTCCAATAAAAAATTCCACTTTCGTGCATAGCATCTAGGGAATTCTCAATCAAACCTGAACGCTCGTGCAATCTGATTCAAATCCTTTTTGAAATACCACACTAGCACCAGATATTGGTTTACCTTATTCAATTTATTACGCAACAAAAATACAATCTTTAATTAAAGTGGAAGGATAAAGATTCGACCTTTTGAAGCGTGTCCCTTAAGAAATCGCTTGTATGACTCTGAGAGAGATTCTAACATTGTGTGGGTAACGAATTTCAGAACCAACGAAATCAGCAACAAAAAAATCACTTCACAATAAACTCGCCAGAAAATTCTCCTAGCACCGCCGCCCGCGCGTGTCTCTCACGCGCCGCCACCGATCCCACGCACCGTCGCCGATCGGAAGAAGCTGCTCTCGCTGATCGGGTTCTGCCGCATGCCTCCGGGAATTCTTGATCCTCAGGTTTTGTTCTTGAGTTGAGAGCTTCTCTCTTTAGCATTCTCACTCTAGAGCTTTTTGTGTTCTGTCAATAATGACTTGTGTGTCTTGTATTGCTAATCCCTTGTGTCTATTTATAGAGTTACAAGAAAGATCTTAAATGAGCTTGAGTTAGACCTTCTTGTTGGTTTGAGTTTTAGTAGGTTCCAAATCTCAATTAAATTACTTAATTCTTGAATTTCCTAATTCTTAATTGAACCAAGAATTAATTAATTAATTAATTAATTATACTTTGTCAATTTACTAATTGACCCTAAGATTAATTAATTAAATAATTAATTCACTTTAACAATTAACCCAACAATATAATCAATCCTACCACTAATTGATTAATTATGAAATTATCGCTCAAACCAAAATTGCTTCCAGAATCACTAATTTAATTATTCTTTATTCTCCCTAGATCAAAGATATAGTGCTCTTCAATTTATTAATTTACTGATAAATTAATTAATCGACTTCTTACAATTCGATATTAGTACCACTCGACTTTATTACTATACCGGACATAACTCCACCTGTCGGGGTTAGTATAATAAACATTACAAGCTCATCTCGAGAGCAGCATCACCCCAGAAACACAGGTACATGGTTTCCTTTCGACAAACAACAGCACACTAAGCAATCAAACACGTGCACCCAACCTACTGAGATTATAGGCCTCAAGTGACCGCACTCATTGACAGATTAAGGTACTCTATGTCTAATCCTCATGTCTATTCAAGTCTAGAGATTAAGAGATAGAATACTAAGATCGAATAGTCTACAAAATAAGTATAAGACAATTCAACCCAAACGGTCATGCTCAATATGCCTCGGGCATATCTATATGATTAAATTAGTTTAGAGAAACTAATTTCCGAATCACATAATGACTTAAACCGACAGTATTGTTAGTTTTGAATACAGAAAAGCTATGACTTGTATCAAAAACTAATATTCACAGATAACATATCATTTTGTTTCAGTATTAAATTGTTCCATTATATCATAGAACTAGGTAACGGGGTGTGGAAAGATACAGTAGATCCTGTTATTGGTTAAAGTATTGATATATAAAAAGTATGCTCGTAACTGAGACAGTCTTAACATACTATCAGTATAGGTTATCGTGTGATTTAAAAATTAGTTGTCCAAACTAATTAAATCACACGGATATGCCCGGGGCATATTGAGCACGACCAGTTCGGATAGAATTGACTTGTACTGATCGCACGTAGTCAATTCCATCCTAGTATTCAGTCTCTCGATCCCGAGATTGGGACGGGCGTGAGAGTTAGATATCGTATGCTTTGATTTGTCAAAGAGTGCGGTCAATTGAGACCTATACCTCGGTAGGTTGGGTATGCTGTGTTTAGTTTCATGCGTGCCATTGCTAGTCGGAGGGATTCACGTACCTGAAAGATTTTGGTAGGATCTGGATTCACATCCGGTTTGATGAGGTAATCCAGTCCTTTGGATTTACTCAGTGTCCGGATGAGCAATGTGTATATCGCAGACGTGATGGAAACTCAGTGGTGTTTCTTGTGCTTTACGTAGATGACATTCTATTGATTGGCAACAACAAGAAAGTGTTATCAGACGTAAAGGCATGGCTGTCCAAGCAATTTGATATGAAGGACTTAGGAGAAGCGGGACATATCTTTGGGATCAAGATTATTCGAGATCGTAGGAAACGTTCACTAACGCTCTCCCAAGCTTCATACATAGACACGATTCTGGCCCGTTTTAACATGTAGAACTTCAAGAAAGGTTTTCTACCTTTCAGGCACGGAGTGTTTCTATCTAAGGAACAGTCTCCTAAGACTGTTGAGGAGATAGAGGCCATGAAGACAGTTCCGTATGCTTCGGCAGTAGAAAGTCTCATGTATGTCATGTTGTGTACGAGGCCTGATATCTGTTATGCCGTTGGCATGGTGAATAGATATCAGAGTAACCCCGGAAAAGCTCATTGGGAGGCAGTAAAATGCATTCTCAAGTATTTACGCAGAACGAGGGACCAAGTTTTGGTCTATCAGGCGTCTGAGCTTGTACCCCGAGGTTACACAGATTCAGATTTCCAAGGTGACAGAGACAAGAGCAAGTCTACCTCAGGGTATGTGTTTACTCTAGGAGGTAGAGCCATAGTTTGGCAGAGTGTCAAGCAAAAATGCATGGCAGACTCTACCATGGAGGCTGAGTACGTTGCCGCATCAGAGGCAGCGGAAAAAGCAGTATGGCTCAAGAACTTCCTAGTGGACTTAGATGTGATTCCTGGTTTGCAAAAGTCTATCACGGTTAATTGTGATGACAACTGTGCAGTAGCAAACTCGAAGGAACCATGAGCCCACAAGGCGAGTAAACATATACAGCGCAAGTACCACCTGATACGAGACATCGTAAAGAGGGTAGACATGGTCATGGCTAAGATAGCATCAGAGGATAACCTTGCAGATCCGTTCACGAAAACATTGACTTCTAAAGTCTTTGAGGCTCACGTGAAGGGCAAGAGGATCAGATGCTTAGGAGAGCCTTGACAGTTTTTCTAGATAGATAGCAGCAGATTGGGTAGGATTGTATGTAGTTGTATACTTAAAGCACAGCTTAAGTATTAGTGGGAGATTGTTGGAGTAGAATACATAAGCTATGCTTGTATTGTACAGTTTCCCAGTTTAATATATCGATTTGTGTTTCAGTCATATCTAGTTGTGCATTAATCGTCCATTTATATTATGTAAGTAGATGATGAGGTGTCTGGTGCGACACAGTAGATCTCATCATTGGTTGAAAGACATAATATATAAATGAGGTTCGTAACTGAGACAGCTTTGGACAAACTGTCGGTTTAGGTTATTATGTGATTCAGATAATTAGTTTGTCTAAACTAATTGAATCATATAGATATGCCCGGGGCATATTGAACTTGACTCTTAGGAATGATTTGTCTTGTACTGATTTAATAGACAAATCGATCCTTGTATTCTATCTCTAAATCCCTAGACTCGAGTGGGCATGAGGATTAGACATAGTGTACTTTGATCTGCCAATGGGTGAGGTCAAATGTGGCCAATAGTCTCGGTGGGTTGGGTGCGCGTGTTTAGTTACTTGGTGTGCTGCTGCTTGTCGAAAGGAAACCATGTACCGGTGCGTCCGGGGTGATGGTGCTCCCGAGATGAGCTCGAAATGTTTATTATACTAAACCCGGCCGGTGGACTTATGTCCGGTATAGTAAAAAAGGTCGAGTGGTACTAGTCTCGGAATTAAAGAAGTTGATGAATTAATTTATCAGTAAATTAATGAATTAACGGGCACTATATCTTTGATGTGGGGAGATTATGAATATAATTTAATTAAGTTGTTCCGGAAGCAATTCTGGTGTAGGGTGGTAGTGCCATAATTAATCCGTTAGTGGTACGATTAATTATGTACTGGGTTAATGACAAAGGTAGATTTAATTAATTGAGAAATTAATTAATCCTTGTGTCAGTTGGTTGTGAATCATCCCAGGAACTGGATTGGGATAAGTGAATCCCTGTGTCAGTTGGGAGTGATTCATCCCAGGAACTGGATTGGGATAAGTGAATCCCTGTGACAGTTGGGAGTGTTTCAGTCCAGGAACAGGATTGAAGGAAACAGAATCTGTATCAATCTAGAAACAGGATTGAAGGGAAACAGAAACCCAGTAGGAAAGACCAATCCTATTCCAACTTGGAGTCTCTCTTGTAACTCTATAAATAGACAAGGGATCAGCCATTCAGAAAATACAATTCAATAGATTCATAATTCAAGAATCTAGAGAGATAAAATTCTAGAGAGAGAAAATTCTCTCTCTCTCTAAAACGAATTTTAACAAGCAAGAAAGGGCGGCTGGTTTTTCTATATTGTGGCCGAAAATTTGGTCCTTTTTGGGCAGCCCCGTGTGTTGCTTTCTCTCTCTCCAGGCAGTGCGTTTGCAGTACGTGCTAGGTGCGGAGGTGCTGAATTTTTTCAGCAGGTGGATTGTGGTGAGTTGCTGATCAATTGACTTCTAGATTGTTGCCCACACAACAAGAGGTCATAGTCTTTGAGGCATACAAGAGATTCACCAGGTGCACGCTTCAAAGGTATTATTCTATGGTTCCGCTTTTATTAGAATTTTTGTTGCGTGGTAAATCGAGCAGGTACAAACCCAGATCCTACCAAAATCTTTCAATTGGTATCAGAGCCTGGTTTAGGGGGTTCTGTGCTTGTTCGATTTATTACATGGTTTTATTTGCAGGTGGTTTAGAATCCCGACTATTATGGTTACGTTTGTATGGGTTTTAATTAAACTCCGGGACTTGTCCGGATTTAATTTTATTATGAATGTTTGTAATAGTTTAACCACGTGCTAGAAGCCGTGTAGGATTAGATTAAATCTGTAGTAGGATTTTTTCTATGTAATTTCGATTATTTAATTTTCCTAGAATGCCTTGTAGTAGGAAAATTATTTTTTTATGTAATCGAAGGCGTTATGGTGGGCGACTTGGATTCGTGGGTTTTGGGTTATCATGAATTTGAAGAAACCCAGGAAAACCCAGAACGAATTGCAAGAAGACCAAATAGCGTGGGAAAAAGCGAAGGAGGAGTTGGCGGCAGGAGGCGACGCCGGCAACGTTTGCCGGCAGCAAAATCGCCGGCCGGCAGGCCAAAAACGGCAGCAGCAGGCAGCAGCAGTCGCTGCACCCAGCAGCTGCTGCGCGCTGCTGCCGGGCGCGCGCGCAGTGGCCGCGCGCGCTGTGCCGCGCGCACGGCCCGTGCGGCCTGTGCGCGCGGGCAGGGTGACCCTCGGGCCGTGCTGCGGCCCGGGCGGCCCGTTCGGGCTGTTTGGGCTGTTTTTGGCCCGTTTTTCCTCTAGTTTTCGTTTTTTGAAGTTCAAGACTCTCTCCATCGAATGACGTGACGGGACACGAGATCAAGGCAAAGGATGGAAGCAATTAAAACCATAATAGTTGGGAAATTTATTTTACGTATTTATTTCCCGTATTTATTGTTTTAATTTTTATGCTTTATTTTTGTGCTGTATTTTAGATGCATGAATTAAAGCATGTCTGGTTTTATGGTTGCACATAACTTAGGTTAGTTAATTGCATGTTAAAACCGGAAAAACCCTCATTTTGGAAATCTAAGTGGGAGCGGGTTGTGTTATATCCCCATGGCCACCATTACGGGTTCATATGCGATGTGGGTGGGCTTGCGCGTTGGCATTAGGGTCTTCCTCCATTCGGATGAGTCCAACCCCGATATCGCTAGACTATGAGCTTCTGAGTAAGATGACTAGAGCGAGTTTAACTAGGAGAAATGCGACACCCTCTCCATCTGAGGCGCACTATCCTGAGGTAACAAACTCAGAAGTCACGTAATGGCACACACTTAGTGTATGATCTGTAGTATTCCTCCCGCGAGGTTACGCTGCTTACTTGTACGGCTGAAAGCACCGACTATTAGCTACATTGATCAAAAGATCGTTGGTCAGATAGTGTAGTTAATGAACTTGGTTCTTCTCAAACGAATGTGGGTTAGCGTAAACGTCCACACTGCGTGGCTTGCGAGAATCCCGGTGGATGAGATGTTGGTGGATTAATATTATTGTTTTGAGGGAATCAATAATTAATTGAATTTTCATGTTTTACGAAAATTCTAGCATATATGACTGAAACACTGTTTGTTTAACTTTCCAGTTTAAATCGATATGGCATTCAATCCTTTAGCTGCTATTTTGAAAAACAACAATTTAACTGGAACTAATAATGTCGATGGAAGTCGTAACTTGGACATTGTCCTTAGGGCTGAGAGCGCTCCTGTGAGAGATCGTGTCATTGACATGATTAGTAACATCAACAAGGTTGAGGTAGGAGAAGGCGAAATCGTTGGTGAAACCAAAGCCGATATTGTCCTCCAGAGCTCGCCTCAAAGCTATGAGCGGATTCGGTTGAACTACAACATAAGTAAGATGTTGTGGAGTTCATCCGAGCTCTTGGTAGAGTTGATGGCGGCTCAAAGCTATGAGCGGATTCGGTTGAACTACAACATAAGTAAGATGTTGTGGAGTTCATCCGAGCTCTTGGCAGAGCTGATGGCGGCTAAAAGTCTTCTTCAAGAGAAGAAGCGAGCTTTAGTCGCAGTCGAAGCTTTAGAATCTTCTTCTGAGCCTGAGGCTAGAAAGAAGAAGAGAAAGCTCGAGGGAGTAGCTAAAAAGGCACAAATTGTGCCTAAGCCAGATATTGTAAAGAAGGAGTCGAAAGACAAGTGCTTCAAGTGCAATAAGACGGGACATTGGAAAGCGGATTGTCCAAAGCTTATAAGTACGATAAATTATGTCTTAATTACTGAGACATGTTTAGCGGTGATTCCCACAGATACTTGGTGTGTGGATTCAGGTGCCACTGACCATGTTTGTAATTCTTTGCAAGGGTTCCAAGTAACCCAGAAGCTTAGAGAAGGCGAATTGGACATCTACTTGGGCGACACTACAAGAGTGTCAGTAGAAGCAGTGGGAGTAGTTAAGTTGAATTTCGAAAATTCTAGCTTGGAGTTAGTTAATTGTCTTTATGTACCGAGTTTTAGAAAGAACTTGATTTCGGTTTCTAAACTCTTGAAGAACAGGTATAAGTTTATTTTTTTCTGATGACTGTGTTGTTATTAGAAGAAATGGAAAACTTATTTGTTCTGGTTCATTGGCGGACAATATGTTTGTGGTTAACTCTAACTCCCCTGTTGCGCAAAACATAGAGATAGATAGCTCAGAATCTAACATTAATAAGAGGATGAAACCTTCTGAAATGAATCAAACCTATCTTTGGCATCTAAGGCTAGGTCATATAAACCTTAGTAGGATTCAGAGGTTGGTCAATGATGGACCTTTGGGTTCATTAGATATTGACAGTTATGCAACCTGCGAATCTTGCTTGGAAGGTAAGATGACCAAGAGACCTTTTAAAGCAAAAGGCTATAGAGCTAGATAAGTATTAGAGTTGATTCATTCTGACTTGTGTGGACCTATGACGGTCCAGGCACGAGGGGGATATGAGTATTTCGTGACATTCACGGATGACTACTCTAGGTACGGATACATTTACCTAATGCGCCACAAGTCTGAATGTTTTGACAAGTTTAAAGAGTTTCGGGCAGATGTGGAGAAGCATCATGGTAAGAGTATTAAGACACTGCGTTCAGATCGTGGTGGGGAGTACCTGTCCCATGAATTTCGAGATTACCTCACTGAGGTAGGAATTCAGTCTCAGTTGTCTACACCTGGCACGCCACAGCAGAATGGTGTAGCAGAAAGGAGGAACCGAACTCTTATGGAAATGGTTAGGTCTATGATGAGCTATAGTGATTTGCCAAATTCGTTCTGGGGGCATGCCTTGGAAACGGCAATGTATATTCTTAATCTTGTACCATCTAAAACCGTGCCTTCAACCCCAGTAGAGTTGTGGAACGGGCGGAAGCCCAGTCTAAGACATCTCAGAATTTGGGGCTACCCAGCACATGTGCTTAAGGCAGATACGGCTAAGTTAGATGCAAGAACAGAATTAATGCTGTTTGTAGGATATCCTAGGGGAACGAAAGGTGGTCTATTCTATAGTCCTAAAGATCAGAAGGTGGACATAAGTACCAACGCTAGATTTTTAGAAGAGAACTATGTCTTAGACCACATGCCCAAGAGTAAGATAGTACTAGAAGAGCTTAGACGACAAACTACTAATCTTGATGCACCAGCACAAGTAGATACACCACACACTGCACATGAGATCACAGATGATGCGCCTACACAGGCGGTGCCTCGTCGTAGTGGGAGGGTTGTGAGACAGCCAGACAGGTTCATTGGCATGGGAGAGGCCTCAGACCTGGTCCCAGGTGTGCCTAAACCTAACCCAGTTAACTATAATGAGGCACTTCGAGATAAAGATGCAGAATCTTGGCGTAAGGCAATGATATCCGAGATGGGGTCAATGGACCACAATCAAGTCTGGGAGCTTGTGGACCTGCCTGATGGGTTTAAGCCCATTGGATGCAAGTGGGTCTACAAATGTAAGAGAGGACCTGACGGGAAGGTGGAAACCTTTAAAGCTAGGCTGGTGGCGAAGGGGTATACTCAGAAAGAGGGAATCGATTATGAGAAAACCTTCTCCCCGGTAGCCATGCTTAAGTCGATCCGGATTCTCTTGGCCATAGCTGCTCATATGGATTATGAGATTTGGCAGATGGATGTCAAGACAGCTTTCCTGAACGGAAGTCTTGAGGAAACCATCTTTATGCAGCAACCAGAGGGATTCATTGAAAAAGGCCAAGAGCATAAGGTTTGCAGGCTTAAGAGGTCTATTTATGGACTTAAGCAGGCATCCAGATCTTGGAACATCCGGTTTGATGAGGTAATCCAGTCCTTTGGATTTACTCAGTGTCCGGATGAGCAATGTGTATATCGCAGACGTGATGGAAACTCAGTGGTGTTTCTTGTGCTTTACGTAGATGACATTCTATTGATTGGCAACAACAAGAAAGTGTTATCAGACGTAAAGGCATGGCTGTCCAAGCAATTTGATATGAAGGACTTAGGAGAAGCGGGACATATCTTTGGGATCAAGATTATTCGAGATCGTAGGAAACGTTCACTAACGCTCTCCCAAGCTTCATACATAGACACGATTCTGGCCCGTTTTAACATGTAGAACTTCAAGAAAGGTTTTCTACCTTTCAGGCACGAAGTGTTTCTATCTAAGGAACAGTCTCCTAAGACTGTTGAGGAGATAGAGGCCATGAAGACAGTTCCGTATGCTTCGGCAGTAGAAAGTCTCATGTATGTCATGTTGTGTACGAGGCCTGATATCTGTTATGCCGTTGGCATGGTGAATAGATATCAGAGTAACCCCGGAAAAGCTCATTGGGAGGCAGTAAAATGCATTCTCAAGTATTTACGCAGAACGAGGGACCAAGTTTTGGTCTATCAGGCGTCTGAGCTTGTACCCCGAGGTTACACAGATTCAGATTTCCAAGGTGACAGAGACAAGAGCAAGTCTACCTCAGGGTATGTGTTTACTCTAGGAGGTAGAGCCATAGTTTGGCAGAGTGTCAAGCAAAAATGCATGGCAGACTCTACCATGGAGGCTGAGTACGTTGCCGCATCAGAGGCAGCGGAAAAAGCAGTATGGCTCAAGAACTTCCTAGTGGACTTAGATGTGATTCCTGGTTTGCAAAAGTCTATCACGGTTAATTGTGATGACAACTGTGCAGTAGCAAACTCGAAGGAACCATGAGCCCACAAGGCGAGTAAACATATACAGCGCAAGTACCACCTGATACGAGACATCGTAAAGAGGGTAGACATGGTCATGGCTAAGATAGCATCAGAGGATAACCTTGCAGATCCGTTCACGAAAACATTGACTTCTAAAGTCTTTGAGGCTCACGTGAAGGGCAAGAGGATCAGATGCTTAGGAGAGCCTTGACAGTTTTTCTAGATAGATAGCAGCAGATTGGGTAGGATTGTATGTAGTTGTATACTTAAAGCACAGCTTAAGTATTAGTGGGAGATTGTTGGAGTAGAATACATAAGCTATGCTTGTATTGTACAGTTTCCCAGTTTAATATATCGATTTGTGTTTCAGTCATATCTAGTTGTGCATTAATCGTCCATTTATATTATGTAAGTAGATGATGAGGTGTCTGGTGCGACACAGTAGATCTCATCATTGGTTGAAAGACATAATATATAAATGAGGTTCGTAACTGAGACAGCTTTGGACAAACTGTCGGTTTAGGTTATTATGTGATTCAGATAATTAGTTTGTCTAAACTAATTGAATCATATAGATATGGCCGGGGCATATTGAACTTGACTCTTAGGAATGATTTGTCTTGTACTGATTTAATAGACAAATCGATCCTTGTATTCTATCTCTAAATCCCTAGACTCGAGTGGGCATGAGGATTAGACATAGTGTACTTTGATCTGCCAATGGGTGAGGTCAAATGTGGCCAATAGTCTCGGTGGGTTGGGTGCGCGTGTTTAGTTACTTGGTGTGCTGCTGCTTGTCGAAAGGAAACCATGTACCGGTGCGTCCGGGGTGATGGTGCTCCCGAGATGAGCTCGAAATGTTTATTATACTAAACCCGGCCGGTGGACTTATCTCCGGTATAGTAAAAAAGGTCGAGTGGTACTAGTCTCGGAATTAAAGAAGTTGATGAATTAATTTATCAGTAAATTAATGAATTAACGGGCACTATATCTTTGATGTGGGGAGATTATGAATATAATTTAATTAAGTTGTTCCGGAAGCAATTCTGGTGTAGGGTGGTAGTGCCATAATTAATCCGTTAGTGGTACGATTAATTATGTACTGGGTTAATGACAAAGGTAGATTTAATTAATTGAGAAATTAATTAATCCTTGTGTCAGTTGGTTGTGAATCATCCCAGGAACTGGATTGGGATAAGTGAATCCCTGTGTCAGTTAGGAGTGATTCATCCCAGGAACTGGATTGGGATAAGTGAATCCCTGTGACAGTTGGGAGTGTTTCAGTCCACGAACAGGATTGAAGGAAACAGAATCTGTATCAATCTAGAAACAGGATTGAAGGGAAACAGAAACCCAGTAGGAAAGACCAATCCTATTCCAACTTGGAGTCTCTCTTGTAACTCTATAAATAGACAAGGGATCAGCCATTCAGAAAATACAATTCAATAGATTCATAATTCAAGAATCTAGAGAGATAAAATTCTAGAGAGAGAAAATTCTCTCTCTCTCTAAAACGAATTTTAACAAGCAAGAAGGGGCGGCTGGTTTTCCTATATTGTGGCCGAAAATTTGGTCCTTTTTGGGCAGCCCCGTGTGTTGCTTTCTCTCTCTCCAGGTAGTGCGTTTGCAGTACGTGCTAGGTGCGGAGGTGCTGAATTTTTTCAGCAGGTGGATTGTGGTGAGTTGCTGATCAATTGACTTCTAGATTGTTGCCCACACAACAAGAGGTCATAGTCTTTGAGGCATACAAGAGATTCACCAGGTGCACGCTTCAAAGGTATTATTCTATGGTTCCGCTTTTATTAGAATTTTTGTTGCGTGGTAAATCGAGCAGGTACAAACCCAGATCCTACCAAAATCTTTCAGGATTCACTTATCCCAAACCAGTTCCTGGGATGATTCACAACCAACTGACACAAGGATTAATTAATTTCTCAATTAATTAAATCTACCTTTGTCAACAACCCAGTACATAATTAATCGTACCACTAACGGATTAATTATGGCACTACCAACCTACACCAAAATTGCTTCCGGAAAACCTTAATTAAATTATATTCATAATCTCCCCACATCAAAGATATAGTGCTCGTTAATTCATTAATTTATTGATAAATTAATTCATCAACTTCTTAATATTCCGAGACTAGTACCACTAGACCTTTTTACTATACCGGACATAAGTCCACTGGCCAGGTTTAGTATAATAAACATTTCGAGCTCATCTCGGGAGCACCATCACCCTGGACGCACCGGTACATGGTTTCCTTTCGACAAGCAGCAGCACACCAAGTAACTAAACACGCACACCCAACCCACCGAGACTATTGGCCACATTTGACCTCACCCAATGGCAGATCAAAGTACACTATGTCTAATCCTCATGCTCGCTCGAGTCTAGGGATTTAGAGATAGAATACAAGGATCAATTTGTCTATTAAATCAGTACAAGACAAATCATTCCTAAAAGTCAAGTTCAATATGCCCCGGGCACATCTATATGATTCAATTAGTTTAGACAAACTAATTATCTGAATCACATAATAACCTAGACCGACAGTTTGTCCAAAGCTGTCTCGATTACGAACCTCATTTATATATTATGTCTTTCAACCAATGATGAGATCTAATGTGTCGCACCAGACACCTCATCATCTACTTACATAATATAAATGGACAATAAATGCACAACCAGATATGACTGAAACACAAATCGATATATTAAACTGGGAAACTATATAATACAAACATAGCTTATGTATTCTACTCCAACAATATCCCACTAATACTTAAGCTGTGCTTTAAGTATACAACTACATACAATCCTACCTAATCTGCTGCTATCTATCTAGAAAAACTGTCAAGGCTCTCCTAAGCATCTGATCCCCATGCCCTTCACGTGAGCCTCAAAGACTTTAGAAGTCAATGTTTTCATGAAACGGATCTGCAAGGTTATCCTCTGATGCTATCTTAGCCATGACCACGTCTACGCTCTTTACGATGTCTTGTATCAGGTGGTACTTGCGCTGTATATGTTTACTCGCCTTGTGGGCTCGTGGTTCCTTCGAGTTTGCAACTGAACCGTTGTTATCACATTAAACCGTGATAGACTTCGGCAAACCAGGAATCACATCTAAGTCCACTAGGAAGTTCTTGAGCCATACTGCTTCTTTCGCTGCCTCTGATACGACAACGTACTCAGTCTCCATGGTAGAGTCTGCCACGCATTTCTGCTTAACACTCCGCCAAACTATGGCTTCACCTACCAGAGTAAACACATACCCTGAGGTAGACTTGCTCTTGTCCCTGTCGCCTTAGAAATCTGAATCTGTGTAACCTCGGGGTACCAGCTCAGGCGCCTGATAGACCAGAACTTGGTCCCTCGTTCTGCGAAAATACTTGAGAATGCATTTTACTGCCTCCCAATAAGCTTTCCCGGGGTTACTCTGATATCTGCTGACCATGCCAACGGCATAACAGATATCAGGCCTCGTACACAACATGACATACATGAGACTTCCTACTGCCGAAGCATATGGAACAGTCTTCATGGCCTCTATCTCCTCAACAGTCTTAGGGACTGTTCCTTAGATAGATGCACTCTATGTCTGAAAGGTAGAAAACCTTTCTTGGAGTTCTGCATGTTAAAACGGGCCAGAATCATATCTATGTATGAAGCTTAGGAGAGTGTTACTGAACGTTTCCTACGATCTCGAATGATCTTGATCCCAAGGATATGTCCTGTTTCCCCTAAGTCCTTCATATCAAACTGCTTGGACAGCCATGCCTTTACGTCTGATAACACTTTCTTGTTGTTGCCAATCAATAGAATGTCATCTACGTAAAGCACAAGAAACACCACTGAGTTTCCATCACGTCTGTGATACACACAGTGCTCATCCGGAAACTGAGTAAATCCGAAGGACTGGATTACCTCATCAAACCGGATGTTCTAAGATCTGGATGCCTGCTTAAGTCCGTAAATGGACTTCTTAAGCCTGCAAACCTTATGCTCTTGACCTTTTTCAATGAATCCCTCTGGTTGCTGCATAAAGATGGTTTCCTCAAGACTTCCGTTTAGGAAAGCTGTCTTGACATCCATCTGCCAAATCTCATAATCCAAATGAGCAGCTATGGCCAAGAGAATCCGGATCGACTTAAGCATGGCTACTGGGGAGAAGGTTTCCTCATAGTCGATTCCCTCTTTCTGAGTATACCCCTTCGCCACCAGCCTAGCTTTAAAGGTTTCCACCTTCCCATCAGGTCCTCTCTTACGTTTGTAGACCCACTTGCATCCAATGGGCTTAAACCCATCAGGCAGGTCCACAAGCTCCCAGACTTTATTGTGGTCCATTGACCCCATCTCGGATATCATTGCCTTACGCCAAGATTCTGCATCTTTATCTCGAAGCGCCTCATTATAGTTAACTGGGTCAGGTTCAGGCACACCTGGGACCAGGTCTGAAGCCTCTCCCATGCCAATGAACCTGTCTGGCTGTCTCACAACCCTCCCACTACGACGAGGCACCGCCTGTGTAGGCGCATCATCTGTGATCTCATGTGCAGTGTGTGGTGTATCTACTTGCGCTGGTGCATCAGGATTAGTAGTTTGTCGTCTAAGCTCTTCTAGTACTATCTTACTCTTGGGCTTGTGGTCTAAGACATAGTCCTCTTCTAAAAATCTAGCGTTGGTACTTACCACCACCTTCTGATCTTTAGGACTATAGAATAGACCACCTTTCGTTCCCCTAGGATATCCTACAAACAGCATTAATTTTGTTCTTGCATCTAACTTAGCCGTATCTGCCTTAAGCACATGTGCTGGGCAGCCCCAAATTCTGAGATGTCTTAGACTGGGCTTCCGCCCGTTCCACAACTCTACTGGGGTTGAAGGCACGGTTTTAGATGGTACAAGATTAAGAATATACATTGTCGTTTCCAAGGCATATCCCCAGAACGAACTTGGCAAATCACAATAGCTCATCATAGACCTAACCATTTCCATAAGAGTTCGATTCCTCCTTTCTGCGACACCATTCTGCTGTGGCGTGCCAGGTGCAGACAACTGAGACTGAATTCCTACCTCAGTGAGGTAATCTCGAAATTCATGGGATAGGTACTCCCCACCATGATCTGAACGCAGTGTCTTGTTACTCTTACCATGACGCTTCTCCACATCTGCCCGAAACTATTTGAACTTGCCAAAACATTCGGACTTGTGGCGCATTAGGTAAATGTATCCGTACCTAGAGTAGTCATCCGTGAAAGTCACGAAATACTCATATCCCCCTCGTGCCTGGACCATCATAGGTCCACACAAGTCAGAATGAATCAACTCTAATATTTCTTTAGCTCTGTAGCCTTTTGCTTTAAAAGGTCTCTTGGTCATCTTACCTTCCAAGCAAGATTCGCAGGTTGCGGAACTGTCAATATCTAATGAACCCAAAAGTCCATCATTGACCAACCTCTGAATCCTACTAAGGTTTATATGACCTAGCCTTAGATGCCAAAAATAGGTTTGATTCATTTCAGAAGGTATCTTCCTCTTATTAATGTCAGATTCTGAGCTATCTATCTATGTTTTGCGCAACAGGGGAGTTAGAATTAACCACAAATAAATTGTCCACCAATGAACCAGAACAAACAAGTTTTCCATTTCTTCTAATAAAAACAGACTCATCAAAAAAAATAAACTTGTAACCGTTCTTCAAGAGTTTAGAAACCGAAATCAGGTTCTTTTTAAAACTCGGTACATAAAGACAGTTTACTAACTCTAGGTTACAATTCTTGAAATTTAACCTAACTACTCCCACTGCTTCAACTGACACTCTTGTAGTGTCGCCCAAGTAGATATCCAATTCGCCTTCTCTAAGCTTCTGGGTTACTTGGAACCCTTGCAAAGAATTACAAACATGGTCAGTGGCACCTGAATCCACACACCAAGTATCTGTGGAAATCGCCTCTAAACATGTCTCAGTAATTAAGGCATAATTTATCGTACTTATAAGCTTTGGACAATCCGCTTTCCAATGTCCCGTCTTATTGCACTTGAAGCACTTGTCTTTCGACTTCTTCTTTGCAATATCTGGCTTAGGCACAATTTGTGCCTTTTTAGCTACTCCCTCGAGCTTTCTCTTCTTGTTTCTAGCCTCAGGCTCAGAAGAAGATTCTAAAGCTTCGACTGCGACTAAAGCTCGCTTCTTCTCTTGAAGAAGACTTTTAGCCACCATCAACTCTGCCAAGAGCTCGGATGAACTCCACAACATCTTACTTATGTTGTAGTTCAACCGAATCTGCTCATAGCTTTGAGCCGCCATCAACTCTGCCAAGAGCTCGGATGAACTCCATAACATCTTACTTATGTTGTAGTTCAACCGAATCCGCTCATAGCTTTGAGGCAAGCTCTGGAGGACAATATCGGCTTTGGTTTCACCAACGATTTTTCCTCCTCCTACCTCAACCTTGTTGATGTTACTAATCATGTCAATGACACGATCTCTCACAGGAGCGCTCTCAGCCCTAAGGACAATGTCCAAGTTACGACTTCCATCGACATTATTAGTTCCAGTTAAATTGTTGTTTTTCAAAACAGCAGCTAAAGGATTGAATGCCATATCGATTTAAACTGGAAAGTAAACAAACAGTGTTTCAGTTATATATGCTAGAATTTTCGAAAACATGAGAATTCAATTAATTATTGATTTCCCTCAAAACAATAATATTAATCCACCAACATCTCATCCACCGGGATTCTCGCAAGCCACGCAGTGTGGACGTTTACGCTAACCCACATTCGTTTGAGAAGAACCAAGTTCATTAACTACACTATCTGACCAACGATCTTTTGATCAATGTAGCTAATAGTCGGTGCTTTCAGCCGTACAAGTAAGCAGCGTAACCTCGCGGGAGGAATACTGCAGATCATACCCTAAGTGTGTGCCATTACGTGACTTCTGAGTTTGTTACCTCAGGATAGTGCACCTCAGATGGAGAGGGTGTCACATTTCTCCTAGTTCAACTCGCTCTAGTCATCTTACTCAGAAGCTCATAGTCTAGCGATCTCGGGGCTGGACTCATCCGAATGGAAGAAGGCCCTAATGCCAATGCGCAAGCCCACCCACATCGCATATGAACCCGTAATGGTGGCCATGGGGATATAACACAACCCGCTCCCACTTAGATTTCCAAATTGAGGGTTTTTCCGATTTTAACATGCAATTAACTAACCTAAGTTTTGTGCAACCATAAAACCAGATATGCTTTAATTCATGCATCTAAAATACAGCATAAAAATAAAGCATAAAAATTAAAACAATAAATACGGGAAATAAATTCGAAAAAATAAATTCCCCGACTATTATGGTTTTAATTGCTTCCATCTTCTGCCTTGATCTCGTGTCCCGTCACGTCACTCGATGGAGAGAGTCTTGAATTTCAAAAAAAGAAAACTGGAGGAAAAACGGGCCAAAAACAGCCCGAACAGCCCGAACGGGCCGCCCGGGCCGCAGCACGGCCCGAGGGCCGCGCGGCCCGCGCGCACAGCCCGCACGGGCCGTGCACGTGGCCCAGCGCTCGCGCGCGTGCGCACGGCCCGCACAGGCCCTGCACGCGCGGCGCTGCGCCCGTGCGCCCGCGCGCCCGCGCCCCTGGCCAGCCCGGGCTGTGCGCGCGCGGCCCTGCGTGCCTGCAGCAGTAGTGCGCAGCAACTGCTGCGCGCTGCTGCTGCCTGCTGCTGCCCTCTTTTGGCTGCCGGTGGCGTTTTTGATGCCGACGATCGTTGCCGGCGTCGCCTCCTGCCGCCAACTCTTCCTTCGCTTTTTCCCACGCTATTTGGTCTTCTTGCAATTCGTTCTGGGTTTTCCTGTGTTTCTTCAAACTCATGATAACCCAAAACCCACGAATCCAAGTCGCCCACCATAACGCCTTCGATTACATAAAAAACAATTTTCCTACTACAAGGCATTCTAGGAAAATTAAATAATCGAAATTACATAGAATAAATCCTACTACAGATTTAATCTAATCCTACACGGCTTCTAGCACGTGGTTATACTATTACAAACATTCATAATAAAATTAAATTCGGACATGTCCCGGAGTTTAATTAAAAACCATACAAACGTAACCATAATAGTCGGGATTCTAAACCACCTGCAAATAAAACCATGTAATAAATCGAACAAGCACAGAACCCCCTAAACCTCGCTCTGATACCAATTGAAAGATTTTCGTAAGATCTGGGTTTGCACTTGCTCGATTTACCACGCAACAAAAATTTCTATTGAAGCGGAATCTTAGAAAAGTACCTTTGAAGCGTGCACCTGGTGATTCTCTTGTATGCCTCAAGACTATAACTTCACGTTGTGTGGGCAACGAACTAGAAGTTAATTGATCAGCTACTCACCACAATCCACCTACTAGAAAACTCTAGCCCCGCAGCACCTGGCACGTACTATAAACGCACCGCCCGCAGAGAGAGAAAGCTACGCGCAGCTGGTATAAACCAAGGCCAAAATTTCAGCCACTAGAAACCCAAAAACCAGCTGCACACTTTCTTGAAAATTCGACTTGGAGAGAGAAACGTTTTCTCTCTCTAGAAATCCTGTGGATTAATTGTGTTATTGTGTTTTCTGAATGACTAATCCCTTGTCTATTTATAGAGTTACAAGAGAGACTCCAAGTTGGTTTAGGATTGGTCTTCCTACTGGGTTTCTGTTTTCCTTCAATCCTGTTTCTGGACTGATACAGATTCTGTTTCCTTCAATCCTATTCCTGGACTGATACACTCCCAACTGTCACAGGGATTCACTTATCCCAATCCAGTTCCTGGGATGAATCACTCCCAACTGACACAGGGATTCACTTATCCCATACCAGTTCCTGGGATGATTCACAACCAACTGACACAATGATTAATTAATTTCTAAATTAATTAAATCTACCATTGTCAACAACCCAGTAAATAATTAATCGTACCACTAACGGATTAATTATGGCACTACTAACCTACACCAGAATTACTTCCGGAACAACTTAATTAAATTATATTAATAATCTCCCCACATCAAAGATATAGTGCTCGTTAATTCATTAATTTACTGATAAATTAATTCATCAACTTCTTAATATTCCGAGACTAGTACCACTCGACCTTTTTACTATACTGGACATAAGTCCACTGGCCAGGTTTAGTATAATAAACATTTCGAGCTCATCTCGGGAGCACCATCACCCCGGACGCACCGGTACATGGTTTTCTTTCGACAAGCAGCAGCACACCAAGTAACTAAACACGCACACCCAACCCACCGAGACTATTGGCCACATTTGACCTCACCCATTGGCAGATCAAAGTACACTATATCTAATCATCATGCCCGCTCGAGTCTAGGGATTTAGAGATAGAATACAAGGATCGATTTGTCTATTAAATCAGTACAAGACAAATCATTCCTAAGAGTCAAGTTCAATATGCCCCGGGCAATCTATATGATTCAATTAGTTTAGACAAACTAATTATCTGAATCACATAATAACCTAGACTGATAGTTTGTCCAAAGTTGTCTCGATTACGAACCTCATTTATATATTATTTCTTTCAACCAATGATGAGATCTACTGTGTCGCACCAGACACCTCATCATCTACTTACATAATATAAATGGACAATAAATTCACAACCAGATATGACTGAAACACAAATCGATATATTAAACTGGGAAACTATACAATACAAGCATTGCTTATGTATTCTACTCCAACAGTACCGGTTCACCAGGTTGATGGTGCTCCTGACATAAGCTCGTAAGGTTTATTATACTAAAACTGGCCAGTGGACTTTACGTCTGGTATAATAAGAAAGTCGAGTGGTACTAATCTCGGAAACCAAGAAGTCGGTGAATTAGTTTGTCAGTAAATTGATAAACCGACGAGCACTAGATCTTTGATGTGGAGAGATAGAAGAAATCATAATGGCGCGATGTAAAGTCATTTTTGAGCAGTAGTTCCATAATTGGTCCGTTAGTAGTACGACTAATTATGCATTTGACTAACCGATAAAGTGAATTAATTAATCCTAAATGTTTAATTAATATTTAATTGACAAAGTGGATTAATTATTTATGAATTAATTAATCCTAAGGGTTCGATTAAATTAAATTAATGAAGTGGTTAAAGAATTAATTCAAAAGGATCGATTGGTGTTGATTAGTCTAGGAAAGACTAAGGGGTCAACGAAAGTCAAACTAAAAGGCTCAACTCAAAAGCTCGTTAGGTCTCCTTAGAAGCTCCCTATAAATATCCCTTGTTAGACATTAATGAAGATATAAGAAACTTCGAGGCCACTTAGCCTAGAGTGAGAGAGTCTAGTCTAGAGAGAGAACTTTATCTTCCTCGAATTGTTCTTTCTCAAAGTCGACTAGGAAAACTCTTTCCTTCGAAAACTCAGTCCCGGAGTTCAGTTTTTCTTGACCGACCGTCCGCCTTCCGCCTTCCACCGACCGTTCGTGTTCTCGTCGATGATTTTTCTGGCAGTTCGGTCCGGCGGTCTTCGCGCGTTAATCCACCGATTGCTGCATTGATCGTGATTCTTCAGCCGCTGATTCGTAGTGATCGAACGTACAGATCTCTAGCTGAAGTATCTCCAGCCAGCAGCCCCTTTTTCTGGTCAAGTAGTGTTTGGCGGCGGTTGTTACGCAACTTCCTGGGAAAGATCTGTTTTTGACAGATCTTGAGTTTTCTCGAAGCAAGTTTCTTGGGATTTCTTCATTTTTCTTTGGGCTACTCCGTAGACACTAGCCCACACTAGTTCGGAGTCGAATTGGAGTTATTCTTCGGATTTCTTGTGGAATTCGCTTGCCCAAAGTTTTGGATTTGTTATTGCTGAGGACTTCGCTACGGAGGTATAACCTTTATGTTTTTCGCTTTTAATTAAAAGTCGATTCTTTGTGCGTTGTTTTTCGATTTAATAAATTAAATAAGTATAAGCCTAGATCCGTTCAGGGGAAAATGAATTTAAGCCTGAGCTTTGTCGAAAGTTTCCAATTCTGGAATGCATTGCACGAAAGTGAGATTTTCGATTTAGCACGAGCTTGTTCTGTTTTCCTTCAAGTATATCCAAACTGTCTCAGTCACGAGCCTCATTTATATATCAAGACTTTAACCAATGATGAGATCTACCGTGTCATCCCAGACACCTTATCATCTAGTCATATGATATAAATTGACAACATATGTAAAACATAAAAACAATTTATCTAAAACAATTAATCGATATATAAATCAGAAAATAGTTTTAATACAAGCAAAGCTTTAGTATTCAAAACCAACAGTTTCATGTTTGTGTAAAGGAAATAGTTCTATTGAAATTCTCATTTGTACAGTGTTTTTCCCGTGAAAGTTTAATAAGCAAATACTACCGTCACAATTGAAGATAGCATAATGGCCAAATGACTCATTCTAGATGTTGCAGTCGACCAAGCTTTAGCATCCTTATCGAGATGAGTAGTGGCGATCATCGGAGAGGGAGAAAGAGAAAAAAAGGGCGGTGATGAGTGGTGGGGTGATCGGAGAGGGAGAAAGAAAGCAACGGCTGATCGAGTAGTGACGGTCATTTGAGACTTTTGAGAGAGATGAGAGATGTTTTAGAGGGATGAGGAAGATGGGGGAGGGGAGGGGGGGAGACAAAAATAGCCTTATAAAAATAGCTCCATTTTTATATTAACGGAACAATTTGATAGAATGATCAAAAGTAAAATAAAATTAAGAAGTTAGTGATTTAAAATAGAATTTTTGAAAAATAATGATCAAAACTTGAATTTAAAAATAATATGATGACCAAATATATAATTTACTCTTTAATTAAATAAATTTCAATCTAAGTAGGATTATGTTTAGTGGATTTAAGGCCAATAGGATATATTAGATTTCAGATTTCTCTCTCAAGTTGGATCTTGGATTTCTATTAAGATCTGAATCCCGTTGAGAGAAGGATTCTTTGTCCATTGTAATTTCAGCCAAAGCACTATATTTAAAGAGAGTAGTTGTGTCTTTCAATAACAACATTAGTTCAATAGTTCAAGATTAAATTCGTGTGAGTTTTTGAGTTTTAACATAGTCGCGTTTAGGGTGTAAACGAGCCGAGCCGAGCTCAAACTTGCCTATGTTTAGGCTCGGCTCGCCTAAATATGAAGGGGCTCGAGCTAATTTTTTGGAGCTCGAGCTCGAGTTCGTTTAAGAATTGTGAAGCTCGAGCTCGGCTCGCGAGTCAAGCTCGATTTTGAGTTTGACAAAGTGCTCATTAAATTTAATATTAATTCCGTGAGGGAAGAAACCATAAAAGATCATAATCCATAAGAGTATCTCCAACGCATACGCTACGTTTACGTTTACAGTTACTCTGTTTTATTTTTTTAATATTTTTTTCACCACTATACTTAACAAGTTATTTTTGACGTTTCTGGATGTGATGCAAGTTATTTTTGACGTGGTGACTGTCTTTGGGGAAAAAATCAGCTTAAATTCACATGAATGGATGTAGACGTTTATGGACATGGTTCTAGTTGTCTTTGACGTGGTGGTTTGTCTTTGTGAAAAAAAATAGCTTAAATTTACATGAATGGATGACGACGTTTCTGGACGTGGTGCTAGTTATTTTAGATGTGGTGCTAGTGTTATGAGACGTGGTGGAATATCTTTACTGAAAAAAAATCAGTTTAAACTTACATAAATGGATGTAGACGTTTATGGACGTGGTTCTAGTTGTCTGTGACGTTATGGGTTGTCTTTGTTGAAAAAATAGCTTAAATTCACTTGAATGGATGTAGACGTTTCTGGACGTGGTCCTAGTGTTTTTAGACGTGGTTCTTGTGTTTTGAGACGTGGTACACTGTCTTTTTGAAAAAAATCAGTTAAAGTTCACATGAATGTATGTAGACGTTTTTGGACGTGTTTATAGTTGTTCTGAGACGAGTTGAGATGTTTTGTGAAAAAATTAGTTTAAATTCACATGTCTGGATGTAGACGTTTTTGGACGTGGTCCTAGTGTTTTTAGACGTGGTTCTAGTGTTTTGAGACGTGGTTCTAGTAAAGCAGTATACAAAATGTGTTAATTAATTACGATATTCAAGAAATTATTATAAGGAAAAATTATATATATATTTCAAAAATGGGTAGTATTTATATAAGACGTTTTGGAACGTGGCTAATATATTTACAGATGTGCGAGGATGTGGCAGGCTATCTATGTTATCTACTTTCCCCTACCCCTCGGCTTTCCCTTTTGTTGTGCCTCTGGTGCTTGTCGATTCACCACAAATGTTTGATATTCTTTATTTTCTCCATTATCTTCTTTTGGAGGAGGCAAAGATTCTTGTGGCATGGTGGATAAGGTATGATAGTTCTCCTTATAATACTCCAGTGCATTTTGCTTGACCTCATCCTTGAGCATGTTTGATGGAGACATGAGGATGTTGTATGTATACTTGGCTCTTAATGTGATCATGATGTTTTTGTCCTCTTTAGCCTTCATCAGGAGATTATCATAATCCAGTTCCATATCCCCTCCATACATCTCCATGTGCCTGATTGTGAAAAGAACTTCAGTTTAAGTAAATAAATACTAGCTACCTTGTCAAGATACATAGAGAATAAGTAATATTACCTGATGCAGTATATAGCGCAATCGTTCACGTTTGTTGCATCTTGCCATTTTGCAGCAGGGAATAGTATATCTATACCTTTCATCTCTTTTTATTTGGGGTTTTCACTTGATTGTTCCAACAGTATTGCAAGTAACATTTGTAGCATGTCCTTTGGCAATTTGTGATTGGGATTCGGAGGTAAGTTGTTGATTACCATGGCTACTTCAAATGCAAAATTGATCACAAGCAAACTGAAGTGCTTGTGGTCCAAGAGAGGGAAGAAAACCTGGGAGTGAATAAAAAAAGAATTAGTTTATGTTAATGAATGGTTTTGTAAATGTACTTACAATGTCTGCATTGAAACCATCCAAGGTTCTGTGGTTTCGTGCAAGTTCTTCAATCATCCAGTCACGAAAAAAAAAATTTTGTTTTTCTTTTGAAGAAATTTTGAATATTCCTTCGCCAGTCCAAATTGTCTGCATGAATTGAGATTGTAAATACACACCACGTCCATTAAAAGTGAATAGAAGTACCAATTTAAATGTTCTTAACGAAAATCTTGTTGTGAAGAAGAACCTTTTATAATCAGTATGGTCCCTTTTTTTCTCAGGAAAGCTTCTGATGTAGTTCATGTGGTTGCACCATGCATCTACCATACTGTTAGATAGCCACTTATTGATTGACATGTTGTGGAAATCTAATCTAGTCAGTCCCAGGGTTCCATAGCTGTAAAGTGTTTGCCTGCATTGATATTAGAGTTAGTAAGACGTGGTTAGTATTAGTAACACGTAGTTGGGCGTGGCGACTGTGTACACAGACGTGGTCACTATGTACACAGACGTGGATACTGTGTAAACAGACGTGGCGACTGTGTAAGTGTGTACAGCCTGATGACTATGTGTTCTGTCAAATGATTGAAATATGGAAATTGAATGTACTTACCCAGGTTCGTAAGGGATACCTCTTTTTGTATCCTTTATAAGGAATGCAAAGTTTGTCATGATTTCCTCCTTTTTAGAAAGCTTTAAATCTGGCATTTCCTTCGTTGGAGCCTTCATGTAGCAATAGAATGGACTCCTCAGTGCCAATGGAAGTTTAATTTGACGATGCTTTGGATTTTGCTTTGTGTCTGCTATTTCCAGAGGATTGTCTTCTTCATCCATGATGATTCTGTAGACATTTAAAATGTACCACGTTTAGACAAGTCTATTTACGTCTAATACTAGTAAATGAATGATAGTATTACTTACTTTCTGATTTCGTCCTCTGGTTGTGCCTGAGAAGCATCATATTCCTTTTCAAGGTTCCTTGGCATTGGCATTGGCATTTGCTTCTGTGGAGTAGTTAAATCTATGCCTAGGTTGAAGCTTGGCATAGAATCTTTAACTTCCTGAAACCTCTTGTTCAGGAGATTGTTTGTCTCCTGTTGTTGTTTTTCAATCTTTGCAATCTGAGTCAGGATTGCAGCAATGTTGTTGTTTTCTTGTTGAATTTGACTCTGTGGCTTCTCATATGCTGCAAACTTCTTCTCCATCTCTTGTTTAAGGATCTTATCCACTTGATTCAGTATTGCAGGAGTAAGTTCTTGACTCAGATTGGCTGTTGTTGTGTTTGTATCAGCAAACTTCTTGTTGAGTTCTTCTTGTTGCTTCTGGAACATCTTTTCAACTTGACTCAACAATGGTGCAACAAATTCAGTGGCAGCTTGACTTTGTACAATTTGATCTTGTTCATATTGTACTATTTCTTTATTCTCATTTTTGAACAGATTTGCCATTTGTTTGCACATCATATGAAGCATCATCAATGTTGGATTATCTTGGATTTCCTTGGTATCATCCACAAGTTGGATAATGTTGGTCAATCCTTTAGATAATCCATTCAATTCTTGATTCAGGCTTCTGATCTTTGCTTCAACAGGCTATACAAAATCAAATATAAACAACACAGGTGTAAGTGTGATTGAATTAATACTCGCCACGTCTGTGTACACATTCGCCACGTCTGTGTACATATTCGCCACGTCTGTGTACACAGTCGCCACGTCTGTGAATCTGTGTACACAGTCACCACGTCGGTGTACACAGTTGCCACGTCCAAATACGTCTAGTAAATGTGTAAGAGAAATTGTTTGGATTTTGAAATTTACCTGATCTTCCATCTCTGGAATTTCTTTATCTCTGATCTCGGCATCATAATCATCATCATCAGGCTGTAAAATATCAAATTTGTTAGCGAATAATATATACCACGTCTGTATATATAGCCACCACGTCTTTATATATGGCCACCACGTCCAAATACGTCTAAAACAAGTAATAAGAGTAAGTATTATTTTTTCATTTTGAATATTACCTGATGTTGGTATTCAGGTTCCTTCTGTTTTTGTTGGTCTCCATATTGCTCATTGTGGTGGTGTTGTTCTTCTTGCTGCTCTCCAGGTTGTTGTTCTTTTTGGAGATCTTCTCTTGAAATTATTCTTGCCCTTCTAAAACCTCCCAACCTTTTAAGCTCCTTTGTCTCTCTTTTGTTATATTTTTCTATGTCCCAATAGGAGAGTAGAGTGGTGTTTGTTGGACGTAGGGCATCACCAGCAAGTCTGACTCTGTCCAGATAGAGTAGCTTTGGAAAAATGAAAAAGTTATAATTAGCTACGTCTGAAAAAATGATGATTTAAAGTGGACAACGTTTGAAATACTTACCACAAGGAAGGGGAGTGATCCTCTAAACATGGATCTCTTTTCCTTCCAAAGCTCTACTAATTCTTTCAAACCTCTGATTGTGAACTCGCACCAGTTCATATTTCTGATGTCATTGACATTTTTGATGCTCTTCAGTATTGCTTGTCGACATCCAAGGTCCTGGAAAGCCCAAAGCAGAGTTGTTGCCATGTAGATTATGAAGTCGATCTTGAAATTATCATTGGCATATTCTCTGTTTGCTTTGATATAGGCTGCAATTTGTGTGGTGGTTGGTTTTCTTGGTTTCCCGGTTGTCTTGTCAATTGTTCCTGTATGCCTTGAATGGAAGTTGTTCATGTCATTCTTGTATTCTTCATTGTGTTCTTCATAATGTGTGTATTCTTCAACCCTAATACCACCAAGTGGTATTCCGAACACATGATGGACATCTTCTTCTTCTATTTTCAAACTTCCACTTTGCAATCTGATTGACATGCTTGAGAGATCAAAACACTACAAGAGATGCTCTCCTAAAGAACATGGGACTTGTTTTAGATTTACATCCAGCCATGATCCTAGTCCAATCTCTCTTATTGCCTCTCTTTGAACCTCGGACAACACTCTAGTCAGCTTGTACAATCCAGCAGTTGTTGTCCTTGTTTGGAATTTAATATGTTCTTCTTCTTCTTCTTCTTCATGTTCTGAAAATGAATAAATAAATGTTAGCCCACATACAAAGTCCTCATATGTCATGAAAAAGGCTACAACCGAACACATCCTCATACCTGGTGTAGTATTCTTTTTTGTTGCTATTTTTTTGGCTTTCTGTTTCTTTCTCTATTGTAGTTCATCTTCTTCTGATTCAATTTCATCTCTTGGTCTCTTTGTTGGCTTTTTTGTTGGTGGTTTTTTGGCTACGGGTTGTTTTTGTGTTGGATGTTTTTTGGTTTTGGATTGCTGTTTTTGAAGTTTCTGTTTGTGTTTTTCAGGTTCAAGGATGTGTAGTGTTGCTGCTTGTACAAGGGTTGCTAGATCTTGTTCAGAAATTTTAGGGCTTGGGCTGGCTGTTCTTTTTTTCAGCAAATATTGGTTTAGTGGTATTTGTGATTCATCTTCACTTTGTGTGGGAGACACATGCTGGCTTGGTGAGGCAGAAGAATCATCTTCTGATGCTGATGGTGTGACAAAATCATCATCACAATCATATAACACAAGATTTCTATTTTGTTTTGTTTTGTTAACCATCCTGCATTGAACATGGGAAATAACCATAAGAAAAAAAAAAAAAAAGAGGAAAAGAAGAGCAATGTCCACTATAATAGGTACCACGTCCCAATACGTCAGAAAAATCAATAGCGCCACGTCCGAAAACATACACAAAAAATTTATTATTCTTTCACAAATACAGACAGCAAAGACATTGTTTATCTACTAAATTCCATAACAAATACTGAAACGTCCAGTATCACAAGAACAAAGTTAATTTTTTCAGAAAAATAATTGACAAACAGACGCGCAACATTCACTATAGTAGGTACCACATCCAGATATGTCCGGAAAACAGTAGGGCCAAGTCTGAAAACACACAAATAATTGATTATTTTTTCACAAATAAAAACAGTAAACACATTGGTTTTCTACTAAATAACATTACATATACTGCAACTTCCACTATCACAGACACATTTTTAGTTTGGTCCAAAAAAAAATGGCAAACAGACGAGCAAAGTCCACTAAGGTAGGTACCACGTCTTTATACGTCCGAAAACAGTAGCGCCACGTCCAAAAACAGTAGCGCCACGTCCGAAAACACACACAATTATAATTTCAGTAAAACACATATAAAAAACACAATGAAACGTCCAGTAAACACCAATATATCATATTTGATAGTAATAGAGCATTATTACTAGGGTAATACACGATTATAGCATCATAATATACAACCAAAATCAAACGCAGCAAATACGGGAAAATAGGGTTTCGTAAATCCATTAATTGCAGTAAAATATAGTTCATAGTTTACGATGTAGTAATTTTTGCGACGTATTACCTGTTTTTTTGCTTGAATGTTGTTTTTTTGGAGTCGAAGAACGAAGTTCCGATGAACGTAGCAGGACGGAGTCGGTCTGGAATGAACGTGTTCTCGTGTTTTTTTGGTCTTCTTCGTCAGAAATTTCGTCGGAGACGAAGTTTGTATGGATTTTTTGAAAATAAGAAAACGAAATCGATGTTTTAAGAATTTGATCGATTGCGGTTATGGAAGTTTTTGAGGGGAAGGAAGTTTTTTTTGAAAAAGGTAACTGCAGCAGCAAGGGGAATTTGAGGAGGTATTAGTGACGGAACGCGTGCATGAAAGCTACTTGCTAGTAGTGAATTTAAAACGATTTTATAATTTATACACAAAAAACAGCCCACCACGTCTCAGAACAACTTGCCCCACTTCCAAAAACAACTAGCACCACGTCCAGAAACGTCTTTGTAAAAAAAATCAGTTTAAGTTCACATGAATGGATGTAGACGTTTTTGGACGTGGTGCTAGTTATTTTTTGACGTTGTTCTAGTGTTATTAGACGTGGTGGACTATCTTTGTGGAAAAAAATCAGTTTAAACTCACATGAATGGATGTAGACGTTTATGGACGTGGTTCTAGTTGTTCTGAGACGAGTTGAGATGTTTTGTGCAAAAAATCAGTTTAAATACACATGCATGGATGTAGACATTTTTGGACGTGGTTCTATGGTTTTTAGACGTGGTGCTAGTGTTATGAGACGTGGTCGACTGTCTTTGTGGCAAAAATCAGTTTAAATTCACATGAATGGATGTAGACATTTTTTTTACATGTTTCTAGTTGTTCTGAGACGAGTTGAGATGTTTTGTGCAAAAATCAGTTTAAATTCACATGCATATATGTAGACGTTTTTGGACGTGGTACTAGTTATTTTGGACTTGGTGCTTGTGTTCTGAGACGTGGTAGACTGTCTTTGTGGCAAAAATCAGTTTAAATTCACATGAATGGATGTAGACGTTTTTTTGGCGTGGTTCTAGTTGTTCTGAGATGTTGTATGGCCATTTTAGTTGTTTTATCTATTTATAACACCTACTTACAATTTACAAGATCATGAACATTTCTAAGAGTAATATGGTCATTTTAATTGTTTTATATTCACAAAACACTTAGATCAGATATCATAAACATTTCTAAGAATTGAATGGTCATTTTATTTGTTTTATCTCATTACAACTCTTAGATATGAGATCATGATCATTTCTGAGAATTGTATAGCCGTTTTATTTGTTTTATCTTTTCAAAACCCTTAGATAATAGATTATGCACATTTCGGTCCACATCAGAAGTTTTTTTTACGTGTTTCTAGTTGTTTTGAGACGAGTTGAGATGTTTTGTGCAAAAATCAGTTTAAATACACATGCATGGATGTAGACATTTTTGGACGTGGTTATAGTGTTTTGAGACGTGGTTCTAGTGTTATGAGACGTGGTAGACTGTCTTTGTGAAAAAAATCAGTTTAAACTCACATGAATGGATGTAGACGTTTATGGACGTGGTTCTAGTTGTTCTGAGACGAGTTGAGATGTTTTGTGCAAAAAATCAGTTTAAATCACATGCATGGATGTAGACGTTTTTGGACGTGGTTATAGTGTTTTGAGACGTGGTGCTAGTGTTATGAGACGTGTTAGACTGTCTTTGTGAAAAAAAATCAGTTTAAATTCACATGAATGGATGTAAACATTTTTTTTACGTGTTTCTAGTTGTTCTGAGACGAGTTGAGATGTTTTGTGCAAAAATCTGTTTAAATTCACATGCATGGATGTAGACGTTTTTCGACGTGGTTCTTGTGTTTTGAGACGTGGTGCAAGTGTTATGAGACGTGGTAGACTGTCTTTGTGAAAAAAATCAGTTTAAATACACATGAATGGATGTAGACGTTTTTTTTACGTGTTTCTAGTTGTTATGAGACGAGTTGAGATGTTTTGTGCAAAAATCAGTTTAAATTCACATCATGGATGTAGACGTTTTTCGACGTGGTTCTAGTGTTTTGAGACGTGGTGCTAGTTGTTCTGAGACGTGGTAGACTGTCTTTGTGAAAAAAATCAGTTTAAATTCACATGAATGGATGTAGACGTGTCAGCACAACTAGCACCACGTCCCGAAACGTCTACATCCATGCGTGTGACTTTTAGCTGAATTTTTCACAGGACATAGTCTACCACGTCTCTATACGTCCAAAACAACTATCGCCATATCTAGATACGTCCAGCTACGTCCCGCTACGTCCAGCCACGTCCGAAAACGTCCAGTTACGTCCCATAACGTGTTAATTTATTTTATAATATTAAATATTTTTAAAATTTTTCGTTTTGAAGGAAAGTAACTATCGTTTAAGTTAAAGGCTTTAACCCTAATCCTAATTCATTTCTCCCTCAATTTCCTCGCCGAGCCGCCACAAACCGCCGCCGTTTCCGTCTTCTCCAGCGTCGGTTTGGCCTCGCAAACCCCCGAAAAGAATCCCCGTCTCCCCTAGAGTAAAACCTAGCCCTTATCCCTCTCTTCTCTGCCCAATTTTCTCTCTCCCCATCGCTTCACGCCACCATTTCTGACCACTCTGGCCGTGTTTCGGGTCGCACGTCACCATTGGAATACTCCTCATATACTTGCGAGCAAAACCCACCGATTGGTGTTGATTTTGTTAGTCGGATTTCGATTGGGTATAAACCCTTGCCGCCACCGTGTCTCCACCGTGAACCACGCCGATTGGTGTTGATTTTGTCTTGCAGTTGAGTTCGTCATTATGAGTACA
The DNA here is from genome assembly GCA_030378225.1 of Knoxia roxburghii. Classification (NCBI taxonomy): domain Eukaryota; kingdom Viridiplantae; phylum Streptophyta; class Magnoliopsida; order Gentianales; family Rubiaceae; genus Knoxia; species Knoxia roxburghii. The sequence continues at coordinate 40,862,102 of CM059415.1, read as the reverse complement.
GGAAATCCTCCTCCCCTAATTACAAGTGCTAGTGGTGTTGCAGAAAGTAACAAGATGGATGATGAACTTCAAAATCAAACCAACAATATGAGAGATATGGAGTTGAATTCAGCAAGATCACATGGTTTTGGGGAGCAGAAAGATACCTCAGTAGAAAATGAAGAGGTTTTTCAAACCAATAAAAGGAAGAAAACTTCAAAAGTTTGGGATGATTTGAAGAATGCATAGAGGATGGGAAGAAGAAAGCAAAATGTCTCCATTGTCATACTACACTTGTTCGTACTTCAGGGGCCACAAGTAGTTTGTCGAGACACAAAGATGGATGTGTGAAGAGAAAACTGAATTTGAAGGTAGCTTCTGAACAACAAAAGTTGAATTTTATGCCAACTGATTTGCCATCAACTTCTATGTCTCTTCTGCATTCTGGTAAGTTTGACATGGAACAAATGAGAGATGCAGCTTCCCATTGGATTATGATGCATGAGCATCCATTTACCATTTTGGAAGAGGATGGATTTAACTTGATGATGAAGCGAGGACATCCAGAGTGAAAAAAATTTCTAGAAACACGTGTAGAGCTGACTGTTACAAAATATTTGAGATTGAAAAGAAGAAGTTAAAGAAAAGTCTTGCGGGAGTTAGCAAGATAAGTTTGACTACGGATTGCTGGAAATCAAAAAATCAAAAGATTGAATACATGGTTGTTACTGGCCACTGGATTGACTTCTCTTGGAAATTGCAGAAGAGAGTTTTAAGCTTCATCAACATTCCACCACCAAGAGGAGGTATCCAAATTTGTGATGCATTATTCAAATGCATGAAGGATTGGGATATTAAGAAAAAGGTATTCAGTATTACTGTTGATAATGCTTCTAGTAATAATGTTGCTCTTGAAAATATGAAGAATACCATTCAAAAGTCAAGAGTTTTGCCATGTGGAGGAAAGTTATTTCATGTGTGTTGTTGTGCACATATATTGAACCTATGTGTTCAGGATGGATTGAAGCAGATTGGAGATCTTATTGAAGATGTGAGAGAAAGCGTGGAATATGTTAATCGTTCAGAGGTCAGACGTCTACAATTTACAGAGATTGCACAACAATTATCATTGAAAGAGAGAAAATTGATTCGTGATTGCAAGACAAGATGGAACTCTACCTTTGAGATGTTGAGTTGCGCCCTCAAGTTTATGGAGGTTTTTGAAATGCTGAGCCAACGTGATCTAAATTATTGTTGCTGCCCTTTAAAAGAAGATTGGGATAAAGCTGAAAAGATTTGCTCTATTTTGGAAAATTTTTGGACAGCAACTCATATCATTTCAGGTACTAACTATCCTACCTCCAATTTGTTTCTTAAAGAAGTTCAAAAAATTAAATCAACATTGGACAAGCATGCTTATCATGAAGATGATTTCATTAGAGAATTAGTTGGGAAGATGAAAGATAAGTTTGACAAATATTGGGGGGAGTGTAATTTGTTAATGGCTATAGCTGCAGTGCTTGATCCAACAATGAAAATGCTTGCTGTTGAATTTTGTTTTCCTAAACTCTATTCTGAGGCTGAGGCACAAGACAACATTTATAAGGTGAAAGATGTACTTCATCGGCTTTATGAAGGGTATGTGGTTGAAAATACTTCTAGTAGAAGTTTACTTCCAGCGAATTCTGATAGTTTTGGTTCTGTTAGTAGTTTTGAAGATCAGCAGCACCTTTCCTCGCGCGGTAAGTGGGATGATTTTGATGAATATTGTGCACAAATTGAGACCGTGGAGCCTAAAAAATCTGAATTGGTAGACTATTTAGAAAAGCCACGACTCGAGAACAATGAGATTCCTGAAAATTTTTCTTGTTTAGAGTGGTGGAAGATGAATAGGATACAGTATCCTATATTATCTAAGATGGCAACTGATATTTTAGCTATCCCTGTAAGTTCAGTGGCTTCTGAGGCAACATTCAATGCGGGGACAAGGGTGATTGATTCTTATCGTGCCTCACTTTCCCCTGAGACAGTGCAGGTCTTACTTTGTGGAGGGGATTGGCTTAGATACTCTAATGGAATTAAACACAAGATGAAAATAAGTTTTACTAATAAAGTTGATAAGTTTCATTTCATTTATTTACTAAGTTGGTAACACTGTTTCTTTATATTTGTTATTTTGTTACAGAAGGATAAGACCTATCAAGAAATTTATCTTCCAATGTCTACTATTTCATCAAAGTAAGCTCAATCCTATATTTTTTTAGCTTCTCTTATTTGTGCATTCTAAGAGTTTACATGGATTTTAACAGAGCATCCCAAGGTTCCTGTTCCTGAAGAAGAATATTGAGCAGAACAACAAGTGTACGAGAGGGTTCATGAAGTTGCTAAATTTTATGTTTATTTATTTTTTTGCTAACAGTGACTTCATATGTAATGTAATACTCCAATTTACAGTACAGTTAACTCTATTTTACAGTAATAATAATATTTTATTCACAAGTATTTGTATTTTTATTATTATATCACTATAATTTTTTTAGGGGTGTACCACGTCTCATAACACTTGCACCACGTCAAAAATAACTTGCACCACGTCCAGAAACGTCTACATCCATTCGTGTGAATTTAAGCTATTTTTTTTCACAAAGACAACCCACAACGTCAAGGACAACTAGAACCACGTCCATAAACTTCTACATCCATTCATGTGAGTTTAAACTGATTTTTTTCACCAAAGATAGTCCACCACGTCTCATAACACTAGCACCACGTCTAAAATAACTAGCACCACGTCCAGAAACGTCTACATCCATTCATGTGAAATTAATCAATTTTTTTCACAAAGACAACCCACCACGTTAAAGACAACTAGAACCACGTTCATAAACGTCTAAATCCATTCATGTGAAATTAAACTGATTTTTTTCACAAAGACAGACCACCACTTCTCAAAACACTAGCACCACGTCAAAAATAACTAGCACCACTTCCATAAACGTCTACATCCATTCAAGTGAATTTAAGCTATTTTTTCAACAAAGACAACCCACAACGTCAAAGACAACTAGAACCACGTCCATAAACGTCTACATCCATTCATGTGAGTTTAAACTGATTTTTTTCCACAAAGATAGTCCACCACGTCTCATAACACTAGAACCTTGTCTCAAATAACTAGCACCACGTCCAGAAATGTCTACATCCATTCATGTGAATTTAAGCTATTTTTTTCACAAAGACAACCCACCACGTCAAAGACAACTAGAACCACGTCCATAAACGTCTACATCCATTCATGTGAATTTAACCTGATTTTTTTCCCCAAAGATAGTCCACCACGTCTCATAACACTAGAACAACGTCAAAAATAACTAGAACCACGTCCAAAAACGTCTACATCCATGCATGTGTATTTAAACTGATTTTTTTGCACAAAACATCTCAACTCGTCTCAGACTCAGAACAACTATAACCACGTCAAAAAATGTCTACATCCATTCATGTGAATTTAAACTGATTTTTTTCACAAAGACAGTATACCACGTCTCAGAACAAGTAGCACCACGTCTCAAAACACTAGGACCACGTCCAAAAACGTCTAAAAAAATTGATATTGTAGTACGGGACAAAAAACGCACCAAAAATTTTCGACATTTATTTAGCCATTTTCTACCTTTTTCCTTCATAAGGCCATTTTGGTCATTTCATAATTATTTTGATTTTTTTTTGTGATACAAATAGCAAGTCCCAATAAATAAATATATATAATCAATAAGCTCGTTAGGTTCGTCGAGCCTAACGAGCCTATATATTACATGCTCGAACTCGGCTTGTTACCTTAACGAGCCGAGCTCGAGCTCGGCTCGAGCTCGGTCAACTCCGAACTCAAGAGTCCGTTTACGGTGGTACTATAGGAGTAGGATGAATTTTACTCCTACTTACTGTAGCGCGCTACAGTAGCGCGCGCGCTACAGTGACGCGCTACAGTGACGCGCTATAGTTTCGCGCTACAGTAACGCGCTACAGTTTTTTTTTTTTTTGACGCACAAACTTTTAAAAAAAAATACCTTTTTTAAAAAAAATTCTTTTTTTAAAAAAAAATACTTTTTTTAACAAGGGAAATCAGATCAGGATTATATAGACATCAGATGAGAGAATACAAGAGATCAGATCAACAGACTATAGATATCAGATCAAGAATATAAAAGAAATCATACAGTAGAACTAAAATATAATTAACAAGAGAGATCAGATCAGGATTATATAGACATCAGATCAGCGAATACTTGACATCAGATCAACAGACTATAGATATCAGATCAAGAATATAAAAGAAATCATACAGTAGAACTAAAACATACTTAAAAAGGGAGATCAGATCAACAGACTATAGACATCAGATCAGTGTATACTTGACATCAGATCAACAGACTATAGACATCAGATCAAGATTTTAAAAGAAATCACACAGCAGAACTAAAACATACTTAACAAAGGAGATCAGATCAGGATTATATAGACATCAGATCAACTCATACTTGACATCAGATCAACAGACTATAGACATAAGATCAAGATTTTAAAAGAAATCACACAGCAGAACTAAAACATACTTAACACAGCAGAACTAAAACATACTTAACAAAGGAGATCATATCAGGATTATATAGACATCAGATCAACTCATACTTGACATCAGATCAACAGACTATAGACATCAGATCAAGATTTTAAAAGAAATCATACAGTAGAACTAAAACATACTTAAAAAGGGAGATCAGATCAACAGACTATAGACATCAGATCAGCGTATACTTGACATCAGATCAACAGACTATAGACATCAGATCAAGATTTTAAAAGAAATCACACAGCAGAACTAAAACATACTTAACAAAGGAGATCAGATCAGGATTATATAGACATCAGATCAACTCATAATTGACATCAGATCAACAGACTATAGACATCAGATCAAGATTTTAAAAGAAATCACACAGCAGAACTAAAACATACTTAACACAGCAGAACTAAAACATACTTAACAAAGGAGATCAGATCAGGATTATATAGACATCAGATCAACTCATACTTAACATCAGATCAACAGACTATAGATATCAGATCAAAAATATAAAAGAAATCATACAGTAGAACTAAAATATACTTAACAAGGTAGATCAAATCATGATTATATAGACATCAGATCAGAGAATACAAGACATTAGATCAACAGACTATAGATATCAGATCAAAAATATAAAAGAAATCATACAGTAGAACTAAAATATACTTAACAAGGTAGATCAAATCATGATTATATAGACATCAGATCACAAAATAGCAGACATCAGATCAACAGAATTTAGATATCAGATCAAAAATATAAAAGAAATCATATCATACAACAAAAACGTCCATAATATGTATCATAATATCTAAAATTATTTAATTATAAAACAAATAAAATGATAATTTAAAAATAATTTTTTTATAAAATTCAAAAATATTAAAAAAAATACTGAATTGTTTAGAAAAAAACGGACGAAAAAAATCTCAAAGAGGAAGGCAAAAAAATAATAAAAAAATAGCTAAAAATAACAAAAGAAATGAAGGTACTGTAGCGCGTTTACTGTAGCGCACGCGGAACTGTAGCGGGGTAGGAGTAAAATTCATGGTGGTCCTATAGGACCACCATATAAATTACCCGAACTCAAGCCAAGCTTTAACCGAGCCGACTCGCGAATAGCTCACGAGCGACTCCCCTAGTCGCGTTATTATCTCCTAGTCTTTATCTTTAATAGGGATAGTATTCAAGTAGTGACTATCTACAGGTTTTCATGTGAGAATCAATCTCCTAACTAATCTATTCTACCCAGTAGCAACAAAATAACGAGGATTTTCAAAAGATCTTGGGAGGAGATTCGTTCATCCTAGACGGATCCCCATCAGAAGTTTTTTTTTTTTTTTTTTTTTTCCAAAGGCTTCAACTTTTGACTAGGGCAGCAGCTCCCCTCTATTGCACAACTTTCCCAAATAGTCCAATAGAATTCTGCTATAGCGTGCTAGCCTTGATTCAATCACATATCACTTGCGAGAAAACGCTGTTGAAACTCCTCTAGAAGCAAAAAGTGACCAAGTCTGAGTGATTTTCAGAGGAGATGATGAAGAGATGAAGAGATGACGAAGGCGATCTAAGGAAGTATTAGGGAAGATTTGAGGCGATAGATAAGAGAGGCCGATCTATCGAAGGGAAGAAGAAAATGAGGTGAAAAGGTTTTGTACAACGATAGTAGCAATAGTTGATCAACCTAATCCTCGCGTTGTGGTTGCTGGACAGAGAGGCGGTACGCTAGCAGTGATCAAATCATGAAGATGAGTAATGTAGCGATGTTGTCACACCACTATCATTTCGCCGAAGGACAACTGATCTAGGGTAGGGGAAATAATCTCGTCCAGCGAAACGATATGTCTAGATTGGAGAAATAATCGATGGTCTTTTGGGTTTGAATCGCCGCTACCGAATGAGGAAGATGGTGGTGGCGGCGGGCTTTGAGAGTGAGAGAGAGGCTGACGGTGATAACAGAAACTTTTTTTAATAGTCATATAATGTCTTTGAATAATCGGGTCGGTAAATTTCAAAACCAAAATTCATTTTAATCAATTTATTATTAACCCAAATTGGATCGGATCGGGTCGAGTTATCGAGTTAGTTCAACAAGTGATCACTCCTACCAAAGATGAAAAAATTACTTAGTTTCGTTAGCGATGTCACAGTGTTTAAAATTAAGAAAAAATACACAATTGGTTCTATGTAATGACTCTATTACACAATTGATCATACACGTTTAAAACTCAAAAAATTTGGTCTTAAACGTTTCAATTAATAGATTTTACACCAACTTAACGGCTGACTCAGACAGTTAGTTCCAATCAAATCAGTCAACCATACTTACCCGATGTAAAATAATCGCTAACTAATGATCTGAGTCAGTGTTAAGTTGGTGTAAAATTCGTTGATTGAAACGTTTATGACCAAATTTATTAAGTTCTAAACGTGTATGACCAATTGTGTAACAAGGTCATTATATTATATAGGACCAATTGTGTATTTTTTTCTTAAAATTGTAGATACTAAAAGTAATATTATAAAAAATAAATATTTTTTTTAGATTAAAAACAGTTGTAAAACTTTTTTATTTTGCGAGAGGGAGGTATTTCGTTAAGAAATTTTATGTTTGAATGTGTGAGATGCTAGAAGGAATGAACATGAAAGAAAAATAAGAAACAAAACAGGTGCCAGACGACCAGTTTCTTGGAGCACATCATAGTCATAACAGAAGCTTCACTTTGCCACTGCCATTTTCTTCTGCCTCCTTTGAAATGAATGGGTGCCTCTCTTCTGGTAATTGTAGGGAGTGTCTGATCACTGAACTAATACGTACAAATCTTCAAAAGACGTATTTAAACATTTAAACTCACGCCATTCAGACTTTTAGACAAACACAACACAGTTCATCTTTCTTGCTTGATTCTTTAAGAATAACTGAGGTCTTGTCATATTTTGTGATTCCTAAGAGGGAAACATATGGCAAAAGATATGGGAATTGGTCAACAAATAATGGGTTCGCCACATGAATGCAAACAGTATCGAGATTCCCAATATAACTAAACAATATGTATTCATTGTAGCTATGCTATCAATTCATACACAGCCCTACACTTTCTCAATAAAATTTCAAGCATGGCCCATGAAATTAAGAACTAATATGGCACAATTTAATGAATATTTAGGTTTTAAAATATATTTTAGTATTAAATATTTTTTTATATGTTTATGAATTAAATTTAGTTACATTAAAAACTTATACCACATTTTTAGAATATCCCTAGACCCCCCGCCAATGCATGAAAGAACCCTTTACCCCCTATAAAATTAAAAATTACTCCTTCAATTTTTTACTTAAAATATTTTAAAAAGTGAAAACATTAGTAGCTACTTTAGAATTTCAATGTAAATTTTTACTTCTGAAATCACCCATATTTAGTGATAGAGATTTGATATATGGAAAAGACCATTTTTTATTATAGGAGTAGTAATAAAAGAAAATTAAAAAGTAATATTATCTTTCAAATTAAATTTTTAGTTTTTGTAAATAATTTTAAATCTTATATTAAAAAATGGAAGGAGTATTTTTTTTAAAAAAAAATAAAGGAAATTTTATTTACGTTACTGGAATTCTTCCAGTGACAATTGAGATAGCCAAATCCTAAACTATATCAAAATTCAGATAAAATCATTTTTTGACAATTTGGCACATTAGCCAATCTTATAATTTACATATATTGTCGTGCGTATAATTTTTTAGTAAATTAAGATAAAGATAGAGGAGTTGACTATTTAGTTGTGCAAACCCCTGCTTTCAAAATTACGTTATTATCCTCATTTGTTAGGTTATATGTTCTTCCTATGGACCCAAAGGCAAAGTTTAAGGAAGACAACCTAAGTGAATATTCCCGTGTCCCACCATGAAAGAGAATCCGATGATACTTTGGGTATGGATCAGCAGTTTTGGTTAATTTGCAGGTACATTAAATCCGGATCCGGGTAAGGTTGGACATCGATAAAAAGACCTCTGTGGACAAAAAAAAAAAAAAAAAACAACAACATTATCCACTTGGAAAAACATTTTTTAATAATAAAAAATTCAAAACATCCAAGACAAGGAGGGAGCGTGTAAGAATTTTGTTTGTCGGTACACTTTCTATCTCAAAATATAACTTTTTTTTAAAGAGAGACCAGCTAAAATATAAGTAATTTGTTTATTTATAAGAAAATAAATTATTACTATTACTCTATTAATATTATTTAATTTATAATTTTATTGAATGTAATATTCAAAATTATAGCACTACTATTAAGAAATATATTAAATAAAGTTATAAGAATTTATAATTAAAATTTATAAAAATATGTAATAAATAATTGTAGTATTAGTATTTGTGTTTGATCAAAATAATTTATATTTTGAAGTGTATATATTATATTTGAATTTATGATTAAAAAAAACACTCATGAATGACTTGGCATGTTCCTATTGAGAAAAATCCCATACCAATATTGAGAAGAAAGAGGGTTGATTGTGCTTCGAAGGCAAGCCTTTGAATCTCCCTTGAATGACACATGTTTTGTGTCAGAATAAGTTTTTATTTTATACTTTATCTGTTCCATATTAACAGATGTTTTAGAGATTTCAGTGTTATCAAAAAAAGTAATAATTAATGATTTAATCAAGTAAATTTTTCTCTTTTACCCTCATTTGGAGAGGAAATTACTAGTGAAATAGGTGGTTGGGTGAAAGAGTTTAATACACTCACAAATTTTGAGAAGAGTAAAACAAGAAAAATTAAAAAAAATAACTTAATAATGGTAAAATGTCAATTAATAAAGGACAACTTTCAAACCCTAAAACGTGTATTAATATGGGGGAAGGGGGTAACTAGGAATGAGAGATTTTTGTGATGCAATAAGTGAGTCCTGAGTCCTGAGCTGATGTAATTAATCTATGGCCCAACATTTATGAGTTGATGATATTTGGTGTTTTGACTTTACCTAGTGAGTTGAATGTCCCAAAAATTTGTGTCATGTTGTCCATATTGGATACATCTGGGTGGGATTTGTAAGGGTAAATTGTGATCAAAATGAGTGATTAATGGGAGCAAATGATCTGAATATTTTCAAAAATCCACTACTAACCAACAATAGCTAACACAACGAATTCCACTACTCAACTAAAAGCAGAGACTATCACAGTTGCATTATTTCTTCTCACACAGACAACAATGCAGAAGCAAGCAACTACTAATCCAATCTTACAACAACTACATAGATCTAGATCCCCAAACCTCAGAAAAGGGAAACTAGTAATGGAATCTTCAAATTACATAAACAAAACTCTCTCCTGGGCTCCTCATTCCCGGCCAGCATACCTCTGTGTTTCCGTATCATGATCATCAAGCATTGTTCCTCCATTCTTGCTGCAGAACATAATCAAGCCAGGCCCTTGACTCCTGCATCAACTCAGGGCTTAATCTGAACATCAGCACGCAAAACTCCATCTGATCCAGCGCACCATCGCCATCAAGATCACCTTCTTTAAGCATGCACAGGAGTTCATCATCCCTCAAATCCTGCAACCCAAGAAGTGCTGAATTCCTCTTCAAACTCTCAAATGTGATCAGCTCTGTATCCTTGTCCATCAAAACCTTAAACCCATTGCACAACTCCCTTATTAAACCTTCTCCACCAAGCTTATTAGCAATCATTGGCAACATGTCATGAAAATCGGTTCCCTTTGTCCCTGAAGCCATGATTGCTTGATTCTTTTCTCTCTGTTTTTTCTTTGGGGAAAAACTTTGTGGGGGGTGGTGGTGGTGGGATTTGGTGGGATTTCAAATGCGAATTTATACAAAAAAATAGACGAAAAAGGACAGATTAAGATGTATGGTTTTGGATGACATGTACTTTACAGACAGTTATTGGTGGTCGGGCTAAGGCTTCAGTACTGAAATTGCCTCTCTGTTTCACTCTGTTCAGAAGAAGCTTCATCCCCAACTTACAAAGGCAAGTTCCCGTTGGCCGTTGGGGTTATTCTTTGAGGGGCACTGTCGTCACTTTGAAATATTTTTGGAAAAAGAAAATGCAGTTTATGGCAAAATGCCCCCATTTCAACTTGACAAGTTTTTTCTTTTTTTCCCCATTGTCTCCTTCCATTGTACAATTATACATAATTAATTAATTAGTTACAGCCAGCTCAGCAAAATCCTATGTTGAAAATGATTTTGTAACCGATAAATTCCCTAAATTTTGAATAAGATGATTTGCTCGCTATGTGCCACCTGGCTTGAGGTATTTACTTTTTAAAAAATGGAGGATTTCTATTCACGTTAATTAATTTAGTTTGATGTTAAAAATGGTGGGAAATTCCTATTTCAGTAACGTGAGTTTGATGTTGGATCAGCCCTTTTAAACAAACAAAAAGTGGAGCAAGGCAACAAATATAGCTCACACCACCCGCCAGGGGAGGGGGCACTTATCCATTATAGTACATCATATGCCTTCATCTTCACTCTTTTCATAAAAGAATGGTAGTGATTTACGTCATATACCTTTAATTAAAAATTTAAAATTAAAATTTTGGTTCTTATTTACAACGATAAAAACAAGTAATTGTCTTACTATGAGTCGAACACAAGCGGTATATAATAAATGATAAATGACAAGATAATATTAATTAAAAAAAAATAATAGACATTTAAAGAAATTATCACCCCAATAAACAATACAAATTTTTTTATTAAAGTATTAAAAATACTTTATAAGTTATTGGTAGGTGTACGGGCAGTCTAATCCATGCTAATAACTTTCCATATCTCTTTTCATAGAGTCCGTTTCATATAATAACCCATATCTGATAATTTGAGCCAGTTTTTCTCTCTCAAGTGTTAGTGAATTGTTTACCAGTAAACTAATGAAATTGTCCCCATTTTGCTTTAAAAAAAAAAAAAAAAAACAAATTTCTTCACACAACTTAGACTCCAGTTAAATGGATGATTGCCATATTATCAGAGAAAAAATTTCTTTTATAATTAAATTTCTGATAACAAACAAAATTATAATTTGGCAATCAACTCTTACTTCATGACTTATAAGGTTCATTTTGTTCATAATATTATAACTTAGCTCCAAAAGCTAATTTGTGATCACGCTAATCTAAATTATTACCCATGCTTAAACAATATATAATTTCTTTTTAATTTTAAACAAGCTATAAAACACATAAAATATTTATTAGTATAATTTTATATTTTAGTTATATTAATTTAAATTTTAAAAATAAAAAATAAAAAATAAATTTTACAAAAGCACACTATATTATATTGCTGGGAAAGAATATAATGCAAGCAATATAAAAAAGAGAGGGGAATGACAAATAGTGGATACAAGAGGCATACAAATTTCTGGAAATTGTACAGCCCTTTCCAAAAGGAAACATGGATATAGAAACAGTTTGGCGGGATATACCCTAATTTATTCAAAATCATACACATGTTCTGTCCCCCATCCTCACGTATTCTTTGTGACTCATTATAATTTAGCAGCCTTTACCAGGATATTACCTTAAAAAAAATAAAAAATAAAAAATTCGTTAAAATAGCAATTTTAAGACTATTTCAATCAAATATATGTCGTTATAAACACCAGATCTATACTATGAAAACAATCATTTGTTATATATTTTCACAAATTTAAATTATAATTCTTGTTATATCTCTATTTAATCTATTTCTTATTGGAAACAATTCTTTAATCAATTTTTTGGTAATAAGAGAGGGATTGATAAATACTTCTTATACCAATAAAAAACTAATTATTATAGCAATTAATTAAGGGTAAATAGGTAAAAATAATTACTTATTTTTCTAGAACTAAACAGATTAATTTTTCTTTTATACAAAGAAAGAGATCGAATCCTAAATAACTCGAAACCAAAACCTATTAATTTTAAGTGAGGAGTGTCAATCAATGAGCTATAACCTTTTTGTCCATATTAATTATATTTTGACATGTCTCAAAACTAAAAAAAAAAAAAAAAACCTTATAATATGCAATGGATAGAAGAGTAATTATCTAATAAAATTTACGAATTTTCAAATAACGCTTTTTAAAAGAACAATAACAGTTACGGAATCTGTCTCAAAAGTTTCATAATGTATGAAGATGAGCATATTCTATGGTGTAATAGAGTATGGAGGTTAGACTCCAAATATGGATGAAAACAAAAGTGTTTGGAAGTAGTATTGGAATGTAATTGTTGGAGTACAATGATTAGGGTAACGTTCACATGATGGACATAGGCGGTGGGAGGGGAACTTGGAAAGTGTAGTGTAGGAGTTGATATTAGGGGGGGGGGGGGGGGGGGGGGGGGGGAGAAACGTCGTACGCACCATGGTTGGCTGGGAAAGTGGATTTGCAATTATGCGTGAAAGTATGAGGAAATAGCCTCCTCACTGGCTCATAATGCTTTTGGATTCATTTTCATTTTCTTTTTTCTTTTCTGGGCTTCCCGATGTGATACTACAAATGTTGTCGTTTTTGCTTTAATGCTCTTACTAGAGAAGTTTCTTGGAACAACCAACGAAATTTTCATTCCTTTCAATTTTCCAAACTCCCATTTCTTTCCCCCATCATCTATCCAATTACTCCCTTCATCTCGATTTATCTATCACTTTAAGATTTTCACAGTTTTTAAAAATCACATTTATTGAATTAGTTTGTTTTATAAAATATATTTTTTACCTCTAATTAAATAGGTTAACTAATATTACCAAGGAGAGATTGTACTCTTACCAATGACCGTAATTAATACCTTAGTGCATGTAATTAATACTATTGGTTTGAATTTGTTAATATCAATAAAAGATTCAGAGTTTGATGATGGTTAAAATAGGAATACTAACTCCATTTTACATCGTTTGTTTAAAAGTACAGATAAATATGATCAAAAATCAAATGTTAAAGTGACAGATAAATCGGGATGGAGGGAGTATTGCTAAGTAATACCCCTTCATTTCAAAATATAACTTACTTTTACTCATTGGAAGATATGTTAAAATATAAGTCACTTGTTTACTTTAGAAAATAATTCATTTTATTCTATTATACTTATTTAATTTACAATTTCATTGGGGTTATTTTCGTCATGTACTATTTCAAGTTATAACACTATTATAAAAAATATAATAAATAAGAGTATAAAAAAATTTACAATTAAAATTTATAGAAATGTGTATTGTTACCTTAATATTTGTGTTTGGTAAAAAACAATTTATATTTTGAAAGAGAGGGAATACAAATTTTGATAAAAATGAAATTCTTGACTACCTTTCTGTTTTAAAATATAATTAATAATTATATGACCAATTCGATTGATCTATTTATAAGATATATAGCAATAATACATCATTATTTTTATTTTTTTTACAATATTTTATGGTATTACAATATTTAACAATTTTCATGTCCTCGTCCTCCAGGACAAAATAATGTTGTTAGAATGCAAATTTTGACAACAAACTCCTAAATACTACCTGGACCGGACATTAATGTTTGACATAAAGGTGGTTATGAATTTATGGGGCAATATTGTCTTTACTGTCTATTATTTGGTTAGCCTGAATGTCATTCTTTTGTTTTAAACTTTTAAATTTCCTACTCCTTCCTGCAACCCCCCATGCACCTCTCCACCATGTTGTTGTACTTTGTTTGTGATTGTTTGTAACTTGTCCTCATGTTTATATAAGTTTGGTCCTCGGTCTTGTAAAATGTACATTTTTAATGATGCTATTCATCCAACAGTTTAACTTGTTGTTTCCCTTATTTACGATCATGTTTTTATTAGGGTTGATGTTGCATTATTTTAGTCCAGTTCCTTTTACTTGCAGTTGTCCCTCAGAGTTCATTTTTGTTTGAACTATCTGCCATAGAAAATCCATTTTTTCCCTATTACTGCAACCTCAGATCATCAATGTCCCATTTTATTGCCACCCATAAGGTGGCTCGGTGACAAAATATTTAAATATTACCATTCAGTTTGGTTGTATTGCATTCTAGAAGAGTAATGCTTTTTGTAAACCTATTTTACTGCTAGTCTATGTTAATGACATGGTTATTTGAGGGGATTACAAAATAAGATTTAGGAGTTGAAAATCATTCTGGCACTCACAATGTATAAACGAAAGATTAGAGATTGTCATGACCCGAAATTTGGACTAGTTCACACGTCTAACAACTATCTGAAAGATTATATGTCCGGACCTGGTCAAAAATTTACTTTCGTGCTACGCATTCCAAAATTAAAACTCTTGACCATGCCTAAGGTCTAACACAATTCCTATTCCAACCATTACTTGAAATACCATTGCGCAGGATCTTAGCTTCTACTTATTCGATTTGTCACGCAACAATAAATTCTCAATTAAAGCGGAAGTTTAAGAATTACCTCTTGAAGTGAGTACTTAGGTGGTTGTTTGTATGACTCGAGACTTGATCGTACGTTGTGTGGGTAACGAACCAATGAACAATTGATCAGCAAAACAACCACAATCTGCCCGGAGAAAACTGAACGCCGTCGACCCCTAAGCGCGTGCGATACGCGCGCCGCCGCCCGAACCACCCGAGAGAGAGGTCGGAACAAAAAATGGCCTGCCGCTAGTGCTGCTGCACTTGCTTAATTCCTGGCCATGTGAAAGATTATCTGCCCGGGCCTAGCCATAAACTCACTTTCGTGCTATGCATTCCAGAATCGGAATCTCTGGCCAGGCCTAAACGCTAGCACAATTGCTATTCCAATCCTTGCTTGAAATAACATTGCGCAGGATCTTGGTTTGTACTTATCCGATTTATCACGCAACAAATAAATTTTTAATTAAAAGTGACAACATAAGAATTACCTATTGAAGCGTTTACTCAGGTGATTCTCTTGTATGCCTCAAGACTTTGTTCGTATGTTGTATGAGCAACAATCTAACGAATAATTGATCAGCTAATCACCACAATCCACTTACCGGAAAAAATTCTACAGCTCGTTGCCGCCTGAATTTCAACCGCCGCCGCTGCCGGATTTCTCCTGCCACCGCCACCTGCCTGAATTAACCACCGACCGCCGCCTGGGACAATAACCGGCCGCCTGAGATTATGTTAGAGGGAGACAAATATTTTCTCTCTCTAAAATCTTGAAAACTTATGAATTGTATGTTTTGAATAGCTAATCCCTTGTCTATATATAGAGTTACAAGAGAGACCCCAAGTTGGTTTAGGATTGGCCTTCCTACTGAGTTTCTGTTTCCTTCAATCCTATTCCTGGACTGATTCACATCCAACTGATACAGGGATTCACTTATCCCAATCTAGTTCCTGGTATGATTCACAACCAACTGATACAGGGATTCACTTATCCCCAATCCAGTTCCTGGTGTGATTCACAACCAACTGACACAAGGATTAATTAATTACTTAATTAATTAAATCTACCTTTGTCAATAACCCAATACATAATTAATCGTACCACTAACGGATTAATTATGGCACTACCATCCTACACTAGAATTGCTTCCGGAATAACTTAATTAATTTATTCATATTCTCCCCACATCAAAGATTTAGTGCTCGTTAATATATTAATTTACTGATAAATTAATTAATTAACTTCTTTAATTCCAAAACTAATACCACTCGACCTTTTTACTATACCGGACAAAAGTTCACCGGCCTGGTTTAGTATAATAAACATTACGAGCTCATCTCGGAAGCACCATCACCCCGGACGCACCTGTACATGGTTTCCTTTCGACAAGCAGCAGCATACCAAGTAAATAAACACACTCACCCAACCTACTGAGGCTATTGGCCACAATTGATCTCACTCATTGGCAGATCAAAGTACACTATGTCTAATCGTCATGCCCACTCGAGTCTAGGGATTAAGAGATAGAATACTAAGAACAATTTGTCTATTATATCAGTACAAGACAAAACATTCAAAATGGTCAAGTTCAATACGCCCCGGGCATATCTATATGATTCAATTAGTTTAGACAAACCAATTATCTGAATCACATAATAACCTAAACCGATAGTTTGTCCAAAGCTGTCTCGGTTACGAACCTCATTTATGTATTATGTCTTTTAACCAATGATGAGATCTACTGTGTCACACAAGACACATCATCAACTAACTACATAATATAAATGAACAAATAATGCACAATTAAATATAACCAAAACATTAATCGATATATTAACTGGGAAAATGTACAATACAAGCATAGCTTATGTATTCAACTCCAACACCATGCGCTGGAGAAAAAATTCCGAAGAGAATTGCTAGCTTTTTGCTTTTTTCTTAATTTCTCTCTCTAAGTTTCTTGAATTATGAAACTATGAATTGTGTATTATAAATTGCTAATCTCTTGTCTATTTATTGAGTTACAAGAGAGACTCCAAGTTGGTTTAGGATAGACATTCCTAATGAGTTTAGATTTCTTAATTAGTTTCCAAATCCAATTAGTAACCAAATCTAATTAGATTCCAAATCTGAAAAGATTTCCTAATGTCTTGGATTTCCTAAATCGAATTGAACTTTAAAACTTAATTAATTAATTAAATAATTCCACTTTTTTAATTACTAATTAAACCTTAAGAATAATTAATTGAATAATTAATTATACTTTATCAATTAACCTACTATATAATTAATCATACCCCTGACGGATTAATTATGGCACTACCATCCTACACCATAATTGCTTTCAGAACAACTAAATTAATTATTTTTTACTCTCCCCACATCAAAGCTATATAGTGCTCGTTAATTTATTAATTTACTGATAAATTAATTAATTAATTTCTTATAATCCGATATTAGTACCACTCGACCTTTTTACTCTATCGGACATAAGTCCACCAGTTGGGTTTAGTATAATAAACATAACGAGCTCATTTCGAGAGCACCATCACCCTGGACGCACCGGTATATAGTTTCATTTCGAAGAGTAACAGCACACCAAACAATCAAACACGCGCACCTAACCCACCGAGACTATTGGCCTCAAGTGACCTCACTCTTTGGCATATTAAAGTACACTATGTCTAGCCCTCATGCCTGCTCAAGTCTAGGGATTTAAAAATAGAATACTAGGATATAATAGTCTATTAAATCAGTATAAGACAATTCATCCTAATTGGCCAAGTTCAATATGCCCCGGGCATATCTATATAATTCAATCAGTTTAGACAAACTAATTTCAGAATCACATAATAACTTAAACTGACAGTGTGTCCAAAACTGTCTCAGTTACGAACCTCATTTATATATTATGTTTTTTAACCAATGATGAGATCTACTGTGTCACACCAGACACCTCATCATCTAATTACATAATATAAATGGAAAACATATGTAAAACATAAAACAATTTAACTAAAATATTTAATCGATATATACAAACTGAGAAATAGTTTAATAAAAGCAAAGTTTTAGTATTCAAAACCAGCAATCTCCCACTAATATTTAAGTTGCGCTTTAAGTATAAAACTACATTAATCTTACAACTACAATACTAACTAGAAAAACAGTCATGGCTCTACTAAGTATCTAATCCACATGCCCTCCACGTGAGCTTCAAAGAATTTTGAAGTCAGTGTTTTCGTGAATGGATCTACAAGGTTATCTTTTGATGTTATCTTTGTCATGACCACGTCTTTCCTCGTAACGATATCTCGTATCAGACAGTACTTGTACTGTATATGCTTACTCGCCTTGTGAACTCGTGGTTCCTTCGAGTTTGTTAATGCACCTTTGTTGTCACAGTACACTATGATCGACTTTTGCAAACCAGGAATCACATCTAAGTCCACTAGGAAGTTCTTGAGCCACACTGCTTCTTTCGCTGCCTCTGATGCTGCAATGTATTCAGCCTCCATGGTACAGTTTGCCACGCATTTCTGCTTGACACTCCTTCAAACTATGGCTCCACCTCCTAAAGTAAACACATACCCTGAGGTAAACTTACTCTTGTCCCTGTTGTATTGGAAATCTGAATCTGTGTAACCACGGGGCACAAGCTCAGGCGCCTGATAGACCAAGACTTGGTCTCTCGTTCTGCGTAAATACTTGAGAATATATTTGACTGCCTCCCAATGAGTTTTTTGGGGGTTACTCTGATATTTGCTTATAATGCCAATAGTATAGCAAATAACAGGCCTCGTACATAACATTGCACACATGAGACTTCCTACTGCAGAAGCATAAGGAACTGTCTTCATGGCTTTTATCTCCTCAATAGTCTTTGGAGACTACTCTTTAGATAGATGCACTTCGTGTCTGAAAGGTAGAAAATATTTCTTTGAGTTCTGCATGTTAAAATGAGCCATAATCATATTATGTATGAAGCTTGAGAAAGCGTTAGCGAACGTTTCCTATGATCTTGAATGATCTTGATCCCAAGGATATGTCCATTTTCTTCTAAGTCTTTCATATCAAACTGTTTGGACAGTCATACCTTTACGTCTGATAACACTTTCTTATTGTTACCAATTAGTAAATTGTCATTTACGTAAAACACAAAAAACACTGCTGCATTTCTATCATGTCTAGGGTACACACATTGTTCATCCAGGCACTGAGTAAATTCGTAGGATTTGATTACTTCATCATACTGGATATTCCAAGATCTGGATGCTTGCTTAAGTCCATAAATGGACCTCTTAAGCTTGCAAACCTTATGCTTTTGGCCTTTTTTAACAAATCCCTCTGGTTGCTGCATGAAGATGGTTTCTTCAAGACTTCCATTAAGGAAAGCTGAATTGACATCCATCTGTCATATCTCATATGGTGTTTGACTTTTTTATGTGTCGTTGCTTGTTGAAGGAATTCATGTACCGGTTCGCCGGGTTGATGGTGCTCCCGAAATGAGATCGTAAGGTTTATTATACTAAACTCGGTCAGTGGACTTACATCCAGTATAGTAAGAAAGTCGAGTGGTACTAATCTAGGATACCAAGAAGTCGAAGAATTAATTTGTCAGTAAATTTATGAATCGACGAGCACTAGATCTTTGATGTGGAGAGATAAACGAATAATAAAGTGAGCGCGAAGTAAATTCGTTTTTGAGCGGTAGTTCCATAATTGGTCCGTTAGTGATACGACTAATTATGTGTTGGACTAATCAACAAAGTGAATTAAATAATTCTAAAGGTTTAATTAATATTTAATTGACGAAGTGGGTTATACGAAATAATCCTAAGGGCTCAATTAATATTTAATTAACAAAGTGGGTTAAGAAAATTAATTCAAAAGGTTCGATTAGAGTTGATTAGTCTAGGGAAGACTAAGAGAGTCAACGAAAGTCCAACACGAAGGCCCAACTCAAAAGCCCACTAGGTCTCCCTTGAAGCTCCTATAAATAGTCCATGTTAGGTATTTGGAAGACATTAAGAAACCTTGGAGGCTAAGTTGCCTAGAGTGAGAAGGAGTAGTATAGAGAGAGTTTCTTCTTCTTTGTTGAGTTCTTTCTCGAAGTTGGCTTAGGATCCTTCGATCTTTGAAAAGCTCAGCCCTTTTTTGCCGATCTATTTTTTGCTGCCTTGATATTAGCGCCGCCGCTGTCCCTCGATTTTTACACCGTCAATTTTCTCGGTCTTCATGCCGTCAGTCCTTTTGATTCTCCAAGTCACTTTATTCAACCTCCGTTATGTAGATATCGGTCTTGATCAGTGATCCATGGTAGTGGTTATCTAGATCATGGTCGGAGAATTCTTTTGGAGGTGGTCTTTAGGGTTGTGCGCACCAGGCGGAAAATAGGCGACTTATATTTGGGCAACGATCTTTCACTGATCTGACGAGTTTTTTGAAGTGGGTCTCTTTTAGATTTCTTCTTTAGTGACTTAGCTACCCCGTGGAGAGTCGCCCACATGATTTCAGGGTGAAGACGGAGTCATTCAAGGGATTCGATAGTGGATTTCGAAGGTAGGCGGTAAAAAGGCAGCAGGCGGTAACTAGTCGCTGAGATCTTCGGGTAACGATCTGCTGCGGATCTGACGAGGTTTTCAAAGTGAGTTTCTTATGAATTTTTCCTTAGTGTCTTAGCTACCTTGTGGATAGTCGCCCACACGATTTCTAGGAAGAGACAGAATCATTCTCAGGATTCTCTCGTAGTTGGTCCCAGGCGGTAAACAACAGGATTTTTCAGCTTTGATTTTCTTATTGCTAGGGACACGCTTCAAAGGTATAATCTTTAAGACTTCCACTTTAAATTAATGATTTAATTTTTAGCATGTCGTTTTAATAAATTGAATTCATATAAGTCTAGATCCGTTCAGGGGAAATGATTTAGAGTCTGAGCCAGATCGAAAGTCTCCGATTTTGAAATACATAGCACGAAAGTGAGATTTTTGATTTAGCCCGGACCATATCTATTTCCTTCACTGGTGCTCCTGGGACTAGGTCTGAGGCATTTCCCATGCCAATGAATCTGTCAGGTTGTCTTACAACCCTCCCACTACGACAAGGCACCACCTGTGTAGGCGCATCATCTCTGATATCTTGTGCAGTGTTCTGTGGTGTATCTACTTGTGCTGATGCATCATGATTAGATTTTTTTCTAAGTTCTTCTATTATGATCTTACTCTTAGGCTTGTGATCTAGAATATAGTCTTCCTCTAAAAATCTGGCATTAGTGCTAACTACCACCTTTTGATATTTAGGACTATAGAATAGACCACATTTCGTTCCTCCAGGATATCCTACAAACAGCATTACTTCTGTTCTTGCATCTAACTTAGCCACATATGCCTTAAACACATGTGCTGGACAACCCCAAATTTTGAGATGTCTTAGACTGGGCTTTCGCCTGTTCCATAACTCTGTAGGGGTTGAAGGCATGGTTTTAGATGGTACAAGATTTAGAATGTATGCTGCAGTTTCTAAGGCATACCCCCAAAATGAATCAAGAAAATCACTATAGCTCATTATCGACCTAACCATTTCAATGAGAGTTCTATTTCTTCTTTCTGCTACACTATTCTGTTGTGGTCTGCCAGATGTAGATAACTGAGTCTGAATTCTGACCTCATTGAGGTATTCTCAAAATTCGTGAGATAGATACTCTCCACCACTATCTGATCGTAGTGTCTTGATACTTTTACTGTGATGTTTCTCCTCATCTGCCCGGTACTCTTTGAATTTACTAAAGCATTCGGACTTGTGGCGCATTAAGTAAATGTATCCATATCTTGAATAATCATCTGTGAAAGTCATAAAATACTAAAACCCAACTCGTGTTTGGACCGAAATTGATCCACACAAGTCAGAGTGAATCAACTCTAATACTTCTTTGGCTCTATAACCTTTTACTTTAAAAGGTCTCTTGGCCATTTTACCTTCCAAGCAAGATTCGCAAGTTGAATAACTGTCGATCTCTAATGAACTTAATGGTCTGTCATCGACTAACCTCTGAATCCTACTAAGGTTTATATGACCTAGCCTGAGACGCCAAAGATAGGTTTGATTCGTTTCAGAAGGTTCTTTCCTCTTATTTTGGTTAGATGATGCGACATTTAACTATGTGCTTTACACAACAGGGGAGTTTGATTTTATCAAAAACAAATTGTCTACTAATGAACCGGAACAAATATGTTTAATATCTTTTCTAACAACAGATTTATCAAAAAAAATAAACTTATAGCCACTCACTAAGAGTTTAGAAATTAAAATCAGGTTCTTTCTGAAACTCGATACATAAAGACAATTATTTAAATATAAACTACTATTTTCAAAATTAATAGTAACTACTCCCACTGCTTCTACTGACACTCTTGTAGTGTCACCCAAGTAGACTTCAACCTTGTATTTCAGCAAAGAATTACAAACATGGTCAGTGGCACCTGAATCCACACACCAAGTATCTGTGGGAATCGCCGCTAAAATCGTCTCAGTAATTAAGGCAGAAACTACCATACATTTAAGTTTTGAACAATCTGATTTCCAATGTTCCATATTCTCGCACTTGAAGCATTTACCTTTAGGCTTCCTCTTCTTTGCGATGTCAGGCTTAGCAGCATGATTCTTGGCATTCTTCTTTTTCTTGTTCTTGCCTATAGGCACAGAAGAGGAACTCGAAGCCTTAACTGTGACCAAAGCTTGCTTCTTCTCTTGGAAGATGCCTTCAACCGACACCAATACAGTTAGGAGCTCAGGAAGAGTATAGAATCTTTGATTCATATTGTAGTTTACCCCAAACTGCTCAAAATTAGAAGGTAAACTCTGGACGATGATATTGATATGACTCTCATGATCAATCTCACCTCGTAACAGTTCTATCTCATTGATATTACTGATCATGTGAATCACATGATCTCTCACTGAGGTGCCTTCAGCCATTTTGGTATTCATAATTTTCCTTATGGTTGTCAGCCTTGCTGTCCTGCCTTGATGACCAAACATCTCTCTCAAGTGAGCCATCATGTTGAAGGCAGAGATCATAGGATGAAGTTGATGCTGTAGAACATTCAACACAGTGGCCAAAGTGTAACACCGCGTTATCTCATCAGCCTTCTTCCTCCTTTGATTGAAAGATTATCTACCCGGGCCCGGTCAAAAATTCACTTTCGTGCTATGCATTCCAGAATCGGAACTCTTGACCAGGCCTAGACTCTAGCACAATCTCTATTCCAATCCTTACTTAAAATAGTATTGTGCAGGATCTTAGTTTCTACTTGTTCGATTTATCACGCAACAATTAATTCATAATTAAAGTGGAAGTTTAAGAATTACCTATTGAAACGTGTACTTAGGTGATTCTCTTGTATGACTTAAGACTTGATCGTACCTTGTGTGGGCAATGAACCAATGAGCAATTAATCAGCAAAACACCACAACCCAATAAAGCAGCCGCCAGAAATAGAAATCGGACCCGCCTTCGCTCCGCGCGTGAAGACCTCGCGCCCCTGAGAGTTCTCAAGCGCCTACATCGCACCACCCACGCGTCGCCAGATTCTGGGAAGAAAACCAACTGCCGATCGTCGAGTGGAGAGCCGCCGCATAGAGCTTGGAAAATCCGACTTAAGAGATAACAAAACTAATTCTCCATATAGGATTTTCTCTCTCTAGGTTTCTTGTCTTCAAAACTTATGAATTGTGTATTGTGAATTGCTAATTTCTCTCTCTAGGATTAGCCTTCCTATTGGGTTTGTGTTTTTCTTCATTCCAGTTCCTAGACTGATTCACATCCAACTGACACAAGGATTCACTTATCCTTAATCCAGTTCCTGGTCTGATTCACAACCAACTGACACAAGGATTCACTTATCCTCAATCCAGTTCCTAGTCTGATTCACAACCAATTGACACAAAGATTAATTAATTACTTAATTAATTAAATTTACCTTTATTAATTTCCCAATACATAATTAATCGTACCACTAACAGATTAATTATGGCACTACGATCCTACACCAGAATTGCTTCCGGAATAACTAAATTAATTATTCTTTAATTTGCCCACATCAAAGATCTAATGCTCGTTAATTTATTAATTTATTGATAAATTAATTAATTAACTTCTTATAATCCGAAATTAGTACCACTTGTTGGAGTTGAATACATAAGCTATGCTTGTATTGTACGTTTTTCCAGTAATATATCGATTTATGTTTTGGTTATATCTTGTTGTGCATGATATGTCCATTTGTATTTTGTAAGTAGATGATGAGGTGTCTTGTGTGACACAGTAGATCTCATTATTGGTTGAAAGACATAATATATAAATGAGGTTCGTAACCGAGAGCTTTGGACAAGCTGTCGGTTTAGGTTATTATGTGATTTGGATAATTGGTTTGTCTAAACTAATTGAATCATATAGATATGCCCGGGGCGTATTGAACTAGACCATTAAGAATGATTTGTCTTGTACTGATTTAATAAACAAATCGTTATTGGTATTCTATCTCTTAATCCCTAGACTCGAGCGGGCATGAGGATTAGACATAGTGTACTTTGATCTGCCAAAGGGTGATGTTAATTGTGGCCTATAATCTCGGTAGGTTGGGTACGCGTGTTTAGTTACTTGGTGTGCTGCTACTTGTCGAAAGGAAACCATGTACCGGTGCGTCCGGGGTGATGGTGCTCCCGAGATGAGCTCGTTATGTTTATTATACTAAACCCAGCTGGTGGACTTATGTCCGGTATAGTAAAAAGGTCGAGTTGTACTAGTTTCAGAATTAAAGAAGTTGATTAATTAATTTATCAGTAAATTAATAAATTAACGAGCACTATATCTTTTATGTGGGGAGATTATGAATATAATTTAATTAAATTGTTCCGGAAGCAATTCTGGTGTAGGATGGTAGTGTCATAATTAATCCGTTAGTTGTACGATTAATTATGTATTGAGATTTAATTAATTAAGTAATTAATTAATCCTTGTGTCAGTTGGCTGTGAATCATACCAGGAACTGGTTTGAGATAAGTGAATCCCTGTATCAGTTGGTTGTGAATCATACCAGGAACTGGTTTGGGGTAAGTGAATCCCTGTATCAGTTGGCCAGTCCAGGAACAAGATTGAAGGAAATAGAAACCCAGTAGAAAGACCAATCCTAAACCAATTTGGGGTCTCTCTTGTAACTCTATATATAGACAAGAGATTAGCTATTCAAGATATACAATTCATAAGTTTTCAAGACAAGAAAACTAGAGAGATAAAATCCTAGAGAGAGAAATAAATTTCTCTCTCAAAGTCGGATTTTAGAAGGAAAACTGCGGCTGGATTTTTCCTCTATGTTGGCCGAATTTTTGGCCTATTCAAACCAGCAGCGCGTATAGTTTTCTCTCTCTCTCTCTCTCTCTCTCTCTCTCTCTCTCTCCGGGCGGTTCGTTTATTGTACGTGCCAGGTGCAGCGGTGCTGGAATTTTCTGGCAGGTGGATTGTGGTGATTAGCTGATCAAATTGGTTTCTAGATCGTTGCCCACACAACGTGAAATCAAAGTCTTGAGGCATACAAGAGAATCACCTGAGTGCATGCTTCAAAGGTATTTTCTAAAGTTCCGCTTTTAATTAGATATTTTTTGTTGCGTGGTAAATCGAATAAGTGCAAACCCAGATCCTGCGCAATGTCATTTCAAAAGGGTTGGAATGGCAATTGTGCTAGCGTCTAGGCCTGACCAGAGATTCTGATTCTGGAATGCATAGCAAGAAAGTGAGTTTCTAGCTAGGCCCGGGCAGATAATCTTTCACCACTCGACCTTTTTACTATACCGGACATAAGTCCACCAGCTGGGTTTAGTATAATTAACATAACGAGCTCATCTCGGGAGCACCATCACCCCAGACGCACCAGTACATGGTTTCCTTTCGACAAGCAACAACACACCAAGCAACTAAACACGCGCACCCAACCAACCGAGACTATTGGTCACAAATGACCTCACTCTTTGGCAGATCAAAGTACACTATGTCTAATTCATGCCTGCTCAAGTATAGGGATTTAGAGATAGATTAGTAGGATTGAATAGTCTATTAAATCAGTACAGGACAATTCATCATAAATGGTCAAGTTCAATATGCCTCGGGCATATCTATATGATTCAATTACTTTAGACAAACAAATTTCCGAATCACATAATAACCTAAACTGACAGTGTCTCCAAAACTATCTCGGTTACGAACCTTATTTATATGTTATGTCTTTTAAACAATGGTGAGATCTACTGTGTCACACCAGACACCTCATCATCTAATTACATAATATAAATGGACGAAATATATAAAACATATAAACAATTTAACTAAAACATTTAGTCGATATATAAAACTTGGAAATAGTTTAATACAAGCAAAGCTTTAGTATTTAAACCCAACATTGATAAGCATCCCTTGTTGGAGTAGAATACATAAGCTATGCTTGTATTGTATAGTTTCCCAGTTTAATATATCGATTTGTGTTTCAATTATATTTTTTTGTGCATATATATGTCCATTTATATTATGTAAGTAGATGATGAGGTGTCTGGTGTGACACAGTAGATCTCATCATTGGTTGAAAGACATAATATATAAATGAGGTTTGTAACCGAGACAGCTTTGGACAAACTATCGGTCTAGGTTATTATGTGATTCAGATAATTAGTTTGTCTAAACTAATTGAATTATATAGATATGCCCGGGGCATATTGAACTTGACTTTTAGGAATGATTTGTCTTGTACTGATTTAATAGACAAATCGATCCTTATATTCTATCTCTAAATCCCTAGACTCGAGTGGGTATGAGGATTAGACATAGTGTACTTTGATCTGCCAATGGGTGAGGTCGAATGTGGCCAATAGTCTTGGTAAGTTGGGTGCGCGTGTTTAGTTATTTGGTGTGCTGCTGCTTGTTGAAAGGAAACCATGTACCGGTGCGTCCGGGGTGATGGTGCTCCCGAGATGAGCTCGAAATGTTTATTATACTAAACCCGGCCGGTGGACTTATGTCCGGTATAATAAAAAGGTCGAGTGGTACTAGTCTTGGAATTAAAGAAGTTAATTAATTAATTTATCAGTAAATTAATTTTAATTAAAGAGCACTATATCTTTGATGTGGGGAGATTAATGAATATAATTTAATTAAGTTGTTCCGGAAGCAATTCTGGTGTAGGATGGTAGTGCCAAAATTAATCCGTTAGTGATACGATTAATTTTGTAATGGGTTAATTGAATAGGTAGATTTAATTAATTAATTGGTTAATTATTCCTAAGGGTTAATTCAGTAATTAACAAAGTGGAATTATTTAATTAATTCCTAAGGGTTAATTAAGTAATTAACAAAGTGAAATTATTTAATTAATTAATTAAGTCTTAAGTTTCAATTAGAATTAGGAAATCCTAGAGATTAGGAATCTAGTAGGATTTGGTTTATCCTATCAGATTGGTTGCCTAATTGGATTTGGAAACTAATTCATTACCTAAACCCATTAGGAAGACCAATCCTAAACCAACTTGGAGTCTCTCTTGTAACTCTATAAATAGACAAGGGATTAGCCATTCAAGACATAACAATTCAATAGATTCATAATTCAAGAATCTAGAGAGAGAAAATTCTAGAGAGAGAAAACGTTTCTCTCTCCAAGTCGAATTTTCAAGAAAGTGTGCGGCTGGTTTTCGGGTTTCTAGTGGCTGAAATTTTGGCCTTGGTTTATACCAGCTGCGCATAGCTTTCTCTCTCTGCGGGAGGTGCGTTTATAGTACGTGCCAGGTGTTGCGGGGATAGAGTTTTCTAGCAGGTGGATTGTGGTGAGTAGTTGATCAATTGATTTCTAGTTCGTTGCCCACACAACGTGAAGTCATAGTCTTGAGGCATACAAGAGAATCACCAGGTGCACGCTTCAAAGGTATTTTTCTAAGGTTCCGCTTTAATTAGAAATTTTTGTTGCGTGGTAAATCGAGCAAGTGCAAACTCAGATCCTATGTGGCATATTCTTTCATCCCTATCCTCTCTTGAGGAAATTCATCATTATGCACATCTGGAAAGAATTCAGTGAGCACAAACTTATATTGCTCAGCCGTCAGGACAATGTCAAAATTTCGACTCCAATTGACATAATTTAGACCAGTGAATTTGTTGTCTTTCAATATTATAGCTAACGGATTAAATGCCATATCGAAAACTGCAAATAAATAAACAGACAATGTTTTAGTAAATAAATTAAAGAATTTCAAAAAATTCATACAACTATTGCCATCCCTCAAAACAATAATTAAATCCACTGACATCTCATCCACCGGGATTTGCGCAAGCCACGATAGTGTGGACATTCACGCTAGCCCACATTCGCTTGAGAAAAACTAAGTTCATTAACTACACTATTTGACCAAACGATCTATTGGTCAATGTAGCTAATAGTCAGTGCTTTCAGCCTTACAAATAAGCAGCGTAACCTCGATGAGAGGAATACTACAAATCGTACACTAAGTGTGTGCTATTACATGACTTCTAAGTTTGTTACCTAGGATAGTGCACCTCATATGAAAAGGGTTTCGTATTTCTCAAATTTTAACTTACTTTGGTCATCTTTACTTAGATATTCAAACTAGTGATCTTATGGTTAAACTCATCCGATATGGAGGAAGGCTCTAATGCCTACGCGCAAATCTAACCACATCGCTTATGAACTCGTAATGGAGGCTATAGGAATATTAACCAACCCGCTACCACTTAGATTTCTAAAATGAGGGTTTTTTCTGTTTTAACATGCAATTAACTAATCCTAAGTTATATGCGAAATAAAACCAGCATGCTTTAATTATACATCTAAAATACAACACCAAAATTAAAGCACATAATTAAAACTATAAATACGGGGAATAAATAAGTAAAATAAATTTCCCGACTATTATGGTTTTAATTGCTTCCATCTGCTGCCTTGTTTTTGTGTCCCGTCACATCACTCGATGGATTGAGTCTTGAAAATATCTCAGGAAAACAAAAAATAGGCCACGCGCTCAGCACCCACGGGGCTTGCCACGCGCACGCTGGTGCGCCCAGCACCGTAATTTAGCGGTGCTGCACCAGTGCCTACTACGCGTAGCGGTACTGCCGTTGCCAGCGGTCTCTGCCAGTAAATCATTTGCCGGCCTGGCCTGCACTGTTTCATTTCTGGGTTTTCTATCCTGATCCCACTAGGTTATTTGGTCTCCTAGCTATTCGTTCTAATTAAATGCAGAAACATAAGAATTGCCTATTGAAGCGTATACACAGGTGATTCTCTTGCATGCCTCAAGACTTTGATTGCACGTTGTGTAGACAACGATCTAGAAACCAATTGATCAGCTAATCACCACAACTGGGTCGCCTGAAAAATTTTGCAACCACTTGCCATTTGTGCGTGAAGATCACACACCACCTGGGACTCCGAGAGAACTCACGCGCCATCGGAAAATCTCCCATGCGCCACCAAAATCAGGCCGGCCAAAGGGAGAAAAAAAATGGCAGCTTTGAGCTTATAAAATCCAATTTTAGGATTTTCTCTCTCTAAGCTTTCTTGGATTGAAAACTTATGAATTGTATATTGTAGAATAGCTAATCCCTTGTCTAAATATAGAATTACAAGAGAGACCTCAAGTTGGTTTTGGATTCGCCTTCCTACTGGGTTTCTATTTCCTTTAATCCTATTCCTGGATTGATACACATCCAACTGATATAGGGATTCACTTATCCCTAATCCAGTTCTTGGTATGATTTACAACAAACTTATACAGGGGTTCACTTATCCCCAATCCAGTTCCTGGTATGATTCACAGCCAACTGACACAAGGATTAATTAATTACTTAATTAATTAAATCTACCTTTGTCAATAACCCAACACATAATTAATCATACCACTAACGGATTAATTATGGCACTACCATCCTACACCAGAATTGCTTCTAGAACAACTTAATTAATTTATTCTTAATCTCCCTACATCAAAGATACAGTGCTCGTTAATTTTATTAATTTACTGATAAATTAATTAATTAACTTCTTTAATTCCGAGACTAGTACCACTAAACCTTTTTAATATATCAGACATAAGTCCACCAGCTGGGTTTAGTGTAATAAACATAGCGAGCTCATCTCGGGAGAACTATCACCCAGTACGCACCGGTACATGGTTTCCTTTGGACAAGTAGCAGCACACCAAGCAACTAAACACGCGCACCCAACCTACGGAGACTATTGGCCATAATTGACCTCACCCATTGGTAGATTAAAGTACACTATGTCTAATCCACATGCCCGCTCAAGTCAAGGGATTAAGAGATAGAATACTAAGAATGATTTGTCTATTAAATCAGTACAAGACAAATCATTCTAAATGGTAAAGTTCAATATGCCCTGGGCATATCTATATGATTCAATTAGTTTAGATAAACTAATTATCTGAATCACATAATAACCTTAACTGACAGTCTGTCCAAAGCTGTCTCGGTTACGAACCTCATTTATATATTATGTCTTTTAACCAATGATGAGATCTACTGTGTCACACAAGACACCTCATCATCTAACTACGTAATATAAATGGACAAATAATGCACAACTAAATATAACCAAAACATAAATCGATATATTAACAGAGAAAATGTACAATACAAGCATAACTTATGTATTCAACTCCAACAATCTCCCACTAATACTTAAGTTGTGCTTTAAGTATACATCTACATTCAACTCCTATACACTTTGCTACTATATATCTAGAAAACCTGTCATGGCTCCCCAAAGTATCTGATTCCCCTGCCTTTCACGTGAGCCTCAAAGACTTTTGAAGTCAATGTCTTCGTGAACGGATCTGCATGGTTATCCTCTGATGCTATCTTAGCCACAACCACGTCTTCCATTTTTATGATGTCTCATATCAGGTGGTACTTGCGATGTATATGTTTATTCGCCTTGTGGGCTCGTGGTTCCTTCGAGTTTGCTACTACACCATTGTTATCACAATACACCATGATAGACTTCTGCAAACCAGGAATCACATTTAAGTCCACTAGGAAGTTCTTGAGCCATACTACTTCTTTCGCTGCCTCTGATGCGGCAACGTATTCAGCCTCCATGGTAGAGTCTGACACATATTTCTGCTTGTCACTCCGCCAAACTATGGCTCCACCTCTTAGAGTAAGCACATACCCTGAGGTAGACTTGCTCTTATCCCTGTCGCTTTGGAAATCTGAATACGTGTAACCTCAGGGTACCAGCTTAGGCGCCTGATAGACCAACACTCGGTCTCTCGTTCTGCACAAATACTTAAGAATGCATTTTACTGCCTCCCAATGAGCTTTCCCAGGGTTAATCTGATATCTGCTTACAATGCCAACGATATAACAGATATCAAGCCTCGTACACAACATGGCATACATGAGACTTTCTACTGCAGAAGCATAAGAAACTATCTTCATGGCTTATTTCTCCTCAATGGTCTTGGGAGACTGTTCCTTAGATAGATGCACTCCGTGTCTGAAAGATAGAAAACCTTTCTTGGAGTTCTGCATGTTAAAATGGGCCAGAATCATATCTATGTATGAAGCTTGGGAGAGAGTTAATGAACGTTTCCTACGATCTCGAATTATCTTGATCCCAAGAATATGTCCCACTTCCCTTAAGTCCTTCATATCAAACTACTTGGATAGCCATGCCTTTACGTCTGATAATACTTTCTTGTTGTTGCTAATCAATAGAATGTCATCTACGTAAAACACAAAAAAACCATCGAGTTTTCATCACGTCTGCGATATACACATTGCTCATTCGGACACTGAGTAAATCCGTAGGACTAGATTACCTCATCAAACCAGATGTTCTAAGATCTGGATGCTTGATTAAGTCCGTAAATGGACTTCTTAAGCCTGAAAACCTTATGCTCTTGGCCTTTTTCAATGAATCCCTCTGGTTACTGCATGAAGACGGTTTTCTCAAGACTTTCGTTTAGGAAAGCTGTCTTGATATCCATCTGCCATATCTCATAATCTAAATGAGCAACTATGGCCAAGAGAATTCGGATCGACTTAAGTATGGCTACAGGGGAGAAGGTTTCCTGATAATCGATTCCCTCTTTCTGAGTATACCCCTTCGCCACCAACCTAGCTTCAAAGGATTCCACCTTTCTGTCAGGTCCGCTTTTACATATGTAGACCCACTTGCATCCAATGGGCTTAAACCCATCAGGCAGGTCCACAAGCTCTCAGATTTGAATGTGGTCCATTGACCGCATCTCGGATATCATTGCCTTACTCTAAGATTCTGCATCTTTATATCAGAGAGCCTCATTGTAGTAAACCGGGTCAGGTTCAGGCGCGCCTGGGACTAGGTCTGAGGCCTCTCCCACGCCAATGAACCTGTCGGGCTGTCTTACAACCCTCCCACTACGAAGAGGCACCACCTGTGTAGGCGCATCATCTGTGATCTCTTGTGTAGTGTGTGGTGTATCATCTTGTGCTGGTGTATCAAGATTATTAGTTTTTCTTCTAAGCTCTTCTAGGACTATCTTACTCTTGGGCTTGTGATCTAGGATATAGTCTTCCTCCAAAAATCTAGCGTTGGTACTAACCACCACCTTCTGATCTTTAGGACTATAAAACAGACCACCTTTCATTCCCCTAGGATATCATACAAACAACATTAATTCAGTTCTCGCATCTAACTTAGCTGCATCTGCGTTATGCACATGTGCTGGGCAACCCCAAATTCTGAGATGTCTTAGACTAGGCTTTCGCCCATTCCACAACTCTACTGGGGTTGAAGGCACGGTTTTAGATGGTACAAGATTAAGAATATACATCGCTGTTTCTAAGGCATATCCCCATAACGAACTCGGCAAATCACTATAGTTCATCATCGACCTAACCATTTCCATGAGAGTTCGATTCCTTCTTTTTGCTACACCGTTCTGCTGTGGCGTGCCAGGTGCAGACAACTGAGACTGAATTCCTACCTTACTGAGGTATTCTCAAAATTCGTGGGACAGGTACTCCCCACCACGATCTGATCGCAGTGTCTTGATACTCTTACCATGATGTTTCTCTACATCTGCCCGAAACTCTTTGAAATTGCCAAAGCACTCGGACTTGTGACGCATTAGGTAAATGTATCCGTACCTTGAGTAGTCATCCATGAACGTCATAAAATACTTGAACCCACCTCGTGCTTGGACCGACATTGGTCAACACAAGTCAGAATGAATCAACTCTAGTACTTCTTTGGCTCTATAACCTTTTGCTTTAAAAGGTCTCTTGGTCATCTTACCCTCCAAGCAGGATTCATAGGTTGAATAACTGTCAATCTCTAATGAACCTAAAGGTCCATCATTGACCAACCTCTAAATCCTACTAAGTTTATATGACATATTCTGAGATGCCAAAGATAGGTTTGATTCATTTCAGAAGGTTTCTTCCTCTTATTAATGTTAGATAAAGAGCTATCTGTTTCTATGTTTTGCACAACAGCGGAGTTAGAATTAACCACAAATAAATTGTCAGCCAATGAACCAGAACAAATAAGTTTTCAATTTCTTCTAATAAATACAGAATCCTCAGAAAAAATAAACTTATAACCGTTCTTCAAGAGTTTTGAAACTAAACAAAGTTATTTCTAAAACTCGGTACATAAAGATAATTAACCAACTCTAATCTTGAATTTTCAAAAATTAGAGTAACTACTCCCATTGCTTCCACTGACACTCTTGTAGTGTCGCCTAAGTAGATATCTAGCTCGCCTTCTCTAAGCTTCCGGGTCACTTGGAACCCTTGCAAAGAATTACAAACATGGTCAGTGGCACCTGAATCCACACATCAAGTATCTGTGGGAATCGACGCAAAACTTGTCTCAGTAATTAAGGCAGAAACTATCGTACATTTAGGCTTTGGACAATCCACTTTCCAGTGTCTCATTTTCCCGCACCTGAAGCACTTGCCTTTTGGCTTGCTCGTCTTTGCGATTTCAGGCTTAGCAGCAAGTTTTTTGGCATTCTTCTTCTTCTTTTTCTTCTTACCTTTAGGTACAGAAAAAGAAATTGAAGCCTTCACTGTGACCAAAGCTTACTTCTTCTCATCGAAGATGCTTTCGGCCGACACCAAATCAGTTAAGAGCTCAGGTAGAGTGTAAACTCTTTGATTCATGTTATAGTTGACCTGAAACTGCTCAAAACTAGAGGGTAAGCTCTGGAGGATGATATCTATCTGACTTTCTGGGTCGATTTCACCTCCCAATACCTCTATCTCGTTGATGTTACTGATCATGTGAAGCACATGATCTCTCACCGATCTGTCCTCAACCATTTTAGTATTCATTAACTTTTTCATGGCAAATTGCCTAGCAGTCTTACCTTGATGAGCGAAAATCTCCCTCAGGTGAACCATCATGTTGAAGGCAGAGACCATGCGATGAAGCTGATGTTGCCACACATTTAACACAGAGGCCAAATATAGCACTGCGCCATCTCATCCGTTTTTTTCCACCTGGCATAGGCATCCCTATCCTCTCGAGGAGAGTACTCGTTAGGCACATCTGGACATACTTCGGTTAGCACAAACTTATACTGCTCTGCCGTCAGAACAATGTTCAAGTTATGACTCCAGTCGATATAATTAGGTCTAATTAACTTATTGTCTTTCAATATAGTAGCTAAGGGATTAAATGCCATATTGAAAAACTGTAAATTAAATAAACAGACAATGTTTCAGTGTTTAATCTAGAATTTTAAAAACAAGGAAATTCTAACAATTATTGATTTCTCTCAAACAATAATTTTAATCCACCAACATTTCATTCATCGGGATTCTCGCAAGTCACGATAGTGTGGATGTTTACGATAACCCACATTCGTTTGAGAAGAACCAAGTTCATTAACTACACTATTTGACCAAACGATCTATTGATCAATGTAGCTAATAGTCGGTGTTTTCAGCCGTACAAATAAGCAGCGTAACCTCGATGAGAGGAATACTGCAGATCGTACACTAAGTGTATGCCATTACGTGACTTCTAAGCTTGTAACCTCAGGATAGTGCGCCTCAGATGGAGAGGGTGTCGTATTTCTCCTAGTTAAACTTACTCTAGCCATCTTACTCAAAAATTCATAATCTAGCGATCTCGTGGTTGGACTCATCCGAATGGAGGAAGACCCTAATGCAAACGTGCAAGCCCACCCATATCGTATATGAACTCGTAATGGTGGCTGTAGGGATATTAAACCAACCCGCTCCCACTTAGATTTCTAAATTGAGGGTTTTTCTGGTTTTAACATGCAATTAACTAACCCTAAGTTATGTGCAACCATAAAACCATCATGCTTTGAAATCATGCATCTAAAATACAACACAAAAGAAAAGCATAAAAATTAAAACAATAAATACGGGAAATAAATGCGAAAAATAAATTTCTCGACTATCATGGTTTTAATCACTTCCATCTTCTGCCTTGATCTCGTGTCCCACCACGCAACTCGATGAATTGAGTCTTGATCTTGAAAAACAAAATTTGGAAGAAAAATGGGCCAAAACGCGACCCGAACGGGCCGCGCGCGAAGCACGCCTAAGGCGAGTCGTGCCCTCGCTGCAACTGCTACGCCTGCTGCCGTGTGCTGGCGCAGCAAAACTGCAGTGCCACGCGGCAGCGGTGCTGCTGCCTCCGTTGGTTTCCGGCGGCGGCTCCGACTCGCCGATGCCGCCCCATTCCACCAATCCTTCATTCGCTTCTTCTACGCTATTTGGTCTTTTTTGCAATTCGTTCTGGGTTTTCCTGGGTTTCTACGAATTAACGATAACCCAAAACCCACGAATTCAAGTTGCTCACCATAACTCCTTTGATTACAAAAATTAATTCTCATACTACAAGGCTTTCTTGGAAAATTAAAGAATCGAAATTACATAGAAAAAATCCTACTACAGATTTGATCTAATCCTACACAGCTTCCAGCACGTGGTTATACTATTACAAACATTCATAATAAAATCAAATCCGAACATGTCCCGGAGTGTAATTGAAACCAATACAAACGTAACCATAATAGTCGGGATTTCTTAACCACCTGCAAATAAAACCATGTAATAAATCGAACAAGCACAAATCTCAAAACTAGGCTCTGATACCAATTGAAAGATTATCTGCCCAGGCCTAGCCTAAAACTCATTTTCGTGCTACACATTCCAGAATCAGAATCTCTGGCCAGGCCTAGACATTAGCACAATCGCTATTCCAACCCTTGCTTGAAATAACATTACACAGGATCTTGGTTTGCACTTATTCGATTTATCACGTAACAAATAAATTCATAATTAAATGCGAAAACATAAGAATTACCTACTGAAGCGTGTACTCAGGTGATTCTCTTGTATGCCTCAAGACTTTGATTGCACGTTGTGTGGACAACAATCTAGCAACCAAATGATCAGCTAATCACCACAACTAGGTCGCCTGAAAAATTCTGCAACCACCTGCCCATAGTGCGTGAAGATCACGCGCCACCTAGGACTCCGAGAGAATTCACGCGCCACTGGAAAATCTCCCATGTGCCACCAAAATCCGACCAGCCAAAGAGAGAAAAAAAATGGCAGCTTTGAGCTTATAAAATCCAATTTAAGAGAGAGAAAGTTTTCTCTCTTTACGATTTTCTCTCTCTAAGTTTTCTTGCCTTGAAAACTTATGAATTGTATATTGTGGAATAGCTAATCCCTTGTCTATATATACAGTTACAAGAGAGACCCCAAGTTGGTTTAGGATTGGCCTTCCTACTGGGTTTCTGTTTCCTTCAATCCTGTTCCTGGACTGATACATATCCAACTGATACAAGAATTCACTTATTCCCAATCTAGTTCCTGGTATGATTCACAACCAACTGATACAGGGATTCACTTAGCCCCAATCCAGTTCCTGGTATGATTCACAACCAACTGATACAAGGATTAATTAATTACTTAATTAATTAAATCTACCTTTGTCAATGACCCAACACATAATTAATCGTACCACTAACGAATTAATTATGGCACTACCATCCTACACCAGAATTGCTTTCGGAATAACATAGTTAATTTATTCTTAATCTTCCCACATCAAAGATATAGTGCTCGCTAATTTTATTAATTTACTGATAAATTAATTAATTAACTTCTCTAATTCTGAGACTAGTACCACTCGACCTTTTTACTATACCGAACATAAGTCCACTAGTTGGGTTTAGTATAATAAACATAACGAGCTCATCTCGGGAGCACCATCACCCCGGATGCACCCGTACATGGTTTCCTTTCGACACGTCGCAGCACACCAAGCAACTAAACACGCGGACCCAACCTTCCAAGACTATTGGCCACAATTGACCTCACCCATTGGCAGATCAAAGTACACTATATCTAATCCTCATACCCGCTCAAGTCTAAGGATTAAGAGATAGAATACTAAGAACGATTTGTCTATTAAATCAGTACAAGACAAATCATTCTAAATGGTCAAGTTCAATACGCCCCGGGCATATCTATATGATTCAATTAGTTTAGACAAACCAATTATCCGAATCACATAATAACCTAAACCGATAGTTTGTCCAAAGCTATCTTGGTTACGAACCTCATTTATATATTATGTTTTTTAACCAATGATGAGATCTACTGTGTCACACAAGACACCTCATCATCTAATTACATAATATAAATGGACAAATAATGCACAACAAAATATAACCAAAATATAAATTGATGTATTAACTGGGAAAATGTACAATACAAGCATAGCTTATGTATTCAACTCCAACATTTTTAGGGCTGGCATCAGCAATAATGATTTTTGTCTCCCTACTTGTGCAACTTGCGGACTATGGAAGTTTCTAACCTTTTCCATCATGATTGTTGTAGCTGATAACTGTCACATAAGTTTATTTTTGGTTGGAAATGAAAGGAATAACCTCACCAAACTGGCCTGGAACATTTCCGTATAAAAAGACAGTAAAAACACCAAAATAAACGGGACGCGACCGTGGACTTTTGAAACAAGGCCAATGCACCATATGGACTTTTAGAATGTCGTATGAACCCGACCTCCAGCAACTCTTTCAGCAGAGTCTTCAACTCCTGCAACTCACTAGGGGACATTAGGTACGGTATCTTAGCCACTGGTTTAGCTCCCTCAACCAGTTCAATGGCATAGTGGGCATGTCTTTCGGTAAATCCTTAGGTATCAAGTCTTGAAACTTCTTTAGCACTGTGCAAAGGGCTATGAGAATGGGCTCCAGCACCGACATCGTCTCTGTCACCTGTTCCTCATTTAATACTAAAGTTGCAAAAGTCTGATCCTTTTACTTAAGGCCTAGTTGAGGTGTCTGTCACTCAGCTACGTCTCCCGATACATCTGGATAACACACGGGTCCGTTCCCTGCAGTATGACCATAGTGTCGTCTTTGCTCACAAGAAAAGGCCGAAGACCATCAATGAAATCCATGCCTAGCACAACACTATATTCGCCTAGTGGTGTAACGAAGAATAAAATATGGCCTCTCTATGACCCGATCTAGACCAGAACATCCTTTGTTTTCCTAATGACCAATGTCTATTTTTCGTTAACTCCCTTGAACCTCCATTTGTTGGTTTCACATAAAATGCCTAGCTCCCGAGCCAAGGCATCATAAACATAGTTGTAATCGACTCTTGTATTCACAAGTGCCCAACAGAACTAGTTCTCTCGTCATTTTGGTTGGATTCTTGAACCATAGAAGCAAGCTTCGAATGAGATGGTAGTCCCGTGCCAAATGAGAACCACCACACAAGAAACAGCCCTCAAACTTCTTAAGCTTATCTTTGTTCAACCTGTCCTTTCTGGTAGTTGGTTTGAACGCCTCTGGCTTGGAGTGAGATTCCTACTTGCCTCCCTCACCTTTCCTGATGAACTTCTTTTTAATTGGGCCTGCTCCTTTCCTTCTTCTGGAACTCGATCAAGGACTCTACTACATTCATGGCTTAAGTTACGTTCTGTACATCCTTCATTTTAACTCAAGTTTGCCCTATTGTTTGAGGCTATCCATAAAAGTGAACAGGGCTTCCTTAGGTAGGTCAGAGATTTCTAGCATTAGTTCTGAAAATTCCTTGACAGATTCCCTAATTTAGCCATTTTGGGGCTACAGACGATGAGGTTTGCCCTGACTTTGTCTTCAGTGTCCTTGGGAAGGAACTGCTTCTTCAACTCCGTCTTGAGGATCTCCCAAGTACTGATAACCTCGACCCTTGTGTCTGCGGTTCCTGTCCTTCTTATTCATCAAACAAGGGTCGAGTCATTGAGTTAGTTGAGCCGAACAACATCGGTAATTGCACATACGACCTTGAAGTACCTCTCTAGGCCATAGAGAACCTTACGATTTCCTTAGCCTTTTGGGCTCCCCATAAGCCTCTGACTTTAGAATATCGATCTGGGTTGTAGCGAGAACTCCAACTTGAGCCCCACCTCGAGCCAGTTCCGCTTTCAAAACCTCAACCTTCCCTAATCTATCCCAATCTACAAATAATTATTTCCCCTTAACCATCTATCCCCAATCTGCAAATAATCTCCAAGCTGCAAAGGGAGGGGAACGAGCTCCTGCAAAAAATCCAACTAGGACTTGAGGATGTGAATAGAGAGTTCTAGCAAAAAATCTCATGACAGTGGTTCGTGTTCGTGTTCGGGTTCCAGCAAAAAGAAAATCTCCTTTTTTTGTGAAATTACATTCTTTAGTTAAATATGATGTACCTTATGAGTTTATGGAGAACTAACATTGACGATCTTCATATTCTCTAGTGGCGCTGCTGAGGATTGGGTTTACTATGGAGTATGTGGAGAGTGTGCTCATTTTGGCTGCCATAGAAGACAGGGGCTTGGTGCCTTCAATGTGGTCTACCATATCCCCAGAATTTGTTCTAACTCCAGATTTCTGGAGACAATTTGTTGTTGACATTTTGATTCTGGCTATAATATGTTGGAAGAATGAGTGTGAATGAGAGAGGTTTGGGAAATATGCTCGTGCCTGCGGACACGAAAGTCGGACCGCTCGTAGGCTGAAATAACAGGCCTGATCAACCTCTATTTTGCTACGTAACGGATTTGGTTTTTTCCAAATTAATTTGCACATTAATGTGGCAGTTTTAATCCGAATTAAAACTTGCTTAATGGCTGCAAATAACTCTCTACATTTGAATGGCTGTTTTATTCTTCAAGAAACAAAACGGTTGCTTGATGACTGAATTAATTAAAAAACGGTTTCTGCATTAGTGCATGAAACGTTTGAATTAATTCTAACTCTTTTGATGAGTAATAGGTGCAGTGTCTTTCAAGACTTAACTCTGCACACAAATTACTGTATTAATCCTAAAATGGATTAAAAAGGACGAAGAATAAATATGGAGCAATTAAACTGTGGTTTAATTTTTCGTGCAAAATGCTCCAGCCTTCACCTATAAATACTATACACTAGAGCTTCCACAAAACACTTTAGAATTCATTCTTACTTTTCTAAAGAAGAATTCTCCTCCTTCTCTCTACAACTCTCTGAGTTTCTAGCCTTCCTGAATTTTCTTCTGTCAGTGTTCAAGCTTTTGTTCTTGTTCGTTGGTAAGGTAGTGTTTGTGCAAACTGACCTTACGATTTCCATTGTATCCTGGGAGATAGTTGTCCACATATTCTCTAGCACAGTTGTAGAGAGGACAAATATATCTTAAGGAAATTGTGCGGAAATTTCCTATTTTTTATTATTCACTTATCAGCCGAATTATTCTTCATATTTTCTAACAATCTTAAGATATACTTGTTGTCCTTCAAATGGCTGATATAAGTAGTATTGTTTGTTCTATGGAATTTTTTGTGGCTGTTGCGATTTCATGAAAGGAGCCGCAGGATCATGAAATGAGATTTAGAACGGA
Source organism: Knoxia roxburghii (assembly GCA_030378225.1). NCBI lineage: Eukaryota > Viridiplantae > Streptophyta > Magnoliopsida > Gentianales > Rubiaceae > Knoxia > Knoxia roxburghii. Next base: position 40,821,113 of record CM059415.1, on the reverse strand, counting down.
TTGGATTGGGGATCATTGATGGATATGATTACTAGAACGGAGAAATTGAATTTCTCTACAAGGTATGGTTATGACATTGAAGTTTATATTGCGATAGCTGATTATGATTGGCAATATGCATGACAATACGTCTGTTTGGCTTAGTGATGTGATTGTTATTAAATTTGGGATTTGGTGAAAATTATTGAGTTATACATGTCATGCTTATTCTTTTTATATCAAATGATTATATATACGTTACAAAGCCTGAAGGCATGATTCCAATTTACCCAACTTAAGTTTATTTTGCAAATTTGATGTAGCAAATTTGATGCAATAGGTTTTTAATTTAATTCATATTAAGTGGTTACAGTTTTGCAAAATTATATTTGGATTAATAGGATTAATTGCAACCATTAATCCTAATATTATATTTTCAAACGGGTTGGAAAAGATTTTAAGTAAAGACGTTTTAGTTTTTTTTTTGGAGATTAAATTCCTAAACGGTTTTTCTTATTAAAACGGTTTGGGAAAATTAAAGCTTCGGTTTGCAGAAATTAAACTGATGGGTTTAGCTCAAATGTTGAGTAATTAAATATTAATTTAAATATTAATTGCCTTAGTTTAAAAGGCTTGTTTTGGGGAATTAAAAGCTTCAAGGCTTCAGTATTTTTCCTTTGGAAAATTGATGCATTGTTTGGATGTTTAAAACTGATTGTTTCAATTGATTCAGATGTCCAAAACGTTTGAAGAATTAATTGTACATTAATTCTGGGTTGCCTGTAAATAGTGGAGTCATTTATTCAAAAAAATAAAAATGTGTGCAGAATTAATAATAATATTAATTCTATGATTTAACGTCTGCCTATATATAATCCATGAGAGTTTCAAATGAGGCATAGAATTTGAAATGTTATTATTTAATAACAATGTGGCCTTATTATGATTGAATTTTTTAAATATCCGAATGTGTTAAAAAAATGTGAACAAAATAGTTCTGTTTATTTTCCTTACCATCAGAATTCTTTAGAGTAAAAAACAATTGTCCAAATTGTGCTTAACTCATAATGAGTTTTTATGAGTACTTTAATAGTGAATGTTGGACATAACGCATAAAGAATCATTGGGCATTAATTCTGATTTTATACATGACTTTATGGAAAATAAATAATAAATAAATGTGATATATGTTATTTCACTACTCTTGATCATGGTTGAAAATACATGATATAAGTGTAGCATAAAAAAAATGCATAAATGCATTAAAAATGCACGTGTAAATGATTCTATGCTAAGTGGTATTGTATGCCCATTCTATTTATTTTTTTATTATGCATTTGTACATGATAAAATGTGACATGATGCATGAACCATGAAATTGTGGAAATTTTTTCACATAGATGAATTTGGAAATTGTGAACAACTCTTCTTGTGGTTTGAAAGAGTTGAGATAAAACAACATTATGTTGATTCTTTGGTCCAAACCTCATGGTGGCAATGGACACATTTATTAACTCTATGAGTAAAAATAGATAAATGATATGTGGAAAATTTGTTTCCTACGAGAAAGGTTATTTATGAGATTGAGAAATGATTAATGATGTGAGTAAAGTACCTTTTGGTGACTTCTTTGCACAATATAGACTTGTCTATAAAGTGCCTACACGTATTCATTTCAAAGAGAATCTGTTCATTAAAAAGGGACGAGCAAGATATTTCCATTGTGAGCTCAATATTCTCGATAATGAATCTCGTGAGATATATTCTCTATGAAGAGATTTTATGAGATCGAAGTTGAGTGTCAATTCAATATAAGAACTCATAAACTAGAAAGTGGTACAAGTGGTGAGTGAGACACCCATTGGTGATTTCTTTACACAACATAGAGTTGTCTATGAAGTGTCTACCATATTATCTCTATATGAGATGAAAATCGCATAATGAAAGAAATGTCAAATGTGATATTTCTTGAGTTTAACAAGACCTACCAAATGTGAGGGGACGATTTTTTGTCAAACAAACTATTTTAAAGTAAGATATCTTTAAAATAAAAGGGACCACCTTATAAATACTTGCGAGTGTGGGGGTCATCATATGAGGAGTGCAAAAGACATTCTAAATGTTTGCAAGTTTAGTAACATTTGCTAAAGGCTATAAAGATTAATCCCTCTGTGATGAATTGAATCTTTATAATCTATGACACGAACGTGATTGTGTAAATTTGGTTCGAAACGTTGAATGCAAAGACAATGATGGGTCAAATGGAAAAGTCTGATGTGCTTATGACTTTCTAAGTTGGATCTTTTTAGAAGAATCCATGTGGAAAAAATGATTCTATATTAAAGAATCATAGTTGGGAGTTAATGGTTCTCCCATATATGATCAAAGGGAATAAACAATAACTTGCTTGGATTACTTTGATAGAATTTTCTCGCGATGAGATAAATTGTATAACGAGTGATACTTGGTATCATACACTTATGAATTATGAAATATTCATAAATGATGGTTCTAGATATTGAATCCTGTGTGGAATCTAGATGTTGAACCATGTGTGGAGCAAACCTGAGGGTTTCAAAGTTCATATACCACAAATGAAGTCGAGAAATTGGTAAGGTCTCTTATTGTCTTGAATAAGATAAGTGATTACCAATAGATTTGAAATCAATGAGTTATAAAAATGTTAATGTGAAATAGACATAAGACTGCTTAGTTTTATATTGTCTATGGGTGAATAACATCCTCATTGATAGCAATGGAAATTGGTATGTGTTGCCGATCACATGATAAACTTGAAGTTTGACATGTTGAATTGCTGATTTGATTTTAGAGGATAAAGTCATGTGAATAGCAAATGGTCGTGTTTGAGTCAATCTCATCACAGAGACAAAACTCTTGTAGAGTTTAAATGAAAATGACTCTGGAATTGAAGGAACACCATTAGATAACAGACTCCAATTATCCAAATAGTGGAGAGAGTATTTCTTAAGTAGAATACTCCAGAATCATAGGGAGTCTGATGTATCTAATGAGCTGTACTATACCAGACATTGCTTATTGAGTTCATATACAAGTAAACCAAGAAATGAGCACTGGAATTCCATAATTATAGTACTAAGGTACTTAAGGCATACTTGTAGCTATGGACTGCATTGTAGTAGATATCCATCTGTGCTAGAATGATACACAGATTCTAATTGGATATCTTCTATAAGATATTCAACTTGCATGAGTGGCTACATGTTAACACTAGATAGTGCCACCGTGTCTTGGAAATCCTCAAGAAAAACTGTGATAGCTAGATCCATGATGAAATCTTAGTTTATAACTCTAGATAAATGTGGAGAAAAGGCTGAATGGCTAAGCCATTTATTGGAGGATGTTCCAAAATAGGAAAACTTGTGCCACCAAACTGTATCCATTGTGATAGTCAGTTTGCGATAGGTAGGGCACAGAGTACAATGTATAATGGTAAATCGAGACATATTCGTCATCGACCCAATACCATTAGATAACTGCTCTCAATATGAGTTATCTCAATTGACTTTGTAACGTCAAAAGATAACATTGCGGATCCGCTAACCAAAGGGTTAAACAGAGAGACAGTTGAAAGATTGACAAAAGGAATGGGGATAAAGCCTGTTAAGGATAAAAGGTTTTAAGAAGGAAAACCCAACCTAGTTGACTGGAGATCCCAAGATCTAGGTTCAAAGGGACAACCTAATCTTAAGACCTGATACGGTCACTGTGGGGGCAACCTTAACTCATTCCTGTCAAGAAACAGTGACAATATGGGTAAGGCTAGCGATTGTCGCTTTAATGACTCTTAAGAAAGTAATTATAATTACGTTTCAAATTAAGAAGTCACCTATGTGAGAGAGAAGTGGGGCCGCTTCGAAGGAGAATTGAACAAGCTTAATTCTTCAAAAACTCTTGCAGAACCAGGACTTGTTTCATGGCCATAATGAACAAAACCATGAGAACAGAACAATTGAGATTGGTTCCTGTGTAGGGTACGTGGATCGTTTACACCAAAAATCCAGACAGTTCAAGGACATCATGTCTACTAGACAGCTAGTAAAGAAAACGTGGTCTACAGAGGGGAAGTTCAAAGGGTAACACCTACTTTCTCTTTCAAGGATCAATCACTGAACACTGAAAAAACCAATATCTCATTCATGTGGGGGATTGTTGGAAGAAAGAGTGTGAATGAGAGAGAGGTTTGGGAAATATGCTCGCGCCTGCGGACACAAAAGTCGGACCGCTCGTAGGCTTAAACGGCAGGCCTGATCAACCTCCATTTTGCTACGTAACGGATTCGGTTTTTCCCAAATTAATTTGCACATTAATGTGGCAGTTTTAATCCGAATTAAAACTTGCTTAATGGCTGCAAATAACTCTCTACATTTGAATGGCTATTTTATTTTTCAAGAAACAAAACGGTTGCTTGATGACTGAATTAATTAAAAAAATGGTTTCTGCATTAGTGCATGAAACGTTTGAATTAATTCTAACCCTTTTGATGAGTAATAGGTGCAGTGTCTTTCAAGACTTAACTCTGCACACTAATTACTGAATTAATCCTAAAACGGATTAAAACGGACGAAGAATAAATATGGAGCAATTAAACTGTGGTTTTATTTTTCGTGCAAAATGCTCCAGCCTTCACCTATAAATACTACACACTAGAGCTTCCACAAAACACTTTAGAATTCATTCTTACTTTTCTAAAGAAGAATTCTCCTCATTCTCTCTACAACTCTCTGAGTTTCTAGCCTTCCTGAATTTTCTTCTTTCAGTGTTCAAGCTTTTGTTCTTGTTCGTTGGTAAGGCAATGTTTGTGCAAACTGACCTTACGATTTCCATTGTATCCTGGGAGATAGTTGTCCACGTATTCTCTAGCACAGTTGTAGAGAGGACAAATATATCTTAAGGAAATTGTGCTCTACAAGCCTTAGAAATTTTCTATTTTTTATTATTCATTTACCAGCCGAATTGTTCTTCATATTTTCTAACATAATATATATATATGTGGACAACTGCATGATTTGATCTATTCAATAGCTCCGCAGAATTCTAGGCCTTCACTAATGTGAATAATGCATACTACAAAGGTAAAGCTAACTCTTGTCTAATATTTGAAATTATGACAGGTGTCAGTTGTCTTGTTATTTTGGAATCTTGTACTTAGATTATGATGTATTAGTTTCTGGTTTATTGCAGGCATTTAGGTGTTTGGTCTCATTGTGAGATTTATCTTTAGAGTCTTGGCATGTCAAATAATGAGCGAACCTGTCATTGATTGGTCATACGGGGGTGTTTTCAAGTTCCTTATTATTTTGATTATGGTCTTTGCCGACACCCAAAATGTTAAGTAAAAGTTGGGATCAATGTTATCACATTAGAAATAACAAGTGTACACTTTTAATGTTTGTCCAATGTACACTTATGTTTTACTATACAGTTGAAGGAGTGGACCCTATTAGGAGAGAAAAGTTGATTGAGCTTCCAGATATTGATCTGCATTGGCGTATGCATAAAGTTTCTGATGGGCAGCGACGTTGAGTCCAAATCTATATAGGCACCCCTTCAAAGTTTGTATTCCGTTCATCTGGCTTTGATCGAGGAGTTATAATTTGTAAATTAGACATAGTATTATAGCCAAGTTTGCATATGCTTTTTATTCTTAATGTTAGATATTGTTATATTTCAGACTTTAGTTGGCTTGTATGTCCTAATGATGTAGTAACTGAAATCGATTATTTAGAGTTATTATTATTATTAAATTTCTTAGTAATCATTAAGTGGAGTTTTCTCCACCCCTTTGGAAATAAACTTCAGGGCTGCACTAGGACTATGTTAAGCTTCAATTATTGGTAAGAAGAGTCTTCACCCTACCTTGAATTCTTAGAAGTTGGTTTCATAAGTTTTCATATCTTTTTTATATTTATGAATATTGTTTTTGCTATCTATTCTGCTATACTTGGGTTGCTTGCTCTCGGGTGTGTACTTGATACATCACTTTTATTCATAGTTGTGAATCTTCTGAACCTGGCCCACAGTGAGGAGGTCTGACTTGCTAAAGCCAGAGTTGAAAACTTTTACGGAATGAATTACTTATCCTTCACAATCCAAAAATTTGAATGATATTGAAACTGCTTCTTAGAGTGCTGTAAGTTCTGCCCAAGTACAGCAGAACAGATAGCAACTAGGTGAAGCGAAATGGCTACTGTAAGTTATGCCCTCCATTTTTTGCCCCATCTCTCTTTTCCTTTTTTTTGTTTCATATTGTAAATTATTCATATGAAAGTTATGTACTTAACAGATGCTACTATTATTGGAGATAGAGTTTTGATGATCGGCAATATGGGCTACATTTATTGTGCTGATCTCTTTTAAGCATTCTCAGGAGTTGTTTTATTTTCCAGCCATTGACTTTTTTCCATCAAAGGATATCCCGAGATTTGGTCGTTTGTATTTGCCTTTGCACAGTTACATTTTTGTTTAATTTTGATTATGAACATAATGCATAATTGCAATTGACTTTCAATTGGTTTGTCTAAAAACAGATTCTTTTGCATCCTTACGAGTTAAATGTGTTGGCAACTATAGCTACATGATTATAATATTGATTACTTAGTAATTAATTGAATTAAAACTAATCACCTCTTAAGATATAATGTTGGCTTTGGCTTCCATTTTGTTTGGTATCTTCATACTTGCATACTGGTTGTGCTAATAAAAAATTTCAGGAAATATTCAACAAAAAGTAATATATGTTGAGTTGTTTTGATTAAGCATAAAATGGGGTGTCTTAATTTGTACCTATTTTCTTGACACATGATGTGAATCACTTCGCATCTATTTTCATGTGTAATTGACATGATTTTGAGCCTACTTTTCATAGATTTCATGTCTATTCATGTGAGAATTGTAAATTTATGATTTTGATTGTGTTAATTGTAGGTATTTTATAGATGATGTGAAGTCCGCAGAAACCACACTAAGAACAGAACTTCGAGTGCAGAAGTTGCAAATGTGAAAAAAGAAATTCAGCTTTTCAAAAAAGGTCCAGTAAACTATAGCTTCAACTTGATGTGAGATATATGACGCCCAATCCGCTCCAGCATTTGGTGGACGTGAGCAAGTTTTTGGGATCTAATGCACGAATTCTTAAATTCGCAGCGGAAGTTTTTCTCAAAATTCATGCCTAGTTGATTTAGTGTTAATTAATCATACGTTTCAAAGCATGTAAATCATACTAGAAACGTAATCAGTTGCGTTCGTCTGGATCATTTTGATTGTGGTTTTGTTAACTGTAGATTCTTCCTGGAAGAATCTTCTACTCTCAAGCACTATTACGCTTCACAACCTGCAGAAGAGTTTTAGGATATTTTCTCTTTTCAACTTCTAAAACTTCTGAACGTATATACTTGGATATATAACAGAAGTGTCAACCAATCAGTAAGTAATATTCCAATATTACTTTTACTTATTCGGACCCATGGATCAGGCTGATAGGTCAAGAAGCACCACAATTGTAATTTGGTCCCTTGACTTATCAGTCTATCCCAATAGCTCCTAGGTACTTAATTAAATCTTAATTAATACCTCAAAAATTTTAATAATACTTAATTAAACATTTAATTAAGCATTATTTATCTAATCATAATAATTATACTTAGTGCAGGCAAGATTACTTATTCTGTATCATCGAACTCTCTTATGTGCGATCCTATAGGCTCATTCTAATATCGATAATGGATAACTCAATCTAATTGATTAATCCATAAGTCATTAGTGGTGGCTAGCAAGACATAATGACTACCCAATTTAGAACGGAGGGTCGAAAGGTGATTCAACTCACTTAGAGCACACTACGTACGATCCTCTACATTGATATCCAGTTTAGCATAAGACATGAACCATCATCTTTATTTGGCTAAACGTTTACTTGATCTCTTAGTGACACTAAATTTCATCAAGCAAATGATAACGGTTATCATTCCTTGGGCACAACCATGCACTTTTTAGTTCACTATCAAGTGACCAAGATATCATCTCTCACTTAAGAGAGATTTGTAGTCTCATCACTTCACTCACATGTCTTAGCGTGATTCATAACATACCCAATCATACCCATATTTGGCAACCTGTTACGACCCCATTAGGCAAATGTCAAAGTACACTACTCTTCACCTAAGACCATATAGTCATTTCTGGTCTAAGGATTCTAGTACGAGTGCTACTCAAAGAATCATTCATGATCTAAGTAGTACATGGAGTGTTTCTTTAGTTGATGTCACTACATCATGGCTAGTGAAACTCTACCAACACTAAAGCACATACTAGTCTTATCATATTGACCTTCCCACGTCAATAACCAACTAGGGATAGTTTTGTACTTAGAACATTTTCTAGCTTAAGGGGTTTCACAACCAAAATACTCTCAAGATTCATTTATAAGCCAATGTTCTAGTATATGGATCATTTCATCATTTATATATGCACAAGAATATTTAACTGATAAAATTAACTCATTTGATATTATATCAATCGAACGACAAATGTCAATACATAACCCTTATAAGGGCATATACACCAACATAGATGACATCCAGACCATGACAAGTCAATTGGACGTGACATTGACGAAGCATAGATAACGTCAAGGTGTATCAGCTACAATTGGAAGTGAGTAGATCACTTCTCGTTCACGACAGTGTCATTCGAGCATAACATAGACAATGTCCAGCAAATGCCAAAGTCAAGTGAACGTGAGAGAGATGACGTCCAAGCATGATAACATTCCATGAGTGTGAGCTAGACACTACCAGTGCACGGTGAATTCAAGAGAACATTACAACGTAACGTCTGATGAATGTGAGCAAGACCAACACCGGTACCGAAAAAGGTTATGACCAGAAGGAAGTCAATGTCCCACACCGAATCAAAAGGACGTTAGCAGATTCACTGACTTTGATAAAACTACTTTTTGGATTACTTCAGGCCAAAGAAATATTTGTGTATTGCAAAAATTAGACATCCTATTCTTTTATTCTTTGCTAAATTGTATATAAATAGGAGTAGGATGAACCTTAGAGTGGATTCAGATTTTTTAGCATAGCATAGTCCGGAGTAGTTTTAGAGAGAGAAATAGCTTTTATTTTTACTCTTTTGCCAAGAACCCATGAGGTTCTAAGCCTTTTCAATGGATTTTCACCCCTCTAATGGAATAGAGGAGGTGGAAATCCCATGTACATAGATGGATCTAATCTAACTCCATTGTTAAAAATCCATTTCATCCCACTTTAGATTATGGGTTTTGATTTTCTTGGTCACTTTCAAGAAGAACTTTCCATTTTCGCTCTATCATGTTGGTTTTTGAATGCAAGTCGTGGGTAGTGATGAATATGTCTTGTGCATAGGTTTTTCATTGTGTATTGTGATGGGGTTATGCATATCTTCAGTTAATTGCTACTTAATTTTATGGATTTGACATTGGGTGTATGAATTGTTAACTCTATGTTAATGGGCTACTTCATAACATCATTTAAGAAAGTGAAACCGGGGGTTTGTGAAGGGTTTTAGGTTTACTTTAATTGATATTTGCTTTTTTACTTGCTATTGAACTATTGTGTTATTCCTGATGTGTTATATGCTCGTGATGTTAGGGTATAAACTCAGAAGAGTTAAGTATTGCTAGGCCAAACCAAGATTCAGATACCGAATACACCATGGAGAAGTGATAAAACTCCAAAGGGTATTGTGACATGGTGTTGATCATGCTTCGGTCGATGTTAACATGTTAAGCCCTTAGATCTAGTCCTTAAATTGAGTGCATAACTGATAGATTGCATACATATTCACAATCGAAGTCTCTAAACCTCGAGGACGTGATTTTCCCGCCTTTAATCCATACTTTTTATTATCTTTTGTGTGTTTTGTTCTTGCCTTTTTACTGAAATCATCATCAACTGCTGTTTTTATTTACTGATTTCTTTACTGTCCTTTTATTAATGCTAGATTAGATAGATCATCAATAAAATTTCCTCGTTCATGTGGGATCGACACTTAATTACTACATTATTTTGTAGCTTTTGAGTAGTTTATAAATTTTAATTTTATGTGGTTACCGCGACAATAAAAAAATGGCATCAACACCCTACTGGAGTTCAATTACCACTTGTGGAACCACTGGTTTTGCACACTTGCACAAATTTAAGCTAAAATGGAAGTTGTACGAAAGACAATGGTTAATTGAACTTAGTTTAGTTCACTTACAATATACTTTCCTAACTCTTGGAAAATCATGCAAAAGTTTTAAGAATTTGGATTCTTTTCTTTGAATGTTTGTCTTGTTCCAAGTTTTGTAAAACGTACCTAATGCAACCCCTTCTAACTTGAGAGTGACAAAATTTTTGCAACTATTTATATTTCATCGCCCACACCTACCCGTATTTAGCAACTGGGAAAGTCAAAACAACGTTCCTACACAGTGTTACTTTGATAAGGCGGGAAAGGTCAGGGTGAGAAGATGATCAATCCAAATGACCCTTAGGAGAACGCAGAAATGTTTTATGATACGGCTCCTTCACCTCCAGCTGCCAGCATTCAACCTCCCTCTGGGTTTAGACCTCAAGTAGAAGAAGTAAATCATTTACAACCACGCCAAATTAATAAAAATAGTAGCCTTGAAATTTTTACAACCACAAAAGTAGCTCTTTGACAATCATTTACACCAAATAATTCTCAAAACTCCTATACAAGGTTGATGTAACTCGAACTCATCACTTATTTGATAGCTTTTCTTGCATTAATTCACCTATTTTTAGTGGAGTTCGATTCCACTTTTGTGATTTAATTGTCTTATGGTGTAACGTGGGAATTGCAGGTGGAAAAACTGAAGTGATGCTAATAAGCCCTGTTTTGCTCCAATCTTGTGGAAATAAGCTGGAAATCACACTTGGAATGAATTCACCCGGATTCCAGCTGTTGACTTAAGCATTGAGGATCTTGTTGCTGCTGAAATTACCACCTTACCGTTGCTAATTTGTTTATTCACTGCCCTAATTTGTAATGTTTTAAATATTGATGGACAAGTCCTGGTAGGCACTTTTTGGTTCATTCTATTCTTGAGCTCAGCCGACTGCTTCTTCTACAGTAGTGCAGTGCTAGGGTTTCAAGGGAAATGGCGATTGAGCTTAGAACTGCATAGAACTATGCAGTTCTAAGCAGCTCACGGAAGTTCTTCCCCAGATCTTTTCAAGTACTGTGAAATCGGGCATCACAGCACACAATAGGAGAGGTTCTACCACAAGCTCAGCCGTCGCCTACCCAGGAGGTGTGACAGATCTTCGATATAATTGTAGGAATCCATTTTGTGGTTCTGTTTATAGTCTCTTGTGTGTATGTGTGTCCGAATTCCTTTAGATTTGTACATATTTACTCTTGTTAATTTCTACATGTGCAGTCTCATTCTTTATCAGTCGATTCCTTAATTTCATATTCTCGATCTGAAGTTTATGTGTTATTGTCCGTTGGATTAGCAGTCGAGTCGTCTACCTAGAGTAGTACTCCAGCGTTTCCTCTTATGGAGATAACAAAGTGAATGTGAGGTTATAAACGATTGACGGACCGATGAGAGAACCCAGGAGAAGTTAACTAAAGTAATATGGGCTTGTCACGTAGCTAAGATTGATGGTGGTTGAATTTCCGCCTTCTCATCATATCAATTTATCTTATTTGTTCATTGTTCTTTCTGGTTGTGTTAATCATATCTCTGGCCGAGCTTATGCTTGTGCATTTTATTAGATTAAGTACAGAAAGTTCCTAGTTGCTTCCTGTGGATTCGATATATTAATTTCTATACGATGGAGTTTTGAATCCTTGAGTGTGGTGTTCAGATTTTGGTTGGTAGGATTTTCACACACCAAAGATCTCCTCGTCTTCTAAGTACACTGAACCTCCAAACCTCATTTTTATTAGTTGCACCCAAATTTGTATTTTACTTAAAATTTTATTAGTTATAATCAACTTTGTATAAATAGGAAAACTCTATAGAATGTGTACTTTTACCTCACTTGTATTTTTCACCGAAAATGTCTCTATTTATGTCATTGCGGGGCCAACCCAACTAGTAAAATTTTAAATGAATAATCAATAGATGAGTGACACACCATAAATAAATTTTAATATAATTTTTCACAATCTCTTAATTTTTCTTTTAGACCACATCTTTAAATAGGGATCTTTTCGTTTAATATTTTAAACATATTTTTAGTAATGATTAAATTAAATGAATAAAACTTATTGAATAAAAAATAATAATTAAAAGAAGTATTAAAAATTATAATAAAAAACAGAAGTATTAAAAATCATAATTTATATAAATACAAAAATATATACATAAATACATATAGAAAAAAGTTTATTTTTATCTTTTTACTAAAAAAATTAACACCTTCAATTCATAATTAAATAAATACACAAGTAAACCTCAAAATTTTTTTTTTTTTTTTTTTTTGTAAGATGCATTTAAGGGAAAAATATAAATTTAGAATTAAAGCTGCTAGAAATCCTGGCCAAGCATCAGTCGATATGTCCGAGTGGTTAAGGAGACAGACTTGAAATCTGTTGGGCTTCGCCCGCGCAGGTTCGAACCCTGCTGTCGACGATTTTTTTTTTTAAAATCCCTTTTTCTTCGTCGTATATTTTTAAACAAAATAAAAAGGATCAATAGTATTTTTATTCACTCTC